>OX411311.1:4231974-4915431 GCA_948150685.1 Rhaphigaster nebulosa | reverse complement strand
ATCCCTTGTCCCAAATATAATTATCCCAACATTCATGAAACCAAAAATCATTTTTATACCCATGTCCACATTCTCTCTCTCTCTCTCTCTCTCTCTCTCTTTCTCTCTTTCTCTCTCTCTCTCTCTCTCTCTCTCTCTCTCTCTCTCTCTATATATATATATATATATATATATATATATATATATATATATATATATATATATATATATATATATATATATATCAAGGTGGAAGCGTATTTTGTCGACCGAGGTTAAAAAGAAAATAATACAGGCTTTAATCTTCCCTCTTGCTTGGTATTGTGATTCGGTCTACATCGACATACCTGATACTGAGGATGCCAGAATCCAGAAAGCCCTTAACTCAGCTGTCCATTCATTTTTCGAGCCAAAAGAGATGACTAGATCACCCCATTGCCATTTATGAAGGAGTTAAACTGATTGTGGGGTGAAACAATATTGCAGGCTTTACCTCATGTTGCTTAGCCAGAAAAGTACGAGACTCAGAGGTTCTTGAGGATCTAAGAAAAGGACTTGTGGAGGTACGTAGTGAGACGTTGCAGGGGACATTCCAATTGTCAGCCTGTCGGACTAATTCTTTTAGAAATGCTTTCCATGTTGCGGCAGCGAGAGAGCTCAACCGGCTTCCAGTAGAGATCAGATTTGCATCCTCCTTTCGCAAGGCTTGCCTTCGACGATTCCTCAGTGCAGACCTGGCGAGTGCTCCTTGAATATTTCAATATACATCTAGTTACTCCCTTTTCCTTTCCCTTCCATAACCCTTTTCACCTCCTCCGATTATTTATTTATTTCATTATTATTATTAATTTTGTTATTCTTATTTATTTTTATTTATATTTCATATCCTTCATATCATTATTTTATTTTTTCTTTCTTTATTAAAATATATATTTGGGTTGTAAAATATCATTGTTGAAATGTATCTGATATTCAAATAGATTGTTTAAGTAGATTTCTAAGCTTATACATTTGTCTGTAAGAAAGGGCCACAGGCCCTAAGACAATAAAAGATCAATCAATCAATCTCTCTCTCACTCTCCCATTTCATTATACATCATCCACTAGATTAGCAGAACATGCAATATCTCTCAATTTTTGATTTTTATAAACCTTCCATCTTAGTCACAATACCAAAATATGAAAAAGACTTCTCTTTGAATCTATTTATATTAATCTTGATCCTAATCCCATTAATCTCAAAATTTATGAAGACTATCATAACATTTTCCACCTTCTCAATAAATGTATATATATATATATATATATATATATATATATATATATATATATATATATATATATATATATATATATATATGGTGAGGAAAAGAGAAAACTTACTTATTGATAAGGTGGAAAATGCTAGAATAAATCCTTCATAAATTTTGAAGTTGATGAAATCAGGATCAAGATCAGAGAGAAGTTTTTTTTTTCATGGTTTAGTTTTGTGGCAAAGATGGAAGGGTTATAAAATCAAAAGAATGTTTGAGACATATTGCATGCTCTACTAATATGGAGGCTGATGCACTATGAAATGAAGGTGAGAGAGGAATGATGTTTTTACTAATAGATTATGTTTTTTTACTCTTATTAATACAGCAATAATCTTAATTTATGAATGTGTTCAGAACTATCTGTATTACTTTTTAAAAATTGCAAAGATTTAAAAAATAAAAACATAAATAACATGATTATACTCACCAGTTTTCCTGTTTTCCTTTACATCCAAAGTCTTGAGAATGCAACTGACCATATGCTATTACATAAAACAGTGTGCCACATGCATGCACAAAATATCCTTATTCAAAATATCCTTACTTTATTCCTTCCGTTGGTTAAATTTCCCCTTCTTCATTTTGAACTCCAGACTTTTGCCAGAGGAATGATAAATACAAAGTCGGGACATTAGAAAACTATAATTTAAATATAAAAGTTTATTTATTTACAGAGCCTATATTCTAACTCACTTTATAAACAAAATTAACATAATATTTTATGAGTTGTTTCAACATAGTAGTAAACTATTCTATAATTTTGTAATATAGTGGGATATATCACAGGAATGATGAAAGTCGATCTTAACATTTTTGTTTTACAAACAAAATATCCTTTTTTTAAACATATGTTTAGGTTTTATTTGGTTTATTTGTAATTTTGGAAATTCAGTGAGAGCTTCCATTAACACATTTTACAGAGAACCACCCATACATGTTATGTTTTTATACATATTGTACTCTTTATTATGTTTAAATAAATGCCTTGCAATTTAACATTATAAATATCAAATTCATTGTATATCTTATCAATCAAAGCGATGCACAGAGATGTTTTGGACAAACCATCACCATCATCCATCATGGCACTACAACTCTTGAAGAATCAAGGCCTCCTGCAGTTTGGTCCGCCAATCTTCTCTAGTGGTTCTCTAGTGCGGATCTCCAAGGAGGATCTTGCATCCTCTACCACTCCTGGACAAACCAAAATATACATATTTTTTGGACAACTCTCAATGTTGTTGATGTTTACTTTGTGAGCATGAACCTGGACCGAGACAAAGTATTATTAAGCTTTCTGGATAGTGTTCTACAAGAAGATCTCTGTCTGGGTTTAAGTATGTATCTGGAGTTCTTATTTCCCAATATCCCTTCACATTCCTTTTTGATAAAACATCAGGAGGCTCGTTCCCTTCAGTTACCTCCTTCCTGATTTGTGCTAAAATCAGTGGCTGATCCCTCTGACACACCAGATCCTCCCTCATCTGTCACTTCTTTAGTCTGCCTCTTTTTATATCATAGACCTTGACATATACATGTACTGTATATTGTAATTTCCTCGTTTCTGACCAGAGTAAGGATGATGTGGCGTGAGAAAAGATGATCGAGAGGCCGGAGGGATCAATCTTCAAACCATCTAAAACTATACATCGCCGAAGGTAAAGACTACAAGGGGAGAGATCAACCTCCAAACCTTGCCGAGGAATAGAAGTATGAGCGGAAGGATTGTCTCCCGGACCTCATATAGGTAAACGAAACTGTAAGTGAAGGGATTATAACCTTCAGATCTTGCAGGAAAATTTATCTGGACCTCGTATAGGTAATTGAATTTGATAAAAGGATTCTTGGGCCAGAGGTCAGCCTGGTCCACAAGTCTAAAGAAATAAAAAAAACAATGCAGAGATGTCGACCAGAATGGTCCTAATCTGTGGGCCCTAGATACTTCTAGTTATTGCAGTAAAGTGCAAAGTAGACACCAATACATTTTTTTGACTAGATCAGGAAATTTCTGAATATAAATTTTACTTGTATAATAGCACAGTGTATCAAGTTTTACAATAAAAATAAAAAATACAGAATTGGTATGTACAATAAAGAATTATAAGCAAATAATATGTCTATTAGTAAGAATAAATTGATGGGAGCTTAGTTGTAAATATTTGTCTTTCACGGTTTTTATGTACTCATAATTTTATGTACTTGTTTTGTTTTCCACTTATTAAAACTAAAATGGCGCCCAAACATAAACTAAATTGTAATATTCCTATAAATTTCTCGCTTCAAACATTGTATGTTTGTTAATCATCTAAAATAATATTTTGCTAATTGTGATTAGAGACTTGAAAAATAATAAACTATACGAATTGACGTAATAATATGATTAAATTAATTCTGGCAACCTGAATTCTATTCAAGATGCTAGAACTATAATGTTAATTAAATATAAAATGCTATAAACATGAAGAATGTGTGCTTTTATTACACCCACTTCTTCCCCTATTTTAATTACGGGAAAAACAAAACAAATAAATTAAATTATAATTTGTAGTGAATAAATTATTATATGAGTTGATTTATTGTATCTTTGTTTCCTGATGAAAAAATATTTTTAAAATGTATCAACATTATTTTTTAAAAACAACTGTGGAAGACAATTATTGCCAAGTGACCAACTAATACCTTTGGTTTGCATAATTTACTGAATTGTCTTTATTTGCAACATACAAATAAAATACAAAGATGATTTCGCACATCCAAGGGAGGAGGTTTACTTCTATTCGCCAGTTGGCAAACAGATGTCGCTTGGCAGTCGGGTGAGGTGAACTCAACTACCCACCAGTCGCATATGGCCTTATAGAGGGACATTACAGCCGCCTACTGGTGGACCAATAGCATGTTTAGTAGTCTGTGACAGGGTAGGGTCCTTAATAAGATGGGGTAGATGGTTTTAAAGTAATTATAATGACAATATATATGAGGCCTTTAGATCCAGTTTTCTAAAAATTTCAAGGTAATTGTAAATACTTATTTTATTATAGGGCAATATATAACTTCCAGGTACAAGGAGTACAAATTAATGAAGGATCGGTGGTTTCAATGAAACTGTCCAAACACAGTTCGTTCCATTCAGCAATTGAGTTCTTTCTTATATCTGCTCCCTTATTGTATAATGTGAGTTACTAAGTTTGTTAGGGCTGCTGCACTGAGAGATAGATCTTTACAATCGCTGTATCTATTATTTTTCAACATTGTCTGCAATAAATGTAAACATATACATACATAATTACACAACAATAATAGAATGATTACAAGTAAAATAAATAATATTTTCATTTTAAATCCAAATTAATTGATATTCAATAAATTAGGAGCCTTCTGACAGCCAGTCTTTCAATAGCTACAGCTATTAATAGGACATCATCTCTGTACAATAATGTCTTACAAATATAGAAAATTCAGAAAATTATATCAACCAAAGGTGATAGTTGTAAATATTTGTCTTTCACGGTTTTTATGTACTCATAATTTTATGTACTTGTTTTGTTTTCCACTTATTAAAACTAAAATGGCGCCCAAACATAAACTAAATTGTAATATTCCTATAAATATCTCGCTTCCTACAAATTATAATCTGTAGTGAATAAATTATTATAAGAGTTGATTTATTGTACCTTTGTTTCCTGATGAAGAAATATTTTTAAAATGTATCAACATTATTTTTTAAAAACAACTGTGGAAGACAATTATTGCCAAGTGACCAACTAATACCTTTGGTTTGCATAATTTACTGAATTTTCTTTATCTGCAACATACAAATAAAATACTAAGATGATTTCGCACATCCAAGGGAGGAGGTTCACTTCTATTACTGAAATATTTTGTTATTAAATTAGGTTCTCCGTTAACATTTTCTTCTAATTATTTTTCCTCAATGATCCTTTTTTTTCTTTCAGAAAATTGTTTTTCAAATACCTCTCCATTTGAATCCCTTAGACATTTTACAAAAGGTTGTCTTCTAAAGTTGTTATACATCTTTATTTTCTTTTGTGTCAGTCTTTTTCTTCCAGACAATAATCACCTGCAGTTATTTCATCAGTTGAATCCTGATCATTAGAAGATCCACTTTCCAAAGAGTCATCTGTTTTACTTTGGTTAGGACTAGCTTGCTGGTATTCTTCAATCTTAAATTCTTCAGTACTTGATTGTTTCGATTCTTGACTTATATTTTCATCCGAATTAACTTCTTCTGATTCATTAACTGTCTTTTGCTTTTCCATAATTTCTTCTTAGTTTATGTTTTCATATGAATTAATTTCTTCTAATCTAGCTTTGCTTTCTGTCAATGAAAAATCTCTTTTCCTTGTTGATTAGATATTTTGGAGATGTTTCAATCCCTTAGGTTAGTATTTCTTCTTCAGATTTCTCAAAAACTATGAGACTTTCTTCATTAACTCATTTTGGCCCATCTAATATCTTTTCAAAAGATAAACATTCATAAGAGATAACGTTTGGTATGTTTAAAACGCCTTTATAGGTTTTAGGTCCCTGGTGCCCGGTATCTAAAACAAAATTTTGTAATCTTTCTGGTTAATCTCTGGGTCTTGTTGACCTTCGTTCTTCACGATAGCCATATCTATCGTGAAGGCTCTTCCTCATCTTCTTCATATTACTCAATTCTACTGGATTCTTCCTGTTCTTCATCAGTTGCCTCTTTTAAATTTTATGAGTGAGAGCTGATGTTAACACAAAGGCCGACACAAGCAAACAGGCCCCAGACAAAGCAAACCAAGCTTGGGTTCTGTCTGTGTCAGTGTTGGCACCAACAGTGATGCTTTATTTTAATATTAAACAAATTATTTACATTTTAAATACATATCATCTTTACAAAAATTAATCAATACGAAATAATAAAATAATTTCTCCTAACAGTCTGCCTCATTCCTTTCAATAATGGCCTCTAATACTTAAATATAAAAGATCTCTTTGCACTGTTTCAATTTACTTATTTGGTTCAATCTTGTGGTTGTGTGTAATCTTGAATCTTCAGAATTATCATTAGCATCGAGGGGAAGCAACGTCAAGCAGCAGTGTTGATTCCTATTGGCTTAGTTCTTTCCCTTTCTAATTGACTATCTCTTTTTTCAGTAGACTCAAGCTGGAAACCTTCCATTGCCATACAAATTGTTTCTTTCCCCTCAATTTAACCTTTAAGAAAGGATACATACTAATAATTCATCAGGCAGCTGAAACTGCTGCTATCACTGAAGAGATAAGATTAGACACTTTGCAAAAACTTTGATTATCCTGAGGAAGAAAGGACTCTACTAGTAGGAGCAGCATTGCTTCATACTTGTCTGAGGTCACCTCTAGTGTCTAGCGAAACCAAATGGGTCTCTTGTTTTCTTTTTTTTTCCTACCCTAACCTGCCTAGAAGGCAATACGGGTGTTTACAGCAGTGTGATATTATGCATTCCTGCTTAACAACACACTGCTGCAAGTAAAACAAATTACAATTATCTCAGTAGCTATGCACACAGAGTTTTCCAACCACACACAAAGTTCCTGAAGTGAGGATAGTTATTTTCGCTCATCAACTGAGGTAACTTGCTCTCTGTCAGAACATAGAGCCCTATCTCCCTCAGTAATTTGGCTCTCAGAGCCTCGTAGGCAGTGCAGGCTGTGACGCTATGTTCGGCGGTTTCCGGTACACCACAACTGGGGCATAGAGGATCGATGTCTATCCTATGTTTAAAAAGCTTCGCTCTGAAACTCCCATGCCCCGTGAAAATCTGCGAGACCCATGTCGATTTTAATCGCGATCCAACGGTGGGAAAGTACTTCCTCAAGGTAGCCCCTTTAGTGGTAATCATCCACCGCCGATTCCATTATTCTGCTGTATCCTCCCGGAAGATCCTTCCAACTGCTAGGGTCTGGATCTTCATTCGGAAATCCGTCGGGCCTTTCCTCCTTATCTTGTGCCGGAAGTAATCTTCTCGCAGCAGGAGGTCAAGAGGTATTCCTCCTGCTAAGACCTGTACCGCCTCATGAGACACCGTTCTGTATGACCTGGTTGCTCGAAGCAGAGCCATTCGCTGCATGGTCGCCAACCTACTATTCTGTCTGTGCGAGAGACCTTGGTTCCAGGCTGTGGACGTGTACCTCAGGATACCCACAATCACTCCTTTATAAATGGTCATCGTTGCTGGGTATCTGAGGCCCCATACGATACGACTGAGTCCATTAAGGACTAGCTAGGGTCACCCTACTTCTCAAATAGTCCAAGTGAGACGTCACATTGAAATTTCTTCCAAGACAGGTAACTAACTACCTCACTCGGACGAATTTTTGATTCTTATTCTTGTATGACCATAGCTATAGGGTGTCAGTCGTACATCTTAAGAGGATGGCCTGAGTCTTGGAACCCACCATCTTCAACTTCTTCCTCTCGCACCATTCTACTATCAGATTGGCGCACGATTCAGCTTTCATATTTTAGTCTGGTCCTGCTATTCGAGGCCACTACAACTGCCAGGTCATCCACATAAGCAGTAGCGGGGAACCGCTCCTCCTCTAGGGATCTCTTGTTTGTAATACAAGGATGTTATGCTATAATTACTTACAAGGCCATCGTTAGTAGTTCTCGGACAAAATATTTCACTAGGATCTTTTTCCTTTCAAATCTCACCTTCAGGTACTCAACGGCTTTAGCATAATTTGTAACTGAAGGGGGAAAACTATCAATGACCTTACATGAAATTCGTAGTCCACAAGAGGTAGATAAACTTTTCTCCTTCCAATTGACCTGACGTACAGTTAAACTATAAATAATTTGCTTTTTTTTCATTGGAAATTATACTTCTAAAATGGTAACTTTTATTATTCAATTTTATACATTAGTTAACGTTTCAGGGCATTGATCCCCATCTTCAGAACTTAAATTTATTTATTTACAAGGATATATAATTGTTCCTCATGTCACAGATTAAATATCAATTAAAACTATTTTAATTTTCAATCTTTTTATAAACTATAGCACTCCTTTGTCATCACTGTATTATTTAAGATCAGATCAATCTGATCAAAGTCACCTGGAAACAGTCCAGCTTATCCTTCCAATCTTAATAAAGGTAACAACGTCCATCTCGTTAAAAAGGACAGAAGTGTTCGGCGCAGAATAAAGAACCGAGAACTATATGAGCTTTTTAACGAGATGGGCAATTAATAATCAATATTATTTTATTTTTCACCAACATAAATTATACGAAACTATTAACTACTTCCAACAGATTTAACACAACACATCACATGCAATTGATCGACTCGTCATCGATCGAATATGGAAATTTACTGATTTAGCCTTGTTCCCACGCCCTATGGCTTGGCTAGGCTGGTCTGAAGTTTGCCAGACCTCACACCCTAGGAACGCAAAGACTCTTTATTAATCGGGGTGGCATGAGATGGTTCGGCCTTTCCCTTTGTTTGTCGATACATCAGAGGCTTGGGTCTCGACATATGGCAAGCCTCAGTATGGCTGGAGTATCCTTTTCCACGAGTTGTTGTAGTTTGTGCCGGTTCGTTCAGTTTTCTGAACGTTTTTAGAATTCATTTTTCAACTTCTATATACACTTCAACACTTTGGTGACTCTACCTCGGCTAGTGGGCGCTCGAGATTTGCCAAGCCACTACCCTTTCCGCGCCATGGAAACGGCTTGAGGTCGAAAAACGACAGATTACAAGTCGGTGAGCACGCACGTCAAGCCTCAGGCCGTAGGAAGAAGGCTTTAGTCTTCAAACATCGAAAAGGAAGTTATGCAGGAGCATACTTTTACTAGGATGGTCAGAACATAAAAAGGAGAAAATCATCTTAACATTAGGCAATATCATATATATTGAATGGCTGAGCTGAGACATTGAGAAATAAATCCATGACAAGAAAAAAAAATTAATTTTTGGAATATATGGTATATACACATATAACTTATTTAAAAATACTGGGGGAAATATAAGTTAAAAGTAAACTGTTGATTGCAAACGGATCTATGTCTAAACTTTCTTTATATCTCTAAACGTCTGAACTAAAACCAACTTAAAGGCGTGGCTTGGTATTGTTGGAATCGATAGCTGAAAACGCTTGAGCTATTTACTATATAGGAAGCAGTTTGTGTGACTGTCATCGATTCCAAAAATATATTAATTATTTCAGGAAAAATAGGCTGCTGAAAATGTTAATGATATAGCTGAACCAACATGCACTGCTGAAATTATTTTTTTTACATACGCTTGAACCTACCTATGTTAGAAAAAAAAAACGCATTTAGCAAAGTTTTAATTGAATATATGAAATTTTAATAAAATATTTGATTGTTTTTTTAACAAAGAATAATAGAATTGAAAGGTATTAAGTATTAATAAACTTAAAGAAATAGTTACCTCCCGAAGAGGTTATCTCGTCAAGATTCGGAACTGGTAAGTTATCGCTAGCTCTGTATTGGTGATAATGCCTTATTACCAAGGGCATATTTTGACAGATGATGTGGTAGTTAATTACAAAAAAAGGGATAGAGATGTAAGTATAATGTTTTATCTATTATTGACGTAACATAACCACATTAGTTTAATTTGGTAGTGTTTATTTCTGGGCTTAAACTAAATCTTTATATCAAAATTACTTTGACACCTTTGTCTATGGTCGTCCTTAGTTATATTTTTGTTTATGAAAGCTAATATGGATATCCAAATCCAGAGAATACATATACTTTTCTACTTCATGGTTTCTTATTACAGTTATGATTACTTCTATGTTTTTTAGTTTTTCCTAACAGTGTTGAATCTTAAGTTTGTTTTTAAAAAGTATTCTGTTCTTTTTAAATACCATATGACTTTATTCAATGGCTCCTTTATTTGTGATATTTCTGTATAATGTAGGTTAAGATTTCCAATACTTTTATCATGTTTATATTCAATGGCTGAGTGACAGATGCGTAGAAAATGTCCCGCTTACCTAAAACTAATAAGTTTATAAATAAATTGAAAGTGACTAAAATGAAATTCATTGCATGTTAGCAAAACAGTATCTACTGTATATGGTTATAATGCTAAAATAATATTGCATAGATCAAAGCTGTTGGTGTTGATGATGTAAAGTGTCAGAATTAAGCCTGGCAAGACAGATATATTTCATGGTTTCATGAAAAGTTGTTAACTTTGGAATTGATAGCTTATGATGATATCAGGCAATCCAACGGCTGTTTAGAACACTGTTCCTCCACCTAAAGCTGGCTAGTTGGCTAATAACTTGTTCCTTTTAATTATGTATTATCATGAACCCTATCGAAGTAATCGTGTGGATATCTATCTAATTAAAAATGACCTAGGACTAGCAATACAATGTCGCTCGACATGTCTCAAAATATGTTATAAATCTATAACTAAAAAGTTTCTGCTAGACCTTTTCCTTCCCCAATCAGAATAATTAAACTGTACATATGCTCTTAAATGTTATTCTCAATATATTTAAATTAGTTTTTCTTTTCTCTGTTTTATTTTAATTTTTTTTTTCTGTTTTTGTTTTTCCTAATATTACTTGCTATGTAAATATTTATTTATATCAAGTTTAAAATTTGTATGGCCACACTGCAATGAACAATACAAATTGTACCCATAAATTGTTCTAAAGGGTTCCAGAATAATAAAGTTATTTTTTATTTCATTTTATTAAATAGAGCAAACTAGCCAAATCTTTTATAGATACTGATATTCAGTACAATTTTATAACATAGACATGACAAAATATAAAGTTTAAAATATATGTAATATTTATTGTTTCTCGGAATTTTCAAGTCAATTGCTTTAGTATTAATTAGCAAGATAAGCCTTTTATTTTTGTTAGAACATATTCTGGTTGTAAAAAAAAAAATTATAATTTTCATCATCAAAGTTATATATTAATCAATGAAATTATTATTTTTTTGTATATATGACTCCTCACGTCATTAATTTTAC
Organism: Rhaphigaster nebulosa; assembly: GCA_948150685.1. Classification (NCBI taxonomy): domain Eukaryota; kingdom Metazoa; phylum Arthropoda; class Insecta; order Hemiptera; family Pentatomidae; genus Rhaphigaster; species Rhaphigaster nebulosa. Next base: position 4,904,134 of record OX411311.1, on the reverse strand, counting down.
TTGTTAGAGCATTTGGTATAACTACAGACTAGGGGCGCGTTATTACTTGTTCATTCCGAGGTCACCCGAACGCTGCAGGACTTGCACACTCTAGCGTAATTTGTGCTTACTAACTCCTTGGCATTCAATTGTAACATTCATATTCATTGGAATTATTAAAATTGTTCCTGCTTTAATTAGATATTATTTAAAATTACTAGTGCTGTCGACTTCTGCTCATTACGTTCACCCAAGAACTAAACAAAACATCAACGGATCCTTTTCATTTAAGGTCGAGGCCTTACCTTAACTTCAGTTATTACTGCTTTAATTAGATCACAGCTGTCGACTTCCGCTCGCTATACTCGCTCAAGAGGTAAATAAACTCCAAAAGTTTCTTTTCAGTTGAGGTCGAGTCCTTACCGTAATTTAAAATATCACTTTAAATGATTACAAAAATTTGCCCAGACCTCCGGAAGTCGACAGCACTAGTAATTTTAAATAATATTTAATTAAAGCAGGAATAATTTTAATAATTCCAATGAATACGAATGTTACAATTGAATGCAAAGGAGTTAGTTAGCACAAATGACACTAGAGTGTGCTAGTCCGGCAACGTTCGGGTGACCTCGGAATGAACAAGTGATAACGCGCCCCTAGTCTATAGTTGTACCAAGCATTTTTTTACTGTACTCTAAAACCTTCATTACTTAATATCTTATCTTTTAATAAAATTACTTTTAAATCTGTTTTGGAATTATCAGTTTAATGTTTTTGTGGGATGTAATAGGGTTCCACACTGATACAAAAAGTGTGATTCATTTTTATAGCTACCTGTTCTCTGCGGGATTAATTAAATTGAGTTGGCTGTATTGTCTAAAAACCATACAAAGAACTATTTGGTCAGTGTCTGCAACCTTTCTTCTTTCACACTACCCTGTAGTAACTTTCAGTTTAGAATAGTGTTTAACCAGGAATGCCACTCTTGTTTGATGGTTGCTGGTTCCTGGTAATGTTGGAGATTTTTTACCCTCTTTCTGTACTGCCTATGTATTTCAGGTATGACATCCTTGCACATACTCAGGATCTTCTGCTTTCAGGGACATATTCCATGGTCTTTAATGGGTCCCTCTTTTCTTTTGTCCTGAAAAAATGACTAAATATTTTAATTTGGTGAGACGCTAAGACTTCCTTCATTGAAGTGACCTTAATCTCCTTTTTTCTGATCCTCATTGCAATGATAGAAAGCCATTTAGCGCCATTTCAAAGGTATTTCTAGCTTTGGAAAAGGTTTAAAAAACTGTGGGACTCTAACTCCTAAAAAACAAAGTATGTTACTGTAACTAGTAGCAGGGCAAGGAAAAAAAAAATCCAGATTAGCATATTACTTTTAAAGAATGGGATGAATAATCTTTTCTTGGAAGCATGAAAATTGGAAGAAATCAAGTATCTAATGATTTTATTCCATTCCAAGCCAAATGATTTTGTGGTTTGTGAAAGCTAAACTACAAACCAATGATCGATCCAGTCCTATTTTATAGAGTTGAATCATGGACATTGACTGAAGTCAACATCACCTTATTCCATTTTAAATCCACTGACTCCTGGTATCTTCTTATTTTTCTCTCACTTTACTGTTGGGCTGTGTACAGGGGCTGTTCTGTGGTTCTTGAGACCAAAAAAATTAATCTTTCGATCGGTAAACACGGTTTATTATGGGATCTTCTAGGATGCTTTTGTTTCCGGATTTTGTAAAGGAGTTGAAATGGCTCTACCCTTCCTACTGTCACAAGTATTTTCTTTCAATATACTTCCTCACCCATTATATTGATATACAGCAGTTTACCTTTTGGCAACATTTGACAGAGCTTTCTTCATCCCATCTCTCACCCATTTAAAATTCTTTTTTTCCTCCATTTGTTGTCGTTCCAGTATCTTTTTCACTTTTAACTCCCATCTTTTCAATCATCAATCCACCCAATCCCATAATCATCAGCATCATCATATTCCGATCCTCTTTTATCACTGAGCAGAGTGAAGATGGCCTCTGTAAATCTTAGACCAAGTATCTCTCCTGTTGTAATCCAGCCTTCTTGCTTCCCGAATGCCTCCCACACATCCTTCCTCCCTGTGATTGAGGTCTTCCTATTGGTATTCTTCCCTCCACTCAAGTCTCATAGGGCATCCTCATAGTTCTTCCTGGATTCATCCTTAGAAGGTGTCCAAATTGTTTTAATTAATACTCCTCTTGGGTGGTTGGTTTCTACTATTTATACCTCTTAAGTTTAACCTAATAGGTAGATCCTGATTCTCCTAGTCTTCCTTTCAACTTTTCTACCGCATCTCCATTCCCTCAATCTGACTTGTGTTTTGAGATGAGGGTCCATGACTCCAAGGAGTAGGAAAGAATGGGCAGGAACATTGACCTGTATTCAGACATCTTCATCTTCTTAGTTAGCTCTCTTCTATTGAGGAAACCTCTCCAGATTGAGTGGAACATTCTTTGAACTGCTCCTTATCTCTGAGACCTCTCTCTCCATATAACCACTTTCATTCAACCAGGCACCTAAATACTTGAAATCTTGGAGCTGCTCCAAGATTTGCTCTTTCAAACTCATTATTCTCCTGGATTTTATTCCTACTCTCTTACATTTTGTTTTATCTGGCATGATGTTTACATTATGTTGCAGGTCCTGGTCATTGGCAGTAATTATGGTGAGGTCGTCGGCAAATGTGAGCTTTGTGATTGTGTAAAGAGTAGGCTGTAGGTTCCTATACCCGAGTTGAAAATGCCAAAATCTAGGTTTAGCTCTCCTCAGTGCTTGGTCTGAGACCAATATAACAAAGTAGGCAACTTAACCTGCCCACTACTATAAATAAATAAAAAAATTCTTTGAACCAATAATTTTGGTAATTCTTTGGAGAAGTTAAACTATTAAATATTTATCATAGTAGAATATCATATTCATCATCAAAGAAGATGGTTGGAAATGCAGTAATTAATCCTTGGAGGAATATGAAAAAGTAAAATGTATACGTAAAAATATAGAAGTTAAACAAGAAAAAAGAAAATGAGTAACAATAAATAATGTAACTATGTAAAGAAATTAAATAAAAACATAAAAAACAGAAATAAAAATAGAAACATAAGTAATAAGGAAATAAATAATAATAAAAACAAAAGTAAAAAGGAAAGCAATAAAAATTGAAACAAAAGTGAAAATAAAATAAATAAAAAAAAGAAACATAAAAGTGAAAAGGAAATAAATAAAAATCGAAACATAAAAGGGAATGAAATAAAAATAGGAACATAAAAGTAAAAAGGAAATAAATAAAAATAGGAACACAAAAGTAGAAAGGAAAGCGATAAAATTAGAAACATAAAAGGAATAGAAATTAAAATAGAAAAATATAAAGAAAATAAATAAAAAAAACATAAGTAAAAAGAAGAGATTATAATAGGAACATAAAAGGAAAAGAAATGGAAATAGAAACATACAAGGAAAAGAAAGGAAAATATAAACATAAGTAAAAAGAAAAGAGATTAAAATATAACATAATAGGAAAAGAAATTAAAATAGAAACATAAAAGGAAAAGAAATGAAAATAGAAACATACAAGGAAAAGAAATGAAAATATAAAAATAAGTAAAAAGAAAAGAGATTAAAATAGGAACATAAAAGGAAAAGAAATTAAAATAGAAACATATAAGGAAAAGAAATTAAAATAGAAACGTACAAGGAAAAGAAATGAAAATAGAAACATAAGCAAAAAGGAAAGCAATTAAAATAGGAACATAAAAGGAAAATAAATTAAAATAGAAACATATAAGGAAAAGAAATTTAAATAGAAACATTAAAGTAAAACGGAAATAAATAAAAATAGAAACTCACTCACTCCTTGGCACTACGGTTCCGCAAGGACCTGGGCCTTGTCCATCACTGCCTGCCAATCACTGCGGTCCGAAGCTCTTCTCCTCCATTGTCTGACTCCAAGCTGTTAAAGATCGGCCTCCACATCATCCAGCCATCTAGTATGAGGCCGTTCTTTGAGTCTTCTTCTTCCGAGCTTTCGATACAAGTCTTCTAGGCACTATTATTTCTAGGATCCTTTCCACCTGACCTAACCATCTTAAATGTGCTCTTTTTATAATGGCCATCAAGTCTGTTTCTCCATAAAGTTGTCAGAGTTCTGCATTTTTTCAAATTCTCCATGCTCCCTGATCATTGATGGGTCCTATATATGGACATACACAGGCAGTGCATACAAGGCTGTTAGTGTGATCTGAGACAAAGATTGATGGACTATCAATGTGGGTTTAGGCCGGGCTGATCAACAAATGACCAGATATTTGCTCTACACCAAGTATTGGAGAAAGGCTACGAATATGATGTTGACCTGCACCATCCCTTTATAGACTTTTTAAGTAGGCCTAAGATAGTATAAGCACGAGGTGCCAAGTTAAAATAGGAAAAATGCTCTCGGAGGAATTTATCGTGGTTGATGGTCTGAAACAAGGTGACCCATTGTCACCAGTGCTGTTCAATCTGGCCCTAGAAACAGCAGCGCGTGCGATCCAAACAAATCCAGGTGGGACAATATACAATAGGATGAGGCAACATTTAGCCTATGCAGATGATGTGATTCTAACTGGCAGAAGTAAATCAGCAATTGCTGGAGCCTGCCAGGAACTCAAACAAGCACGGGAAAAAATGGGTTTAGAAATAAACAAAGCCAAGACCATGTACATGTGCACCTCAAGACAGAATGTACTGGCAGAAAAATACTAATTCTCCGCAGTATTTTTCTTTCCCAGACATTCAGCATTCTTTCTGCTTCTTTATTCAGAATCCAACCTTCACATTCTAACGTCGCCACTGGTCTGATGATGGTTTTATATATTGCTATCTTAGCTCTTCTTGTTATGTCCTTTGCTTTAAGAGATTTTTGTATTGCATAGTAACAGCAGCAAGTCTTCGTTTTATATCTTCCTCTGTTGGGTTGTTTTGTGTTAGTATTATGCCCAGGTATTTAAATTTAACTTAAATTAAATTAAGTTGACTTTTCTTGAAACTGAACTCCATAAATGAATTCCTGATTGACTCCAGCAATTGCTGATTTACTTCTGCCTGTTAGAACCACATCATCCACATAGGCTAATTGTTGCCTCATCCTATTGTATATTGTCCCTCCTGGATTTGTTCGGATCGCACGCGCTGCTGTTTCTAGGGTCAGATTGAACAGCACTGGTGACAATGGGTCACCTTGTTTCAGACCATGAACCACGATAAATTCCTCTGAGAGAATTTTTCCTATTTTAACTTGGCACCTCGTGTTTGTAAGGGTCATTTTTGTGAGGCGAACAACTTATTTTGGTAACTCTAGGTCCAGCATGGCACATGTTCCTTCAGCTCGCTACGGTTTACGCTATCTTAGGCCTACTTAAAAAGTCTATAAAGGGATGGTGCAGGTCAACATTATATTCATAGCCTTTCTCCAATACTTGGTGTAGAGCAAATATCTTGTTATTTGTTGATCGGCCCGGCCTAAACCCACATTTGCCTAAACCAATCTTTGCCTCAGACCACACTGACTACCTTCTGTTCACAAGTATTGCAAACACCTTGCAGTACTGAGCAATGCAATGCCGGTGTAATTATTACACTCGGTTTTGACTCCTTTTTTGTGTATCCATAGAATAGTAGCCAGGCTCCATTTGTCTGGAATCTTTTCTTCTATCCAAACATCCTATATTAGCTGATGCATTTCTTCCTGGAGTATTTCACCACCACATTTCAAGAGTTCAGCACTTATTTCATCTGGTCCGAGAGATTTATAGTTTCTTAGGCTACCTATTACCTCCCTCACTTCCTCTCTCTCTTCTACTTCCCTATCCATTTCTGCACTGTCGAATCTTTTATTCATGGCATCTTTACCTATTGCATGGTACTCCTCAAGAGATAACTGAAATGTTGCCTACACCTTTCTAAGAATTTGCTGCGAGAGTACCATTTTCCTATTTGCATATACTTATTCTGGTCTGAAAACCTTTCCTTAGTTCTTGCATACCCTTGTAAAACTTTCTAGTTTGCTTCTTTTCAAGTACTTCTTGCAGTTTTTTTAGTTGGTCATTTTCATAGGCTCTCTTTTTCCTTCTATAGAGAAGCTTTGCCCTTCTTCTTTTTGCTACATAATCCTCTTTGCTTGCTCTTGTTGTACGATTTAGCATGTTTAATCTGTCCTCTATTTGCGCTTCAATGACTTTGACACATTCCTCGTCAAACAAATTGTTTCAGGCCGGGGTTTCATACTTCGGTATGGCCATTTCTCCAGCACTTTTGTCTTTTTGAGGTTATTCCATTTCTTTTTTATAGATTCCACTTTATAAAGATAATCTTTACGGACATACCCCTAAATTTGATCAAAGCCACAGAAATGAAATTCCTAAGAAGAATTATTGGAAAAACTAAAAGGGAAAGGGTTAGTTAGGAATGTACAAGATCAGGTAGGAACTGAAGGTATGGTGTAATTGGCATGATGAGCTGGCTAAGTTTTTGGTGGATGAGTCAGTGTAACCCTCAGGCTAAACAGTTTGGAGACCCCTGGTCTAGAGCCTTCTACGCTGTTGTAACCCAATATAAGGACCCCTGAGTTGGCCAGACAATAAGTTATAGTCTTGTCATATAGTCAACATAGATTTCAGTAATTCAGTGTTATTTTATTCAGTATTCAGTGCTTGTTTTGTCTGTGCAGTTTAGTGTACATTATGGCAATTGTTTTAAAATATTTGGGCTCAAGAATATAAAGAAACTGCAAACAAGTCATACTATTTTTTTTATAGTTTAATTTTATATTTATAAATTAAAATAATATAATTATTTGACTTATTGCAAGTTAAAGAACCAATTTGTTTTAAATAGAAAATTGTGCTTTATTAACAATAAATCATTTTCATTGTACAAGATATATTTCTACTTTTTTCCATCACCAAATATCATGTACATATGTATATATAAATATTTTGTAGTGTCATATATGTTTTAACTTCTATTAAGAATATCTGTATCAATATTTTTGTTTTAATATTTCAGGATTGTTTGCATTTCCTTACTAATCTTGACACGTCGTGCCACGATTTGGCTTCATTCGTTTCACCAACTGCTAAAAGAATCTATACTTCAATATTTAACGCTTGGTTTTTGAAGATAAATTTTGATGTAAGTTTATATGAACTTAAATACTTTTATAAAATACCTACATTTTTTAAATGAATAAAATATTTTTTGTTTATCTGTACTTTGTGTAGAATTATTTAAAAAGTATCATTTTTAATTATTAATGTTATATCCATGACTTTGAAATCTTTTATTTATATTACTAATTATTTTTCAGGTGAAGCATATAGATGTGCAAGGTTTTCGTACTAATAAAAGCTATAAAATAACATACAAGGGAAACAAATATATTTATTCATTTATAGATTCTAAATTTACAACAGGCTCTGTTGCTCTCTTATTACATGGTAAGGAGTTTTCTTCTTTTTCTTTCTTACTTTATCTTCTTCATGCTTTATCATTTCTAATTTATGTAGTAGTAAGTAATAGCAAGCAGAATTGTGAAACTTGAAAAAAAATTTGCCTAATCATATACACTTTCATAGTAGTTTTCTTAATCCTAACTTATCACAGATAGGCTTTTCATTTAATATTGTACTTTTATGTGTTGTGAATTCATATAAATCTATCTTCCACTTGTTTGTATCCTGTAGAATAAAATATTATTGTTTGGTTTATTCTTGTTTATGATATGAGTGGGTCAAAGTCTCTGTACTTCTAAAATTAACTCCTACGCCCAAGTTCAAGTCTGGAAAGATAAATTGTCTATTAATCCACTCATATAGTCTTGGTCCGCTCCCAAACTCTAGTATGTGGATGCCAGTTCATTGGTTTGAGAGGAAAATCTGGTAGTCGAGTGTCGATACTGTTCACATCTCATAATTTTATAATGTTTAGTCAAGAAACAGTTACTTCCTTATTAAGTACTGAACTCAAGGGTTGTAATGATATAAGTTTTTAACATAAACTATTGTATGTTTATTTTTATTCCAAACTTCATTGCTTGATGTTTTGTCTCCTCTGGGATACTAATATAGTAAACTACACATAATTTTCAGTCATTGAATAGTATAAAATGGTGTAGAATATTTATGTTTTTTTTTTTGTTTTTTTAGGGGCTTTTGGTACTTATTTGTACACTGGAAATTTCTGTTACTATCCATCATTTGTGAGATCACCTGTTTTATTGCCAGTAATCAAGGAAAAGGTAAATTAAATTATAATATAATGATGATCTAGTTTTACTATTTATTGCCTTTTATATTGGTTTCAAAATGATAATTCATTAGTGTTTAGGTTTATTATTTTCCATGATTGAATCAGGTGATTGAATAAAAATTAGAAACATTCAAAAAATAAATTCAGTGAAATAAATACAAAGTTAACTACTAGAATAGGAAATTATTGCAAGAACAATAACGTAGCAATTAATTCCAAACTTGAAGAACCTGCACAGTTCAGTTCATTGGAAATAAATTTCATCAAACTTATGAAAAATCCCATGAGATAAATGTGTTACAAAGTACCCTAACAGGTAGAGGCGTATAGCAGGTGGCAAGATGACAAATGCCACAGACCTCGGGCCAAGGCGGCCTTGAATTGGCCTTTATAAAAATAAATAACTAAATAAATATAAATAACAGATAAATAAATAAATAATAAGAAATTATATATAGTAATACAATTAGTAACTAGAATTGTATTATTAAGTATAATACTCAGCCACTCTAATTTTTAGTAAGAAGCTTAGGTGGCCTCAAAACTTGGTTGCTATGGGCCTCCAAAATCATACTTAGGCCACTTCTAACAGACCACAAAAAAATGAAAGTTATGGTGGTAAAACAGTAAAAAATAATGGAGAAAGTTATTGAGATAAAAAAATAAACAATGACAAAGAATATGAAGAATAAATTAACAAATAAAAAAGAATATGAAGTTTACGTAATAAATAACGAACCAGAATATGACAACAAAACAACTTAAAATGAAGAGGGGATTAATATATTAGAGGATATTTCATATCACGAAGAGTAATGTTAATCTAAATAAAATTTAGTATGAAAAAGTTGCCAGGAGGTGATCGAAAGAAGATTTGAACGCTAGGAAAAAATACGATTTTTATATTTTCACTTTGAAAACACACTATGTGAGGCACCCATTGTGAGTAACCCTTGAGAGTGAGCAATTTAAGACTTTCCCACAATGGGTGCCTTCGTTTCAATATAGCGAATATGAGAATCGCATGTTTTTACATTTGATAATTGGACATGGTAGGGACTAGGGTGAAGGCACCTGGAGTAGATACTAAGAGTTTAGACTTTAAAAAATAAGGATATGAAATGAAGCAGCAATTCATAATTGGTACCAAAAGGAGTGTGGTCTCGGTTGTTGCTAAATGAGATTCCCGCTAATATTCCTTGCAGATATTATCAACGATAAGCTTTGTTTAAGGCAGGGTGCTGAGCTCTGTGCCAACAGCCCCTTCAACTCGAGAAACTCCTTAAGGAGGTAAGTAGATTTTGCCATATTTAACCGTCCTATTTCCCAATATTTAATTTTTTGTTAGGATTAGTAGATTTAGGAGATTCTGTTTGATGAAAATAACTAGTTTATTTATCACTTTAAATAGAATAATTAACAATTAGTAGGGATGTCTGCTTTTGGTTACAGATTTTTATGCTTTTCGAGTAGAAGACACATGTGTCTACTACTGGAACTTATTCAATGGTTTGTTTTAGCCCACATTTACTACTTTAGTGACAATAAGCATGCCAGAAATTTAATCAGTTCCATACTAGACCCGGATCCAGTAGTAGACAGGGGATGTCGCATTATGAAATTGCTGGTTATGAAAATACTATCGATTTTAAGATCGCGCGCTCACAAATCAATTTATTTTAACCTTTCGGATATACTCGATATTGAGGTCCATTATTGGGCTATTGAAGGTGCTGAATATGAACATATTATAGATTTTAAGATCGCCCGCTCACGTATCGAATAATTATAACATTTCGAATATATTGAAGGCGCTAAAGACTGGTCTTAATACCAGTGACGCGACTGGGTGAGAAGCGCTGGGATCTCCTGGAGCTCGGCTTTGCCATTGACATATGGGGGGGGGGCAGAGCTTGCTTAGGAGTTCCCTGGGCAGATTGTAAATATTGTATATAGGTATGAATGTGTTTATGATGACTTCTTTTATTTTTACTTAACTTAATTTTTCTTTTCTTGGTTGTTTACTTATTTTTCTATTATTTAAATTGTCTGTCTATTCATTTTTACTAGTAATGTACATTTTTTCTTTTTATATTTTATTTTTATTTTATCTCCTTATGTTTTTCTTTGTTTTGTTTTTTCGTTTATCTTGTATATATGGTATGAATGGATTCTTATAGCACTAATACCTATTGCCCTTGAGTGTGGCAGCTTGTATTATTTTTCAAAAAAAATAAAAAATAAAAATACTATCGACTTTAACATCGGGCGCTCGCTTATCGATTTATTTTAACATTTCGTATATATTCGATATTGAGATCCATTATTGGGTTATTGAAGGTGCTAAATATGAATATATCGATTTTAAGATAGCACGCTCACGTATGGATTTAATTTAACATTTCATATATACTCAATATTGAGGTCTATTATTGGGTTATTGAAGGTGCTAAATATGAAAATACTATCGACTTTAAGACCGTGCGCTCACATATCGATTTATTTTAACATGTCGTTTATATTCGATATTGAGGTCCGTTATTGGATCATTAAAGGTGCTAAATATGAAAATATCGATTTTAAGATTGCACACTTCCTCGATTTATTTTAACATTTCGGAAATAATCGATATTGAGGTCCATTTTTTGATTATTGAAGGAGCTGATTATAAAATAATATCGATTTCTTCAAAGTTAAGATCCATTTTCGACCCATCCAGCAATTTCGTCGATAAAGTGAGCGTGCATTAGTTTGCTAATAATTAATAGAATATTCTAGCCATTTAATTAATTATTACTTTTACAAAATTCTTTGCTAAAGAGATCATTTATCTGATTAATGATGGATAGTTGAATATTAATCGTGACTTTTATTTTCAAGGTCAAAAATAAACGGAACTAAATGTCTAAGAATCTTAAAATGTTAAAATAAATCAATACGAGAGCGTGCGATGTTAGAATCAATAGTATTTTCATTAAAAAATCCGCTTCCGATAGTCCAATAATTGACCTCGATTTCGATGATATCCGCAATGTTAAAATAAATCGATACGTGAACACGCTCGATAGTATATCAATAGTATTTTCATATTCAACACCTTCGATAACCCGATAATGGTCCTCAATATCGAGTATATTTGAAATCTTAAAATAAATCGAGCGCGCGATTTTAAAATCGACAGTATTTTCATTCCAACACCTTCAAAAACTCAACAATGGGCCTCAATCTCAGACAAATCCCAAATGTTAAAATAAATCGATACGGGAGCTGGCGATTTTAAAATCGATAGTATTTTTATAATCTGCGCCTCCTATAACATAAAAATGGACTTCAATATCAAGGGAATCCGAAATGCTAAAATAAACCGATACGTGAACGAGTGATCTTTAAATCGATAATATTTTCTTAATCAGCACTTTCGATAACCCAATAACGGACCTCAATATCAAGGAAATCCAATATGTTAAAATAAATTGATACGTGAGCGAGCGATCTTAAAATTGATGGTATTTTAATAATCAGAACCTTCGATAATCCAACAATGCATCTCAATACGAAAATATTTTAAAAACTCAAATAATACAAATTTAACATTTACTTTTTTACAATTATCCTAGAATAAAATTAGTTAGCACTTAACTTCAATAATGTAATCAACGAGAAAAAAAAGTACCCAGAAGTATATGCCGACATTAATTAAAAAATCATTATTGAAATTAAAATAATTATTTTTAAATAGAAAAAGAAATATAATAGGATTAATTCAACAACGGGTGGGCTACAATTGAAATGGAATAAGTTGTTTTGGAAGAGGTAATTATAGGGAAAACTTTATAATTTAGTTTAAATCAGATCAATGACAATTATTTCTTAAAACCCTTTTTCCTGAATAGCTAGAATAAGAAATAAATATCAACTTCTATTGTCTACCACTGTGTCTATACCCTGTCTACTATTGGAAGTTTAGTGTACTACTATTGGGGTTAAAAACCATTTTCTATTTTTAAAATTTAACCATCCCCTTTTTGTTTGTTTTTAAATACCTTATTATTTCAGATATTAGCCGATTAATCCTTCAGAACAGCTAAAATAATTTTCTAGTATATATTTAGTTTTCTAAAAATCATTAAGTGGAGATCCACTACTGGTGCCTTTACCCTATATATGGGAGATAAAAAGAAGAAGCTTTTTTATAAAAGGGAATGATCAGGAGTGCTAGGAGGATGCACACCAAGGCATACAGTGAGAGGATATAGTGTTATTGGGCAGAAAGGAACCTTAAGTTTGTTTCTATACTGACGATAATTATAATTATTTATTGTACGTAAAAATGTATTTTATATTTTTAATGTAAAGATATGATGCTATCATACTAGTAGTAATATTTATATCCAGAGATATCTTGATCTAATCAAAATAAATATATTTGTGGAACACATCATAGTGCCTATTTTTTGCATGACTGCAATAACTAGTGGATCCTTGGGTCCACAGGTCAGAACAATCCTGGTCAAGACATCACTACCTGCTGTCTACATTTTTAACTAGAACTTCTCATTTGTTTTTTATTCCTTAGGCTCATGTGACCAGGCTGATCCCTGACCCTAGAAACCTTTTTACCTTTACTTATAGGAGGCCCAGGAGTTGATCCTTCCGCTCTTACTCCTACTCCCCTGCCAGTTGAGGTTGATTCATCTGCTTGTAGTTAGTTACCTTATCTTCGATGATGTCTTAAGGCTGATCCCTTTGCTTGCTTTCTGGTCTACTTGTGTGCGTTTCGAAAGGTGAACTTTTACTCCCCTGTGATTCCTTTACTTAAGTTACCTTTATCTATACGACATCCGGGAGTTGATCCTTCTTCTACTTCCCTATAAAGTCTGAAGGGTGATCCATCTGCTTGTAGTTACCTTTACCTATACTAGGTTCAGGAGTTGACCCTTCCCGTCACCTCCTTCCCTTGTTCTTCTACTCCCCTGCAAGGTCTGGAAGTTGATCCTTCCGCTTGTAGTTTCCTTACCTTTGGTAATGTCTAAAGACTCTGCTCACTCTCCTGTCTAGTTGTGTGTGGTTCAAAGACTGATTCCTCGGGCATATCAATTATCTTTCCTCAACCTACCCACCCACATAACCCTTACCCTGTTCAGTAATGATGAAATTATAATACATACATGAATGGATGTTTGGATGAATGAAGTATTTTGCTTTTTAAGGTACATAAAGCATTTTTTGATTTTATGCAAAAATAATATTATATTTTTATTTTTTAGGCCTTAACCAGACTTTATTTGGACAACACCTATTATGAACAGGCTTCTAATTTCTTAGGATTTGACGAAATTGCTTCCCAAGTTGTTGAATTAATTAAGTGAGCATTTCTATTCATTATTATTATTTTTTATTTATTTAAGGTTAGACAATTGCATTTTCTTTAGTGACTACCATTATAATTTGTAAAAATGTATTTACCTGTTAGCCCACACATCTAATATTTGTTCACTCATGCATATATATACCTACTTATAGTAATAGTCCAGTCAAATTATACATGAAAATAGGGTTTTGTGTGCCAAAGGTCAAGTATGTAGTTCTAATTTTTTAATATGTTGTGAGGATCTAAATCAATAGTAAGAAACAAAATTTGCAGCTTCGAAAGACCTATGTGACCGGCGTAATTGCCTATAAACAGCAACATATTTGCACTTTTTTTCAGTTGTTACTAAGTAATTCCAAAACTATACTTCTGACTGAAAAGCTTGTCTTATTCTTTATTAAATTCGCTAAAATTTGAGAACAAAACACGGTCTTTCTAAGTTACAGCTCTTCGAAAATTGATCATTTTCTCCAAAAAGTCAAACAATTTCATAATCCTCTCTTATTTTAGCCCATGAAATGGTTGTTCTTCATCTAATTTAATAATTTTTGACATATGCAAGCATTGTGGCATGCAGCGTTTTCTATTGGTGGTAGTCGAACTAGGTTGATTGCTGCAGTTATCATGCACAATTTGCCGCTTCAGGCTTGGCATAGAGCAGAATGCTTCAGTCTATTTTTACGAAGATGCTGATCAGGAAATTATTCTGATGACACTTTCAAATATGCCCTTCATCCAATCGAGTTGTCATCACAGGTCATGTGGACCTGCTTATTACTGAACAGTTTAGGCGCTGATGTAACAAACGTCTACATACAGAAAATTAGTAAAGATGAAGAAGGCTGCTACCACTACTCCACCACCTTGTACAACCACCGGCACTCTTAACTATCAACAAGAACCGTACTGTTCACTCATTCATTCATCAGGTGCGACACAACTTCTGCACAGTTTGGCCACGGCAAAACCAAATTCAGTAATATGCTGAGTGCAAGTACCGAACTTGCTAATCTGGTTGATGTTTTCCTGTGGGAAGACTCCACTGAAGAAGCCGTTTCATCTTTGTTTTTTTTACTTTGTGGCTTCATATGGCGGTCACATTCAAACTGAAACTTTGGATCATCTCCACTACAAGATGTTTGTCTTTTCTGCAGTCAATTCCTAAATTAATCTTGCTTGACTACCACCTACAGAGGACGCTGTGCGCCCCCATATTCGCAGGTGTTGATTAAGTGCAGAAGTAGTTGGGTGTAGAAAAGAATCTACCAGATCGAAGATGGAATGCCGAACTTCAAGAGCTTACCCCTATTACCTCCACCATGAATCCCATTCCCCAGCTGTTTCTTTGCAAATTCTCCTGCAAATGCAAGAAGGGTTGCAGTTGTCGTAAAACTGGACGGAAGTGCCCTGCCCTTTGCCAAAATTGGTGGCAAATCCTGCACGAATGCTGGAATATTAGAAATTGAGGATTCAAGCGATGAAGAAAATTATCCCACATATGAGCTTGCACTATGACAGTGAAGTGGCACCTTCTTCGTTGGAAACATTTCCTCAGCCAGAGATGTCAGCAATTATGAAATTATTAGAACAGCCATTTAATGAGCTTCTGTAAATCTTTTATTTATTTCATGTATATTTTATTACAATTTATAAAAAAAATTAATAATTACCATTTGAAGGACTTTATAACTTTTATGTTTTGAGTGCAATAATTTCTTTAGGTTTTGTACACCCGGTTTCCATTTTATATTTATTCTTCTTATTATAATATAAAAATTACTACTTGAACAGTATTTTTTTGTATGTCTCAAAATCCATGTTTCAATGTTTTTGGTTACCTGCCTTTTTCAAGGGAACCATTGAGCCTAAATATTCCCTTATGGGATGAAATGAGAACTAATTAAATTTACTTAAGACTCATTTTCTTTGACTGTTCTTGTAGAAGGAATATTTTTGACGATATTTCACAAAATAAGAGACGGTTATTGACTTTTTAAATTTGACTTGGGAAAATGGTCAATAATTGAAGAGCTCTAACTTAGAAAGTAAAGGTTATAAGAGCTTATTTTTGTCTTAAATTGTAGAAAATTTTATCGACTTTAACAAAGAATAAGTCAAGCTTTTCTGTTAGATGCATAGTTCTGTAGTTATTTAGTAAAAATGGAGAATGTGTAAACATTTTGTTGTTTTTAGGCTATGACACTGATCTTACAGGTCTTTCGAAGCTGCAAATTTTGTTTCTTATTATTTATTTAGGTCCTCACAACATATTATTAAATTAGAACTACTTGACCTTTTGTATGTACAAATGTATAATTTGACTCGACTATAAAGAATGATGATAATCAATAAGAATACCTTGGTATCATCGTTATGGAGTCTCATATCATGCTGCATGATTTTCCATCACATCTGCAAGTTATTATCGCATCTGTTATTTTATCCTCTCATCTTCAGAGAGTACAGATAAGTGGCAACTAATCTCAGATCAAGGAGATTATCATTAAGTCTGAATTGACTTAAAAAATCTTGCCAGATCTCCTGTAGTTACTCTGTCACCCTGGTAATCTGCTGCTGAAGGAGCCCCTTAAAAATATCTTAGAATCAGATCTTCACATGATGCATGTTTGTTGATCTTGAGGGCATGTTAAGTTGTTAGGCTTGGCAATGGATCCACTTATTTATTTATGATTTTTTCATATTTATTATTTTATTTATCATTTTTAAAAATGAATATTAATTTTTATTTTTTACATTGAATTATAGGTCAGAACCGATGAAGAATTTTTATATATATGCTGACAAAATAACAATGGACCCTCTTTTAGCAGAGATTGCTTCTAAGCTAGAGGTAACACAACTTAATTTTGTATGCATAAATAAAATGTATATATTTTTTAAAATATTTGATTGTATATTTGTTATTCTATGATTTTATCTTAAAAAAGGTCTGCATAGGATAGCTGTTATATATGAGTGTTTATCATTATTAAGTGAATTGCTTGAAGCAGTATCTTAATTTGTATTAACTTCAATCGGTAGATTATTTTATTTTAAAATTTAGCAATGATTTAGGACTTATCATTAAACATCTCACTCTATTAAGGTAGATGACGGAAAGAAGTACGTAAGATAGTTAGATAATTATCTATCCATTTTAAATTATTGATTTTACTTACAACTTGACATTCAATCAGCATTTTTCCTAGTATACATGTCAATAATATGGTGTATATTAGATTTTGAATGAATATCATACTACTAGATTGTTAAAAAAGTCCTTGTGCATTAGTACAGCTTTATTTCAGATTTCATATTTTAAACATTATTGAATACTAATCTTCAAAGTAAAGTCCACTAGTTTCACCCATCTTTCTGCCAGTAATTGGATTTGATGGCTGTACCACTCCTTTGGTTTTGAGGCAAAGAACTCTTCACGTCCTCGTAATTATCGAAGATCCGATCTTTTAGAAATGATCCATTAATCTAAGCAAACCATAATCTGATGGTGCAATATCTGGAGTATATGTAGGATGAGGAAAAATGTTTACTCCTTGCAGTTCCGATAATTTTTCCTTGGTCAAAAGAGAACAATGTGCAGGAGCATTGTCATGTTGCAAAATGGCTAGGTTCCTGTTGACCAAAGCGGGGTATTTTGCATTCTAAACTGCATATACTCTGCTAGCTGTTCACAGTAAAGATTTAAGTCTCTACTACGATTGAAAAATTATGAGTAGTTGCATGTTCACAGATTCTAGAAGAATGTCATCATTAATGACCGATAGGCGACCTGATCTGCTGAGTCGATAATTGGCTCTCCTTCTATGACAAAACTTTTTTCAGCTGCTGCCTTTGCACTTAAACCTTTTTTCCAGTAATGTCTCAAAAGACCGCGAAGCACAATTTTTTCTTCTGACATTGCACGTGCGTTTTAAAAACATAAAAGTCATAAGGAATTAAAGGATTAGTCAAAGTAAACATTGATATAAATATTAGGAACATAAACATTCTTATAGGATAATTATGAGAGTTGGAATTAAGGGTTGTATTCATACACAAGAACTTTTTAACAACTTAGTATTAAAGAAGAAGTTGGTCGGGGGATGAAGCCAATGAAAAACACACTAATAAGTCTAATTTATTTGATTGTATGCCAACGTTATCTAAATTTATGTATATTTGTATGATATTATTAATGGTAATTTTGTGTTATTGAGGTCTTGAGGTCCTGCTTACAATAGTATTTGTGGGTTGATTTTATAAAATGGATATGTTGGTTAAAAAGATATCTAATATTAGTTAAATATATCCTATTTTAAGAAAGTGTAATAAGATATATTTTAACTAATTAACAATTAATGATAAAAATAAATGTGAACTAAAATTATGTTGAATTATTTAAGTATTTATATTAGGAACCTACAAAAGTATGCCTTTCATTAGATATTTTAAAAGAATAAAATAATAGTAAAAGAATATGTTGGGGTGGAATCCTTGCATGATTGGTTTTGAACAGTGTGGGTTTGATTCCCATTTTTTCTCATCATAATTTCGAAGCAATTCCTTATAACTAAAGACAATTTTTGACAAGCCAAACCTTGTCAGAAATCCAAATCATGAAAAGGACGTTCACTAGTTTTATATTCCATGTTTTGGGTTTACTGCACGAATTTACACATTTTGAGGATTTTCTGCACGAAATTCCATCTGTTAAGTTTTAACTATGAAATCATTTTTTTATTTACAAATTTGTCTGTGGTTATAAAAAAATCAAATAAATAAGAATTTCAAGAAACTAACAAATAATATTCAGTTAAATGATAAGAGATCAATTCTGTGGTGTTTGGGTAAAGGTTATGTCATTTATTTAAGAAAATGAATTTAAGTTATATTTTGCTTTTTTAATGAACTTTACCTTTCAGAAAAAGGCTATTAGTCACTGAAACAGTGTCCACATAAAATGTGAATATTATTCCATGGCCTTATTTCTTATTCTCAAAGATAAAGTTCATTAAAATGAACAAAATATAACTTCAGCCTTTTGTCATAAAAAAATTACTTATACCCGCTTACCCAAACACCACAAAATTATTCCTATCTCGCCTACGAGTTCTGGTTTTGCCTGATAATTTTCACGATCTGCGGGGCTGAAGCCAAAGCGAAATCCCTCCCTAGGTAGCTACACAACAAACCATCGATGTTTGATATTAAATCATCGATATTAATAAAACACTGTCCAAAAAACAGCAATGCTTGTAAACATTGATAAACATTCATTTATTTAATACTCATATTTCTAAAACTACCAAGTAAAAATTTTATATGGGCCTTGTTTATTAATTTATAACTAAAATTTTTAACTAACAAAACAAAGTAAAAAATTAATTTGAACAATTAAGAAATCTTTTATTTTCAAATTAAATAATTCTAAAGAACTTTGTATATTTTCTGTGTTTAAATTATTTATAAAACCTCATGGAAGGTTCTAGAGCATAGGTTCTTAGACTGTTGTCCTCGCGAAACAATTTTGACATAAACTTTATATCTTCCAATTTTCATTTTTATTCAAATAACTCATCTGATAAATATCCTACATAGTCAAGACTTTTAGTGTTTGTTGTTATTCTACTAGTTATTTACATAATTAAACAATTATTAGTAAATATTTATATGCCTAGGGCTAGGACGGCGTCCACAAAAAAAAATGTTCAAGAGGGGGTCCTCGGACAAAATTAGTTTAACCCCTGTTCTAGAGTGTCGAGAACATTCCAAATTCCGACCTCTGATTGGTTGTTGGTCCAACCAGTATCGAATCCCTATTTCTCAGTTTTTCAGTTCAATCCTATCGAGAAATAGAAAGAGTGACTACGGTTTTCAATGATGCCCAATGTTATAACTAGTGTGTACTCCAAACTGACAAGTTTGATACAGCCGTGTCCAGAATTACAAAAAAAAAAACATGAGCAGCATAGCTCTGTCACTAAAGCCGTATTTTCATTAAAATATAAAATTGAAAATATCAAAATGGTGGGAGTGGGAGAAAAAAGTTGAAATTCCCCAAAAGCACTTCTCTAACACCAGCTAAATTCATATACGAATTTGCAACCCTCTAACTAAATTTGGAAGGCCAATAAAGATGCACGAAACATACCGAAATTTACCTCCACTTCTATGATATTGTTCTGCCTAGAAAACAACAATACATACCGAATTTCAGCTCATTTGATCCAAAGAGGACCATTGGAAGTAATATTGAACATATACTACTCGATGACAGAAGGTACAACTTGAAAGAGAGACATTTTGAAATGGTAATGAAAATAATTAATTTATATCGACTAAAAAATATTTGTTTCATTGTGTTTTATATTTTCAAACATTATGTTAATAAAAAGCCCTTAGGTAAACAAGTTTCTTTTGCTTAATTACACCTTTTTTTTTATGTTTTGAGGTTTTTCTTGCACATTTCGAAGGATTTTACTGCATGAAAATCCGGTCTTTACTTTTAACTGATCTCAACTCTTTATTTAGAAAGGATTGTAATCTCTATGTTTTACGAGCCCAAGAATGCTGTCATTAAGCAGTTTAGGTCAGCCCCTCTCCCTCATAAAACTTTGTAATATACAGAGTATTTACTTTAGTTCTCATAAACTCAATTATTTATAATATCATGGATTTAATTTTACATTTATTTTTTATAATATAATCTCTTAAATTTTACTTCCAAAAGTTCAACTAAAGGTTTAGAAATTCTTAACTATATTTTGTTTTTGTTATTATTATTATTATTTTTTTTTTAAGGAGAAAGTTTATGTTTGTCAAAGCACTATGGAAATAATGAAATTGATTGAATATGAGTCTTTCTTCACTCGACATTCTAATGAAGCAAGAATTTTTTTAAATAAAACTCTTATTAAAAAAAGGTAAGCCAATCAGTTATAATGTTTTGTTTAGTTGAAAAGATAAAAAAAAAATGTTATTGAGTATAGGTTTTTATTATGTTCGGTAAAAATGTTTGTTAATATATATATTGTTTTTTTTTATTGATTTCAGAGATTTTGGACTTGAAAACATCACAGTTTACTTAAACCGTTGTTCCGACCCATGTAAATTTTTTAAGAAAATTGATAAAAAAGGAAATGTGTACAATTTTTATTTTTATTGTCACTGCAATCACAAAGAAATTTGTGAATTACTTAGATTATTGAAACCTGAATCAATGACCTTCCTTTTTTCAGAAATTGACAAAGCAAAACTTTCTTATAATTTTGAATTTGTCCGTGATTTTCCCCGGACTGTTCTATCCAAAGGTATTTTAACTAAGCCTTCAATCAATGTTGAAGGTACAACTAATAAAGTTCCCAACAAAACCCCTAGACAGTCGATTAAACCAACTATTATTAATAATAATCCTCCAAATGTTAGTAGGAATTTAGGTAATAAAAGAATTATTATTATTTCAAAAAATCAAGATTCATTAAATTTAAATATCAATGATGGAGATCAAAATCTTGCTCATAGTAGTCCATCTGGAAATCAAGATGTAACTTTGCGTATTCATAAAGTTCCAGAAATCAATAATGCTGGACCATCTACAAAATCCAATTCTACTAAAGAGGATGATGTCAATAAGTGTGCTGAAAACTTAACTTTTCATAAAGGAATAAAGTTTTATAATTCCCATGAAATAAATAATTCTGATAAAAACGTATCTTTTTCGAATGCACAGCCACATTCTTCAGTAGGAAGTTTTCACAATTATCATAAGCCTAATCCAAAACAGTTGTTAAAAGTTATTAAATTACAAGGAAATAATTCAGCTAGAAGCACATTAATTCCCAATAATATAAAATCATTGTCATCATGTCTTGTTCAGACAAAAACAGGCATGCCTCTGGTGTTCAATCCTAGGTTGGTAAAGGAAAACAGATTGAATGGAATAAATTCCAAAATCATGAAAATATCAGATATCGGTATGGTGTCTGATGGCAAAAAAAATACTATACTTGTGAAAAGAAAATATGTCGGTGCAAAAAAACCATGTGTAATTACAGTGCCTCCTGATAATACTCAAAGCACAAAACTAAATTATGTAGAAAATGGAAATCATTTTATAACAAAAGAGCCAATCATGTTTCTGAAATCTAAAACATACGATACAAATTTAAACATAAAACAGCCTGCTACTGTAAATTTTTCCAAAGTTTCTCATAGCTCATGGGATAACAATTCAGCTTTGATTCCAAAGAAGTCTTTCCAAATACCTGAAAATAGTTTGGATGAACCGGAGGAATCAATTTCTTCTGGGTCTAAAATTTTTGACAGAGATAGTGTTCAGTCTGAAGCTTCTAGAAATTGTACGATTGATGAGGATAGAGATTCTGATTCATTAATAGATTCCATTAACCTGCAACCAGAGCATGATATTAATCGGCCCAGTAAACCGCCTGCTGGATTTTATCTACAAGATAATCAGCCCAATTGTAATGAAAGAAATATTGGCGATAATTCCACTGTTACAACTTTATTAAAATCTATAGTGAATAACAAGTCTACTGATGGGAGTCCTTGTAAATTAACTAATGATTCAGAACTGGAACCACTCTATAAAAGTACCAAAAAAGACAATGAAAATGAATTTTATGAAAATAATTGCCAGGATTCTTCTAATATAATCTCAAAACAATGTTTGTCTGACGATGAAAATGGACAATCCAGGAAAAAATTAAGAAGTGATAATTTTAGACAGTGCCTGTTGCAGTCAAATCGGCTGCAGAAAGAATCTGTCTCATTGAGGAAGTATTGTAGTGTTTTAGTTAGACGGAATGATTTTGAAAGCAGTTACTTTTATTCGTCACAACACGATTGCTATCTTCCAAAATTTTGTGGTTTTAAAAAGCATGAGGTAAAACCTCGTACCATGTTAATTGCTTTGCGGAATCGTCAAAAACTGTTGGAAAATTAAATATAATTGAGTTACCTTAAGCCAGACATTACTTGTCTAGAAATCTTTGTATATTTTGTACATTTGTAAATAATATAGGTTTATCTTTGATGTTTATAAAATTTATTTTATATCTTGATTTTTTATGTGTGATAATTGATTAATTCATTTCTCAAAAATTTATTATATCACAATTTTTTTTTATACTTAATGAGAAAACCGAACTGAAGTTATTTTATTTGATTTTGTTACTTATTGCATATAATTTGGATAAATAAATATTATAAGTGTTATAGGCTCACTGCTACCTGCTATAATGGAGACTATTGATTTTCAACCTAGATAATTAATGCATAAGTGTCACTAGTGTTTTACGTCCAAATGTTTTAATTAATCCATTCCAGCCTGGCAAAACTGTGCAGTTTATACCTGGCAAGAAATTTTAGATCAGGAGAGTGGTTTTATTGGCTTTGATGGCCATAATGTCAAACAGTTGACTTGAGCCTGCCATATTGTTAATCAGTTAGCTTGGGTCAACCAAAAGAAATGGAAAGCTTGGAGAAGCTGTTGTGGTGTTGATTAGGGGAAGCTATACAAGATGTTTCTTAGTGTTCCCCAACATAATTATGATTTCAATGTTTGACAAACCATTGTGTTACAATGTTTAGAGCAATAAAGCACAATAATTGTGTGTTTTTATAAGTGAATCCATACATTCACAAATATATGATTTTGTATATAAAATAAACAAACATACATCATCGGTCTGAAAACCTGTGAAATTTTGTATATATGTAAATTAGAGATGTTGTTTTACTATATATAAAGTTTATTTTCTATCTTGAATTCTTATTTTGTACATAACTTTAATATGCATATGAAGGTGTATACTGCTAATTTCCATTTTTTTAAATCGAGATAGTAATAGTTATTATTATTCTCTGTGCTTACTGCTAGAATATATATATATATATATATATATATATATATATATATATATATATATATATATATATATATATATATATAAAATACTATACTAATACTTTATATAATACTATATTTAAAGTTTATTTTCTATCTTGAATTCTTATTTTGTATATAACTTTAATATGTATATGAGGTTGTGTACTGCTAATTTCCATTTTTTTAAATCGAGATAGTAGTAATTATTATTATTCTCTGTGCTTACTGCCAGAATGAAGAGTCTTAATCTGCCTCAACTGCTCCTTTCCTTTTTTTCTTTTATGATTAAAAATCAATAGTTGTTGCTGCAAAACTTGCATCACAATGTGAAAAAAATGGAAGAAAGGGGTTTTGCAGTTCACATTCTCATATTTATGCATAATTTTATATATATAAGTATGTGTTATGATAATGTACCTAATGTTTGATGTACCTAATAGAGAAACCAAATGAAAATTGTTTTATTTTTGTATATCAATTTAAGAAATAAATATTTAAAACTATTTTGTTACAATTATAATTATAATTAGAGAAGATGGAACCTTTAATTGTAAAGATAATAACAATGGGCATAAAGTTCATTAAAATTTTATTATTGCTTGGCACACATACTACTTCATATGATTATTAATTCCTATCATTTCTGTTCAAATTTAAATGTTGTAATGGCCGTTAAGGATTGCCCTATACGAGGATGGCCCCCTCATAAATGTATTATTCATTGTCCTTTGGGAAATATAGTAAAGATATCTATTTACTGTTTTTAGATTTATGTGATATATTCCTACTTGAAGAGGTAATAGATAATTGAATGTACGATGTATATCATGAATAAGAGATAATAAGTCAGGAAATCAGTCAGTAATTTTTTATTGCATACCAACATTTTGACCCAAACATGTGGGCATCTTCAGGTCTAAAAATAAATCAAAGATAAAACAGATATATATATATATATATATATATATATATATATATATATATATATATATATATATATGAATAATAGGATTAATAATGAAAGCAATAATCGAGATAAAATCAATAATGAATATACAAGTAATAATAAAATAAATGAGAGAAAACTGAAGAATTATATAAAACAAGATAGAAGATGCTCTAATAATAGCATAGAAATAAGAATTAATAAACAGAAATCTTATTATTAACTGTTCTACCGTTCATCCCTTCATCAAGTGGCGTAACTGGATTTCTTGAGGTTGGGGGCGAACAGTGGAAAAGTGCACCCCTTGGCATTTATAGACTGGCAATAGAAAAAAGGGTGCACGAGAGGGATAATAATTTTTTTTTGCATAACAAAACATTGCAAAATGGAGTGAAAAATATAATTATCAATATAATGGTATTTTTAATCTTCCCTTTGATGTTTCCAGTTGTTTTTTTTTGCACCCTCCGAGGGTGGCACCTGGGTGCCCAACACCACTGCACCCATTCAAGTTACACCACTACCTACATCCCTAACCATTCTAAACCTTTAGATATTGTTTAATTCCCTTTATGTATGGGAATAGTTGCTTGCCTGAGTAAATTAGCTAGAAGAAGTTAATGATACTTCAAGGCTTTCTCTTTCTTTTGATATATTGTGGTAGATATGTATTTAGTGCTGTTTAGCAATCTGTAAATTATATTTATTTTTGGGAACTTCATTAAATTATACCAATCTGTAATTGATTCAGGTTGAGCCTGCCATTCTTTTGAATTTTTCTTGCTTTAGTTGCATTGTTTTTTCGATAGTCATGGCCACCATATGACTGATGGCGACCAAAGATAACCCATAGGTTATTGTGTTGAATGGATATAATATATAACCATTTGGAGTTTTATTACCTTTGTACGAAATAATCATTTAAAGAAAGACCCATATTGAAAAATTAGCTTCCTCTATGATATTTTTTTATTTGAAGTTTACTATAACATTTTTCATCCAGGATCATAGCTTATTACATTAACTTACCTGGTATTGTAATGAATTTCCCATCTAGGATAGGATTAACAAAATTGACGTTCCTTTCCCTGATTAAGAGCACAATAATGATTTTTCTTTGATCAATATTGATGGATGCTGGTAAAGACGCAAGAGTCAATGCATCCTGCATACTTTCCATCTGTATGGAAGCATGCTTTCTTCTAGTTAATATTACTAGACCCTCTGCATTACATGTTGCTATGAGTTTTTGTTGGCAAACTAAAAATCACATAGACTGTTTTCAATGCATTAATTTTTACTTTCCAGTCTGCTGTCAATGCATGCAGTTCATTTAACATTCCTTGGAATATATATGCATACTTGGATCACCAGATTTTGTTCTACACCAAAGAGCAAGGCCATCTGCATTGTTGGAGGTTTTAACCAACGCTGGGTTATCCCTAAGTATATTATTGGTATAAACTGTGAAAAGTGTCGGAAAAAGAACCTGTGGAACACCACTTTCCATTTATATTTTTCAGTCTACTTCTAATATACTATAAATGTACTTATTATGATTTTTCTCCATGTAGGTAATTATGTTACAACAGGAGAGCTATCCTAGAAGATCAGTTGCGGCTTTGCCAATAGCAAGTTTTATCTGGACAACAAGATTGTTTGGTTTGTATTTGACAGTTTGGTTCATTTTCAGCCAGTTCTGTAGCTAAGAGCTTTTGTACTGAGCTATTTCCTTGAATATGACTTTTTGGAGTCTTCTATTTTAGTTTTTATTTCTGATAAGTACCTTTTATATCGTGGGGCGAGTTCTACAACTAGGTAACTACAATTTTGCAAAACGGGTAATTGCTTAAAAAGATTCTATTAGGTTATATCCACACATACTACAACTGTTGCAGAGGATCCACAGCTGTGTCATTTTTAAAAATAGATAAGTTGATCATCAGGCAAAATTCTATTCTATAACAAGACAAAATTACATATCTAGTTTTATCGGAACACTTTATTGTAGTTATCTAGTTGTAGTTTCCACCAAATAATAAGTAAAAATTAACTTTGTGAGCTTATTGGATATATTACAGTTTGTATATGTGTGTATATATATATATATATATATATATATATATATATATATATATATATATACTGTAATCAAATTCTAATGTTATAATTTTCTAGTTAAGATGGTATTTGATTCTCAGTTACATGGAGAGGAAGGTTTTTATAATTACTATTTCTATTATTTACCAATAAATTTCTCAGGATTTCACGGCTGCCTACAGTAGATTGATTACATGGAAAATAACTAATGTTTTAATTTTAAATTAAAATAAATTAATAATAATTTAATTAATAGCAATTTGATCAACAGCAACAGTTATTAATAATAAATCATATCTGTTAAAAAATTGAGAATATATGGTCAATTATGCCAACCAAAGGTGATATTTGGTCAGTCATAAATATTTGTCTTCCATTTTATTTTAAAAATTATATCAATATATTTTTAAAATATACCTTCATCTATGTTTCTAGCTTATTTAATGAATGAACACTTATAAAATATTATGCATTATAAAAGGAGTTTCCAAACTGTGGAGCCCGTATCACTGGTGACACACCAGCTGGTGCGTGAGTATGCAAACAATAGTCAAATAAAATCATATTTTTTAGCACGTTCATTGGAGGATAACAATATTTTTTTTTAAATATTATGAAATGCATTAATTATAAGATGAAAAAATATGATCTTCAATTAATAATTGTAGCTTCTCGCTTGATTGAGCACCTTGAAATTGTATCACCCCGGATGGTTATCGTAGTCAAGGCGAAAGCATTTATTCTTGAAGAAGCTAGGAAGAAGCCTAACATTTATGCTCTGATTGTAAATAAACAACAATATGCTTCCAGCTGAAAAAATATTATCCAAATTTCTGCAGGAACAACACTTTTATCAGAAGTTTTGGTGTTGTTAATCTTACTGTTGCTTTTGTTATGTGATATCAATTTCATTTTTGATTTTGGATTTTAAAACTGTATTTTCAATTTATTATTTTCTTAAGCACGTTTACTATAATATATATTTTATATATATTATATTTTTATATAGAAGAATCATAAATACTAATATCATAAAATCTGGTAGTGGTACGCCCATTTATCTGAAAAGTGAAAGTGCTTAAAGTCTTGGAACCCCTGCATTATAAATTATATTCAATGTCCTTTTGTTTTTCTATTAATTTAAATGGCGCCCGAACAGAATCTAATGTTTGATAATTAAAATATTCCTACGAGTATTTGATTTCAAGTATTTGTGACACGTCCTAGTTAATTATCTAACATAATAATATTTTGTCCATTGTAATTAGAAACCTGAAAAAGGAGAAACTAAATGTATTAACAACAGAATATGGTTAAATTAACAGTAGCAACTAAATTCCTAGATGGTAAGAAAATAAGCAATGTGCACATGTATTTACTTCATTGCACTGGATCCTCAATATTCTGAGAATAGTTTTTGAGGTCGGAAGTTTTTTCTTATGTTTGGAGTTAGCTATTTTAGTAACAGAGGTAATTTGTTGATGAAAGTCGTCTATGTATTTGTAAAATTACATACATACACATATAAGTATATATTGTGTGTAACAATATATATATATATATATATATATATATATATATATATATATATATATTTATTTCATAATGCAGCTACTAAAATATACACAAAATAAGTACCTACATGAAACGGGACACTTAAGGAAGTAAGCATATTAAAATAATATTTTTTTATCCAAATGTTAAACTTTTGGATCAAGACTTAAAATGGCAGATGACTAACTTGCTCAGCAATGCTATTATAGACTTTTTGAACTGATTACAAATAGAAATATTCTATATTATTGGACCAATGTAATGAGAAATGTGTTGATGGTGATTGCTACAGAAGACATTTGGAATGACCACAATCCAAAACATAAAATATATATATAATTTATTGTAATGATAAAATTAATTAGAGTTAAATTTTAATGTTAAGTGTCATCAATTTTATACATACAATAGAAATTGACTTTAAACAATTTTATTTTAAAGAAAGAAGGTATTGAAATTAAAGTGATTATCAAATTAGCAGTGGAACAAGTGCTTGTTTAAGTGATAAAAAAATTAGAATTTTTGTATACATTAAAAAAAAAAAATTTAGAATAAACTTATTCTACAAACATGAAAACATGTTTTGTTCAAACTAAAAAGTCAAATATAAATATAAACATTAAAATAAAATAAAAAATTTCCGTGCACTATTTTATGTAGCCATCTTAATTAGCAATCTGCTTGGCATAGTAATGAAGAGCCGTCAAGAGAAAAAATAATCTTTTGATCGTGAACCGCCCTAGAATAAAGACATAACTCTCTAGATGTCTTGAAATGAATCAAGTCTATGATAAAGTGGAGTTGAATCAGTGTATGAATTTAATAATTCAAACTTAAATACAGGGCTAGTGTGTAAAGATCGAATTAAATTGCAACATCTAGCTGGGAAACATCGTTAATTGTAATGATGAAAAAAAAAAGAGGAGCACCAAACAGGAGCTAAGAAGACTTCAAATGAAGTATCAAACTAACATTTCTTATTTTGTTTTAGATTTAAGATGTATTTGAATTTTTTTAAATTATTTTTTGAATATTCCATATTATTAAACCGATCCACTCTTCTTCACAAAAATGCATAAACTAATAATTTTAATTTTTTTTTTAATACAAGTTTTTGGAATCTTCTGATTATTTGATTTTTAATTTACAATATAATTTTGTTTTATTATTAACAAATTACTATTTGACCTATTGTATTTTCTGTCTGTCAATTCATAATTAAAAACAACCAAAATTATTTTTTCTATTAGAAGTTTAGTTAGCGGTTGCGGTCAATCAAGAAACACAGATAAGAAAACTTATTTTATTGGGAGCCAACGTTTCGTTCTAAGTTTTTTGTGTTTATTCATTGACTGCACCCCCAAACAAGCTTCTCATACAATTATTTCTACGGTCAACCATACTTCCACCAGAATTATTTTTATTTCAATATTTTTTTAATATTTTCATTGGTCACAATAATAAAAAAGAATTATATAATAAAAGGTAAATATATAACAATATATGTATATATATAAATATTTTGTTAGGTTTACTCCTATTTTAAATATTCCAATATATGCAATTGAAATTGAATAGATACTGAAAATAATATTGTTGGTTAAAAATGATTAACACAAAAAGAATTTATTGATAAAAGATTATTCATTAAATTATGAAAATTGAATGTTAAAATGTTTTTAAAATAAAATAAATTTTTACAATTACATATAAAACTAAAACAGGTTGAATTTAATTAGTTCTGTGGATTGTTCGAAAGTAATATACATAATACCTACATAAATCTATACATTGATTATTCTTAAATATAGTTATAACAAAAGAATTTTTTTTTAATTATGTTTTTGAAATACAAATACTTTGTTTTATGTTTTTGTAGATCCTTTTTCCTTGAATCCATCTCCTTCCTTCATGATCCCAAATATTTAAACATTACCAGTACTATGTATGAATTTCTCTGCTGCGGCCTACTAGGTTGGCATCAGTACTTCCAAGCAAGCAAATCAGTACTGCTCACTTGCAACTTGAAAAGTGAAAGCTTTTTATGGTTTTGTTCCACCACCATGCAAACAAAAAAAATATAGTCCTTTATTTATTTCTCATTTTTTAAATAACCACACTCTTATTTTATCTTTTAGTTTAATATGTTTAAAAAACTTCACTTTCTATTCTTTTCCAGCCCTCAAGTATGTCGTACTGCACACTTTATTTAATTCATTATTCATTTTAATATACACAGTTTGCTTTTTAAAATAAAATTGTTTAAAATGCATAATTTTAATGTATTGTTAATTTGATTCTAATAACATTTCACTTTTATATACAATTATTAGACATAATCTTGAAGTACATAGGATTTATCATTTATTAGTGATTTGGAAATTAGTTTATACTAAATGTAATTCACTTTTGTATCACTTTGAGCACTTCATAACAATGTACAGGTTATGTTTCACTTCTTTTATGACTGGTGATTATTCTTAAATAGAATATGAAAACATTAAAATAAATTCAGCTGCATATTTTTATACTTGAAAATAATATATTTGCTCACAAACAAAATATGAATATGTCATATATAGAATAAAATTCTAATGAATTTTTTAAACAGATTTCCATTAACAAAAACAACTGGATCCACTCTAAAGCCCTATTTTTTACATTTTAATATTATAAAATTAAATATCCTTCAATATTGTCTTTAAAATGATCAGTTAAATAAAATAATTGATTATGCTAAAGGTAGACTATCTAATTTTACTTATAATTCAGGCTGAATGCCACAAGACAACCTCAGTTTATCTTATGTACTTTATAGTGAATGGCCTTAGGAGCTTTCGGTGTCCAAAGCCATATTCATCTCTATTAAAACTACAAAATTAAAATTCAAGAATAAATGTCTATATGTACGTACAATATATTATGCAATTATTTATTTGTTTCATGAAGAACATTAATGAAAAACCTCATACTTATTCATACCTTCCTTAAGACAGAGTTCACATTTAAAGGCATGAGTTTTTTCATTAATATGCATGTCAAAAATATATAGTTATATTTGCATAGTATATTATATATGCACATACAAAATTTAATCTTGAATTTCAATGTTATTGTTTTAATAAAGATGTATATGGTGCTGGATACTGATGGATGCCATTCAATATAAAATAAATAAGATAAGTTTCTCTTGTGGTATCCAACATGAATTATAGAATAATTTATTTATGTTTTTAAATATTATATAATCGAAAAACTCTTGTCATGGTTAAATATAAATTAAGTGAAATCATAATAATTGTTCCCAGGGTGTTACAAATGTTCTGTATGCTTTAATAAGGAGGTATTTAAAAGTGTAGAATAAAAATGTTATGACCATAGGGCCATTTTGCTGCCCTTTTTCTTCACCTTCCCCTCTCCAATAATAGTCAACAGTGCTATTACAGTGTTTTAGGAAACATATTTCGAAATAAATACTTCATCTCATAACATTAACTCATTTTATTGGCTGAATTAAGGTCAAAACAATCAAAAAGCAGATACATATTTTTTACTTAACCTAAAAATAAAATTTTGCTCGAAGTTTACTGTCTTGTGAATTTTGCCACCTGGGGCAAGTGCCAACTTTTCCCTCTAGGTCTGGTTCTGCATAGTTAAGCCTTCAAGCCAAAAAGTATTGTGACTAATGTTTTTTCTACCCCTCCCCCAAAAAAATTGTTATTTTCTATCATTTTTTGTAATGATTTGTGGCAAATAAAATACTATTTTATAAATAATAATTGTTATTTCATAATTATACCTTCTTTGCAGTTTTACATTACACTCATTTTTACATGCTGGCATCATTGTACATTTTATAATTTATTAGGATATAAGCAGGAGAGGTAAAAACAGCTTTAAAATACTAATTTTTTTGTTTCATCGACACAACTGCAGTTCTCACCACTGACTTCAGGAGGAATAGACGAAGCTGAGGGCAATTTTATTTTATTACTTGCCTTTTTTCGCTGAATTCTTAAGTTACTTACTTTAAAATGCTTCATTATAATAATAAATTTTTGCTGGATACATTCTGAAAGGTTCATGTAGGTAGGTATAGGTACAAAAAATAAAAAAAATAAATGCTGCAAATTATTACACAAGATTTATTATATCCAAATATATTACCCAAAAAACAATTTTTTTTTCTTTGGATTTGCTATTATTTAATGATTCTAAAATACCATATTTTTTCTCTATTTTCATAAATGACCGAATATGGGCAAAAGAGACTTCTAATCGGCCACCATTTCGAACAAAATGGCCGGAGGTGTCGAGTTCCGAGGATTATCTTGAGGTGACCGGCGACTTTGGTGCCAAATCTCAAAAAAATTGGTCTAGTAGTGTTGGAGAAAAGTCGCTGAGAGCAGACAGGCGGATTTTTTAAATTAGATTTTCAGATTCCACGAACATATCTGGAGACGTAAAATCTTAAATTTTGAAGGGAGATTAAACATTTTGTTCTGTTGGTCGATCACGAAGGTTCAATATTGGAAATAGTAAACGAAAAGGAGAGTGCGAGGGAAATGCACATATTCTTTTATTTCTGAGATTTCAATTCTCTAAATTTAGTTTACTAATATTATATTAAAATATAATAAAAATGTGCTGGCATCATTGTGCATTTTATAATAATTATCAGAAAATAAAAAGTAGAGGTAAAAGTAGCTTTAAAATACTACGCATTTTTTTCATCGACACCATTGCAGATGTAAAAATATTTCTAAAATAATAATTTGAGATTAATTTATTCAGAGGCGCGATACGCTATGTCGACTATCGACTATCGCTCATCTCTACCTAGGCTGACAACGCTAAAGATCTACACGATATAGGAAGCAATAAGTGTGGTTGCCATCGATTCCAAAAATTGATAACTTTTCTAAAAAAAAATAGGCTACTAGAAATGTTGATAATGCAGATGAACCGATATACACTACTATAATTATTATTTCACATAATCTTCCGTATTATGTTAAGTTAGAAAACAAAATAAAAAGATGCATGTAGCAAACAAAATTTTATTTGAATATATGAAATTTAAATAAAATATTTGTTGTTTTTTTTTTATAAAGAATACAGAATTGAAAGGTATTTAAGTATTCAGATTGAACTAAAACTTGATAATTACCTCTAGAAAGGTTATCTCGCTAGGTTACAGAACTGGCATATTATACGTAGTTCCGTATTGGCCACAATGCCGAATAACTCAGGGCACATTTTGTCGGATGATGTGGTTGTAAATTACAAAAATAGGGACAGAGATGTAAGTGTAATGTATGTAATATATGTAATGTAATGAGATGTAATCTATGAAATGTAATCTATTATTGACGAAACATAACCTCACCAGTTTAATTTGTTACAGTGTTTATTACTTACTTATCTTTGCATTACAATCGTTTAGACACCTTTGTCTATGCTCATCCTTTTTTATTATATATTTATTTATTAAAACTCGTTTTGAAATACAAATTCAGGGAATACATAGTTTTCCTACTTGCTATGTTTTCTTGTTACAGTTTTGATTGTACTTTATTCCTTTTCTGTTTATTAGTGTTTCCTAACAGTATTGAATCTAAAGTTTTTTTCAAGTATTCTGTTATTTTTAATTACAATATTACTTTATTAGATGGCTTGTTTGTTTGTATTGTTTCTGCTTAATGCAGGTTAAGATTTCTAATACTATTTGAATTTTTATCTTTTATCATGTTAATGTTCAATGTCTGAGAGACAGATGTTAAGAAAATGCCCATCTAAAACTGGTAAAATGTTTAAAAATATATAAGAAGTTACTAAAAGGAAATTTAGCGCATCTTACCGAAATAAGTTCTACTGTATATGATTATAGTGCTAAAATACATTGGTCAAAGCTATTGGTGTTCATAATATTTGTTGTAAAGTGTCAGATTTAAGTTGTACCTGGACAAATAAATTTCATGGTTTATTAGTGATATAACAGTACAGTGGACTCCTAACTCTCGTGCCTGGGTTCGAGTCTGGCTGTGGCAGATAATTATTTATTCTTTTATGTTAGCCATCGGTTGACCTTGGAGCCTGGTGATCCTCATGGGCAGATCCAGCCTCTGTAAAGTGGGTATCATTAATTGGTGGTTTAGCATGATCCTGATGTGATCGCCTCCTTGTACAGTCGTTGGTCAAGAAACACAATGCTCTTAATAAGTACTGAGTCTAAGACCATGTGGGTACAGTTTGTAATAAGTATTTTTTTATCAGAAGCAAATGTGTGGTTTCTGATAGCTTTTTGCGCCACTAGCAGAAAAAGCTTAACTGTGTAAATGGCAGCTTATTTTGGTATTAGGCAATCCAATGGCTGTTTAGAAGATTATATTTCCAACTAAAACTGAAGAAGTCGGCTAACAACTTGCTGCTTTTAATTATACATTATCACGGACCCTATTGAAGATATCTTCAGGCTATTTAATCAAAAAAAATCTAGGACTAACCGAAATTTGTTGTTCTTATTAAAATACAATTAGTTACTAAACTATGTTCACTTTGCTTGCAGTTTTTAAAATTTCTGAATTTACTTTCCCAGTCCTGTCTAAGATGAGTGAATTCTGTAAGTACTTCTGTTAGAGTAATGCGGATTCTTTCCTGAATACTTCTTACTTGCAGGATCTTGCTTGATTCTTACCGGTGCTGATCTGCATACTTTTCCTATGAAGCTCTTTGTCACCTTCAGTCACTATTTGGTGCAATTTCTCAGCGGAGTTCACAATGAGAATTATATCATCCACAAATAGAAGAAGCTGAACCACCACAAGCAGGAAGTTTCTTCATCCCAGGAACCTCTGCTCAGTTAACCTTTTGTATATTGTTGCGGTTTTTTTCTATGTTTAGTACGAATTGTAAGGGGCTTACTCTGTTGCCTTGTTGGACCCCTTATTCTATGTTAAACTGCCCATTCAACCTAACAATTCCTTTTGCGCCTGAATATATGAACTTAATAGTTTCCATTATGAAGTGTTCTTAACTCTGAGCGTCTCCCATATTTTGTTCTTTGGAATTGATTCAAATGTTGCTTTCAGATTGAGAAAGATGAAGTGCATATTCCTATTTCGATGATCCCATGATTTATGTCAGACGTTTATCAAGGAGAATATTTGTTGTTGAGTTAATCTTCTTCTTTCTGTAGCCAGCTTATTACTCTCTGATGTGTGACTAGACTAAAGGTCCCTGTTTACTTTTTAGAATGGGTGTATACAATTTTTGATGAGAGGCATCTAGGTCTATAGTTGGAGAATTCAGTCTTACTGCAATGCTTGTGTATACATTATATTCCTATTTTTCTACTCCTCCCAAGGTTTTGGAAAGAATATTCGGAGAGATCTCACAAGTTTCGTCTTTTACTTTTAGGAATTTCTTCAATATGAATGTATCCTCAACCAAATTCCTGTCTAATCAGATCCCTCCATTTGTCGGTCCATACGTCCTTCTCCAACAGTCTCCTACCAGACATACTTTTCACCTCTCCATCCTTCCATCTGCCAGGGAGGTCTTCCTCTCCTTCTACCCCCAGTTTCTATTATCAGCCTTGGTATCCTGTTATCATCAATCTCACGTGGCCATATCATCTGAGTCTTCTTTCTTCTATCAATTCTAGGACATTCTGTCTTACTTCCATTTTCTCCCTTATAGCGATGTTTCTGATTCTTTCTATCCTTGATATCTTTGCTGCTTTCCTCCAAAAATCCATTTCTACTGCTAGGAATTTTCATCCTTGGGTCATGCTGAGGGGCCATGTCTGTGATCCATTTAACATTACACTTTTTTAATAATACTTTGTAGATCAGTTTTGTCTTAATTAAAATATTGCTGTTCTCACTGCTTTTTTGTCGTTTACTATTTTTTTAAAATTTCTGCATCTGTTCTACCATTATTTTGTATTATGGATCCCAGGTAACATAATTGATCCTTCGCTAATGTTGGGTTGATGTTCTCTTCC
Source organism: Rhaphigaster nebulosa (assembly GCA_948150685.1). NCBI lineage: Eukaryota > Metazoa > Arthropoda > Insecta > Hemiptera > Pentatomidae > Rhaphigaster > Rhaphigaster nebulosa. Next base: position 4,867,933 of record OX411311.1, on the reverse strand, counting down.
CTCTCCTTGCACATGTGTTTAGTTTTATTGTAATTTATGCTGAGACCTCCTTATTCACATTGGTCCACTTTTTCTGAACAGGTAACTGATATCCTCCTCATCTTGTGATATTAACACCTATGACCAATAACCCGCTCAGCATATGGTAGGAGTTTCTGATGTAGAATATTGGAGATGACCTTCTAAGCCACAGACTGCAGGGAGATCCTCCTATAGTTGGCACAAATTAATTGATCCTTTTTTTTGTGTATTGGACATATTACAGATTTTCTGAGGGCTCCATGTAGATCTTCTTCACTCCAGATGTCGAGGATAAGATCAGACAGCGCTTTCACTAATTCAGGTCCACCATGCTTTAGTAGTTCTGCAGAGAGACCATCAAAGCCAGGTGCCTTGTTATTTTTTAGCTTTTCAATTGCCCTCGATACATCATTCTCATCTGGACGTTCAATATCATCACCACCTCCCAGATCAGATGGAACATTTGCTTAGTCTTCGTTGTTCCCTAGCAAAAGAGTCTGAAAATGCTGCCACTATCTTTCAAGAATGAGGGACTTCTCAGATAGCAGGTATCATAAACTACTTTACAAGCACTTGTTCTACCTAGTAATGCACATAAATTTCTGGCCCTATAACTGTCCTCGTTCCTCTACTTCAAGCAGACTGAGACTTGTGTTCCGTGCATTTCTATGCCTGCACTCTTCATCTTCACTCTCCTGAACAGGCTGATATTGAATGCAGAGAAAACTAAGAGTACAGTTATAGGCTTAAATTTCCTCCTTAAATTCAAACCTCTTTATTCATCCCTCTTTCTAGATAAATGTTTGATAAAATTCTATCCAATTTTTAAAAATCTTGGAATCATTTTCGTCCAAACTTTTTCCTGGAAAAAAAGGTGTATCCAATTTTCCCAATTCACCTTCTTTGCGATTTTGGAGGCCTGCTCACATTCTTCGAAGGTTCCCAGCAGAGATGCCCGTGTGCCACCAGTAATGACAACATCATCTGTAAAAGCAAGATGTTGTGCCATTGGATTATAGATGGTTCCCCACGATTTGTCCTAATGGCTCTCATCACCATTTCCAATACTATGTTGAATAGGATGGAGACAGGGGATCTACCTGCCTTAATCCTTTGTTAATATGGAAGCTATTGGACTTTATGTTTTGTATCTTTACTTTCCCTTGCGTTCCTTTCAAGGTTGCACGCATCAATCGAATCAATTTTTCCGGGATACCCAACTTAGCCATGGCCTGATACAACTTGTGTCAGTCCACACTGTCACATGCCTGCCTGTAGTCTATGAAGAGGTGGTGCAGATCAATATTATTTTCATAGCACTTCTCCAGCATTGTCCTTATGCTTGAAATATGGTCTATAGTGGATCTACCCTTTCTGAATCCACATTGGCATTCCCCAACCCCTCTCTCAGAGTACTGGAGTATCCTGCTCATCAACAAAGTGGAAAAAACTTTGTATGCTGTGTTTAACAACCCAATTCCTATATAGCTTTCACATTCCAGCTTGTCCCCCTTCTTTTTATAAACAGTGCATATTAATGCGGTGGACCAGTCTTTTGGCATCTATCAACATCCAGATGTCAAAAATCAGATAGTACATTTCCTCGACTAATGCATCCCCTCCATGTTTCTACAACTCTTCTGGAATCTCATCCTCTCTTGGGGTCTTATAATTTTTTAGGGATGCAATGATTTCTTCAACCTCCTCTTTCTCTGGTGGTTCTATTATATATCTATTTACTTGGGCATGTCTGCTTTACTTCGATGGGCTTGAAACGAGTTCTTCTGTTACTTCTGGATTCAGGATCTCCTCAAAATACTGTGACCACCTATTCACAACATTCTGTTGGTCTCCCAGCAGTTCGTCATTGTCATTCTTTATAAAGGTGCTCCTTGGTTTAAAGTCTCCTTTGTGCTCTTTGAGAAGACCGAAGAACTTTCTTCTATTTCTCTCCCCAAACTCTTCTTTCATTTGAAGGAACTTAGCTTCTGCGTCACGCTTCCTTTTTCTACACATGGTCTTGACCCCTCTTCTTAGAGCTTTATGCCTTTCTACATTTGCTCTGGTCCTTCTTTGGAGCACTGTTTGTCTGGCCTTATTTCTTTCTTCTACCATCTTCCTGCATTCTTCATCAAACCATGTACTCTGGAGACTCCAATGTTTTATTAATAGGGTCTCATTAGCTGTCTCTGTGACCGCTTTCTTTATCCCACCCCATCTAGCTTCTACACCTGCGCCCCTATCTATAGTCTCTTTAGCTTTACAGCCACCCTTTTTTCATATTTCTTACTCTCTTTTGGGTCTTTCAGCTTCTCAAGACAATACTTTTTGCTGCCTGTCCCTTTGGTTGATTGGCAATCCTTTGACAGTATATAAGTGGTCTGTTGAGCAGTCAGCACCTCTGAAGCTTCGCACATCTGTAGCATGTCTTTTTTCAATCATTACATGATCTATTTGGTTTTGGGTTAACCCATCAGGGGAAACCCATGTTTCCTTATGTACACTTTTATGGTCGAAAAATGTACTGACTATACTAAAACCTGCTGTTGCAGCAAAATCTATTGCTTTAAATCCATTTTCATTGCTCTCTGCATGCAGGCTGTGTGGACCAAAGTATGCCGAGTGTCGTTTTTGAGATACTGCAATCTTCGGAAACTAGTAACCAAATTCAGGATCACTTTTTGAGCCATAAATTTAATTTAGTTTAATAGGCGTACAAGAAATTCAGATGTTGTCCACACCAGATATTTGAAAAATGCCATTGTGAAAAGTGTCATTTAGCAAACTTTATAGGGAACACATGAAACGATTTTTATATAAATCGTTTTTTATAAACGATATATATATTTTTAAGGCTTCTAGCACTGGCTTCTTTCCCTGATTCTGAGAGTGCAGATTCTCTCATTTACCAGGGTATTGTCCATAATTGCATGTCTAATCTTTTTCCTCACTAAGAATCCAGTACCTAATATGTTTTCCCGATGTCCACTGTTAATGAAAATGCAATCCTTAAGTTCTCTCAGTTCAACATTCCTCCATCTAATTTCCTATATTGCTGCCAACTCTAACCTGTATTGTTTCAGCGTTTCTTCCAATATCCTGCTTGCTCCTGGCTCCAATAGGCTTCTGACATTCCACGTGGCTATTCTGATTGGTTTTGTTCTTTTCCAAGTTTCAAGCCGTTTCCGTAAAGACTGTCTGGCTTTCTTTGTGAAATATTCATAACGCTTGTTTTTTTACAAGAATGGGGTGTCGGCACAGACTAAACCTCCAACCTGAAGGGCCAGGAGTATTGACATCGAGGCACTCTACCTGTAGACAAGTTGATTTACCAGGCTTCAGAGTCTTGTCCACCATTTCGCAGTATGCTATTTAATTAAGCTTTACAGGAGCTGCTGTTGACTGCCCAAGGTAATTCCTCCGCCACCATCCAAAATGGTATATCCTGCTGCCAGCACACCTTCTTCCTGGCAGACCTATTCCCAAGTTACCCCCAGGCTGCCTTGCCAGGGTCCCCTCTCTCGTTTGTTTGCCTACCCAGTCATCCGAAGAGATAGAGATTGGTTCCCACAACCTCAGCCTGGGTTGCTCGGCTTAACGGGGCCCACCACAAGAAGGTGAGACTAGGGGTTGAGGAGGAGAGGCTATGTGGTAGGTGATCCTGTGTAGCGCATCACTCCCCATTTGAGCCCCTGGTTTTATAAATAGTTGAAATGGCTCTACCATTCCATCTGTTCCAAGTATTTTCTGACATCTTCCTCTTCCAAGTTATGCGATCATACGTTTCCAATCTTCTTTAAGTCCTCTGCCTGTTCTCACACTATAAGTCCTCCCCCATTATATTTATATACAGGAGCTTACTTTACCATAACATTTGACAGATCTTTCCTATCCCATCATTGTTTTAGAATTATTTATTTTTCCTCCAACCGTTGCTCCTAAACAAGATAAATATCTGTATCAATATTTTTGTTTTAATATTTCAGAGTTGTTTGCATTTCCTTGCTCATATTGACACATCATGCCACGATTTGAGTTCATTTATTTCACCATTGATCTATTGATGGACTTCATCTTCTTGGTCACTACAGCTGCCTTAGCGCGATGTTTACATTATGTTGCAGATCCTGGTCATAGGCATTATGATAAGATTGATCGCGATTATGAAAAAATTGTCAGCATTGTGTAGACTGCAGGTTCCTACCTCCGAGTTGAAAGTGCCACAATCTAGGTTTAGCTCTCCTCAGTACCTGACCTAAGACCAATATAAAGAGTAGGGGACTTAAACTGCATAATCTGCCCAATCCCATAAATGAAAAAAAGGGCTTGAGCCAATAATTTTGGGAAAATGGTTGTCTTCTGTAGAGCATATTCAACACTTAAAAGATGAATGGAGGTGCAGTCATTAATGCAGCAGATATTTAGATAATACACTGTTTTAATTCATGCTGATGTTTCTATAGCCTAAGTTGAAGCTCTTTATCAGGGTTAAGAAAAAAAAGATACAAGAATAATAGAAAAGAGAAGAATAAATATAGTAGGATTACCTGAGGGGATTTGAAAAAATGAAATAGTATACATACAAATATAGAGTTGAAATAAAAAAGAAAATGAGTTAAACAGTAAATAACTTAAATGTGATGGTAATTGTTATAAGCATCAAACAAAAAGGAAAGAGAGAAAAATAGAAATATAAAAGGAAATAAATACATATAAAAAAAATAAAAACATAAAAGTAAAATGAATGTAATAAAAGTCAAAGGAAAAAAAATAGAATTACAAATAAACAAAATAATCAAACTGTAAACTAGACATTAATTTCTATGTAATGTTTAATTTATTAGTTAAAATAATTTAATTATTTGATTTAGTGCAAGTAAAAGAACCAATTTGTTTTGGATATATATATATATTTATATATATATATATATATATATATATATATATATATATATATATATATATAGATATATAGATAGATCTAGATATACCTAGTTCCCAATCCAGGTCAATGGAACTAGATCGAGCTAATGTGAGCCCTCATTTCATAACACCTGCAGTAAGCTATTTTTGACTATTTTGAGTTCAAAAGACAACAAAACAAAATTTGTGTATATATTTTTATATATGTGTATATAAGTTGTATATATAGTATATTTTAGATTTTATTAAGAATATCTGTATCAATATTTTTGTTTTAATATTTCAGAATTGTTTGCATTTCCTTACTCATATTGACACATCATGCCACGATTTGGCTTCATTTATTTCACCAACTGCTAAACGAATCTATACCTCTATCTTTAATGCTTGGTTTTTGAAGATAAATTTTAATGTAAGTTCATCTGAATTCAGAATTGTTTGAATAATTAATTTATTTTAATAATATTATATTTGTCTTGAAGATCTCTATTTATATTACTAATTATTTTTTAGGTAAAGCATATAGATGTGCAAGGTTTTGATACTAATAAAAGCTACAAAATAACATACAAGGGAAACAAATATATTTATTCATTTATAGATTCTAAATTTACTACAGGGTCTGTTGCTCTCTTATTACATGGTAAGGAGTTTTCATTTTTTTTTTTCTCACTGTTTCTTCTTTATGCTTTAATATTCCTAATAATAGTAATCAGAATTGCGAAACTTGAAAAAAATTTATCTTGCCATCTACACTTTAATAATGATTTTCTTTCAGTCACAGATATGATCTCTTCTTGTACTTTATTCTTTCATTTACTAAGGCATTCTCTACTAACACAATGTGATACGTTTTTCATATAACTAATTCTTTTTATCTATTTTGTCTCACCAAGTGTATTGAGTTACCTAATACTTTGTTGCTTAACCTTATTTGCTTCTTTATGTTTCTTAAAGAATGAGTAATTTGTATATATGATCAATTAAATGGTTATATAAGTACTAACTTAACCTAAGCTGACTTTTTTGTTAACCTATTTGTTTATTGTTACTTTATGGGTCATTTCAAAATTTTGGTCACAATTACGCCACTGACCATTAATAGGGTCTGATCACAAATGAAAGCAATTCTTTCCGTTTGGAAGCATACTTATCATTCATTGTTCAATAAAACTTTTAAAATATACCCAGAAAAAAACAATGAGAAATGCTAATTTCTCACTCTCAAGTGCTGTCACAAACCAGAGGCACCCAAATAGTAAGCTGGCCATTGTGAATTTTTTTTGGAGAGGAGGGGGCTCTACATCAAGAGCTGTTGAGAAAGGATATGATAGCTAATCATCATCATCATAATGACTCTACAACCCGGTTTCGAGTCTTGGTCTCCTCCAGCAGCTTCCGCCATTTGTCCCTGTCTTGTGTGGATCCCATCAAGTTCCTTATTCCCAGAATAATCCTAGCATCCTCATCCACACCATCAAGCCACCTCAATCTAGACCTTCCTCTCTTTCTTGTTCCATACAGTGGTTGCATCAGGAGCTTTTTCAGCATTTCCTCTTCTCCAATTTTTGACACATGTCCTGCCCATCTTAGCCGGCTCAATTTGATGGTCTGGACGACTTTAGTTTGGGAATATGGCGTATAATTCCTGGTTGGATCGTCTCCTCCATTTCTCAGCAGTTTGGATTCCTCCATATATTCTTCGAAGAATTTTCCTTTCAAAGATCAGGAGATCATGTTTCATCATTTTTACTGAGTGCCCATGCCTCACAACCATAGAGGAGAACTAGCCGTATCAAGGTTTCTTAGAGCTGGACCAAAGTTTGTCTAGATAAAAGGCGACTTTCATAAGCTGAAATAGCATCGATTAGCAGTCACAATTCTCTTGTTAATTTCAGGTGCTGCATTATTGTCATTTGTCACTAATGACCCTAAATAAGTGAGCTCTGACATTTTCTCTAAAATGTAATGCTCACAATATCTCCAGGTCTTGTAGGGTCTTCTGTCACCATGCACTTAGTCTTTGCTGCATTGACCTCTATGCCAAGTCTATTTCCTGGTCCAATCAATAAGGAATGCCTCTGTGACGTCCCTCATTTAATGTCCGATTATGTCAACGTCATCTGCTTAAGTTAGGAGCTGGATATGTTTATAAAATATAGTCCCATCGACCTTTGATTGCCTAACTGCATATTCCAGGGCTAAATTGAAGAGAAGACAGACTAATGCATCACTCTGGCGAAGCCCTTTCTCTACAGAAAATTCTTCAGAATGGTCTCCATTTATCAGAACTATACATCTCATACCTTTCATAGTTAATTCGATCATCTCTATGAACTTATTAGAAATTTTAAATTCTTTGAGTGCTTTATAAAGTTCTTCATAATTAACACTGTCATAGACTGCTTTAAAATCGATGAACAGGTGGTGGGTTTTCATATTATTGTTAAGCAGATTACCTTCCTTATCCTTACAAGATCGTCAGACTGCAGTCAGCCACTGGCCCTCCAGGTTGGGGGACATCTACACTGACATTCTTATGGTATACTAACCACAGCACACTACACTCACCCTGACACTCCAGACTAAGGTAATTTACAGTACACATCCTAGAGTCACCTCCCCTAGGTAGCATCACCAGGATGGGGGAGCTAGTCAGGAAGCTCTGAGGAGGCAGCCCCTCCACCTGACTCGGGGATAGCAGGCTGATACCCTGCTTTCCTTAAACAATCTTCAACAAAGCTCAACAATGAAACACCAGAATGATCTGATAAAGATATTTTCTAAGAAGAGTTAGAGAGATATTATGATGGATGCCCCAGCTATGACATGAAAATTGTGACGGGGGACCATAATACTCAAATAGGAAAGGAACCAGTATACAAGCCCACTATTAGTCACAATAGTATGCACGACAGATCAAATGATAATGGGAAACGACTGATAAATTTTGCGGCATCCAAGAATCTATTGATCGGAAGCACATATTTTCCGCACAAGAAGATCCACTTGGGAACTTGGCAAAAACACGATCCCAACGGACAGGTCACAACATCCTCAATTGACCACGTGCTCTTAAGCAAGAGGCATAGGTCTTCACTCCTCGAAGTTAGAACCTACAGGGTTGCTAATGCTGATTCAGACCACTTCATGGTTGTGGCGAAAATCAGAGCCAAAATTTTGCTTCTCAGAAATCGGCATACAATCAAGGCTAAACGATACCTCCAAGCTGAAGGATGCGGAATATTGTGCCAGATTTTCCTCATAACTCAGACAAAAACTAAGAGGGATTAATGCTGAGAGGATGTCAATAGAAAATGAGATCCATGTCAGAGCTCTGACAGCAACTGCATTGGAAGTGCTGGGCACGAAAGTAAAACTGAAGTGCAACCCGTGGTTTGATGAGGAGTGTAAAATCATGAACGACAGGAAGAATAATGCCTACAACAGAATGGTGCAGGGTCGACAAACAAGAAGAGCCATGGAGGAATACCAAGCTCTGCGGCATGAGGAAGTTCATCTTCGAAGGAAAAAGAAAAGGCAATGGGAGATTGAGATTCTGGAAGAAATATAAAACTCCTATCAAGTAAAAAACTGCTGAAAATTCTTCCAAGCCAATGAAGGCTGAAGACCTTTTGAGTCCAGAGCTACTGCCTACAAAGTGGAGGACGGATCCCTGATCGCTGACAAGCAAGAGATAATAGTTCGCTGGGGAGATCACTTTGAAAGTCTGCTCAATGTTGAAGAAGACTTCAGATGGCCTACCATGGATGAAGCACTGGAAGAAGATCTTTTGGACTCTTCCCCCCAGATGAAGAAGAAATTCAAGAAGTCCTGATAAAGCTTAAGAACAATAAAGCCTATATTGATAATATCCCAGCGGAGATGCTGAAGCATGGCGGATACGATCTGGTGAAATTTCTTCGGCACCTACTAGAAGATGTTTGGACTGAAGAGAGACTACCTGTGAAATTGAAGAAAACAGTTATTTGTCCTATTCATAAGAAAGGGGATACTTAGTCTTGTAGTAACTACAGGGGATATCTTTACTTCTTTGTGGTTACAAGATTTTGTCCATTGCCTTATTCAACCGGTTGCTTCCGTATGCTGAGAGAGAATGGGAAATACCAATGTGGATTTAAAAGAAGTAGGTCAACAACTGATGCTCCAAATGCAGAGAATACAAGATAACGACACACCATATATTTATTGACTTCCAACAAGCCTATGACTTGGTCAACAAGGCAGAGGTATATAGAGCCATGCTTGAGATTGAATCTTTCGCCAAAGCTAGTGTGCCTAACAAGAATGACTATGGAGGACAGCATATTCTTCGTCTGGATCTGTGGTGAACTCTCAAGAGGCTTCCCCTTTGGGACAGGGGTTCAGCAGGGAGACGGATTGGTATGCCTGGTCTTCAACCTCGCTCTGGAAAAGAGACTCTGGGATCCAGACAACTGGTACACTCATTAACTTCTGCATGCAACTCCATGGATTTCCAGAAGACATTGATATTATTGGAAGTTCGTTAGCAGCAGTAAAGGAAGCATTTATTGCACTGAAAAATGCTGCTGCGAGGATGGGACTTATCGTCAACTACAACAAAACGAAGTACTTATGCATAAACCCTCAACAAATGAACCTTAAAAACCATATCCAAGTTGACGGGCATAGTGTGGAGAGAGTTGAGGAATTTGTGGATCTTGGATCTCTAGTGAACCAACAAAATATGGTATTGGGGCAGAAGTCGAGAAGTGTATTATAACCGCTAATCGCTGCTATTTTGGTCTACATAAGCATCTAAGGGCTGGTCTCCTGTCTAAATCCTTTAAAGTCAGACTACAAAACTCTCATCCGACCAGTTCTGGCATAGGCCTCAGAAAACTGACCCAAGCACACGAACTCTTTCTACTGAGATTCGAAAGGAAAGTCCTTCGGAGGATATACGGTCCACTCTTAGTGAATGGACAACGGAAGCACCGGCAAATTGAAACTAGTACTTTGACGTAGTACAGTTTATAAAGTTAGCAATGCTGAGGTTAGGTTGAGGCAGGACAAAATCCCAGCCAAAATCTTCAGAGATCGAATCTTTGGTGTGAGAAGAGCAGGCTGACCACGACTTCGGTGGGAGGACTGCGTAGCTTCGGACATCCAGACCATATTGAATGTCTCCAGTTGGAGGGCAGCAACACTCGACAGAGATAACTGGCAGTCGATGCTGAAACAGGTCAAGACTCAATTTCAAGGGTCGTAGCATCAAATGATGGATGGATCCTTGCAAGAACTGTGCTTAGGCATACATTTTTTTCTGCTTCTGTTCACATTTCAGAAGAAATTCCTAAATTGTTTATATCCACGTAGCTGTTCTATCTTCTCGAGTTCCTCTCGTTCCTTTTTCTCTTCTTTCTTCATTTGTCCGTTTCCAGATGTTTTTCCAACCTTCTTTTTGTTCTGTATTCTTCCAGTGTTTTCCTTGTACTTCTATTTAACATAAACATGTTTTTCAGCACTATTATCATTGAAGGTGTAGGAGGTTCAGTTTTTCTGCATACGTCTGCTGCACTTCTGATTTTTTAAGATTAAATCTTAGCTTCTTGTGCTGTCCTGATGTGGGCTTGGTAGAAGATATTTTTGCATTGATGTGCACTATGCTGAGATAATGGTCTGAGTCTATGTTGGCTCCTCTAAATACTCTCACGTTAACCAGATTGGATCTATTTACGATTTGGTTGATAATCGTTCTGTTAGGAGTGGTACAGGTTTCTTTATGTACCTATATACTATTATAGGGAAAGTGTGCTTTCTTTGACTAGATCTCTCGAAGGCGCAAAGTTGGCCAATCTCAGTCCATTGTTGTTGCTAACACCATACAGGCTATGCTGACCTATTGTGGGTTGATAGACTTCCTCCTTCCCAACTTTTGCATTAAAATCTCCTGCTAAGATTTTCATGTCATACCGGGGATATGTGTCTATTGCTCTCTGCAATTGATCGTAGAAGATATCTATCTCTTCTTCACTTGAGCCTTCAGTTGGGGCATGCTTAGTGACTATGCTATAATTGTAGAATTTCCCACAGATTCTAATGAGGCAGATTCTAGAAGTCACTGGTTTGAACCCTATCATTAGCTGTCTGTATCTTTCCCTGACGATAAAGCCTACACTATATTCATGGGTCTTATAATCACAGCTTTAATAAATGGTGTGGCGCTTCTTTTCGATTGTATTCTGACCTGCCGATCGTATCTCCTGGATGGCAACTAAGTGAAGCTTATATCGATCAGTTTCATCTAAGAGTAGTTTAAGTGCTTCGGGTCTGTATAAGGATGTTACATTCCAGTATCCCGCATTGAAAGTCCTATAGGGGCTGCTGGGTCGTTTCCTTTGAAGACAATTAAAATCCGAGGCTGTTTTTGGTTTCTTAATGTTAAGTACTTCGGGTTGCAGGGCCATTATCCCTCTCTCCCTACCATGGCCTACTGGAGGGCTGCCACATCAGAGCATGTAAACCAGCTCCCTCATCCGGGACGGCTTCCTAGGGTGTGTACTGTAGCTGTAGGTGACCTTTAAGTTTAGGGTGTTGGGTGTTGTAGAGTGCTGTAGTAGTGTACTGAGCTGGCACAAATGCATGGTGTACTGAACTCGGGTCCTTGGTGTCGTTACTCACCATTAGTGCCTCATACAGAGACACTTCCCTGAGGAATGATGTCTCAGCTCGATATTCACATGAAGACATAATAAAAAAATGAAAATTTGATCATTTCTCACTATGCCTCACTCACAGATTTTTTTTTTTTTAAATGGTATATCTATGGTTAGGCTGATGATTATGTATGCTCACACTAGAATCTTACTTATGCAACTATAAATATTGATAAGAATTTAAAAACAGGCTATTCTCTCTTCTTTTTTTTTTATACTAAAAAGTTGATGCACAAATGTGATAGAAATTTTGAAATGACCCCTATGTAATATATTTTTAACAATAATCAATTGTATTCCTCTACTGATATTGATTTCAGGTTGAATATCCTATTCTCTAATCCCTCTCAATATGACATTTGACTTTCTCTAAGAATTGTAAATTAGTAAGTTAACCCTATAGTTCTTGTCATACATCTTAGTTGTTATGCAATAAGAAGTAATAGATTAATTAAAAATTTATACTCAGTGAAATGAATTTTATGATCTTATGCATAACTTACAGGAGTTGGTCAAAGTCACAGTACTCCTGACTCAGCTCCTGGGGCCAAGTTCGAATCTGACAAAATAAATTTTGAGAAATATGTTGTCGATTCACAGTAGGTTTCTTAACCATTGCAGACATTGATTCTTCCTGAATGAAGAAATAAAGGCGACCCTCATAGGAATTGTAGATCTCTTTATTTTTGTCTTTACTTGAATACTCAATTATCTCTGGTTTCCAATATATCTTTCAGATTCGAAATTCCTATGTTGCCATTGGTCTTATGATTATTTTAAATAAACTTATCTTAAACAATCTGCTCCTCATGAGGTGATAAATGAAGCAGAATATTATTGGCTTCCAGGACCTTTTAATGCTCCTTTTTGTTTTCATCCAGACTTTTTATTTCATTTGGAATGTCATCAAATGCAGAAGCAAGGTCCTGGGGTACACTGCTGCCTAATGTAAACTCTATGAGATTTTCTGATTTTTTTCTTTTTCCTATCACTTTTTTCATGTCTTTATTAACCCTCTTCTCCACGACTCACATTATCTTATTCTGGTTGGATATGAATTTTTTGCTTTGTTTAGCTTCTTGTCTTTACTCTTTATTTCAGATGGTATTTACTAGTATTAGTCTAATTTTCCAAGTATTAGTTAACAATATTTTGTCTTTGCTGACTTTTACTATGATCTATTATTCATTTGTCTTCACCAACAATTCTAATAATTTATCTTCGAAAGAATTCATTGACAATTCCTTGCCCTCCTATTTGATTTGCTACTTCAGTGGTGAACTAACTTTTATTTCTAGTTGTTTCAAATTGCCTTCAAGTGGTTGAAAAAAGTACCTATCCTGAAAAATTACCAATAGCTATAAGTTGTTACATGTCTGAAATTCCATTGGGTGGAGAATGAGGATTGTCAACAACATATTTGTCCTTGTCATTATAGATAGATGTCGTTCCTTTTGTTGGCATGTCAAAATTAAGAGGATATGGATGTTCGATGAGCAAGTTGAGCAATATCTGTCCAGCTGAGTTAAGACTGAATAGTTTTGTGAGATTCATGTTACATATCCTCAGATATTCTTAAATATCTTGATACACCAAGTTAAAGTGGTTTAGCAGAACCTATACAATATATATTTCCTTGTTTCATTTTCCTCTTTCTATACTTTTTGTGTAGTCTCCTGTTATTCCTCTCCCTACACTCCTTGAACTTCAGTTTTTTTTTTTAAATTAGTTAAAGCTGATTATTTAAAGTACAAGAGTTGAAGCAGATTATTTTTGAGACAGTGTGTAAAAAATTATATATTATTGTCTGCAAAGTTCTCTGTCATCAAATAGGTTTTATTAAATGTGATTCACTAGTTTTGATATATTTAATACTTTAGTAAATAAGGAAGATTGATAGATAATTGAGTAAATACAACAGATTTTTTTTTTTTTTTTTAAGGGGCTTTTGGCACATATTTATACACTGGAAATTTTTGTTACCATCCATCATTTGTAAGATCACCTGTTTTACTACCAGTTATTGAGGCAAAGGTAAATTATATTATAATATATTTTATGGTTTTGTTTATTATTTATTTCCTTCTTATTTTGGCTACAAAATTATAAGTCAGTGTTTATTGGGATATAACAAAGTAAATAAGATACTGAAATACTGTCTTAATTAACCCATTTACAGCCAGTTTTGTGAAAATTAACTTTAATACAACAATGTCATCGATTGGTAGACTACATTTCTAGTGCTTAGAGTCAAAAACTTTTGATAAGGTGCAGCAGGAAGGATTGCTTTCCAAGCTCAAAATTTTGCTTCCTCCTACTTAATATTTTATATCAATTTCATTCTTAACAGACAGATATTTTACAGTAAAAGTAGGTAACGATTTATCAGTTGTAAAACTTGTAAAGAGTAGGAGTTCCACAGGACAGTGTACTGCAACATTGTTATTCAACATCTTCAATGAGCCTTCACCAGGTGGCTCTATCTTGGGCAGTCACTTGCCAGTTGTGGGTATTTAACCGTTCCCGGGTATCCCGGATGATGGCGTCCTTCCATCTAAGGCGTGGTCTGCCTTTCCCTCTTGTCCTGTAGATCTTTCCATCTAGCAATTTCCTTGAGACTTCCTCTTCTGGCATTCTTGCCATGTGGCCAACCCAATGTAGTCTCCCAAGCTTGATGCACCTCATCACATCCGCCTCCTCATAAGATCATATATCTTCCTGTTTGTCCTCCTTCTCCAAATCTCACCGACCTTCACTGGTCCAAAGATACGACAAAGGATCTTCCTTTCAAAGATTAATATATCTTTTTCTTCAGTGCTTGACAGGGTCCAGGTTTCCGATCCGTATGTGAGGACAGGCCTAATGAGGGTCTTATAGAGGAGACATTTCGTATGACAGGAGATGGCAGAGCTTCTAAGATGTTTACTAAGGCCAAAATAATACCTGTTTGCCTTTAGTATTCACTAACTAACCTTCAGGGATATTCTATAACCACAGCTCACAACAACTCCCAGATATGTAAACTGGTCCATATTCCGAAATGCAAATGGGCCCATAACTACCGGAACTCGAACTGCGGTCTCTATTCCAGGTTCTGCACGCATATACATAGTCTTCTCCTGGTTTATGCTCATTCCCATGGTTTCAGCTGCTTCAGCCAACTTTAAAAACGCATTTTTAAGGAATTCAAAGGAACGTGCTACCAGGTCTATGTCATCAGCATTTCTCACATCCCACAAAAACCCCATATCAGCATCTTTCATGCTCCAAAATCACCTTTATTAGATTTGGGCTACTAGGTGGAAAATAAAAATGAACGAAATGAAGAGTGTATTCATTGTGTTCACACATAATAAAGGTTCATGTCCTCAGGTGTATTTTAACAATGTGCCAATTCCTACACCTAAGGAAGTGCGATATTTGGGACTTCACCGGGACAAGAAACTGACATGGTGGACCAAACATCAGATTGAAAAGAAAACAACTGAATAAACGAATTATTTCATTATCTATCCAGATATTATCGTAGGAGCGACTACCCTGAAGCCAAAAATAATGTTCCTCACTAATGAAAACATTTATTAAATGTAATATAAAAATTCGAGAAGTTTGCAACCTGCCCCATGTGACATGAGGAGGATACAAATATTCTATTGTAGAATAGAATAGAATATTTCCATTCTAGAATATCTATTCTAGAATGGAATAGTACTGTGAGAATAGACGTCAGAAATACTTTTCAATTATAAACCTGATCAACTTTTTATCTTCAAGTTAGTAGGTCTATATAGGGAGGCCATTTTGTTTTATACCCCAAAAAAATTTGAACTTCCTATGACAAATAGTCTAGGCAGAGTAGCTGTGTGACACAAAATAATCCATATTTTTTTAATGACTCATATACAACAAGTCTTGCATTGAGGGAATAGAGTTCCTAGACAGACAGGAACCTTAAATCCTTTTATAGTGACATTAAGAGAGTCAAAAAAGGATACACATCACATATCACCAAGACCAGGGATAAGCAAGGGAGAATATGTGTGACATTGGCAGTAGTACTCCAATTATTTGTATATACTTACATATTTGGGTGCTAGTGTTTTGCTTTTAGAAATATATTATTTAAAACGTAATTTGATTTTGATGCAAAATTTTAAGTAAATATAGAATGGATTTTAAGTAAAAATAGTATTTATTTATTTATATTTATTCTTTAGGCCTTAACCAGACTTTATCTGGACAACACATACTATGAGCAGCCCTCCAATTTTTTTGGATTTGATGAAATTGTTTCCCAAGTTGTAGAATTAATTAAGTAAGCATTTCTATTCATTATTATTTTTTTTATTATTATAAAATAACTAAATCTCTTTCAGTGATTACCTTTATAATTAGAAAAATATATATACCTGTTAATCCACACATCTAATGTATGTTCACTCATCTATGTATGAGGTCATTAGTTTCAAAACCGGCTCAATCCATTTGTAAAAATTTTACAGGAGACACCAAAAACATATCATTATGCCCTAATCGGGCCAGGTAATCTCAAGAGTTTGAACCCATTTTTATACAGGATTGAAAAGCTTTTTGTTAGTACAGCTTTACTAGATGATGTAGTGCATTGAAAACAAAATAGAAACAACAAAATAGAACAAAATAGAACATTATCATAGAACATCATGAACATGAACATCATAGAACAACAAAATAGAACATTTTCTGAATCTTAGATCAAAGAGATTATTGTTAAGTCTGCATTGACTTCTAGAAAATCCTGTCTGGCCTCTCATAGCTGCTTTGTACCCCTGGAAATCCCTGCTTCTACTGGCGAAGGAGCCCCTGAAAAACATCTTAGAATAAGCTCTACCCATGTTTTCATGATGTATGTTTCTTGATCTTAAGGAAGGGAAGGAAAGGACCATATTATCTCCCCAATTGTGAGGGGAAGATAGACTTAGGTGTTAATGGTGGCGGTCATCAGGCCAACCTGAACAATGCATAGCACCATGAATGTAGGCAAGATCCACATATTTATGCAGGGTTCTTTCATATTTATTATTTCATTATCATTTATAAAACTGATATAAACAAATATGAATATATTTTTTTTTTATGTTAAATTATAGATCAGAACCAATGAAGAATGTTTATATATATGCCGAGAAAATAACAATGGACCCTCTTTTAGCAGAGATTGCTTCTAAGCTTGAGGTAATTCATACCTTAGTGTTTTTAATAGTAGTGATTAGGGCTAGGATTTTCATGCAAATATTCGTAATAATAGTGTGGCAACATGGTGAAGAAAAATCATAAAGGTACCGAAGTGTTTTTTTTTTTTTTTCACTTTTAAGAAGTGAAAAAATTTGTTAATAAAAAAATAGTACGTAATAGTGTTTAAAAATATGGAAAAATGAGTTTTAAACAATTGAAGTCGGTTTACAACTTTTCACAAAAAACTATTCTGGATATTTTATTACAAGGGTTTTAATTATCGCAGGAACTTCTTTTGGGGCTTAAATTGTGGCTTTTGTCAATGCATGTCTATAATTAAAATTGTATGCAAAAAAATAATAGCTTTTCCCGGAAATAGGGAAAACATAAAAACGGGCGATTTCTAAAAAAGATTTGAAGAAAACCAAAATGGTCCTAGAGCCATTTTTCAAAGCGCTATTTGTTCCCGAAGAGTTTCTCTACGGCCCTATTTTCATGAAATATATGTGAGATTCGATTAAATACATAAACAACGTGTTTATATAATTATAACAGTTCGAAAGCACAAAAATTTGCAAGTAGCTACAGCAATTCGGGTGTGGTAATGACAAAAGTTTTCTACTTGCTAATGTCATTTCCCTTTATTTCACTCAGCCAAAACTGCTGTAACTAATATTAAAAAATATTATTTCTGCCAACTGTCTTCCGATATACAAAAGTCAAACCTAAATTATAATGAATGAAATAATGAATAATGAAGGCGTTGGTAATCATATGCTCTGTGCTAGCATTGCACTCAAAATAAATTGTTTTATGGTTCCTTAGTTTTCATATCTCTTATTAGCTTTATCTCTGATTAGGGATTGATAAATTATGTGCCTATCTAATTTACCAATCCCTAATAATTAGATTGATCCTTCTATACCATCATGCGGATGTCAACTGTTTATCTCTGATGTTTTGTTTTTTTCTTGGTAATGACATCTAAGTGAGGGTACAAAGTTTTGAACGTACATAAACATATACGTACTTCACTGTTAACAAAAATATGATTCAGAATGTTTATCCTTTAATATTTTCATTTTTAATAGTGATTATGCACTAGTCTTGAATGTACAATTCTCAGCTGGATTAGGACCACTTCTGTGCGTTTTTTGTGACTTGAGGTCTGCCAAGGCTTTGCCTCTCTTTATGCCGTTAAACTTGCATGGGTAACTCATGTCCCACATTTGTTCCCATTCTTTGAATATTTTTATTTTCTGAGGACACACCTTCTATGATGGCGTTACAAGGGTCCTAAAAGGGACGACCATGAAGAGTAAGGGCCTCTTCGGCAGCCTTTTCCGCCACTTCATTACCCTTTTATTCCAATTTGTCTTGACATCCTCATACATAAGGCATCGATTTTCCATATTTACTCATTATTTTAGTGATTTCTAGAATTCTTCGAATTCCTCATTGAATTCAAGTGCTTTTAGGGCGCTTAATGGCTTTGGTAACATTCTTTATAGGCAGTGTTTTAGAATAATCAAGAGCAATAATAAGCAACAAAAGCTGATCCAGTCGATGAGTCAGATTTAGACCCTTCTGTGAAAATTTATTTGTAATCAGGCAGAGTGTAGAGGATCTTCTTGAAGCGTTCTTTAAAATTTGTTGTCTTGTAATTTTCTGTAGAGATGTTTGCTAACTAAAGATATAGTTGGGGTTTTGTAAAAGTCCCTGGTGGTCTTTAGTTTTCTATTGTACTTGTATTAATTAAATTTAACTGATTAACTGTGTATTCTGCCAGTGGTAGAGTATAGGTTGGTTTATATTCTATGTTTGATTTCGAATGATTATCTCCCATTTCAAACTAAAATTTAAGTACATTTGTGTGATACCGTTTCTGATAATTTTTGTATTATTGAGGCTTATAACTTTATTCTAGTTACAATAGTATTGTAGTGAAACAAGATTCACCGATTTTAACTATATCACAGAGTTAAAAATAAATGTAAACTAAATTATATATTAAATCATTGAGGTATTTATAATATGCACTTGCGAAGAAATAAACCTTTAAAGAGATTTTTTTGGAATAGAAGGGGTCCCTTCCTTTGTGCTTGATTCTGAACAGTGTGGATTTGATTACTATTTTTGTTCAATCATAATTTATTTTGAATCAGTTCTTTATTAATGATCTCAGCACTTTGACTTTAATTAGAAAGAATTGAAACCTACAGATGTTGCAATAAGCCCAAGAATGCTGTCATTAAGCAATTCGGACAACCCCCCTCTCTCCCTCATAAAGATTCATAATAACCAAAGTATTTATTTTATTTCTTATAAACTACATTATTTGTAATATAATGTATATATTTACAATTGATTATCTCTTCAATTTCACTTCAACAAGTTCAACTAACATTTTAGAAATTCATAGCTGTATTTTATTTTATTTTTTAGGAGAAAGTTTATGCCTGTCAAAGCACAATGGAGATAATGAAAATTCTTGGATATGAGTCATTCTTCACTCGTCATTCTAATGAATCAAGAATTTTTATTGATAAAGCACTTAATAAAAAAAGGTTAGCTTATCGGTTATGTTTTGCTTTTTTGAAAGGATAAGAAAATGATTTTTCATGGAGTAATGTATGTTTTTATGTACACAATGAAATTAGTTGTTAATATTATTTCTTTTTTATTGATTTCAGGGATTTTGAACGTGACAATATTGGAGTTTACTTAAACCGTTATTCTGAATCATGTAAAATTTTTAAGAAAATTGAAAAAAAAGGAAATTTGTACAATTTCAATTTTTACTGCCACAGCAATCACAAGGAAATTTGTGAATTACTTAGGATATTGAAACCCGAGTCAATGACTTTTCTCTTTTCCGAAATTGACAATGCAAAAGTTTCTTATGACTTTAAATTTAAGTATGATTTTCCTCGGAATGTCCTATTCAAGGGTAATTCAACTAAACCTCCAATTAATGTTGAAGGTGTATCAAATAAAGTTATTAAAAAAATCCCTGGACAATTGAATAAACCAACTATTATTAATGATAATAATGCAGATGCTAGAAAGGAATTAGGTAAAAAAACAATTATTATTTCAAAAAATCAAGATTTATTAAATTTAAATACCAATGATGGAGCTAAAAACGTTGCTCATAGTAGTGCATCTGGAAATCAAGATGGAACACACTTTCATAATACGGAGTATAGATGTCCTTTGCGTATCCGTAAAGTTCCAGAAATCAATAATGTTGGATTATCTAAAAAAACAAATTGTACTAAAGAGGATGGTCCCATTAAGTGCGTTAAAAACTTAACTTTTCGTAATGGAATAATTTATAATAATCCTAATGAAATTAACAATTCTGATAAAAATGCATCTCTTTCTAATGTACAAGCACATTCTTCAATAGAAACTTTTCACAATTATCATAAACCTAAACCAAAACAGCCATTAAAATTTATTAAATTACAAGATAATAATTTAGCTGGTAACACATTGATTCCCAGTAATATAAAATCATTGTCATCATGCATTGTTCCGACAAAAACAGGCATGCCTCTAGTGTTCAATCCTAGGTTGGTAAAGGAAAACGGATTGAATAGAACAAATCCCAAAATCATACAAATATCAAATATCGGTATGGTGTCTGATGGCAAAAAAAATACTATACTTGTGAAAAGAAAATATGTTGATGTAAAAAAACCATGTGTAATTACAGTACCTCCTGATGATACTCAAAACACAAAAGTAAATTATGTAGAGAATGAAAATCATTTTATAACAAAAGAGCCAATTATGTTGCCGAAATCTAAAACATGCGATACAAATTTAAATATAAAACAGCCTCCTGCTGTAAATTTGACCAAAGTTTATTATGGCTCAAGGGATAACAATTCAGTTTCTGTCCCGAATAATTCTTTCCAAATACCTGAAAATAGTTTAGATGAACCGGAGGAATCAATTTCTTCTGAGTCTGAAATTTGTGACAGAGATAGCGTTCAATCTGAAGCTTCTAGAAACTGTACGATTGATGAGGATAGATATTCTGATTCATTGATAGATTCCATTAACCTGCAATTAGATCATGATGATAAGCCCAGTGAAACACTTGCTGGGTTTCATCTGCGAGATAATCAGCCCAATCTTAATGAAAGAAATTGTGGTGATAATTCCACTGTAACAAAGTTAGAAAAATCTGTAGTGAATAACAAGGCTATTGATGCAAGCCATTGCAAATTACCTAATGATTCTGAACTGGAACCACTCATCAATAAAAGTACTGAAAAAGACCATGAAAACGAATTTTGTGAAAATAATTGCCAGCAAGCTACAAAGGATAATTCTAATAAAATCTCAAAACGATGTTTGTCTGATGATGAAAATGGACAGTCCAGAAAAAAACTAAGAAGTGATAATATAAGTCAGTGCCTACTGCAATCAAATTGTCAGCAGAAAAAACCTGTCTCATTGATTAAGCATTGTAGTGTTGTAGTGAGACGGAATGGTTTTGAAAGAAGTTACTTCTATTCATCTCAACATGATTGCTATCTTCCAAAATTTTGTGGTTTTAAAAAGCATGAGGTAAGACCCCGTACCATGTTAATTACTTTGAGGAATCTTCAAAAGCAGTTGAAAAATTATGTATAATTAAGTTACCTACACTCAGACATTACTTGTCTGGTGATAATGTAAATTTTGTACATTTGTAAGTAATGTAGGTTTATTTTTAATATTTATAGACCTTATTTTCTATCTTGATTTTTTATATAAATGATGGTCAATATATTTTTTGAAAATTTATTTCACCATAATTGTTTCGTTTGTTTTTTTTCTATACTTTATGAGGAAACTAAAGTTTTTTTGTTTTTATTGTATATAACTCCAAAAAAAAATAAATATTTTAAGATTTGTTTTCATCATTTTAATGCTTTGACCTATCCTTTGATAAGAAGGTGGAACCTATTATAAATGAATTGGATTATACTGATAATAGTGAATCCAAAGATGCAATACCCATATCACCAATCTGTCCACTGTGTCCTACCGTCCACTGAACGCTATCGTCAAAACCCAGTGGCATCAGGTCAGCCTTAGCACACGTCTCGGCCTACCCCTCACAGTGGTGGTTATTCTATTTGTACAAATTCAAGACAATAGCTATGGCAATGGACACAGGTCACATTACCCAACCTCGACACCTGGCTGTGCTCAACTTGCTATCGGACAGTGTACATTTGCAGCCGCTTCCTCTCTCCTACCTTCATCGAATTAGTTTTTAAAGTCTTTCAGCACAATGCCTGATGAAAATTTGGACGTAGAACTTTTCATTGAGGAGGTTTTTTAAAACTATAATCATTAATTATACTTTGGATCATTTTGCATTTAAATATAATATTGTTTAATTAAAAATGAAAATTGAGCTTATAGGAAAATAATGATGGGCTCAATGTAAGTTAAAAAAATAATGAAAATAAATAAATCTATTGTAAATCTGAAGTTGCAAGTCTTTTACGAACCTCAATGTCACTGCCTCTTAAGGAGGGATGGGAGATCCCATGCAGTTTTCTTTTCCTTGTAGTGCGTCGCGGATTCGTCTGGCCAATTCTTCAAAGGATTGAAAAACTTGTCATCTTCTTCCCTGAGATGCAGCAAGTACCTTTCGCTGGTTTTATGGATGGAATTTTTCTAGTTCCACTTTCTCGATTTAAATACTTGTACACTAGATTTGAAAAAAAAAAAAGTGAGTGCGCTTAGGGCCATACGCTGGAAGTGTAAACTTCTTTATAAAATTTGAAAAATGGAGTGAATTCAGCAACAAAAAATCTAGAGAGCTGCTATTTTAAATTATTTTTATTTTGCTTACTTATTGAATATTTTGATCACTTCTATGAAAAAAGAAACCATCAAATAAATGGCGGGATAAACTGCCCGTTGTCGCGCATCGCGTATCCCCACAGATCTTGCTTCTTGGAATATTTCTGGAAATAGTTATCTGATTTTGAAGATTGACGTGTCATTCGATCAAGCATTAACTCCTTTATTTTTTAAAGTAGTCGTATTTTAAAAACACAAGTCGCGCGAGCGATGCCAACGGATAACTTTTAGAAAATCCGATTTTTTCCTCTATTGCCGTTCTTGAATTCATAGCTTCTCAAAGGATTGAGCTGCAATTTTCTATGGCATATCGTTTTAAAGAGGATTAACCAGGCTTCATTTTGGATTACTCACAATTTACCTAATCGTTTTAGTTTGCGAAAAAAAAATAATCCAAAGTTTCACAGAGTTTATTTCCGAATTCGTATTAAAATATTTGAAAAAGTATAAGTGCTAGCCTACTATGATCGAACGAAATGTAGCAGGGTTCTTCCTGTATAAAACGGTATACCTATAACAATCGTAACTCGTTCCGTCAAAGACTTACCAGGAAAAGAACGGACGAAGACGTCATAAGTCGTCCGAGAGTGTCCTAAGGGCTGCGCACTGCGACGCGTGGTCCCCACTTCTGTTATTACTGCATTGTCATCCACTCCTAAGATATGTTCCAAATTTTAAATCTCTAGCTCATCGGGAAGATAATAAACAGATGAGAAATTATAGGCTGGATTTAGGTAGCTTACGGTATGATGTTGATGCTGACGGTATGTGACGCGAGTTTGCTTTTTTTACCCCATCCAAAAAGTGTCCAACGGGCCAAAAGAAGTTTACACTTAAAAAAAAAACACTTTTTTAATATTCAAGCGTGTGTACGATCTATCTCGGTTGGTGGCAAATGAGAGACTGTTTCTGTGGCTTCTCTCTGATAGGATTCTATAATGTACATTGGAACACATATTGAAATGACTTGGCATCCCGTTAACTTTTGCATGAAGTGTACATCGGGCCTTAGATCTTTCGGCCGCTTTTCCGGAAAATGTCTTAATCTCTTCCTTATAGCCTCAAAGTAATCCTGTAAAAATTTCATTGAAATATTTTGAGCCATGCAATTGTTACAACTAATTTTATAACCTAACGTTATGGGCCATTATTCAGGAAAATGCCAACTACTGAAACTGTATTGTGGGTACTTCTTCTGGTTCTGTTGTAGAATTTTTAAAAGTTAATTATTTAATAATGTTGAAAAGCAGGAGCAAAGTAGAAACTTAAAGAGAGTGAAAGCTGGAAAAAAAATTAAAAATATACACATCTCACTCTGAAAAGGAAGTTCCTAAAAAGATTCAGCGTTGTCTCTGAATGCTGCAAGAAAAATGTGAAAAGGCAATTCGTGAAGACCAGTTTTCATTATTTTTTTATTTCTGTGGTTTTAAAAAATAAAGAGGCTTAAGATAGATTTTTAGGTCATGTACAGTACCGTCTTCCAAAGCATTTACGAAGCCAACATCGGATATAAAATTACAAAGAAACTACTCTTGGGACTATTTTTGTAAAGTTTAAGATATTTCGAAAGAAGCTCATCGCAGTTTCTTGTCCTGCTTGTTCAATATTTCAGTAAAATGTTTGAGAAATATATTTTTTAAAAACAACTACTACTGGATCGATGTTCGAAGAAAAGAAAGGCACACACACGAATAGGCCTCACAAACAGATTCGGATTTACGGGATCTTACAATGAAGCACCTTAAAATCGGCTCCCGCGAAAGTAGTCGGCAAAGTTTGCTGTCAGTTTACTACTACTTTGACTGAATAGGTAGGGACATATTTCGCTGGCAGTCTAGGCATGACGTCATACCTATAATGCTGCGTCCCTGACCGTTCCTGAAGGAGTCAGACGTGACGGTACCCGCTTGTCATTTAACAAAAAAGGGATTTAGTGATTATGATGACGAACGATCAGTAGAATTTGTAAAACAATTTCAGGTTCTTTCTGACCACAAACATAAGGACTACAGAAATGCAACAGTAAAAAATAATGTGTGGAGAAACATATTATTTTATTTTCACACATTATTATTATTATTGTATTAATAAGTAATTATGAAACCTCGACAGACGAACATTGTTCATTGTCTAAAAATATCTAGTTGTACATTTCATTTATCTATAATTTGTATTTATCTAAATAACATATAATTTTAAAGAAACATATTATTTTATTTTCACACATTATTATTATTATTGTATTAATAAGTAATTATGAAACCTCGACAGACGAACATTGTTCATTGTCTAAAAATATCTAGTTGTACATTTCATTTATCTATAATTTGTATTTATCTAAATAACATATAATTTTAAAGGTTTTGAGGATATACTGTATAGTTATAACGATAGTGTGATTATAACTACAGGAGAGGTTATAATGTTATAGGTTATGCAAGAGTGGGCCGGTGCGGTGGGCAGTTTCAGCGAAATATAGAAGCAGTAACAGTTAGCGGCTACGATTGGCACGCTCTACCAGTCGCAACCGCGGGCAGTACCAGCGAAAGTCTACCGTTAAGCGGTTAGCGGCCATGTAGATAGCCACTTCCTCAGAGATTTGATTGTTACTAACCCCAACAGCTTTATAACCCCATTTTAAACTTTATAAAGATTCGTACAATATAGTATAGATATTTCTCATTTTTATTTTTATTTCATTTTATATTATATCATCTGTTATATACTAAGTTATCTTCGCTATAGCGTTAAGTATTCCAATCAAATACTCTCCATATTTAACTTCTCTTCAGCTTGTCTAATACTCTAACCCTCATGAAATGACTGTTTTATTATGCCAGAAATTCATAGGTGCTTTATGTTGCTGATATGTGTTCCCCTTCTCCCCATTCATTACGTTTTAATATACCTTTAAATACGACCATGGAGGGACATGATTTCCTTGCTTTATTTGTTTTTGAGTTTAAGCTGTTAATAGTCCATTTTTTACTGATGTTTGTTTTTTCCTCATTCATTACTCACGTTTTAGAATACTTTACCTTGGGGAGATGTGGATTCCGTGCTATATCTATACTTTTAAGAGTTTAAACTCCGGCGTTAGGTGATGTGTCTTGGCAATACTGATTGTTCTAAGAAATGGATAACCAATATATAGAAGAACCTTCCTTTGTTAGATATAAGAGTGAATTGTTTATTTAATGTTTACATACTTTCTCTTAGGGTAAAATACAATTTAATTTAAGTGAATTCCATTATTTAATTTCTAAATACCTGAAATACATAAAAGTGGCGACGAGGAAAACTGGACAACACTCAGAAGGAAAAACATTTGCGAAAGAGTGAATAAGAAAATATACGAAATGCCTCCAAAGACAGGCGAGGAGAAAGACAGAACGTCTAAAGGAGCAGGTAAGATAAATTTTTATCATATAGAATCGCTTGACGCGTCAGTAATTAGGTGGAGTACGTGGGGAATCAAATTTCAAGCTTGTTTGCAAATTTCGAATATTTATGACAACAAATTAAAAGTAGCATTATTAATTAGTAATCTAAATAGAGATGTATTGGAAACTCCTTCAGACTTTAGTGTTGAGGAATTACTCAAAAAATTACATGAAAATTTCAAAGACGTGTCATTTACAATTTCTGAAAGATGTAAATTTTTCAAAATGACCCAGAACTCAGATAACATCAACACTTTTGCACTAAGTTTGAAACAACAGGCAGACAAATGCCAATTTCCTACAGATTTTGATGAGGAAGTCTTAATTACTTCATTTGTTATGAATATTACTGGCTCAGACGTACTAACAGTGTTATTACAAAAAGAATTCAAAAATTTTAATGTGTGTATATAATTGGCTAAAACTCTGACTGGATGGAGCCTTAGAAATGTCAAAAGTACAGCTCACGGCCAAGAGATTAACAACAGCCCTGACAGAAGAGAGCATTCTATTGTTATATCTGTAATAACTTCACTCGCACAGTCCTGGAAGCTGGTCTCCTGAAATTAACTGTGGGAAAGAGGGAGCAATAAAACATACAACCGTCCAGGTCAGCATTCTACACTCTACTGTATTTCCAACATAATAACAAATGGCATCAAATACAGGTAGCACTAGATTACAAGGAGATCCCATAATACAACACCCTCCCTTAATCCAGTGATACAACAATAAATTAACTGAACAATAAATGATTTCTGATTAATCTTGATCTGACCATTATCCCTCGAAATATTTAATCCTAGACAATACTTGGCCTGACCTAAATCCTTGATACTAAATCTAGAACTTAAAAATTCCTTTAAACAATTTAATTCATGCATATCAGAAGTAAAGATCAAAAAATCGTCCACATGTACAGCAATAAAAGTATAACTATTTTCATACAACTTATAAAATAAACAAGGTTCAAATTCAGACTTAATAAAATCAATACTCAAAAGTTCTTTTTCTATTTTTTGATTCCATACCCTGCTAGACTGTTTTAGACCATAAAGCGCCTTTTTAAGTAAACAAACCTTATTTCTATTATTACTACTAATAAACCCTTCAGGCTGTTCCATAAAAATTATCTCTGACAAGTCACCATTAAGAAATGCAGTATTAACATCTAAATGACTTATATACAAATTTAATTTAGCTCCCAATGCAAATAACAATCTTAAACTTGATTTGGAAACAACAGGAGAAAAAGTCTCCTTATAATCAATACCACATTTTTGGGTAAAACCCTTAGCAACCAAACGTGCTGTATATTTAATTGGTTCACCCCTTTCACTATTTTTTACACTGAACACCCACTTACAATTAACCATGCTTTTCTTCTATGGTCGTTCAACAAGGTCCCAAACTTGGTGTTTCGCTAGGGCATCCATTTCTTGTTTCATCGCATTCAACCATAGGTCCTTATCCGGTGATTTAAGAGCTTCTTCGTAATTGGTAGGAATGTCGGTATATAAGCATTCATAGTTCAGTTCATAGTCTTTGTATTTTAAAGGAATTTTAGTTCTTCGAGTCCTCTCCATGCTACTAACACATTTTTCCTCCTCTTCAACATTTTTGTCTTCGACATTAGTTTCGATCTCCTTATCAGTGTCATTATTAGGTGGGTATTCATGTTGGATAGGCACTTTTGATAAATTCGATTCTTGAAAAATAACACTTCGAGCTAATATAATTTTCTTTCGAATGGGGTCCCACAGACGGTACCCATTAGGGGCATAACCCATCATTAAGCATTTACTACTTCTTCTGTCCAATTTTCCTTTTCTATCTTCCTTAGGTATGTGTGCAAAAGCAACACTTCCAAAACATTTAATTTTGTCTAAATCGGGCGAATAACCGTACCATAACTCCGACGGAGTACAGCTGTCTTTCAATGCCCTTGTGGGCAGTCTATTTATGATGTATACAGTAGATTTTACTGTCTCGCCCCAAAATGTCTTGTCTAGGTCAGCGTCAAAAATCAAACTCCTCGCCATCTCCATAATTGTGCGATTCATCCTCTCTGCTATGCCTGTTTGAGAAGGATTCCTTGGGACATTGTACTCAATCTGAGTTCCATTAGCCTTACAAAAATTTCTAAACACATGGCTAATATACTCGCCTCCATTGTCCACTCTGAGCCGTCCAATTTCACGTCCGAATTTAGTGCACACATGACTCCTATACTCTTTAAAAGCGTCAAAAACCTCACTCTTTCTTTTAATAAGATAGCACATGGTAAAATGAGAAAAAGAGTCAATGAAGGTGACAAAATATTTAAATCCGTCATAAGTATAAGGATCGATGGGTCCACAAACATCATTAGTTACACAATCCAAAATACGATTAGCTTTCCGCTCTTGAGGTAGTGACTTCAAATAGGGAGCACGAGACTGCTTGGCAAAAATACATGTGTCACAAATACCAGTAGAGGGATACCTGCTTGAATGGCCCATCCTTCGATGCATCAAGTTGCCATTGTCATCCACTAAACAGCCACTATCCATCACAACAAAAAATTTAGCAATATAGAGATTACCAATTCTACTGCCATAAAAGAGTTGATGTCTTCCTCTCCACACAGTCACACGGCTATTTTCAAATATAACTTTTAAGCCTGCTTCTTCCATACATTTAACAGATAATAAGTTCCGGGATAAATTATCACATAGCAGAACATTTAATAAAGATATTTCACAACCAGATTCAGCAACGAGCAAGAGTTTTCCACAAGATGAGGCTGTCACACATTCCCCTATTTTGGCTACACCAATTTTTCTGTTAGTCTCAACTCCACTCAAGAGATGTTCTTTCCAACAGGATTTTGCCAAATGACAGCTAGCTCCACTGTCAATCACGAATTCAATTTCCAAAAGTGAATTTCCAAGATGAGCCTCTGACTCTTCACTAACATCAGCAAAGAAGGTTACTTGTTTATCTTCCTTATCACTCATATCAGCACTGCCACCAAAATGTCGATATCGATTGTTAAATTGTTGTCGATATCGATTGTTAGATTGCTGCTGCTGATTTGTATGTGGTTTCCTGTTCGGGCACTGGAAGCGCTTGTGTCCCGTTCCCTGGCACTCAAAACACTTAACGGGAAAATTCGACTTGTTCCCGCCATATTTATTATATTGACTCCTGCCATTATATTCACGTTTATTAACAGCACTAAAAGATTCACCAACTTTTTCCTGATTATTTAATGAACTAGAGAGTCTTCTTTCTTCCGAAAGCAATTTACTTTTTACAAAATCGAGGGTAACAGTATCTGGCTCTTTGGAGAATGAAATGTCTGTAGATGTAACAACTGGTTTAAAATTACTTGGCATAGCTGACAAAAGTTGGATAATTACCTCGTCGTCGTCCATTTTTCCGCCTGACATCTTCAGTTCCGCCAATGTCTTCTCAAATTCTAAGAAAAAGATTTGAAGGTTGGCTCCTTCCGTCATAACCAAGTTTCTTAGTTTCCTCTGTAGATCAATCCTGGACGCTAAACCTTTCTTCTCATATGTATTTTTTAATGCTTCAATCATTTCTTGAGCTGTAGACTTCTCCTTAATAATTTCTAAGACGCTGTCGGACACTGATTGAACAATGATGTCCCTAGCATGCGCGTCTAGCCTTTTAAAAACTTCAACTTCCTTCGGATCTTGCGACTTTTGGCCCTCCAAAACCGATACAACTCCATGGCGATCTAAACATGTCTCAATCCTCACAAACCAATTAGAAAAACTGCCAGTTCCATCAAAGGGCCGAACATAACTCACTCCTGCTGCCATGCTTTCACCTAACCTCAACACTACGAACTGATAACTTACGAACTGACTGTACACTACTTCAGTTTCCACTCTTCCCACACTGATGTCCTGGGCCCATAACCTATTGTTATATCTTTAATAACTTCACTCGCACAGTCCTGGAAGATGGTCTCCTGAAATTAACTGTGGGAAAGAGGGAGCAACAAAACACACAACCGTCCAGGTCAGCATTCTACACTCTACTGTATTTCCAACATAATAACAAATGGCATCAAATACAGGTAGCACTGGATTACAAGGAGATTCCATAATACAACACATTCTTGCACATTATGACCCAGAATTACCTTTAGTATTGGCAGCGGATGCCAGTTCTAAGGGGGTGGGAGTAAGTCTTTTACACCGATTCCCATACGGAACGGAACGGCCAGTTATATACAGGTCTAAAACCCTGAATGCAGCTGAACAAAGATACTCTCAGATTGAGAAAGAGAAACTCGCCATTATTTATGGAATAAAAACATTTCACAAATTTTTATGGGGTAGCTAATTTATATTACAGACAGATTGTCATCCTCTGACGCATATTCTGCAAGTATATATATATATATATATATATATATATATATATATATATATATATATATATATATATATTGTACGCATATATTGCAAGAAAGGAATACTTCAAACTGCAGCAAATAGACTCCAGAGGTTGAGCCTTTGGCTCATGAATTACACATTCACTGTCGAATAAGTATCCTCATCAAAATTTGGAATAGTCGATGGATAAAGTCGCATGTCTATCCCACAATCAGAACATACAGACTTTGCATTAGAGGAAGTTGTCTCAAAAATATTTTATGAAAATATTAACTTCCTACCAATTCAAAGTAAAGAAATTGCCACAGGAACCTTAAAGGA
This sequence comes from Rhaphigaster nebulosa, assembly GCA_948150685.1. Taxonomy (NCBI): domain Eukaryota; kingdom Metazoa; phylum Arthropoda; class Insecta; order Hemiptera; family Pentatomidae; genus Rhaphigaster; species Rhaphigaster nebulosa. The sequence goes on along the minus strand of OX411311.1, from coordinate 4,837,021 downwards.
CTCTCTCTTTCTCAAATTTCACCAATTCATATTGACAGAATGACCTGAAAAATGCACTGAAGACCTCTTACCATATTATCAGGCATGTATTTTCTGGGGAATCAGAGGTGTCATTCTCCCTATACATAGGAAAAAAATTGATGGCATCCCTACACGATACACATATCGGAATGGTAAGATCCAAGACAATGGCTCGTGGAAAGTTTTGGTGGCCGAAGTTGGACCAATACATTGAAGACATAATAAAGACATGTGCAATATGCAACAAATACGTCAAATATGAGCCTACGGAATGCATGTAATGGCAAGCATCCAAAGGACACCCTTTGGACAGAATTCATCTTGATTTTGCAGGCCCATTTAAAAGAAAAGTATTACTGCTCGTGGTAGATGCATTTTTATTTGTGATCAATGATAAGACTACCAAAAAAAAAATTACCTAATTAAATCATAATTACTCACTTGGTTCGGTTTTCCTAGACCTATAGTCACAGATAACCAAAGCACCTTCACATCATCTGAGTTCAAACAATTCTGTGTCAACTTTGGAATTAAGCACACATTAACTCCAAGATATCAGCCCCAATCCAGCAGGCAGGTGGAGAGATATGTACAGACCACCAAACAGAGTCTCCGTAGATTAATGGAAACAGGGAAAGATATAAACCAGGAACTGTGTAACTTTCTATTCAAATTTCGTTCTTCTCTGGTTCCTTCAGGAGTAAGTCCAGCAGAGTTGTTTTTGCGTCGACAATTAAGAACAAAATTAGACATTATGCATCCACTCAAGATATGCGTATCCTTTTCCAAAAAATACTTCAAGGAAAGAAAACCAGTTTGGGTGAAAGTCGTATAACCCACATAAAAGGGACGCATAACTCGCAGTTGTGGGAAGAACATGTACATCCTAGAGTCTGGAGAGAAAAAGCATAGCTCCCAGCTGAGACCCTTCCTGATTTCCAACTTGCTGTCTGCTGAGTCAGAAACTGCTAGAAGTTCTACTAATTATTGTTTGGTAATTAAATATTATTTATTGTTATATTTACTGATAAAATTCTAGAATGGTAACGCTAACATGGAAGACACCTAGATTTTTAGGACCTGGCTGATCTTAAAAATCTAGACCTCCGCCATTTTGGAGTTACGATTCTGAAGTTTTACCGAATAAAGGAAATTGTTAAAATAAAATGCAGTAGAATCTCGATAATTCGTATGGTCAAGGGTTCGAAAGGTAAATATGAATTATCGAGATATCCAAATTATCGAGATTTCCAATGATCGGCGGTAAAAAATATGAAATAACAAAAATAATACAAAATAGTATTAATATGAATGGAAATATAAACGATATAGGTAGATCAATAAAAAAAATTCGGTTATTTTCTTATGGTGTAATCCTTGAAAACGGATCTCATCGATGGTTTCGTTAAACATGTTGAGAGCAGAAAATATGTTTACGCAAACATCAGATTTTGCTAAAAAATGACACGTTGTAGAAGCATTATTTCGCCATTTTAAAACTAATCGTCGGCACATCAATTTCTTCTTCATCTCCTTTTTTTACGGAGTCAAAATTTCCTCGTCAGTTAGGAACCAAGCTACTGCTAAACCTTCGTCAAAATAGGCGAAATCTCGAAAAGTCACGGCAGTTCTTAATTTTGAGGTAGGTGATTCCCATCCTTGATACTTTCTAAGAGTTGCATCACTACTTCCTTGCGTTAAATGTCTAAAATCGTCTAATTATGGCCAAGTTTAGAGATTGCAGCTTAGAAGTTGTGCTGGGAGGCAAAAACAGAAGATAAACATCGCTGAGTGATGTGGTATTGCTGTGGGCCGTACAATTATCAATACAGTTGAAAATGTTCGCTGCTTTTTATTCCATATACCCATTCGTTGAAAATTCCAAATATGTGTTTGTGTTTGCACGATAGGCGTGTCCAACATGTCCAAATATGCTTTTGTATTTGCACGATAGGCGTTCGGTAAAATTTTTGTTTATAAAGCACCTTGCATTCGCGGATTTGCCAGCCTTGAGCGAACTTAATTCTTCAGATCAATCTATGTTGTCGCCTGACAGCATGGTTACAGGTTTTTTTACAATTTTATTTAAAGAGAACTGAATAGAAAAAAACGGGTAAACCGATCGGAATTCATAGAAACGATTCCTCTCTCACTCACTCACCTCTTGAAAAGATTAAGTGTTAACCAGTTTTTTATTTGGAAATTCGAATTATAAGGCGTTTACATTACTTGGAAGACGAAAATAAATATGAATTATCGGAGGAACCGGATTGCATAGTTTTTATACGAAATAAAGGGAGACTTTCAAGAGACCAGAAAATCTATACGAATTGCTGGGATATGAATTGCCGAGATTCTACTGTAATGTAGTTTAGCTTATGGTGTAATCGATATATCGTTGTAAAATATCGATATCATCGATATATCGGATGTTATGATATCGATATAATATATCGGTTTTTCAACTGCGATATATCGATCCATCGCGTGTCGATATTCCACACCCATCTTATTCTCCCTACTTATCTGCAACAGATTTTCATCATTTTTGGTATTGAGACAAGTTTATTACACGCAAAATTTTTGAAAACGATTTACAGAAAAAAAAATGTTTACTTTCCTAAAACTTTTTTACTTTCCTAAAACTTATTTTTTTCAATCCCGGAATAAAAGAATTGGGCACTCGTTGGGAAAAGTGTATTGAAAAATATGATGACTGCTTTGAATAAAATGTTTTTTATTTAATTAGTTGTAATTACAGAAGAGAAATTACTTCCCTTCTGGAATTAACACCACAAAGAGGAAGAACATAATAATAAAAATATAATGAACATTTGTAAGAAATTTTACTGCTAACACACCTTTAGATGAATTCAGGTTAAAATTAATGAATTTTCAGGATGGAGGTATATATATAATGAAGGAGTACTCCAAGAAGGAAGGAGAGAGGGAACAGGAATAAAGACGACTCAGGGGATCTTAAAATGTGTTTTTCCATCGAAAACTTTAATTCGAAATTTTTCATGGTCACAATACTTTCCCTTACTTTATATTTCATATGGAGGTAAATGCAAGTAAAAAACCGATGATCGGAATAACATATAACTATTTCTCATAGGGAGGCTTTTCCTTTAGCGTAACCTCTCGGGGCTTCCTCCGCCCATAAGTTATTTGTCTATAGATCATAGGTTTTGTCCATATGGCAAAACAATTAAACAATATTTGTTATGAGCTAGACCTGAAGGATTCTAATGTTAGATGAACTAATCAAGGTCTAAATAGAAGAGGTTAGCGTTATGATGAGTCATATAAATGATTTACAAAGAATTTGTTTTGAGAAAATTTCTAGTTTATTGAAATTATTTTTAACTAGTACACCCGAGCGAGAACTCTCGCATAAGCCCTAATACATTAGAAGTATATGCGATATTAGAGAAACATATTTATTTGTGTAAACAATATAATATTACCAAAAAAGTTTATTTAATACAGACATTTGGTGTAGCTACATAGTTTGTACTGACTATGTTGAAGTTACAGTTCATACTTAATAAGTAATTAGCTTACCTCACTGGAAATCATCTCTTTAATTTAGCAGTTAGCCAATTAGATCCAGCTATAGTATAGTGTAGTATTCATACTAAACAGTGACCTTTAGAGTTGGACATGGAAAACAATATATATAATTTCCCACTCATTAAAAGTTTTTGTAAACAGACTCAAATTGATATAAAGTTGCCATGACAACGGCACGTACGCAAGATGGCATGAGGCCCGTGCGGACCTATATCGTGCTTTATCTCAAAAACGGTAGGTTTTTAAGCTTTAAAACGCTGGACCAATACGCTCCGTGGGAGCGTATATGATCTTGATGCCCGCGTCAAAATCTTTAAAACCCAACCTATCCCGTCTCGATTCGCCGACTCTCAGTCGTCAAAGTTTTGAAACCTGAAAGTCGTTCGCACAATATCATTCCTGCTTTTGAAAATATTTGTTAATAAGGAACATAGGTCGGGACAACCTGAAAACAAGATTACAAATTAGCACAGGTTTTAATTAGAGAAAAAATTAAATCATTATTTTTTGAAAATCGAGGTCAGGTTTGATATCAATTATTACCGAAAAACATTCTTTGGGGATCTCACTGAGGATTGGATAATTTATATTTACGATCATCCCATCATTTTATAGAGTCCTCGTGGCGTTCCAAGTATCCATCTTCCAGATACCTTTGAATTTCAATTATAGCTTTGCTCTCAATTGCCTATAAATATATTTCAATACATAGTATCGATTCAAAGAATTTATAAGCTAAACATACTTACTGGTTGGAGTAGAATGTCCGATTTTTTTTTCAAAACTCACCCAAAGACATGGACGTTTTCTTGGAGGTTCTGAACTTTCAATCAAGGACATCGTGGAAGAGCTCGTGGGCGCAATGGCAATGGAGTCTGTTTATTTTTTATTCTTTGGACCATTAACCCTTTTAATTTTTCTAATAATTTGGTGATTCGGAATGGTAAAGTTTTGAAACGGGGATCCAAATATGTGCATTAGCCAAATGTCTTATTTTGCTCTGATGACCCAAACCGGTCTTTCCGGATGATTTCAGTTTGAATAAACTTAATAATTTCTTTTATATTTTTGTCGAAATATCCATATTCATCGGAGTTTAGGAAAACAATAAGTCCAGCAATCCATTTATGAGGATAATCACGGAAGAAGCAGATTTAAACTTTTTTCCACTCAAATCCCTTGTAAGAGCCTCAAATAGCTCTAATATGTCCCTAATATGTCTTTAGGGATTGGTAAATTATTTGCCATTTCTATAATTTTGTTTTTATTGAAAGCTAGTTTCGAATGTTATACATTCATCTTCAGTTCTAAAAACACACAAAAATTCAAAAATAAGCAATTCAAAATACAATTTGGTATTTTTTTTTATCGATTTATTTTTTTTTTCCGACGGCGCTATGGTCCATGAAGGATCTTGGCCTCCTCAACGATTCTCCTCCACTGAGATCGATCCTCTGCAGCTCTTCTCCACTCCGTCACTCCCAGAAGCCTTAGGTCAGCCTCGACATCTTCCAACCACCGCAACCTGGGTCTACCTCTTTCTCTTTTACCATTTGGGCGTCCCTCCATTATCTTTCTAGGGAGTCTTTCCTGATCCATCCGCTGGACATGTCCTAGCCATCTGATCCTCCCCATTTTGATACACGAGACCAAATCTTGGTCTTCATATAGGTTTCTGAGTTCTTCGTTTGTTTTAATCCTGTATGTATTCTCGACTTTGGTTGGGACATATATTTTTCTTAGGATTTTCCTTTCCCACGTATTCAATAATCTCTCCATTTGCTTCGTAAGGGTCCAAGCTTCACTCCCATACGTTACTACCGGTCGGAGGATGGTCTTATACAACCTAACTTTGATCTCTCGGGATACATCTCGATCTAGAAGAATTTCCTTCAGTGACCAATAGCATTTGTTGCCATTTTGTATTCTTGCTTTTATTTCTTCTTCTATTTTATTGTCTTCTCTAACAATTGTGCCTAGATATTTGAATTTTGACACTTTTTCGAAACTGTATCCACCTATCATCAGAGATCCACCAGTCGTTTTTCTTTTGGATGAAATCATGTACTTAGTTTTGTTTCCGTTTATTTTGAGCCCAATTTTACTTGCTGCCTCTTCACTTTTTTTGTATGCTTCGAAAAGTGCATCTGGTTTTTTCCCAGTTATCACCAAATCGTCAGCAAACGCGAGGTTTTGTGTCTCTCTGTTATAGATGCCACCGTCAGACCTTGTTCGCATTGCCCGAATAATTATTTCTAGCTATTTCTAATTATTCCCTGTTTCACTCCTTTTTGTATCGCGAAGTCCGCGGACAATTCTCCTTGGACTTTGACTACGCCTCTACTGTACTGAAAGGTCTTTGTAATCATCCTTATGAGTTTTGGGGGAGAGCATAGAGTCCTTAGGTTTTCCTTAAGCTGTTTCCTTAATGCCCTGTCTGTAATCTATGAAAAAGTGGTGCAGGTCAACATTCCATTCATAGCATTTTTCCAACATGTTCCTGATGGTGAAGATATGGTCAACCGTCGATCTGCCAGGCCGGAATCCACACTGATAATCACCTATTACTTTTTCTGCCGTTACAATTACTCTTTTTAAAAGTAGAATGGCTAGTACCTTGTAGGCAGTGCTCATTAGTGTTATTCCACGGTAGTTGCTGCATTCCAGTTTGTCACCCTTTTTATGTATGGGTATTATAATGGCTGTATACCATTCTTCAGGTATTTGTTCCTTTTCCCACATTTCCAAGACAAGCTCATATATCTCGCGTATCAATATATCTCCCCCCACATTTAAGCATTTCGGCAGTAATACCATCGATTCCTGGTGCTTTGTTATTTTTTAAATTTAAAATAACTTCCTCTACCTCTTCTGGGTCAGGGGGTTCTAGATCTGAATCGACTTCTATACTACCGTGTTCATTAACTATTGGGATGTCTTCGGGATCGGGGTTAAACAGTTCCCTGAAATAGCTTCTCCACCTTTCCATGATTTCCTTTTGTCCTCCCAGGAGTGATCCATCCTTGTCTTTACAGAAACTTACTCGGGGCTGGAAGCCTCTTCTCAATGATTTCATTTTATTGTAGAAGCCTCTGATATTTATACCCTCGAAATCCTCAATAATTGGCTTTATCTCCTCATCTTCTTTTTTCCTCTTCTTGTTCCTGCAAAGTTTCTTGGTCGCTTCTCTCATTTGTTTATAACTTTCCACGGTTTGCCTAGTTCTTCTCTGTATCATCTTTAAATAAGCCTTCTTTTTTTCATCTACGGAGATTTGGCATTCCTGGTCAAACCATTGCTGTTTTCTAATTTTCACTTCCTTTCCAATTGTTTCATCCGCAGCCTTTATAATAGCAGACTTGACAAAATACAGTTTGGTATTATTATACATATTAAATTAGATGTAATATAAATCAGTATTATAAAACATTTATGAATTATGAATTTAATTAAGACAAGAAATCAAATACATGTTGGTACTCAACTAGCAATGAAAGAAAGAAAGGTGGGGTGTTTATAGGTAAAAGGTTTATATTACAGTTAATTAAATATGTATTATAATACCAAACTGTATTTTGAATTGCTTATTTTTGAATTTCCTCCCTAACTTACCCGAGGGTTACCGGACCAGCACACTCTAGCGCCATTTGTGCTAACCAACTGCTTTGCATTCAATTGTAACGTTCTTATTCATTATTAATTATTACTGTTTTAATTAGATTACAGATGACGACTTCCGCTCGCTACGCTTGCTCAAGAGATAAACAAACCCCAAAAGTTCCTTTTCAGTTGAGGTCGGGTCCTTACCGTAATTTAAATTATCACTCCTTTAAATTATTACTACAAATTCCCCAGATCACCAGAAGTCGGCAGCGCTAACAATTTTAAATAGAATGCAAAGCAGTTGGTTAGCACAAATGGCGTTGGAGTGTAATGGTCTGGCGACCTTCGGGAGGAACCAGTGATAACGCGCCCCTATTGTAAAGTTAGGGTCTTGTTTCCAATACACCCGCCAATGATTGTATGATATTAATTAACGGTTGCTATATACTTTTATTTCCCTGGATACACAAATGAAACACATGCTTAATGGTATAATAATATACTAGTATACCTGAGCGAGAACTCTCGCAATAGATATCTTCTAATCCCTAATTTCAAGTATAAGCGATATTAGGAAATAAGATTTATTCGTATAAACAATATAATATTATTAAGAAAGTTTATTTAACACACATATTTGGTGAAGCTACATAGTTTGTAATGACTATGTTGAAGTTACAGTTCATACTTATTAAGTACTTAAAGCTTATCCCACTGGAAAACATCTCTTCAATTTAGCAGTTAGGCAATTAGATTCAGCTATACCGTTTTCTATATGTAGTATTCATTTTTAACAGTGCCCTTTAAGGTTGGACATGGGAAATAATATATAATTTCCCACTCATTAAAAGTTTTTGTAAACAGACAAATAAAGTTGCCATGACAACGGCACGTACACAAGATGGCATAGGACCCGTGCGGACCTATATCGTGCATTATCTCAAAAACGGTAGGTTTTTAAGCTTTAAAACGCTGGACCAATATGGTCCAAGGGACCATACATGATCTTGATGCCCGCGTCAAAATCTCTAAAACCCAACTTGTCCCGTCTCGATCCGCCGACTTTCAGTCGTCAAAGTTTTGAAACCTTCCAGTTTTTTCATCACTTTTATTTAAGCCCTAGTAAGAATTTAAGAAACAAAATCGGGATTCGTCACTTCTCTGTGAAATTCCCTTTCTTTTGATACTTCATTCATCAAAATCCATAGCTCCTGAGAGCCGGAAAAGGGATCTATACTACCGTAATAATATATAGTAGTGATTACTGTGAGAATGTATACGCTTAATGAAGCAACCAATATGAATCTTTTGAAACTGTACGAATTATGCAATGAAGAGAAAGGGGCAAAGTTATTTTTGGAACAAAGAGGAATTTTACCGAAAGTAATGCATCGAAAACAAGGCCACATCATGAAATTTTACGAAGATCGGAACACATACAGATCCAATAAAAGGCAATCCCGGTATGAATGTGGCGCGTATATAGGTACCTGGCTATGTCATTGCAAGTTACCGTTAAATATATAGGTAGTATTATTCATTTATTCATGGACAAAGAAATATACGACGGTTACGATTGCTGATTGGAAAAATTATGTGAGGGAGGTGTGCGCATTCAGTTTATTGAAAACCCCCACAGTTATTGGAGGGGAAGGATTGATGAGTCTTGTTTCTCTCGTCGCAAGTATAACGTTGGACGGTCCTATCCATAACAATGGGTCTTTGGCGGGATCTGTCGTGAGACGAAAGAATGTTTTCTATACACAGTACATGATAGAACAACTTAACCCCTGGCGGAGTGTATTAGAACGTCAATTAGGCCAGGTTCCATTATAATGTCGGATCAGTGGAAGTCCTACAATGGAATCGAAAAACTGGTTGGAATGGATTATAGACATTTTACTGTGAATCATTCAAAAAATTTCGTGGATCCAGTTATTTGCGTTCATACTCAAACAGTTGAGTCAATGTGGGCCAAAGCCAAAAAAATAAAATGGCGCTCCAGGATTGACTCATATTTGTGAGTTAATGTGGAGGCAGAGGTAGAGAAATGACGACCTTTTTTGAGAGGATACTGAAGGACGTAGTAGAATTTTGGCGGCCAGAGGTAACTAATGCCATTTATATTTATTTTTTTACTTATTTTTGAAATTTTGCAAACTATCATTTCAATTGAATAAATACATATGTTTTTCTAACCCATGCCTTACGATTAATCACTAGGTTACTGTTACTAGGTAAAATCACTGGCGGGGTTAATGGAAAAAAGATCCTAAAGTTATACCATGTTTTTTTCGACTCATTATATTGTATGGTATAGCTGTTGTTTATTATTAAGGAAAATCACACTAAGAAAAACATGTATCAGTGGCTATAATAATAAACATTTTTGGATTTGAAGGCTCGTTACAAGTGTAAAAATTAAAATATTTCTGTTTAAAGGGAGAAGTTGGTCGGGGGGGTGCGGTCAAAGAATTAGACTACTATAAGCGAACTTATATATTTTGTGCCGACGTTTCGGCCTAAGTTTTAGGCCATCTTCAGGGCAGCGAGGCTTGACCACTCCTCGCTGCCCTGAAGATGGCCTAAAACTTAGGCCGAAACGTCGGCATAAAATATATAAGTTCCCTTATAGTAGTCTGATTCTTTGACCGCACCTCCCCCCCCCCGACCAACTTCTCCCTTTAAAATATTTCTGATTCAATCGGTAAAATATTTCAGGTAACTGAACTATTCATTTATTTATTTTTATTTACATAGTTTACGCCCACATTGGAGCATTTAAATCAAACCCAAATACATTTATGTTAACAAAGAATTAACTGAAGATGTAGCTTGCATCATCTTCTTCCTTAAGTATTCATTAATAGTAGAAATTTTTTTTATTTTTCCAATGCCTTGAAAAAATAGGATTTTTCTTCCTTTCAACCACTGTGCGGCGTTTTTATTCGATATTTGGATTCAATCTTGAAGGATGGTTAAAAAAAAAATTCTTGGTATATTATTGAAAATAATACACCAAAAACATTTATATAGATTTACTTTTTTTAAATGCTTGCTTATGCTGATTTCAAAATATCCTACATTTTCCTCTATCTTTACAGATGACAGAGATGTGGGCTTCTAAAATATCTAATCGGCCGCCATTTTGAAACAACGGACAGGATGGTAATATCGAGTTCTGAGGATCATCTGGACCGAGGTGACATTGCAGAATGAGCTTACAACTATCAATATATATCAGGTGCTCCATACATGTGGGACAAATTGGTCGTTAGCATTTTAATTTTTATTACTTGATGGCTCCTGTAATATACCAAATATAAATAATACTTATATAATCGTAGTAATTGAAATGAATTTCAAATTCCAAAATTATCTAAAACTAACTTAATATTTGAGTATTAAGTAATATATTAATGTAGTTTGATTTGAAAAATTGAGACTTGAATTATTTTGATATTAACTTTTAATGTTACTATAGGCATTTTATTTTAATCCTACCATGTTCTCTCCTTATACATTTTTTCATCAATCTGGAAATTTGTCTATTTTAATGTAATGTTGTTTGAAAAATTATGAACCCATTCTTTACACTCACTGAGTCCCTTCAGTATTTAAAGTATCTGTGCTTTCTCACCATAGCTAATTCCCTCCTCAGTTATATAATTAAAAAAAAAATTGTTTTAACTTTCACTCCATTCCATAAAAAGTTGGCTGCCTCCTTTCTCTTCTGGCAGCACACCTGATAGTGAATGTGACGGATGGAATATTGAGATATAGTGAGAACTATCTCAAAATAAATTAATTTGATAAGAATTTTAAGGGATGAAGAACAGTATTTATAAAAAAATCATAAGCAATCAAAATAATTACCCAAATAAATAATATCAAACAGAATGTTATACTGACAAATTGATTTAAATATTTTAGAAATGGTTACTATAATTATGAAACCTTTCACTTGATTTAAGTTAACAAAGATGAGGTTCTATAATTAGGTTGATTATTAAATTCTTCTTTTAAATTTTGAATCAAGAATGCTAAGGGTGAAAATATTTTTACCAGAACCAGTATTAATAAAAAACATAAGATATGTTAACTATCACCAAACCAAATCATCTTCTTAAATGTGTCAATGGAAAAGGTATGTAAACAAAAAAATTCTTCAGTGTCATGAAGCATTTATTATCACCATCTATACAGAAATTACCGTTGCTTCACAAAACAAAAAGTTGACTTAAAAATCCTCGAATATAAATTAAATATCTGTCGAACAAAATAAAATGAAAATAACATGCTATTCACATGACGCGCGTTCCTCTTCTAAAAATAAAAAAAGAATAGAAAAAACAAATCTTAAAGCCTTCCTCGTGAGTTTTAAAAATTTGTATTTAAGTAGAATTAATTATAATGCTATACTATATATATAATAATATAGATTAAACATATATAAGGAAAGGATTCAGAGAAGTGAAGATCATGTAGCCGCTTTTCCTCCGGAACTCCTTACGATGGAAACACGGCTGCAGGAGCCACTTAGATAGATGCTGCTGATGGGGAGAAAAGCGACATGATAATTGTTTTAAGTAATAGCTTCCTGATTCTGATAATGATGGCGGTGGCTGTTCTGGCTTGTCTGTTGCTGATCTGATGACGACACCTAGTTATTTCTTCTTCTGTGCCTTCTCGGCGGCCTTTGTCACTTTACCCGTTGTTATGTCTTTATTAGTTACAGACTTGATGACGCCGACAGCAACAGTTTGCCTCATGTCTCTGACAGCAAAACGTCCCAATGGTGGGAACTCTTGGAATGACTCTACACACATGGGTTTGGTTGGAACCAAGTTAATGATGGCTGCATCACCAGACTTGATGGATTTAGGGTTACTTTCAGTTGATTTACCTGTAAAAAACAAAAAAAATGAATGTTGGACCTGTTTACTAATCATTTATCTTGCGTATCAAGGAAATCTTAAATACTAATTTTTTAAAACTTTACTATTAATAAACTGTACAATTTAAAAATCGGGGCGCGTTATCACTGGCCCAGGCAGAACTTACCCGAAGGTCGCCGCACTACCACTCTCTGGCCCCATTGGTTTTAACTAACTGTTTTTCATTTAATTCTAACATTCATATTAATTAGAAATACTAACATTATTACTAGTTTTAATAATGTTATTTAAAATTATTATACTATTGACATTATCACTACCTTCACCCAAGATATTAAAAAACACCAACAATTATTTTTAGTAGAAGTCCGAGCCTTAACGTAATTTCAATTATTACTGCTTCTATTAGATTACAGCAGTAGACTTCAGCTCACTTAAGAGATATACAATATGCACACCCTAATTTAAATTATTACTACAACTTCCAGACGTCTACAGCACTAATAATTTAAAATAATATCTAATTAAAGCAGTAATAATTCAGATGAATAAGAATTTTAGAATTGAATTGATTGCAGCTATTTAGCACAAATAGCTCTAGAGTGATAGTGCGATGAACTTTGGGTTGGTTCGGCCTGAGCCAGTGAAAGTGCACCCTGATTGTGAAGTTGTGCCTAATAAATTATTCAGCAAATAAAATTACTCATCCAGTGACAAACCTAAAATAAGACATCGTATTTTCTGTAATAATTACTTAATCCTTAAGATACCTTTTAAATTTAAAATTTTACTACTGCATTTTTTAAAATAAGCTGCATTTTTTAAAATAAGTCATTAGAAGTTATGCTAAAATAAAACAATCTTCTTTGGCCTTTCAGTGAAATTTATCATTCTAAAATTAACACCACTCAACAGGAAACAGGTAAAAGAAATTAGAGCTATTATATATAATAAAAAGTGTATAAATAATTTGTTTTCCTATAGATCGTCATGATTTACTGTAGGGCAGAGGACATCATAGCATGCCAACAAAATAGCATAACCTTCATGAACCTACACATTACTCTTCACAGTTTAGAACGCCAGAAGAAGAACTATCTTTATCTGGAGCTGGACTGTGTTAATACTCTGCCATGTCACTAGACTACTAACTACTGAAGTGTTTCATGAAAAATAGAAGTATAATAATAGACCTCAAGTTATAAAAGGATTACTACATACCAGTACGACGGTCGCACTTTTCTTTGATCTCTGCAAATTTGCAGGCAATATGGGCAGTGTGACAGTCGAGTACAGGAGTATATCCATTAGAAATCTGACCAGGGTGATTCAATACGATAACCTGTAACATATCAAAGAGTTCTAATAACATATAAAGACATTACACCAACACACAGATGAAATGTTTGACAAACAGATATGATCTACCCACCTGAGCAGTGAAGTCAGCAGCAGCCTTGGGTGGATTGCTCTTGGAGTCACCAGCAACATATCCTCGACGCAATTCTTTGACGGAAACGTTTTTAACGTTGAATCCTACATTGTCACCAGGTACTGCTTCCTGGAGAGCTTCGTGATGCATTTCGACAGATTTTACTTCAGTGGTAAGATTGACAGGAGCAAATGTGACAACCATACCTGGTTTCAACACACCAGTCTCTACTCGACCAACTGGCACTGTTCCAATACCACCAATCTTGTATACATCCTATTAGAAAAAAAAAATAATAATTAGAAAAAACACTTTATTAGATTAAAATAAGTGTATAATCCTCAGTTGATAAAACTTGTATATCGATTATAACAATTAAACTTGCTAACCTGGAGTGGAAGCCTGAGGGCCTTATCGGTTGGCCTGCTAGGAGGTAAAATAGCATCAAGAGCTTCAATAAGGCATTTACCATCAGCTTTTCCCTCTTTCCTTTCAATAGCCCATCCCTTGAACCATGGCATCTTGTCAGATGGCTCAAGCATATTATCTCCATGCCAACCAGAAATAGGAACAAAAGCTACAGATGCCGGATTATAACCAATTTTTTTAATGTATGATGATACTTCTTTCTTGATTTCCTCGAATCTGGCCTAAAATATTAAATATTAATGTAAAACGGAGAAACTAACAAGGAATCATCAAGAAATAATTAAATACACTTACCTCTGAATAAGGAGGTTCAGTTGAATCCATTTTGTTGACTCCAACAATCAATTGCTTTACACCAAGTGTGAAGGCAAGAAGTGCATGTTCTCGAGTTTGACCATTCTTAGAGATACCAGCTTCAAACTCACCAGTACCTGCAGCTACAATTAACACCGCACAATCAGCCTAAAACAAAACAATTAAATAAATAAATAATATTGCAAAAAGTAAAGACTATGATTGCAATGTAATATACTAATACTAAAGTAGAAAAATAATTTTAAAAAAAAAATGCTGTATAATATTAGAAACATATAAACTTTCTCCACAAGGGTGTTAGCTTAGCATAAGTTATCTCAAGTGATTGGTGTTTTCTGCAATTGCAGCTTGGGAAGTTTATCTACCTACTCGAAAAGTTTTCTCGCATTTGCTTATTAAGGGAACATTCAACTTGATAGGCAAATTATATAATCAAAATAAATAAATAATAATAATGGTCTAACAGCACTAAGCTGAAATTAATGTCTTTTACTAACCCTCCGATTTCACTGATAAACTATTAACAAGCATATACATATAAATTTTGTAAATATAATTGGAGTGTGAGGAAAAAAAGTTTCAACTTATGGTGCAATTTCTTTAATCAGGCTGCAAACTAACTGTGGGAGAGAGATAAAGCAATCTACATTGAAGAAGTAAAAATTATTTCAAGAGAACATAACAGAAAAGTACACTGATACAGTTTTAAATTAGAAAATAAAACAGTTATGTAAAACTCAATGCCACAATAAATCCATAGGGTGATACATAGTTAGAGTGAAAACAAATTATCAAGCAAAAAAAATCACAACTCTGCTTCTGGAGTGTACCTAAATGACATATGAAGGCCAACTGCTTAATTAGACTAATACCCATCATTTGATTATTAAATCTAACAAAAGGAAATATAAATTAAAAAAAAAAAAAAAAATTGTATCTTATGACATTCGTATCTACTGGGCATAGGCACCAGCAGACATAGCGGATAGAAGTTAATCTCCACAGTAATTAAATGGCAACCATGCTACAATAGCTAAGGTTACTTCAGGGACTGTGTTATACTAATCTCCTTTATACATAACTGAGACTTGTAAATAAATGATAGGATATCTGTAGCTTACCTGAGAAGTGCCCGTAATCATGTTTTTGATGAAATCTCTGTGACCAGGGGCATCAATAATTGTGACATAATATTTAGCAGTCTCAAATTTCCATAAAGCAATATCAATTGTGATACCACGCTCACGTTCAGCTTTAAGCTTATCTAATACCCAGGCATATTTGAAAGATCCTTTGCCCATCTACAACCAAATTCAATATCACAAACATTTACTTACTGGGACATCATCATTTAATATACATTAGAAATATAAAGGAAAAATAAAATCACCTCTTGAGCCTCTTTCTCGAATTTTTCAATAGTACGCTTGTCAATACCACCACATTTGTAAATGAGATGGCCTGTAGTAGTAGATTTACCTGAATCTACGTGTCCAATGACGACAATGTTAATATGAATCTTTTCTTTGGGCATTTTTTAGCAGTTTATATAACTATGACCGTTAAGAAATCTAGAAAAAAAAAAAATTGTTTAATTGGTAAAAGGAAACAGCTAACATCTAACCCTATTAAAGCTAAAATGTTAATTCATTAAAATTAAAACAAGAAAACCTACTATTTAACCTTACACAAAAAAGTTCAATATTGGCAGATCAATTCCAAAATATATTACCAGACCTGAATCTGAACCATACCATATGTACCAGTTAAATAGTAAGTATGACATATTGGGAAATATAAAATCATTCTTAATAATACATCTAAATGAATTTCCTTAAACATCTGAGGGGATTTAAGATTAATTGAGAATGTGTAGTGAGTGTACAGCACAATATGAAATAAAACTAAGGGTTCATTTACAACATTGAAATCTCATATTGGGTTTTAATAATAACTTCAAGCATGATAATTCCAACAATGAACTCAGAAATAACTTGGTACAATATCAGTTGAAACAAATCAATACGGAGAAAATGCAAAATGGCGACAGCTAAAACGTGGTGTCCATCATTTACCGTTATTAACCCACAATTTTTACTTACAATTAAAGCATATCAAGTTATTAATATATCCCAGTACCAGCAATCAAATGATATAAGGCTTAGTGGAACAGAAGTTAAAACAAAGTTCGGAACCACATTGAATGGAACCGGCATAAGTCATGTATCGGCCATGTAACAACTCAATTACAACAATAAATAATATATACTAGCCTTAAATAATTTAATATACTTCTATGATCAAAATTAAGTAGAGATATGATAACTCTAAACACGGATGGATAACGACGGCCAAGATAAATACAGATAAAACTTAGATACTGAGAAAGAACAGGAGACGTTCACTCACCTCCCAATGCCAGGACAGAAAGAGGAAGACAGACGACTGCAACATGCGCACTACTCCTACCTATAGCCCCGTTGGCAAGTAGAGGGGGAAAAGTAGTCCCTCGAGGAGTAGCTCTTGTTCCATATTTATTTAAATATATCTTTGCCTTTATACAGCCCTAAATTTACTTATATTCTTCAATTTAATAGTATATTCAAAAAACTTTTTAAACCATCGAATGTCCATTAAAAATTGTTATTAAATATTTCGATTTGTAGTTGACTTTTTCGAACAACAAGTTCGATATACAAGTGTTCCCTCACAATTTGAAACCTTTTGTACAATTTATTGAAATTATGATTTAATTTGTTTTAAAGTCGTGTGTATATAAATGTGTCTAACTTCTTGAATTAGTTTTATTCATAACCTACAGTTAGTGTATGATGTGATTAGTAATGTTTGTTATAATTTAAAATTTTGGAATTATGTGATTATTGTTTTTTTAATTATGAACCTACTTTGCCAGATCTTCAAAGAATGCTACGTTGGCTTCTTAAATGTTAAACCATAACAATTGATTATTATTGTTTATTGAATCATCATTTTTATTGAAAATTGCAACATGTTGCTTAATTGATAAAGTAGTTACAATCCTCTAAACCCGATAAATTTTCAATTTATGGATTCGTGACGATAAGCTCAATTTCTTTATCATGTCAGAATATTGCTGACCAGCTGGGGATTGTTGGTGGGCTACTTGCGATTTATTCTTTGTATCCATTCCAAACATTACAGAAACTAAGGGATTATGTTCAAAAACCTATAGATTTGTTGATTCATCTAATTCACTGTAATTATGTTGTGTATACAAGATTTTAAAATGACATTTTTTTAAAACTTAAATGTTCACTAATTGTAAGTGCAAAACTTCTTTTGACCATTGCCACATGGACTTGTTTATACTAGTTAAACTTTAGTAATTTAATCTTCTCATTTTTATAATTGATTTTTTATGTGAAACTTATGGTTCTGTCTTAACTAATTAAATTAGTATCAAAAATCTTATATGACCTGATGCATTTTATTAAGTGTTTTACTGACTATGTTAAGCTATCGTTATATAAGCTATCTATTATTTTACTAGTAAAAACAATCACTGCTTAGAATTTTTTTTCTATGCACCGTGCCTAATACATGTTTTGTCCACCATTCCTACTACTTGTTTATTCTTATTACATGACTATTTGATCATTGTGAAATAATATTGCTGGTTCTGAATAATGGGTATAGTGGCAAACTGTGCCACCATTATTTCATTGAGATTCATTTAATAACTATTATTATTGCCAAATTAGGATTTTGCTGTAGGTGTATTTATATGCCACAAGTTACATGTAATTAACGATGTATTTAATAATGCAACTCCACATAAAGATCTATAATTTTATCAGTTATGTGTTCATTTAGTAATATTCCTTTATCGTTGTAATGTGAGTCCGTAAGCACTTTCTTCGTGTACATACTGTGAACATCAAAAGATGTTATTTTTTATTTTTATATAAACTATAATGTCAATGCACCATGGATAAGACTCTAGGACTAAATACATTAATCTCTAAAAACAAAAATTCCCTGTTAACATCCCTAAAGCTTATTGCAGTGTCTGTATCTCGCCTCTTACTGTTCACTTATAACTTGGTCAATAATATTGCTTTTTAATAATTATCTTAGTTGTTTAATTGAATAATAGCAATAACTTACAATTTGTTTAGGAAGGTTCCCACAACTGTTGGTCAACTCAAGTATGACAAAAATTATAAATATATTACATTAAGCCATAGAATTTTATCAGTAGCATAACAGTTTTCTGATACAATTTAACTGCCCTTCAAATGAATTCATAAAAAAAAAAAGAATAAATAAATTCCTATGCCCTTAAGTCGAATGCAATGAACTGAAAAGAACTTGACCTCTTAAATTCTTAGATTTTCCTAATTTATTTGGTAAAATGACCATCCTTAAAAAAACTATCATCAGTTTTGCCATCTGTCTATTCAACAAACTGGTTTTTGTTTTTTATATTTTTGAGTTCATTTTAAGCCAATTTTGAGTTCGTACAAAATTACTGTATGACTTTTTTCTCCATGCATATTGTATAATATATAATGTTCCATTTTATTTTGTTGTAATATTTACTGATGCTTTTTCTGGTTGCATATTGGTTTATATTACAGTTGATTCTCTATATTCTGACACATAACGGGATTGGGATTTGTCGGATTACTGGAGGTTAACCTCCGCCAGGGGTGCCTTTCTGACTCACAGGATCTGGCGTGCTAAGGAAATGAACCTAATAAAATACAACAATGATTAAGTATTTTGAACAAAAAATTAACACGAAAAGAACTTTGTTAGATGTTACTACATCAGTACTATATAATTTTTCATCAAAATAACAAACTTATCAAATAAACTGATACTTAGTCAATATCACATGATCAGACTTTCATTTACCAACATATAAATGTATAACAGTAAATGATTTTTGTTCAAACACCCTAAACATGATTAAGAAATGAACTACTTCGTTGAAATGAAAACTACTAAAAACAAAAGAAATCGAACATTCTAACTTAAATTAAAATTATTTTGAAATTGGAAAAAGTTAGTATAAAAAAAAAGAAAGAAGATTGACAACTTTTCACTCACTAGGGCACTTGTTATACTCAGTGCGGCAAATATGATTTTCCACCTTCAAAGCTCGATTGTGATTGATAAGAGATGAGCAGCATTTTTACCTGTTGGTTGGCAATTGCCTGAACCACAATCACCTAAGCTTTAAAGACAATTCGTCTGAGGTGAGACGCGGAAACAAACAATTTTTCAATTTGAGGGTCAAATAAAACCGTAAAACTATAGGATGGCAGTCCATATGTATATATTTATTATGATATATACATATATATTTGTACAAAAAATAGACAAAATTTTACATAATACCAAATAAGCAAAATTTAAATCACACAATTGCATTTAATCTTAAGGAAGAAGTTGGTCAGGGGGTGCGGTCAAAAAGTAATACCTATTTATTTCGTGCCAACGTTTAGGCCATCTTCAGGGCTAAAAGAAAAAACAAAATAACACTGAAAAACGACAGATGCAGTATCGGTAAAAAATGATAAAAACAGAAATTACAAGTAAGATAAAAAAGTATGAAGTGTAAAAAGAAAAATATGGCACTAAATTACATAACACAACTGACTAATGAAAAAAATAAAATAATGTAAAAATGAATTGAAATTAAAATAACGCATTATTTTTATTTCAATTAATGTTTACATTGTTATTTTATTTTTTTCATTAGTCAGTTGTATAATATAATTTAGTGTCATATTTTTTTTTTTTTTTATACTTCATACTTTTCCATCTTGTAATTTCTGATTTTATCATTTTTTACTGTTTTTGGTACTGCCTCTGTTGTTTTTCAATGTTATTTTGTTTTTTATTTTAGCCCTGAAGATGGCCTAAAACTTAGGCTGAAACAAATAAGTATTACTTATTTATCCGTGTTACTTTTTTATCTGCACCCCCCTCCCCCCCCCCACCTAACTTCTTCCTTAAGATATACATCTACGGTCAATTGCATTTAATAATTTCTCCTTTTCCTACCACATTTAATGCTTTATTTTGCCTCATCCACTGGATTCAGACATAATTAAACTGTTAGTAAGAACTTTAAACACTTCAAAAACTGATAGTAATAAAAAAAAAAAAGTTTTACTGTGGAGATTAATAACCCACGTATAACAGACTATTAGAGACTGAGACAGTACAACGTTACTTGACATGTGGTAACGTGAACATTTTATTTACCGAGCACCACAGTGGGAGACTATTGGACTCTGCAAGATGTAATAAGATTCTTAATTTCTGAAATATATCTGATATACTCTAATATTTTAGCTCCTTTGATTATTTGAAATTATTATCTACAGTTTTTATAAATATGTAACAGGAAAAATTATTTGAAAATTTAAAAATCTCAACATTTTTGTGTAATGATGCTTGATCGTATTATAAATCAAGATGGTCTGAGTTGTAGCCAACAATAAAATATAATATTGGTAAATATTTATTAAATGCCATCATTTCGACATATCTTGTAGGTCTTTATGAGCGCCAATAAACAGTTACTATTATTTTATTTTATTTTTGACCACAATCTGGATCATCTTGATTTATTTAGAAATTCTCATTTTTTTTTTTCGACTGCTGGACATTGTTTTATAATTTGTAGGAATGTATGTTTTTTACAATTTACCATTCCTAGACAATCATTTCCTTGATCTATAACATGCAGCCAACTGTTACTTATACAACACCTATGACAATCATATTTTATATGATCCTAGAAAGGAGAAAGTTATGCGATACTATCATGAGATTAAAAAAATTCTTACCTTTTTTTTCTACCTAGTGAAAGCTAATTATGAATTATAAATTAAAAAGGATTAGGGATTGATAACTTATTTGCCACTTCTATAATTTTGTTTTATTGAAAACTATTTTAGAATGTTATACATTCATCTTAAGTTCTAAAAACACAAAAAATTCAAAAACAAGCAATTCAAAGTTTAGTATTATGATATCAAACTATATTTTGAATTGCTTATTTTTGAATTTTTTGAACTTAAGATGAATTTATAACATTCTAAAATAGTTTTCAATAAAACAAAATTATAGAAGTGGCAAATAATTTATCAATCCCTAATTAGACTGATCCTTCTATACCATCATGCGGATGTCAACTAATTTAAAAGGATTTTCTACACAATTTTTAGGGTTTAAAATTTTAATAACACAACACTCTAAATAAATATATATTAAGAAGTATAAGCATATATAATTATTAAAATAAACTTATTGATACCATGTACAATTCTTAACATGATATAATTTGAAATATATTATTATTTTGTTTCATTTATAATATACCAACAGGAATGTCACATTATTTAATTTTTTTTATATACAAATTCTAAAAACTGTACAAAACTAAATGATTACATGATAATATAATACAAATTTATGAATTACAGGATGACACAATGATTATTTTATATATATATATATATATATATATATATATATATATATATATATATATATATATATATATATATATATATAGTTATGTGTAAATTTATTAATGGATCGATTTCAACTACAATCCAGTCCATGACTGCAAGTAACTGCCCCAACTTGCTTGAGCTTCTCCTGAAAATAAAAAGTAATCAATTATCAGATTTAATTCCATGGTTTAAAGAAAATTGGAAAAAATATATATTACTTTACTTAATATAAGAGTCAAACAAAATGGGAATTTTAATTTGATAAAAATATGTTTTACATTTCATTATTATTCCGAGCATGATTAATCTTCATTTTGCTAGAACATGAGATTATCAATACTCGGAATGGCTGGAAAACATCAGTAGAATATCAGTAGAAATCCGCATGATGTTAAAGAAGGATCAATCTAATTAGGGATTGATAAATTATTTGCCACTTCTATAAATTTGTTTGTGAAAACTAGTTTCGAATGTTATAAATTCATATTCAGTTCAAAAACAAAAAAGTTTAGTATTATAATATTATATATATTAAATTAGATGTAATATAAATCAGTTTATACAAAACAATTATGAATTTAATTAAGACAAAATTCAGAATTAAATTCATAATTCATAAATGTTTTATAATACTGATTTATATTACATCTAATTTAATATGTATAATAATACCAAACTATATTTTGAATTGGTTATTTTTGGATTTTTTTGTGTTTTTAAAACTGAAGATGAATGTATAATATTCGAAACTAGTTTTCAATAAAACAAATTTATAGAAGTGGCAAATAATTTATCAATCCCTAATCAGTATAATACCTTGTGTGATATTTGATATTAAGTTTTGGTTTGCAGAAATAGTTTATACCTAAATTAAGGATAGGGGGCATTACCTAGGAATGCTAATAGTTCTAATATGCTTGTTAGCTTTTGACAAGTTTAGATTTATAAAAATCTTTGATCTTAACAAAAGGTGTTCATTTTAAGAAACTCCTAAAAATGAGTTGTTGAATTATAAAATGTCTCTTGCCCATTTTACAAAATTTTTGAATTATTGCTCAAATGTTGCTGTGTAATCATATAAAATGTACTCTTGATAGTTTTTAAATTCAATTTTCAATAGGTTTTGAGATGTTAAAAGGACAAAAAGTTTTTCACTTGTAATCACCAAGAGCCTCATAGAACAAAAAAAAAAATTCATCAGCATTAATCTTTCCTACCCAGAAATGATGTTGTTTTTACCTGACTACGGCGAAGCTACAAAGAGGGTAATGTGTTTAGCTTGGTTTTGTAATGTGATTGTGGAGCATTTTACCCACTCTATTTGATGAAGCAACAATATAAGGATGTATTTTTTGCAATTGTGTACAATCTTTATTTTTAAACCTTTTAACCTTAAAAAGGTTTAAGAATAAAGTTTGTGTACAATTACAGAGTGGTGAGTTCAATGCATTAAATAAAAATAGTAAATTGAGCTCATTATTGACGGCTCTAAGCCAGCTTTTAGAAGGAAAAAAGATGAATAAGCTACAGAACATTTAGAGTTATGTCGCCCAATGATCAAGGGATATTATCTTCTAATCTTTACTGATGGTTACACCAAGATGGCCTTTAGCTTTCATTTGAAATTGAGAGACATATTAGATAAATTTAAAGAGTTTAGTGAGAATCAGTTTGCTGACAATAGTAAAGAATATACCTATAAGTCATTTGAAGATTTCTTAGAAGAGTGTGGAATCATCCGTAAAAAAACTATTCCCAATAAGCCGAAGTCTCAAGTCTGAAGAGAGTTTTAAAAAAGGATGAAAAATAGATACTTTTTATTATAAAGTCAAATCACTTCAATATTAGATTTTAAAGATTGTCTTGCAAAACTTTTTCTTAACTACGAATTTATGAAAGAAAATATAAGTTTGACCAATGACGTACTTGGAAAAACAACTATGGGCCAAAATACTCTAAAATGATAATAAAAAAAATAAATATATTAACTATAAAAAGATTTTAAAAATCTCTTTATTATAAATTTATAATTGAGGCATTATGTGAAAAAAGACCCTCGAGCTCATGAAGCCCCTTTTTGCACCTAATGCTTCTATTATTACGAATGAAATAATAGGAAAAATAAATCATTCAAAAATAATGTAAAAAACTGGAATAATTTAAAACGAAACTGTAGCTGTATTAAATTAATGTTCTTAAAACATTCTAAAAGTATACAAAGTTTTGCTCTGAAATAGAGAGATTTTTATGATAAGTTAGATGAAGGTTAAAAAGAACAGGAAAGTGCTGACACCACTCTTAAGTTGTTATCACTTGCTGATAATTATATTATTAATTTCTATGTTATCATCAAAATATCTCAATATTATCAATCAATAGCAGATATTTATACAGATGGAATGATCATTAGTATAGATGATATTAACTATTAGACTAATTTTGAATGCATTATAATCATGTTCTTCTATAAATTGCGACAGAAGGGTGTTCCTCTTGAAAGATGCATTGAAAATAGGTTAGGTTTTTTTAAGAAAGCCAGAGATATAAGATGTAAAGTTTTTTTTGTTTTGAACATTCATTATAGGAAAAATAAATCTGGTGCAGTGCGCGTATCACACAACCTTCACTTACCACCCAATAATAATTATCATGAAGTGTGTCATTATAACAAAAAGCGTTAAGTTAACAACAGAGTATATTGTTGAGAACAGGAGTAGCTATGTGAGGATGGGGTGGTAAGAGATACAGTGGTTCAGTCCCATCCATCTGCTTTCGGGCACATTAATCATTCCATTTAGATTTGGTTGTTTAATAATCAAGTTCAATACGCTGTATCGTTACTAATGCTGGTCCAATGTCAATGACTTTTTTTTTTGTAGGTCAACTTTTTTTCTTTGGGATATACTATATAAATAAATAGTTATAAATATGGCTTTTAGGAGAAGACTGTAGGCAAGTTTCATCATAATTGTTAGAGCCGTTGTGGCGTGTTTTTGGCTATTGCACTCAAGGGACCCAATTTGGTGCTGAAGAATCTGGGATCAAAACAAAATTGATCTACCCGTTCAAGAAATAATTGTGGCAAAGACAGGACAATGCATTTTTTGAACTCGGGGGCTATGAAATACATAATTCTGTTAAAAATTACACGGAGAAATTTAGACCAATTACAATATCTTCTTTGCCTCGGTGGGAAGGAAACTAAAAATGAATGAGAACTTCCAATATTTTACAAAAAGAAATAGATTGAACTGAACATAAAATAACTAACTAGGGATTGATAAATTATTTGCCACTTTTATCATTTTGTTTTAATTGAAAACTAGTTTCAAATAATATACATTCATCTTCAGTTCTAAAAATTCAAAAATAAGCAATTCAAAATTCAGTGTTATTTCTGAATTTTTAGAACTGAAGATGAATGTATAACATTTGAA
The DNA here is from genome assembly GCA_948150685.1 of Rhaphigaster nebulosa. Classification (NCBI taxonomy): domain Eukaryota; kingdom Metazoa; phylum Arthropoda; class Insecta; order Hemiptera; family Pentatomidae; genus Rhaphigaster; species Rhaphigaster nebulosa. The sequence continues at coordinate 4,811,790 of OX411311.1, read as the reverse complement.
ACTAGTTTTCAATTAAAACAAAATGATAGAAGTGGCAAATAATTTATCAATCCCTAATTAGATTGATCCTTCTATACCATCATGCGGACGTCAACTGATAAAATAACTAATAATCTTTCTTTTTCCTAAACCAGAAATTAGATTAGAAATAGATATTATAGCTTGTTGACCATTGAGGAGTCATTATTTGACTTATACCTTTTTTGGGGGCATTCTTAAAGCCTCCCTAAACAGTCAATATATTGACTTCCTGAGGGGTATATTGTAACAATAATATTGACGGAAATAAAAATTTAATTTTTGTATAAGATATCATTCAATACAATTGAAAGAGTGTCATCAGACATCAGTCATTAGTAAGGTGTGGTGTAGAGTGGATCATGGATGGTCTGGTTATGTTTAATATACATAAAAACTTTCTTGAATGAAATGCTGAAATTTCAGTTAGTTCTCAGAGTAGTTTCCTATGTCCATGACTATGACGCTTCTCCAACCACTTCTTGACCCACATTTTTCTTTGTTTTCTTTTTCTTTTCTTAAATTCTACAGCCAACTCTATATCAAATTTCAATTTCAAAATCATTCATATTCAGGAAAAAAGAAATAAGGCACGTCTTTGGAGAAAGCAAGATCCTAACCAACATAATATTGACACGTGTGAAGGGCACCTTCAATAATATTGATCATGTATGTAGGGAGAAAGGTGCTTTACAGATTCGTCAAGTATTTCATGGCCTGCTTAATTGTCTTTTCATCTTTCTTTAGATCTTAGATAAAGTTGTTCATATCTTTTGATTTGTACAAATTAGAAGAAAGCCCTTATATTTTTTAATTTATGCATCAATGATCTTCCTAAAATCAAAAATATTACCAGAGCACTCTTTCCTGATGACACTGCGTTATTATCATCCTCTTACAAAGTGGACACCATTATCCATTGCTAAAAGGAAGCAAATAAGAAATCTTTCAAGTATGTTAATTAGGATTACAGATCATTAGCAAAACTGAAGCTATTATTTTTATTAATAGTAATAGCTCTACTAATCTTAAATGAAACTAAGGAGCAAGGGTTGATAATGAAAATTTGATGAAAATATTAATTTTGAATTCGAAAGTGACCGGAAAGCGAGGTATAAAGCATTTTCCATATTTTAATAAACAATCAAAATTATTTCACAAAAATAAATTCAGTTATAAAACCCATCTTAAAACTAGGCTGTCCTGTCTTTACTAAACAAGCTTATGTTTAAGTTAGAGCTTTACTACCTGAACTAACATTAAAAAGCTACCTGTATTTTAGAATAAACTGCCTTTGAATCGTAAATAATTATCCATTCTACACTAGAATAGATTCATACAGACCTTAATATGACATGGACAGTATTGAAAAACAGCAAAGTTATGGCTTATTTTATATATACACACCTATAAATTATTATGAATATTTTTTAATATGAAAATATCGGTCTTAACATACAATTGTTTCGAAGGCATCTCGATGAGAGCATATTCAGTAAAACGAGTTAAATAAACATCTATCAGATTGAGTGATATTTTATAATAAATGAATATATATATTCAATAATACTTTTACCTTTGGCAACTGAGGATAGTTTGTGTGTCTCTTCAGGACTAAACTTGAGCAAAGTGTCTAAGACAGGAACCAGCCTCGATCTCTCGTCTCCGTTAGGCAGGGTGACAAACTGAAAAAGTAGCACATATTGATAAGAAATTTAATGATAGAATATTTTGCACTTGTACTTTCCTGTTGTTTCGATTCGATTTGCTAGTTATAATGTTCTGAATGAATGTTTTCTTAAACATTTTTTGCATTTACACTATTTTGTTTTGTGAATATAAGACTTGAAGTTTTAAATACAATACTGGAAAGAAACAAGTCTTTTTTTAGTTAAATTTTTCTTTGTTTACTTTTTATTGTGGTTTGATCATAGATGAATGATGAAAGTTGGCGGGCTCTTAAATCCGAAGTAAAGTTCAATGAATTAAAATTGTTTGACGATTTCGATGACGACCTTGCAACCAACGAAGTTTTAAGCATTGATGCCGTAATGGATTATCATAAATTATTGAAAAGGAATGAAACGGAATCAGTAAAAACAACAGATGTTTTGAACCCATTACAGACTATTCGCAAATTTTTATCACGTTCAAGTGCATGATGACGTTTTTGAACAAATAAATAAATTAGAAAATTCTATTTTTAAAAATATCTTATGTTGCCTTAAGCAAAATAAAACTCTATGATTACTTTAAATCAGGAACATCAAAAATGTAGATTAAATATATTAAAAAACATTTTTTAGTTGTTTTTTTATTATTTTCCGGTAATAGCACTCTTTTTATCTGGGTCCTAGGAGAGCGTTATAACAAAGTTTTATTGTATTTGCTTGGCTCTTCCCCCACCCTCTTTGAACAGCTCATTCAAAAGACAATTAAAAGAACTAAATGAAAAAAAAAATTAATCAGTAGATTTTAACCTAACCGTCAAGCTTAATGCCTTACCTTGAAGATTACATTCTTAAGGTATTCAGTGTTCGCAACATGCGGCTGGCGCTCAAGCGACCGCTCTAGCCTGCGCAGTTCTTCCTTGAGCACTTTGTTCTGGTGCAAATTGCGAGCAGAATCTTTCTCGGCTTCGCTCAACAAAGATGACAGGTGCCTCGCTCTAACCTCACTCCGCCCTAAGTCTTTCTGCAGTTTTTCAACCTGCTCCTGGAGCACATTCACTGTAAAATATTAAAAATAAAATTAATATATATATATATATATATATATATATATATATATATATATATATATATATATATATATATATATATATATATATTGTAATGATGTATAGATTTTCTAGATAAATATAATGTATGTTATATGAGAAAATGTGATTGGATTTGTGTTGAAAGTTGCTCTTTTTTATTCATACTTAATAAAAGCTGGAATCATTGTATTATTCATAAAAAATTGTTTGTTGATAAACATAAGGCTATCGAACATTCACTGTTGTCCTTGAACAAACAAATGAAAAATTTATGATTTTTTACCAAATTATGGTGAAGCCACAAGGAGGGTGTTTTTAGCCTGTAGTAATGTGTTTAGCCTGCCCTACTGCAGGTATGTAACAATTTTTTAAGCGAACAGCTCAACTGATTATTAAGTTTGATGGCTCAAATTACTCAATGAATTTCTTTGAATGTTTAGAAACAATTTGAGCCCAAAATACTGAAAAAGTATAGAATTAAATGTGCTTAACATGTCTATTTAAGGATATGTATCCATGTTTTAAGCGAACGGTTCAATCAATTTTTAAGTTTGACGGCTTAAATTACTCAATGCATTCTCATGAATGTAATTAAACAAACCTTTGCTTTCATCCGGGCTGTTTAGCAATACATCCAAAGGCACAACACCACTATGCCTTCTTGTTTTCGGAGAAGGCACACTTTCTGAACCCTATAGACAGAACAAAGTAGACAAATTACTAAAACTTTGTCACCAATTAATTATAAATCAACAAACTGCTTGAAAAAATAAATAATTTCAAGACAATGAAGCATAAATAAAAACAAAACAAATTAAAAAAAAAGAATTGTATTATGAATGTAATAGTCGAAGGTAGTGGTAATCATTAAAGCCTGACTAGGGAGGAAAAAAATTGAGAACTGATGAGTGTACTTGGCTCTGGGTTGTGCAAAGACTTCAGGACTAGTATAGTCCTTCCTATCTTAATTGGAATCAGGGGAAGCATATGATAAAAGATTCGTCATTAACGATAGATTGCATTTAGTGTTATTTCAAAGATATCAGTGTTGTTTCAACATAATTTTTTGCTTCCCATCTTTATGTTAAGATTGTTAGAATCTCCCCTCCCAATTTCTTTAAAAAATAGTTTCTATACTGATATCCTTACCAAACTATCAAAACCCTTCTGATATCTACAATTTCCTTCAATTCAAATCCTCAGTTCATTTACAGCACACAAAATTCTGAATTTATACTTAAGCCCACAAAACTACAGTATTCGAACGTTCCTGTCTAGCCTGTACCAATCAAATCAAATAAAAATCAAATCATCAAAATAAATATAAATATGTCAAACAAATAACTTTCTTCTTTTTTGGAGCCAGTTAAAATTAAATATAATATACAGCACAGAAAATTTACTATGGCAATTATTTAAATTGAGGATTATCAATTCGCCATGTTTATATAGATAGGCTAATCTAAACCTTTAGATTTACCCTTCAATCAATAATCTTTTCAAATAAACTCTAATTAAAATTTAAAAATTATTTTCCCTCTGTTTTACCTACTAATTACACGTTGCTGGCTAACCTATGATCAATGAACTATTTCAATTTCACATTGAAAGTGGTCAATTGAAATTAATAATCAAAATGAGTCAATGTTTCAAATTAAACAACAAAATCATTTCCTAGACTGACATATTACAAAAAAAAAAAAAAAATAGAGCATTTCTGGTTTAGGTATTATTATATGAAAATCAGATAACTTACACAGTTAGCCTTTCTTTAGGGTTTAGTGAAGTTTTCCAATTTTAAATTCCTTTATTGAATTTACATTTGTAGCCGATTATGTTTCGGGACAAGTGCTCCATCTTCAGGTCTCTTAGTATAAGTTATGTCATAATAAGATTTTACAATCAACCTTTCCTTGCTTATTATAATATCCATAATAAAATTTCGTCCATTACTAATAAATTAAAAAAAAAAAATTATTTAGCAAGGAAGGTTCCATCCATTTCCATTATCACATTGAACAAGTCACAGATTTGTTCAATGTGACAAAGTATATCTCACATCAACAGTATAAAAAGGACTAAACAAAAAGAGATAGTACACCACGCCAAGACAGTTTAACATCAACTTCTTTTTATTATTCAAAGAATTCAGTGTAAGGCAAAATTATTAATCAATATTTATAATGATTATAGAATTTATAATCATTATATTTATAATTTATATCATTATTATTTATAATCATTATAGAAATCATTATTTCTATTAGTCAAATGCTACCTCTATAACTTAGGCAAGTTATGAATTGGAAACTTTTTTGTTCGGTCATTGAATAGTTCCAATACAAAAAAAGTTAATAGTCCAATCTTAAATTTATTCCCATCTATTACAGAAAAACCAATTACCCACCAGCATTACTGGAAAAACCCCGACCCTTAAACCGTTTACCTGTAAACTTCCTACCTACCTTTCTTTCATTGTCAGTTCAATGCAAGAAGAAACTAGTACAAAATTTTCTGTTTGATATAATCCATTTAAACCTTGGTGAGCACCAACATGTATTTGATTTCTTGTCTTAATTCATTTCATAATTCATAAATGTTTTATAATACTGATTTATATTACATCTAATTTAATATGTATAATAATACCAAACTCTATTTTGAATTGCTCATTTTTGAATTTTTGTGTGTTTTTAGAACTGAAGATGAATGTATAACATTCAAAACTAGTTTTCAATAAAACAAAACTATAGAAGGGGCAAATAATTTATCAATCCCTAATTAGACTGATCCTTCTATCTATACCATCATGCGGATGTCAACTAAACATTTTCTCCATAAATCACCTAGCCTGAAATTTTCAAATATAACAATCTTGTTAAATGAAAAATTATGATTTTAAAAAAATTATTTAATATTTAATAAAAATATTACCTCTATGACTCCAATATATCTAAAATCTGTAAATAGTAAATTAATAGAGTTCTTACCTCTCCATCCTCTCGTTCAGATGATGGCAAGATGCTCTCCGGAAAGTTACTCAAAGAATATACACTATTATCAACTTTATCTTTATTAACATTTTCTTCTTCTTTCTGCTTGAACTCCGACATTAAATCGTCTATAATCTTTTTGTGATGGTACAGTTCAGCTTGATACTCATTTTTCTTCTTGGTCAACTCAGCCTGTAACAAACCATTAAGATAATTGATAACTGGAATTAACTGATAACTGAGCAAGCATGTTTGCGAAACGGAACAATATATATATATACATTGACGTCATGTTTTGAAAAAGGCTCAAGCACCAAAAATTCGAAATTTAGATTTCAACTTATAATGGGACGTAAACACCACCTCCATCGATTCCCACTAAGGATATATAAAAAAAAAATTGGAAATGGTTTAAAAATCGACTATTGATGACGTAAGCACCAAATAGTAGAGACTCTCAGTCGTCACTCTGGCCACTATAGCCAAAGCTAACAGCCTTAAAAATGTATTGGAATTATAAAGGTTTTGCCATCTTAATAAACTCCCACTGCAAACAATAAAGAATAAAATTTAAAAAAAATACATTATTATTTGGAGAAAAATCTGTTCATGTGTTCGCTAAATGGCGCATATACCTTTTTCAAAAAACGATATCGATAGGTAAATACCCATTGAAGAATGCTTGAGGATAACATGAAAGAAACCTGATTCATTTTTGTTATTAAATAAATCAGATTAGAGTACCTTCAATTGTTCGACTGCTATCTCATTAGCCATCTTAATATTGTACATCTCCGTGCTGAGAACATCATGATCTACCAACTTCTGCTGGAGGGCAGTCCTCATTTCTTCGTATTTCTTCTCACTTCTTGCTTTCTCTAAGTTTAGGGAAGATATCCTGGTATTAAGAGTATCTACCTCGCTCCTTAAATCAAAGATTAATCAACAAAATTATAATTGACAATTCCCAGAAGTAAATTTCATAAAAAGTTGTGAGTCAGTGTACTATTACTGTCAATGTATGAATACGTTTATGTACATAGCTTTATTATGAGGTACTAGCAATAATTTTGGATTGTACTCATGATAAAATATTAAATGGAAATAAAATGACTGTTCTTAATTTGTTTGTTTCATAACATGCTAGCTGCTTTGTGTGGATCTTTTAAATCCTTTGTCACCGATATCAGTCCCTGGCAACTGATGGCAGTTATGAAGTTATAAAAATCGGACACCGCAGACAGATATGGGTTCCAAACAATACTGATATCAGGTGACACATGTAAACTATTCAGTGTTGCCATCCGTTGATTGTGTGTGGCCTGATTAAGGCCTGGCAAATGTAGAATCTGTCTCCAGTATCTGGTTCTGCTTATACGACAATGTTTTTATTTTCCTTTTTACTTCCTTGTACGAAGTAAAGGAAGTATTGTAATCGCGAAAATTTTCGGTTTTCAGATTTCAACGGAAATGTCCATTTTGACCATCCCTGAATCCATTTTGACTAGTTTCGTCGTGGCGTCTGTACGTACGTACGTTCGTATCTCGCATAACTCAAAAACGGTTAGCCGAAGAAAGTTGAAATTTTGTATTTAGGATTGTTGTAAAATCTAGTTGTGAACCTCCCTTTTTGGTCACTGCTTGATCACCGAAAGTGGTACTTTACTTGAAGGTCATAATTGATTTCCATAAAAATTATATTAAAATACTATGCAAAACTTCTCAAATTTAGTATTTATAACTTATATATTGATTTAAATAACATAATAGATTTTCGTCTAAATTGGAAAACCGGAAGTGGTACTTTACTTGAAGGTCATATTAGACTTTCATCAAAAATTATATTAAAATATAATGTAAAACATCTCAAATTTGGTAAATAGGACTTTTATATCGATATGAATGCATTTGCTATATTTTGGTTAAAATTGGTGAGCTGAAAAGGGTACTTTACTTGAAGGTCATAATAAGCTTTACATCAAAAACATAACATCAAAAATTATATTTAAATTAAATACATAAATCATATGTTTCGGTAATAAAGGTTAGAAACGCGATTTGGTTTCAAATCCAATTAAACATTTTTATGGCTTGTTTTAAGTGTTAAAATTGAGTGTAAAATACTGGTTTTCTTCCCCATTTGTGTGTGTGTGTGTGTGTGTCAATAGATGGATGTCGGGACGCTGAGTGTCGTTTTTGAGATACCATAATCTTCGGAAACTAGTAACCAAATTCAGGATCACTTTTTGAACCACCGATTTATAGTTTTATAGGCATACAAGGAAATCCTGTGTTCCTTCTGATAAGTCCACATCAGATATTTTATTTTAGGAAGATGGCTTTCATAATAGGAATATAATGCTTTAATATTGAGAACCAATTAAGAAATAGTTAACTAATATAAAAAATTCGGTATAGAGATCACTCATTTCAAGTCAGTGACCAGTCGGAGTCAGTTTCGGATTCAGCATCCCGAAAAACCCTCTGAACAGCTGTTATTTCTCCTACAACTTTTTGAAACAAATTTTTTGTTCGCCAGTGACATCAGATGTTGACGGGAGGTGTGATGCTGTATACGGACAATTTTTTATTATTACCGTATGGTACCAAACTCCGGAATCCGAGATTATATAACACACATACACTAGTTCCCAAAGTTCCAAGCTTCAACTAAAGTTGAATGCAAGGTTCGTTCAGGTACCCCAAAACATGTTAGTTCTTGACCACCCAAAAGTTATACAATTCAGTGATCTGCGAGCAGTGTCTTGAGGAGCAAGATGAGCCCTGGTGCTCGATAAAATTGCTTTTAGTGATTCAACAATTAATTATAAGATTAGTAATACTATAGAATACAATAGAAATACTAACATGGCAGAATCGAGCCTCTCTTCAAGTCTGGAACATTCTCTTTTTAGACGATCACATTCCTCTTTGGCTTCTTTCTCAGCGTGTGTTACTAGATCCCCCTTCTTCTTAGCGAGAATCGTCTGTGCTCTTAGCTTGTAGCTCTCGTATTCCTCATTCAGATGATCTATCTCGCGTTTAGCTGTAGCTAGCTCCTGCTTTGTTGACTGCAGTGATGTTTCCAATGATCTAATCTAAATAAAAAATACATATATGAGTTTATTGAATGGAACCATTATATTAATAAATGAACAATGATATTTTTTTATAACTATTATGCATTGAAACTACATGTAAAAAACTGTTTAACTCCGGTCGGAATAATACCTAATAATACTTAGGTAGGCGATTTGTACTGTTAAGTGAAGATATTGGAAACTATAATATTACATACAACTTTTATGAAAGTTATACGTAAATGAATTAGGTCTTAAAATAAATACATATATAACTAAAAATATGATTAGTAGTATGACTCTTTGGAACGACAAGGTTCCAACTGACCAAATCGAAGAAAATGAGTTGTTAGCGTGGTAAGACTCTGTCTGATTTCTGCTACAAGTAGAAAGTACTCGAGCTGCAATATGTGTAGAAATAGCCAAGTTACAAGAGGCCTTGATTAGATATCAATTTTTTATAGTTTTCAGAAGTTGTTTGCAGCAGCAATTTTACAAAGAACGAGAAAGGTTAACACAGTTATGTAACAATTTTATTACAATGTTTTTGTAAATGTTCTTTACAGTTAAATGTGACAAATATTGACTAGTACCATATCAAAAAATCACTATTGTGGAAAGATAACTGAATAATGAGCTAATAAAACTTTGATATCAATTTATTCAAAACGAATAAAGTGTTAGTTAATACCTCGTCATTCCAAAGGGTCGATGTCACTTATATCACAGCGATATCAGATAACGGATAATGATCATATCCAAAGATACTATCGCCAAAGACTTAAAATCAAAATAAAATATCTCCCTCTGATTAATAATACTTAAGAATAATATTGATAGTTACCTCATCTTGGCTTGAACTGATCTTCGATAACATAGCTATTTCTTTTTTGCTATACTCGGAGGTGACGGCAGACATTTCCATGGTGAGAGCTTCGTTCTTGCTTTTTTCTTCACTTAAATGCTTCTTTGATTCTCCAATGTTGCTGTTAAGAGTCTCAATTTGAATGTTTTTCTCTTCAAGCCTCGACTGAAAAATGGCTAATTGATCCTGTAAGTGTAATTGATAAATAATTAAATTTATGAATTAATAGAAGTTTGCTTTGCACGCAATATAATTTTTTGGCATGAAACAGATAATAATTAAAATATTTTTATTAATAATAACATCTTACCCTTCCTACATCTATACCTCCCCAACAATTCAAATCCTCTGTCCACTCACAGAAAAATAGATCGCACATTTCTGATTCGGAATCATGTTTTAATTTCCAATGTGGATATTAAATTCAATTTTTTAAAATATGTTGAAACTATAAAGTATATGAAAATATGTCAAAATTAAGGTACTGGTGACGTCTAAAAGTTGAAAGATGCTGGCCACCAAATTAAAGGTTATTCAGTAAACAAGGTGATGCACAAAAATTAATTGTACAAATAAGGAAATAGTAAATACTATCTCATTCTAATATGTTAAAAACAAAGAAAAAATAATAAGGAAAGTCTTTCGTGTTAATGGCCATAAGCTTAGAACCTTGAGAAGACGCCATCATTGAGCTATGAGCTCAGTACAGTTCTGTAGATGGTTGACTCGTCGAGAGAGTTACTCTAACAGACAGCACCTGAAGAGTGATAGGGTAGGTAAATACTGGAGGTGGATACAAGGCTCTTGAGGCCATGAGTGAATGTAGAAAGCCATCGCCTAGATTTTCAGCCAGTATGACCCCCGATAAAAACCCGAGCACGGATATTTTACCAGCCAGATCTAAACCCCTTTCGGTACGCATTACCTTTCTAATGGCATACTCTAGTGCTAAATTAAATAGGACAGGTGAAAGGGAATCGCCTTGTTTTAACCCCGAGCGAACTTCAAATTTCTCCGAAAAATAATTACAAATTCTAACTTTATTGAATGTTTCGGTCATGCACATCCCCACTAGATTTACCAACTTCTTCGGTATTCCCTGCTCAATCAAAATGTTATACAGTCTCTGGCGATCAATGGAATCATAAGCCTTTTTGAAATCCACAAAAAGCTGATGAACTACACCATTGAATTCTAATTTTTTTTTCTAATATTTGCTGTAAGGAAAATATTTGATCGATAGTTGATCGGTTCCGTCTAAAACCACTTTGGTAGTCTCCGATAATTTCCTCGGCATATTCCGTGATTCGACTAGTTAGGATCCACGAGAATATTTTATAACATACCGAGAGGAGTGACATTCTGCGATAGTTATTACACTCCGTCCTCGGACCTTTTTTGTGAATCGGAATAAGTATAGATTTTTCCAATCTTCGGGCATTTTTTCATTTTCCCAGATCTTTTTAACCAAAAAATGTATTTTAGAAACTCCAGCTTCACCGCACTCTTTTATTATTTCACTGGGAATGTTGTCGATTCCCGCTGCTTTATGAGATTTTAATTTTTCGCTATTTAATTTTTCGCTATTTCGACTTCCTCCTTACTCGGTTCTTCAATTAACGGTTCGGCACTCTGATATTCAGAAGGAGGAGATTGACTATTATTTCCCAAATTCAAAATACTTTCAAAGTGTTTTTTAAATTTATTCACAATGTCCCCCGGATCGGCCAAGATATTGTTATTTTCATCTCTAATTCCATTCATTGCGGGTTCCAACTGTTTACGGGATCTGTTTATACCCTTGTGCATGTCTCTTACGTTGTTTTCAATTCTATTAGTTTCTATCTCTATTATTTTGTTTTTAAGATATTCTCGTTCTTTTATTTTTGAGGAATTTGGACATTTCATTCATCAAGGCTCGAAAGCTAGCAACATTGTTATCGCTTGGATTATTTAAAGCTTTTAATTTAGCGACTCTTCTTTTTTCACAAAAGTTTAGACAATCAAAATCGAACCACGGTTTGTTCTTTTTATTGTCCCTTTTTCCAAGACACAAATTACTTACCTCTTTAATATTATTCCTAAATCCGATCCATAGCTTGTCTACATCTTCGCGATCCTCATCTAAAGATTCCAAGGCTTCAAACCTATTCTTGATTTCTACCGCGAATTGATTTCTAATTGAAGGGTTTTTCAATTTACCTAGATCAAAATTTTCGGAACAAATACGGCTTTCTTTTCTGCTTTTTATATTGTTTTTGTCGAAGTTTCGCGATTACTAATTCATGATCTGACCCACATTCTGCCCCACGATAAGACCTCACGTTAATTATACTATTTTGCCATATTTGCTGTATCAAAACATGATCAATTTGATTGCGTGTTTGTGAATCCGGCGATGTCCACGTATACTTATGAATATCCTTATGTTTAAACGTAGTACTTTTGATTGTTAGGTTTTTCGAGATAGCAAAGTTTATTAGACGGATCCCATTATCATTACTGTGTTCGTGCAAACTTTCTTTACCGATCGCCGGATAGTACACTTCTTCCCTTCCCACCTTTGCGTTTGCGTCCCCTAATATTATTTTCATGCAGTTTCGAGGTAGTTATATCATAAACCGTAGTTATATCATAAACCCACTCTAGTTTATCATAAAATTCGCATTTAATTTCATCATCACTGTCTTCGGTAGGAGAAAGAAATCATGAAGATTAAAAGGTAAAATAATTATTAATTTAATGTGGAGTATGTTGTTGTTAAAAATGTGATTATTAATGTTGATACAATATGGTTTTTATTTTGTTGAATTTGTAGAAAGTAATCCTGAAGATGGGGAAACAATCCCGAAACGTGGATACAGTTAGATAAATAAAATATATGTAAGAAAAGAAGAATAAAAATGTATGTAATGTCTCTTTTGCTAAGTGTTAATAAATAATTAAAAGTCTGTATGAACTTATATGAGAAGATAATGCACTTATTTATTAAAATTTTTGGCCGCAACAGAAGGTGTATATTTTAATATTCCTTGGTGTCAATGTATTTACAAGTACTTATGTTGTGTATGTGAGGATGTGCAGTGCATAATGTAAGTGAGGACATCGAGGTTTTTAATCTGCATCAGCTATACACATTAACTGTACCTGTGGGTTTCTTATTACTATTAAAGACCCTTCACCGGCTGTAGTGGGACTGATTATTATTTATTATATAAAGAACAAATATTTAGATATATAATGAAATTTTTAACATTTAAAAAATAATATATAAATAAAAAATATTAAAACTCACTTGGGTATCTTGGATGCGCTGTTGTTCAACAGCAATTTGTTTTTCTAAAATAGAGATCTGATCATGAAGACCGATTTTAACATTCGATAATGCCTCATTCTCACTCTTCAGACTCTTTATCGCTGCTCTCTCAATGTTTAATTGAGAAGAAAGATCAGCAATAATTTTCTGAAAGAAATTAATTCAGATGTTGTTATTTTATTGATATTATCACATTTTGGTTATCTATTTATATAAAAAATGTTTATGATCGCAAAACTAGAAAAGTAGTGAAAACTAGTACTATTATAAATGTGATTTTATTACTTATACAACTATAGGTTATCAGAAAAAAATGTGTTTTTTTATCATATTCCTTTAATATTTTTCAAGTTGAAACTTAATTCTGAAAGCATTTTCTAAAGGCAATAACCAGGTATGTAAATATGAAACCGGAATTTGCCAATAGAAAGCGCTAGCTGTAAATTTAGCTACTGTGAAGTCCCGCTGGGGGCACGTTTTGTATCATCTGTGAAGGTGTTTCAACTCACAATTCAGTTGTCATACAACAGTGTATTTTGTGAAACAACAGTATACATGTCGAATTTTGTGCCTGGAAACTACGATTTGCGGACAGCATTGATTTTTTGTTACCATTTAAAGAAAATAGCAGCAGAATCCCACAGAATGCTTGTTGAAGCTTACGGTGAGTATGCTCTGGGGAAATCACAGTGTTTTGAGTGGTTCAAAAAATTTAAAAGTGGTGACATCAAAAACGAGACATGTGGAAGATCACCGAAAAAATTTGAAGACAGTGAATTGCAAGCATTGTTGGATGAGGATGACACTCAAACCCAACAACAACTCGCAGATCAGTTAAGTGTGACATGAGAGGCCATTTCCATTTGATTGAAAGCCATGGGAAAGGTTCAAAAGATTGGCAAATGGGTTCCACATGAGTTGAACGAAAGGCAGCAGGAAAATCGCAAAACCATTTGCGAAATGTTGCTCGCCAGATACAAAAAAAAGTCATTTCTTCATCGAATTGGGACTGGCGATGAAAAATGGATATATTTTGAAAATCCAAAACGTAAAAAATCATGGGTAACTCCAGGCGAACCATCAACATCGACTGCAAGACCAAATCGCTATGGAAGAAAGACAATGCTTTGTATCTGGTGGGATCAGAAGGGTGTGATCTTTTATGAGCTGTTGAAACCTGGCGAAACCGTTGATACTAAGCGGTACCAACAACAAATGGTTAATTTAAATCAAGCTTTGCGTGAAAAATGATCAGAGTACCAAATCAGGCAACACAAGGCGATTTTGCTGCATGACAATTCACAGCAAAAGGAAACAATTGGAACGTTTGGTTGGGAAATACTTTCTCATGCGGCTTATTCACCAGAGTTAGCTCCTTCCGATTATCACCTATTTGCATCGATGGGTCATGCACTTGCTGAGCAGCGCTTCGATTTGTATGAAAATGTACGAGAATGGCTCGATGACTGGTTTTCCTCAAATGAGCAACACTTTTTTTGGAATGGAATCCACAAATTGCCGGACAGATGGGAAAAATGTATAGCTAGTGATGGGCAATACTTCGAATAAAATATTTTTCATAATTTTCAATTAATAAATGATTATTTTTAAATGAAAAATTCCGGTTTCATATTTACACACCTGGTAGACTCTTTTGCATTTCTATGCTTCAATTTTAGAACTTTTAGAGGAGGCTACAACTTTCAACGAAACAACTAGTTACCAACAAAATTTTTAACTAAATATTCCAATACCAAAGGGATGAACATTTTTCTAAGTAATCGAATGCATTGTTTAGGATTTGTCTCATTTCATTTAGATGTTTCCTAGGAACAGGATCGGTAACAGCAATAAAGTTTCACGTTTTTACAACATTTTTTCTCTTAATTTCCGATTTTAATAACAAATGACGCTTCCACACATTAATTTCACTCTTGTTAAAATATTATTGTTGTGAACTTGCTTCCACATTTATGAAGTTGTCATGACAATGATTACAAAATTACCTATTTAAAAAATATCTGATGTGGGCAACACATGACTTCCTTGTACGCCTATTAAATTATAAATCCGCGGCTCAAAAAGTGACACTGAATTTGGTTACTAGTTTCCAAAAATTTACACTCGGCGTCCCTACATCCATCTATTGAAACACACACACAAAAACACATACTCTTGTTACTGGAGGTCTCATTCCGTTATTATATGTCGTTTTCCTTCAGTAAGTATCTAGTTTCCAAGATATTTCTCCATGTTCCGTGACAACAATAAAACAATAAAAAATGGGGAGGAAAACCAGTATTTTACACTAAATTTTAACACTTAAAACAAGTAATAAAAATGTTTAATTGGATTGGAAACCAAATTGCGATTGTAACCTTTATTACCGAAACATATGATTTATGTATTTAATTTAAATATAATTTTTGATGTAAGCTTATTATGACCTTCAAGTAAAGTATCCTTTTCGGCTCACCAATTTTAACCAAAATATAGTAAATACATTCACATCAATATAAAAGTCCTATTTACCAAATTTGAGATGTTTTACATAATATTTTAATATAATTTTTGATGAAAGTCTAATACGACCTTCAAGTAAAGTACCGCTTCCGGTTTTCCAATTTAGACCAAAATCTAGTATGTTATTTAAATCAATATATAAGTTATAAATACCAAATTTGAGAAGTTTTGCAAAGTATTTTAATATAATTTTTGATGGAAATCAATTATGATCTTCAAGTAAAGTACCACTTCCGGTGATTAAGCAGTGACCAAAAAGGGAGGTTCACAACTAGATTTTACAACAATCCTAAATACAAAATTTCAACTTTCTACGGCAAACCGCTTTATGCGAAATACGAACGTACGTACGTACAGACGCCACGACGAAACTAGTCAAAATAGATTCAGTCTGGTCAAAATGGATATTTCCGTTGAAATCTGAAAACCGAAAATTTTCGCGATTACAATACTTTCTTTACTTCGTACAAGAAAGTAAAAATAGTTTTCCCCATTTCTCTTCCCAGGGGAAACATTTTAATCTTCATTAAAATCAAATTATCTTTTAAAAGTTTAATATAAAAATAAAAAAAAACTTGATATTTGGGAGGGTAATTAACTAGCAATTCTTTTCATGGGCAATGGCATGCACTACCCGCCTGCGTGCGCTACCTATGCGGTATAGCTGGTATATATATATGCATATATAAAGTAACAGTAACCTCATAGTTCTTCATCTCCAGTTCAAGAACTGTGTTGTTCTTGCCTTGTTGTTTAGCCTGTTCTAACTGACTTGTCAGCTCTTGAACCGTAACCTCCAACTTATTAGCAGTCTTTTTCATTTCTTCATATTTAATAACCTCTGCTTTGGCTTCCATCTGCACCCTTTGCATCTCGCTCTTTGATTCTTTGATGTTTGCATTTAAGCTGTTAACAAGTATTAAGTTAAATATCATAGAAAAGCAATACAGCATTATATTAATAGAGTTAAAACATTTTAGCTATAAAAAGTTGAACATGTTCTTTACATATTTATTATATAATGTAAATATTAAAGCTGACAAAATGTGCCACAATATTGATTTCATTAATTTTTTTCTCTATCTCGCATAATTTACGAGATATCCGCAGTCAAATTTCGCTAATTTTGAAAAAAAAAAAATTGAAAATAAACAGCAGAAGAGATAGCTAGTCTAATAAGGCAGAAAACGTGTGAATTTTTTTTTTCTTTTTCAAAATTAGCGAAATTTGAGCATGAATATCTCAGAAACTATGCAAAATAAAAAAAAATGAATGGAATCTTGTGGCACATTTTGTCAGCTTTAATTTTGTAAAGAGTAGTCTTATCGCTAGGATGCATAGTTTCTGAGACATAAACGAAGAAGCAAAAAAAGGAGCGTTCTAACTTTAAAATGAACTGATTGTTGATAAATTTTCATACCGTCGTTATGTTGGGTTATGAAATTTTTGTAGCCCGAAATTTGATGAAATTTCAAAATTTTAGGGAATTTTTTTATCAAATTATCTTTCGATTCAAGTAGAAAGCAAAGGGTTATTCATATCTTTTTAATGCATAATTAAATTGATGTGTATACTCATTTTCGAGGATTTTCATAAATAAAAACGTTGTAGGTTACGTTAAAATGAATCCACTCAAGAAGTTCTAGACAAGTGTTAGTAATTTGAAAAAAAGAATGAAAAAAAGGGATCTGCACCCGATTAATAAGTTGATTTAAAGACTTGGTTTAGTTTAGTAAATTGTTAATAATAAATATATTAAAATAGGTTTTGATAGGCTAGATAATGGACAAAAATGTTACAAATAACTTTCAGTTGACATCCGCATGATGGTATAGAAGGATCAATCTAATTAGGGATTGATAAATTATTTGTCAATTCTATAATTTTGTTTTTATTGAAAATTACTTTCGAATGTTATATGAACTGTATTTTGAATTACTGATATTTGAATTTTTGTGTGCTTTTAGAACTAAAGATGAATGTATAACATTCGAAACTAGTTTTCAATAAAATCAAAATAATAGAAGTGGCAAATAATTTATCGATCCCTAACAAATAACTTTATTAAGAAAAAAAATGGGACTTACTATGGCTAAAAATATTATTTAAAAAATTAAATTAATTGTTAAAGTACTACAGCTTAGAATCTAAGAAGCAAATTAAACCAACCTATCAATATGCTTTTTCATTACTGGGATACTTTGGTTGCTCGACTCCAAAGTGGAAATCTTATTGTTGAAATTAACTTCGTTCTTCTTCAACTCTTCGACACTGTTCTTTAGCTGATCATTTTCTTTCTTCAATTTGTCTCTCTCGTCAAGAGATTCATCAAACAATTCTTGAATTTTCTGAAAATTTATAAAATTATTTATCATGATTATATCAATACAATAGAAGTTTGACTAAACAATTAATGAAACCTTTATTGTTTAACCCGAGAATAATAAACCTTTGCAGAAATCGTTAGGAGGCTCCATCTATAGTACTTTCTGCTACTCAGTGCCCTTGTGATTTTAACCAGTTATAACTAAATCTACGAGTTGAAAATTTAGGATAATAATTTTGACTAATGTTTAGTAACAATGCATCTGTAGGAGAAGTTTTAGCAATACAAGTAAATAATAATACACTTATTTATTACATGTGACAAACTGACTGATGGTTGGCTGAGGAAAAAAAGGGACTTAGATGGACAACAAAGAAGTTTCAAGGATCAGATCGATGCAGTAATAAATCCTACAGCTTCAATTTCTGGGATGGACATAACATCTGCAGCAGGCACAAAAGAGGAGAAGGTGGCACATATGTTCCAAATACGATTACAAGCTACGAAGAATAACAAAAACGGCTTGCAGATGTTGATACTCAGCCATTTGCGGGGAAAATCAATTAATATTGACTCAACATTGTTTCGAAAAATGAAAGTGAACAGCAATGTTTTTAACACTTTTAAAACTAGATATTGATTTTTATATTATCTAATCTCTGTTAATCTGAAGTTTTTATGAAACAGTCAGTGTAAACATTTATTTTTCAATGTATCTTTCATAATATTTTGAATATCTGTATGCTCTTGAATATTACATCAATAAAAATTTTAAAATTATTATTGGTTGTTCTTATTGTTTCCTTTAATAATCTCTAAATTGATATTTTGATTACGATAGCTGAAAAGTTTAGTAATAAGAAGCCAATATTGCAGTTTAGTATTCAGGGGTTAAAAGATAATACTCCTATATAAATAAAAATGGTAAAACTCATTTGGGTATCATGATCATGGTTACGCTGTTGTTCAACAGCACTAGCTGTTATTCTGAAGTGGGTACTGTAAATAAAATTTGTAAATTTAAATTCCGAATGTATGAGGTTGCAACATACTTAAAAATACAAAACGGAAAAAAAACTAAGAAGAATATTTCCTAAGACTGGACTTAACCTGTGTTTAATATTTTTGTTCTAACAAAAAAACATTTTTGAATTGTTGCGTTCCTTTCATTCTGAATGTGCGATGCATTATTTTAAAATTGCATTTTCAAAAAATTTTCGAGCCCTTTGAGAAAATATTTTAGTAATAACCTCTTTTTGTAGTAGTTGGAATTTTTTAGCTTGATAATAAAAGATCAACGTTTAGCACACCGGCCCCTGGATTATAGCTACAACTATATATAAAAAGATTGAATATTATTTATACAATGACATTATTTAAAGGAGACAATACCTGTGCGTTCTTCACAGCCATCGACATGGAGGCTATTTTCTCTTGTAATTCAGTCTTTTCAGCAGCAAATTTAGCTCTTTCTGAATCCAAAGTATGGCTTAAATCTGCAGCACGCTTTTTGAGTTTAACTGCAATTAGCTTAAGCTGTCAACAGAACACATATGTTTCGATTATTTTATAAATAGCTAAAGAAATAAATTAAGCAAAAAATAGTGACAATTTGATTATACTAAATGAAGATCAGTTATCACAACCATTTTTTTTTTTTGCATTCACCTACATCATTTTTTTTATTATAGTTAAAACAATTTCTATTATTATTTATTTTTCCTACGTACAATCATTAATAATTTTACAAGAAATCATTTGGAGGCTTTAATCTCATCCTATAAGGCAAAAAGCATTAAAAACTAAGTACAGTAAATGTAATTCTTCTAATGCGGCATACTACGATCTGGTACAATGTTTAATCTGACAGAACATTCGCAAAAAAAAAAAAATAAATAAATAAATTTATATCAATCGCTTTTATCAATCATATCTTTGTTCAAGTTAGCTTGCGATTGGAAGGCACGAGGGAAAAACATTGTGCCTAATAAAACATATCGGCATGCGTGAAATGGAGAGAGGCCAGTCATGAAATACAACAAGGTGCTCATCTTCGATACCTTCAAATTAAACTTTTTTTAAGCCTACAGTGCACTTTTCTTGTTTAATAATCAGGTATTTTACATTAGTATGTTTTTTTATTTAGGATTTCTTTACATATTTAGTTTTTCTAAACCCAATTCCTCCTTAGGCCTCTCTCTCCATTTCTTCCTGTCCATTGCCTCCTCTTCTGTCAATCCATGGTCTGCCATGCTTTCATCTGCTTTCTTTTTCCACTGTATTCGGGGCCTTCCTCTCTTTCTTTTACCTTCTACCTCCCATTCCATCATCAATTTCGGTATTAGACTTGAATCCATCCGTTTTAAGTGACCATACTATCTTAATCTTCTTAAGGGAGAAGTTGGTCGGGGGGTGAGGTCAAAAAGTTACACTTTTATAACTTAAATATATTTTGTGCCAACGTTTCAGCCTAAGTTTTAGACCATCTTCACGGCTAAAAGAAAAACCAAATAACAACAATGAAAAACGACAGAGGCAGTACCAGTAACAGTAAAAAAGAAATTACGAGTAAGATAAAAAAGTATGAAGTATAAAAAGAAAAAGATAACACTAAATTACATAATACAAGTGACAAATGAAAAAGTAAAATAAAATAAAATAAATAAAACAACGATGTAAAAATTAATTGAAATTAAAATAATGCTTTATTTACACAGGGAATAGTAAAATATATGAAGCCTATTACTTAAAAAGACAAATAGTATGAAGGTTTGGTAATATGTAAAGTATACAGAGATAGTTGTGACGTGAAAAGTTATGCAAAAGATGAATGGAGTGAGGCCAGTCATTGAATATAATAAGGTGCTCATCTTTGATGACTTCAAATTAAACTTTTTGTAAGCCTACAGTCCACTTTTTTGTTTAATAATCAGGTATTTTACATTAGTATGTTTTTTTATTTAGGATTTCTTTACATATTTAGTAACATCACTGTCATCTTTTGCACAACTTGTCACATCACAACTATCTCTGTATACTTTACATATTACCAAGCCTTCATACTATTTATCTTTTTTATGAATAGGCTTCATATACATATATATATATATATTACTATTCCCTGTGTAAATAAAGCATTATTTTAATTTCAATTAATTTTTACATTGTTGTTTTATTTATTTTACTTTTTCATTAGTCACTTGTATTATGTAATTTAGTGTTATCTTTTTCTTTTTATACTTCATACTTTTTTATCTTACTTGTAATTTCTGTTTTAATCATTTTTTAGTGTTAATGGTACTGCCTCTATCGTTTTTCATTGTTGTTATTTTGTTTTTCTTTTACTCCTGAAGATAGCCTAAAACTTAGGCCGAAACGTCGGCACAAAATATATATAAGTTTACTTATAAAAGTGTAACTTTTTGACCGCACCCCCAGCCAACTTCTCCCTTAAGATATATATATACGGTCAACGAAAACTCTCTCCAATATCTTAATCTTCTTTCTTCGGTCACTTCTAAGATGCTTCATTTTACTTCCATTCTTTCTCTGATTTTGCTGTTCCAGACATGCTGCATCCTAGAAACTCTGGTAGACCTCCAGAAATCCATCTCCAGAGTCAAAAGTTGTTTTTTCTATACTCTATTGAGGGTCCAAGTCTCAGAGCCATACAGCATTATAAATTCGACAAGTGCATTATATATTAACTTCTTCTTCTTACCAAGGATATCGCTGCTCCAGAGTAGAGAATTTAACATGCCAATAACCTTTCTACCATTGCTGATTCTTTTATTCACCTCAATGTTTGTGGTACCGTTGCTTTATAATATCGAGCCAAGGTAGCAAAAATGTTCCACTAGGTAAAACCAGTTCTTAAAAAAAAAAAAAATCACCACAATTTTTTGTTTAATTCTTGGTTTTCCCTGTATTCATCCTGTAATACAGTAATACAGAATATTTCAGAATTCGGCATGCCTCAAGTGTAATATTAAGCTAGCAATTGTGTAGGAAAATTTTTATTTTTATTTAAGCCAACAGATCAAGAATATAAAGGATAAGGATCAATGAAACATTCTGGAACATAAGAATAATAAATTACCATGCCCACCAAAGGAAGCTGGTAAAGAGAAGGAGTAATTAATATAATGAGAGACTGTCCATATGATAGTAAAGAGACAGTCCATTATCTGAATATTAGAAGGCACAGTCTACAGAAGGCTTATCTATTACCTCATGAGTTTTCTTGGTGCTCCAAAACAGTTATTGAAAGATGGCATGGAGATAGTCAGACATATCTTGGTTATTAGAAGGGAAGTCATATACAGTTGAGTTGGTTAGGAATGGAGGTGGATGCTAATATTAAACGTTACAAGTCATCACAAAAGATCAAACCTAGAACTGAGGTGAGGAAGGAAGACTACCAGAGACCAAGCAATAGGAAACAATTAACATACAAACATGTAATAGGCTAGAATCACTTTTTTCACTTAGTCATAAAAACATTCTGGAACATAAGAATAATAAATTACCATTCCCACCAAAGGAAGCTGGTAAAGAGAAGGAGTAATTATTATAATGAGAGACTGTCCATATGATAGTAAACAAAAGGACATACCTTCATATACCTATCCTCAAAGCTATCTTCAACGTCTTTAAGCCGAGAGTGCTCCTCAGTCTTGCTTATCGTGCTCGTACTCAGGACATCATTATCTAAAACAGCAGAAAGAAAATTACAAATTAATAAAAAATAAGACAATTTTTTAATAGAGCTGGAATATTTAAAGAAATGAACAAGTAAAGAACCCTAATGTACACAAAATAAATAAATAAAAACCTTTAATACTATCATATTAAGGATCTTGGGTACAGAACTTAGTGAGGAAGAACAAGGCTTCCTCCACCTGTCCTCCCCCCCTCCAGCCCATTTAAGGATCGATTACATACTTTACAGAGGCCGAATGAGCCCCAGGAGGGTCTCCCAACCCCAAAGTCAATCCACGGCTGATACAACATAATAAATAAATTACCTGCATCAGCCAGATTTGAACAAGGACCCAAGAGTTAGGAGTCGAGTGCCTTACCCGCTGAGCTACTCTACTCTCTAACAATTACACAAAATACCATTTTGAAACATTATAGGCATTTTTTAAGAATGACAAAGTGTTGTGACTAAAATAGATGATAATCGTTGCTAGAATAAAGGAAACTATTTCTTCTAATCAAAGTTTCAGAAAGCTATAATAACATATATTTTAAAATCATAAAACTAAACAAAATAATAATAGCAATTCTGTGGTCAGAAGGCAAAATGTTAAAAGTCACTTTTTCATCTCTTCAAAATGGCAAATTTTAAATATCATTTTGCCAGGATGCGATTCAACTTATTACGATTTATGGTTTGTACCATTGTTTTCTCATAAACTAAAATAAAATGAGAACACTAAAAATATAAATATTAACGAATGAGATTTCAGAATGTGAAAAAAAACTTTTTTTTTGGATAAAGTGATTCATAACATTTTGCCATCAAATAAAATGAATAATGATAAAATCAAAAACCTGGTGCTGTCGATTCATGGTTTTCTTTCAGCTGCTCGATTTCAACTTCCAGCTGTTTAATCAGCTGGTCCTTTTCTTTAACTGCATCTTCTTCCCTCCGCAGTTCAGTTTTAACTTCTACCAGCTCACTCTGAAGCTTCTCACTTACTGAAGTCAGCTGCTTCATCTTGGTATGACAATCCGTAATAGTGAATTCCAGCTTTGAAATCATTTCCCCTCGCTCTTTGAGTGCCTAAAAAAAAAAGATACAGAGAAATATTTCACATCAATAGAATATTACATACTATAACGAATGATGTAAAGCTAGAAGTAGGGAACCGAGACCAAATCTACATTGAATCATTGGAGGTTGAAGTATTGACTGATGCAATAATAGATCTCAAGAATGTTTCATGATTTAGATTGTAATTAAAATGCAAACCATTACTTATGTGGTTATATCCCAAAGAAATCAGTTTTAGGGATGAGATTGATAAAATATGAGAAAATACAATAACAATTGATCTGCATAAACCATTCTCTTCTTTCATTATAGTAGTCTTAAGTGTTTTGCAGGTTATTTATTTAATGATTATTTAGGCGCCTGATTAGATGCCTTAATTGGCTAATTGGGTGCCTGAAAATGGCCATACCGATGGGGAGGTGTCACAGTGATAGGAGCAGCTGGAAGAATGTTCCACTCGATCCGGAGAGATTTCCTCAACAGAAGAGGAGTGACCAAGAAGACGATGATGTCTACATACAAGTCAATTTTCATGCCCTCACCTCAAAAAACAAGAGTCAGATTCAGATAATGGAGATGCGGTACTTGAGAAAAGTCAAGGGGAAGACCAGGTGAGATAGGATCCACAAAACCACTATTAGGCCAAATCTTAAGATGCAGTCAGTATAAACTACACTAGAAGAGAATAAATTAGTCAGTACAAACTACCCTAGAAGAGAATAAATTAGTCAGTATAAACAACCCTAGAAGAGAATAAATTAGTCAGTATAAACTACCCTAGAAGAGAATAAATTAGTCAGTATAAACTACCATAGAAGAGAATAAATTAGTCAGTATAAACTACTCTAGAAGATAATAAATTAATATGGTTTAGACCCCTCCTCAGAATGAATCTAGGAAGAACTGCGAGGATAAGCTATATGAAGCGAGTAGAAGAAATAAGACCTTGAATCAGTGCGCAGTATGCATTCAGGAAGCGAGGGCTGGACTGGAACATAAGGAGAGAGCTGGTACAGAAGAGGGACACTTGGTCCAAACTCCGTAGATGGTATCCTCACACTACGTAGCGGTAGAACAGCATCGGAGTATGATGTTGAAATATGCAATGTTCCATTTATAAATATAACCATTCTTAATCTAACTTATACAAAAAGAACCTATAAATATCAAAGATATATAAAATCCGTGAGCAGTAGAACTCCGTCACTAAAGTTGTATTTTCACGTTAAAAAATATATAAAAACAGGGGAGTAAGAAAAAAATTGAGATCCACAAAAGACAGTTCCCTAACATACCGAAATTTACACATACTTTTATTATATGGTTCTGCCTCTCCGCTGACCTACAATACAGAAAGTCCATACCGAATTTTAGCTCATTTAAACCAAAGGGGGCTGCGGCTGCTGGAATGTAACGGGATATATATATATATATATATATATATATATATATATATATATATATATATATATATATATATATATATATATATATATATATATATATATATATTATCAGACATCTCCAAATCTTCCATAATCGTGCTCTAGGGGTTAAGAAACGGATAGAAAACGCAGTCCTGCCACTCACCTTCGACGCACTGTAATAGTTTATTTTTTTCGGGAAAAATACAAATAAAAAAAAAAAAGTTTTGCAATTATCAGGATGTGATCTGAAGACCTTTACCGCAGTAATCAGACAAAGCTACACCTACTTAAATAGCACCTAGAATTTTAAATCTATAATTCTCAAGAGCGAAGGCAAATTACGTCTTAAGACTTTACATAAGCATTGAGGGGACCCTACCCTATAACATATATAAAAGTGATCAGAATCTGTGATTTCCGTGTTAGGTACTTCTCTTAAATTTTAAGAAATCACAGAAGTCTTAAAAAAACAGAATCAAATAAGTATGCATTTGTCTTATATAAAAATATAAATGTACTTGATTCATTTGGTGCATTTCCCTAATAAGTTCTGCTTTGGAGGCGGCCACTGCGTTCTGAACGACCGAATCAATCTTTTCCTGAACAAAAAAAATATCTATATTAAAGATATACATAGTGGACAAAAAATATGCACCTTGAAAATAAAATCAATAAATTTCTGACCTGTAAAGGTTCTTTGATTCCATTTAGAAACGAGTTGAAAGAAGATTCAATAGACTGAAACTGGTTCTTAATTTCCTTCCTCGTCTTGTTGAGACCAATGAGTGCTACCTTAAGAGACGAGAACCTCCCAGCCCATATCCTGTTGTTCTCACGCAGCTCCAGGCTCTTAAAATCCAGGAGCTCTTTACAATCTTTCAATTCATTTTGTATTTTATTGTTCTTGTCTAAGAGAACATCCTTTTCACAATTATATTCAGATCGTAATCTTTCCAAGTTTTCTTTAAAATTTGATAAATCTGAATTAAGGGAGTCATTTAAACTGGAAACTTGATCGGCTTTATCCTTTAAACAATTTATTTCTTCTTTTAAGTTGCAGATTATTGAATCCTTTTTTCCGAGTTCATTCTCGATATAAGCCTCTTTCTTTTTCAACAAAGATTCTAGATCGACTAATTTATTTGCATTACTTTCAAGATCTGATTGGATGGTATCTAATATTTTTAAATTATCTGAAATCTCTTTCATGTTATCAGGAAGAAGCTCTGTGATTTGTTCCAGTTCTTTCGATCTGAAGGGTACTTCTTTCTTCAAACAGAACTCAATTAAAAGAGTAAGAGCCTTTTGGAGGTTTGCTATACTGGACTGCAGTTCTTCTGCTTTTGTTGTCATCGCAGTTACCTCATCAGATAAATGATTATTCTCTTCATTTAAGAAAGACAATTGACTGTTAATTTCTTCTTTTGCCAAATTTTCAGACGCCTTCAACCTATCTAACTCTTTTGACAAACATACCATTAATGAACGATGGAGTTCTATTTCTCTGAATCCTTTTTTGATGTCAGCTTCGTCAGTAGTCACTTCATTTATACTTTCTAACAATGCAGAATTCATAATTGAAATGAGATTTTTTAATTCTTTATTTTCCTTTTCTAACTGTGAATTTAAACTAGCGATGACATCGGTAAGATGCGAATTCTCCACGATGCTGTGGTCTACACGATTTTCTAGGCTTACTATAAAACCTTTAAGTTCTTTTATTTCCTCTTTGAGATTACTTATT
Organism: Rhaphigaster nebulosa; assembly: GCA_948150685.1. Taxonomy (NCBI): domain Eukaryota; kingdom Metazoa; phylum Arthropoda; class Insecta; order Hemiptera; family Pentatomidae; genus Rhaphigaster; species Rhaphigaster nebulosa. Next base: position 4,784,955 of record OX411311.1, on the reverse strand, counting down.
AAGTCACTGTTAGCATCAGAAGAAGAAATGCTTTGCCCATAGCGTGTTTCCAAATCATGAAGCTTTTCAGACAGCGTTTTGATCTCTAGAGAAGTGTCAGAAACCATTTTATCATAGATGCATTTTAAATCATTTTTATCTGTTTCAAACTTTTGATTGATGATATCTTTTTCTGTCAGCTGATCCTTTAACAAACTAATTTCTTTTTCTAAATTAGTTATAACCAACTGTTTCTCTTTCAACTGATGTAGTAGATTTTCCTTGAAAGTTTTCAATTTGATGACTAAGCCGCTATCAAAGTTGGCCTGTTCATTCAATAAATCCTTCGCTTGTTTACTCAATTTATTGTTGTCTATCGCTAAAGCCTCATTGTTCTCCTGGTATTCATTTATTATTTCTTTCAAAGTTTCTAATTCCTTTCTGTAGTTGTGGTACATTTTGCATATTATAGCATCCAGGCATTTTTTCAAGCCTTTAATAAAATCTTCAGGTCCTGAATTTTCAATATCGAATTCCTCCTCTAAACTGTCTATTTTGTGTATATTATTTAATTCTATCCTTAGCCCTTCCATGCTGTCAATAATGTCCTTGATGAAACATTCTTTAACTTCCAACTTATGGCAGGCCACTAAGAATTCTTCATCTTTTAGGAGGCACTCGTGCTGCAAATTGTCTTTCAGCCTGTCGATATCCTCTATTTCCTCCAAGGCTATTACCAATTGCTCCCTAGTCTCTAACAAGCTGTTAGCAACAGCGGCCTGTAAGCATTCCATCTGATTGACTTTAGTCCTCAGCTCAACAATAATCCGCTCCTGACTTTGTAACAGCTGTTCCTTTTCTGATATAGATTCCAAAGCCTCTTGTAACTTTGCCTCAGATTCTTTTACGATTACTTTATAACTTTCTATTTCAGCAGAGAATGCTTTTAAGTCATTTTGAAGAGAAAGAAGCTCGATGTTAACTGATCTTTCCTTATCTGAGCTATCTTCGTTTATGCAATCATTAGTCTGAGTAGTATTCTCAATATTGTTATCGTCTAGATTCCTCAAGTTTACCTCTTGTTGACTATTCATCAGAGAAATCACCTTTTCCCGCCCTAACCTCTCGAGTTCTGAAGCCAGCTGATCTAGATCTGCCTGCTTTTCAGCAACAATCTTAAGTAGAGATTGTTTTTCATTATTTAAGGAATTTATTAAATGCTCCATCGAAGACCTTTCTTCTTTTAATACTCCAAGTTCTTGAGTTAAAACTTCTGAATTTTCAATGAGGCGCTTCGTTTCCGAACTAACCTTCTCTAAATTGCTTAACATTTTATCCCTGTCTGCATTGGCTGCATCTAATTCTAAACAGATTTTCTTGATTCTGTCATTAAGCTCCACCATTTCAAGTTCCATATTTTCCTTATCTTTTGTTAAAGATTGATTAGAAATATTCAACTTGTCTTTTTCTGATCTTAATCCTTCGTTTTCCATTTGCAATAGTTGCAATTTAGCGAAAGAATCCTCTTTGGAATCTATAATCCCAGCCCAATTCCTGAATTCATCAACGACGATGTTATACTTTTTAGAGAGAATGGAATTCAGTATATTTTGATTTTCTTCAAATTGGCTTAACTTTTTCATACTTGCATTCAGATTCTTTTCCAATTCGGATTTTTCCACTTGAATGTTATTACAGACCTGTTTCATTGTTTCATTACGTTTTTTCAACTCTTCCTGATCTTTCTTCATTTTGGAAACTACAAAACACCACAATTAATAGAACTAATAATGTCAAAATGTTAACTATAAAAGTATACAAAAAAAAAAAAAAAAAAGATTATGAGTCGATTGTTCAAGTACAATTACTTACTTGTCTCCTCTGAGGAAGAAATAAGATCTTCATTTTCTTTAAGCAGTTTTTTATACTCGCTCCTGTAATTTTCAACTTCACTTTCAAAATTTTTTTTTGATTTCAGCTCTTCAAAGTAAATTCGTTTTTCTTTTTTTAGGTCATCTATCTGAAATAAATAAATAAAGACTGCTTAATTTATTTTGATCAGCATAATTGTTCTGTATATCAACCAACAGTTTACTTGCAAAACCTGGTAAGTTCCTATTTATTTCACTTTACGAGGTTTTCCAGCCATACTGTCGATATATTAAAAAATATCACTGTCTATAAAAGATGGTACAACTATAGACTAGGGGCGCATTATCACTTGCTCATTCCGAGGTCACCTGAACTTTGCCGGACTAGCACACTCCAGTGTTATTTGTGCTAACTAACTGCTTTGCATTCAATTATAAGATTCATATTCATTGGAATTATTAAAATTGTTCCAGCTTTGATTAGATATTATTTAAAATTACTAGTGCTGTCGACTTCTGCTCATTACGTTCGCCCAAGAACTAAACAAAACATCAACGGATACTTTTCAGTTGAGGTCAGGGCCTTACTGTAACTTCAATTATTACTGCTTTAATTAGATCACAGCTGTCGACTTGCACTCGCTACGCTCGCTCAAGAGATAAATAAACCCCAAAGTTCCTTTTCAGTTGAGGTCGGGTCCATACCGTAATTTAAAATATCACTCATTTAAATTATTACAAACATTTGCCCAGATCACCAGAAGTCGACAGTACTAGTAATTTTAAATAATATCTAATTGAAGCAGGAACAATTTTAATAATCCCTATGAATATGAATGTTACAATTGAATGCAAAGCAGTTAGTTAGCACAAATGACGCTAGAGTGTGCTAGTCCGGCAACGTTGGGGTGACCTCGGAATGAACAAGTGATAACGCACCCCTAGTCTATAGTTGTACCTAAAAGATTGTTCTTAAATGTTCTAATAAAGAAAATTATAAACATTTTTTCCTCATGAATTTGTGAAATATGTTGCAATAAGACTTTCAAATCTCACAACTACTGTTACTTCTTTTTTAGGTCAATGCCTCCTGTATCAGTCTTCGCCAGTTGCTCCGATTCTTTGCAGCAACCAACCAGTTTTGAACACCAAGTAGAGCCCAACTAATAATAGGATCACAATATTTTATGAAATAATTTACAGACCCCGTTTTAAGTAGTTTAAGAAGTTACGTTGTTAACCAATTTCTACAAGGAACCGCTAGAAAAACAGGATCTTTACAATTTGATGTATATTTGCATAAACCATAATTATTTTCAACTTGCTAGAAAATTCTTCTTATATATTTATGGACAAATTAGAACAAAAAATTCTAGAACCAAACAATTCTAAACTAGCTCAACATATCATAAACAGGTATCAGTATGTAGATGAAATTATATGCCTATGGTCTGGTACGACAAGACAAATAAATAATTTCTTAAAGGAAATAAACAAAATTCACTCCTTGATTAAATTCACAGTAGAACTGGAAAAAACAAAACCATAAACTTTTTAGATTTAGAAATCTCAGTAAAAAACAAACATCATGAATTGGGAATTTACCGGAAACCCACCCACACGGATGTCGTTATAAACAATGAAGCTAGGAGACCGATAGCACATAAACTCGCAGCCTTTATTAGCATGATTTACTGTCTTTTGAATGTATCATTAAATGAAAAGAACTATAATAAATAAATTGAAATAATATATTCAATAGCAAAAAATAACAGTTACAATAAAACCACTATCAATCACATTTAAAAAAAAAAAAAATACAAAAAAGGACAATTAATGATATCTATTCAACAACCCCCGAAGATAGGCCCATTCCGAAACATTATGTCTTGATTCCATATTATGGCCCTATATCCATCAAAGTTGGAAATGAATTGAAAAAACTAAGATTAAACTCTGCATTTAACATAGAAATAACCCTATCCTATTTCCCTTCTCCTAAAGACAAAATAAACCCTTTCCAAAAAAGCCGAGTATACTAACTAAATTGTAATGATTGTCCAGCCAAATACACAGGAAAACTGGAAGATCACTAAATCAGAGATTAAAGGAACATTTAAGTGCATATAATAATAAGACAGAGAATTCCAATTTTGCAATTCATTTAAATGAAAAAAAAAAACATAACTTCATCAAAGACTAAGGAGTAAAATTAATAATACATCAGGTTGAAAACAGCCTCAAATTAAATATATATGAAGCACTTAAAATAATAAAATCCAATCCAGATTTTTGCTTAAATGACCAAATAATTATCTCCAATAGTCCAATCTAATCCAAATTTTATATAATTTATAAAAAAATAAAATATATAAATAACTGAACTTAAAAAAAATAAATTTATATAAAAGACTTTGTAGACAAACTAAAGGCCACAAAATATGCCTTTATGTAAGCATATACATTTTTGTTTAGCAGGATTCGACTTAAGTCACTTTCCAAGGAACGGAACCTAACGTAAGTACCTACGATGATCGCCTATAATTAAAAAAAAAAGTTTGAGTGATATTCATTTTTTAATGCGTGTCCATATTTGATATCATTAAAGAACAGTAAGAAGTTTTCACAAAACTTTTCTCTAGAAGCAAATGGAGGTGTAAACCAAGGCTACCTCAGTATAGATAGGCTAGGAGCAACCCGGGAAGCAAAAGATGCGCTGCATCGGAGCGCTGTTCCAAGATGGATGCCAAAATAATGTTTACATCAAAAAAATAATGTACAATTAATTATATCTGAACAAAATTGTATTATTTGTTGTTCAACATATCTGCTCAGTTAACGGGAAGGAACTTCCATGGTAGGTAATTTTTTAACCCATTTTTTAATTTTAAAATTACTATAAGCATAGTGGTTTCGCTCACTGTGTTTGGCACGGAGTGGGAGTAGGAATCATAACGACGCCTGTTGTCAGTCGTTGCACAACAAAGTCAAGGCTAAAATTTGTGTCCTATTTGAAGAAAATTTTTAGTCATACATCCATAAAATATCCAGCCTCAGCATTCAATTTACACTTGTCTGCCAACTCAAAGCAAGGGTATTTTAAAATGGCAATTATCGAAAGAGGGTAACAAATATGTAAAAATTGTATTATTTAAAGATTTATTTCAAGCTGCGCATCCCCTAGATGCCAAAAAACGTTTCCAACCAAATTTAGGAGGAGTATAGCACTGACAGACGAAATTCAAAATCCAAATTTCTTTTTTTGTCCAATAGTGTACTTTTTAAGATGATTTGTTTCAAGCACACATGAAACTACACACCTCTCAGATGCTAAAAAACTTTGTCTGCTGAACTTAGGAGGGTACGTCGCGCCGGCAGACAAAATTCGAAAATTCTATTTTTTTTTTTGTCCAACAATGCACTTTTCGAATATGGCTTTTTTTCCATATAAGATATTACATACTCTTTACGTTCCAAAAATGCAATTGACAGACAGCCAGTCAATGAATGGGGTAACTTAAAATTTACATTAAATAAATAATATATATGTCGAAATTATTTTGACAGTGGTAAATAATAGATAAACAGAATAAAAAATATTCTTTAAAAAATGCTTTATTTGACAAAAGATTTTGAGATGAAAACAGGAGAAAGGGTAGAGGCCGAAAAGTAGGGCTAAAAGATGAATAACAATATTGTAAAAATAATGATCAGCTGATCTCCATACATGTGACAATACTAAAAAATTCAAAGCAAGTTTCACAGCTGTTATTAGCAATATTGTTCTTACCTCGAGCTGGTAGTTCAAATTCTTATGATGTTTATTTAAATTCATAATTTACATAAATTTCAGGACTCTAAACAATGGAATTGAGTAATTTCGTATATATATTCCACTTAATATCTGGGCCACTCAAATCATTTTCGGTTCTACTGCTACCCATATACATATTTTGTATTACTCATATTTATTTTTGAGACTATCAATCATAACTATATATTTTAAGGTATAGATGGAAATGTCAAAAACATAAGCTAAACTGGGTTACCTCCATTGCAAGCTTTAGTTTTTGATCAGTCAGTGCAGCCAACATCTCCTCTGCTGTTTTGTATTGTTTTTCTACTGTGGATACCTTCAAAAAATAAATTAAAAAAATATAATTAAAAAAAATCAATAAATTAAAAACAAAAAGGACAACTCTCATATCTTACCTTTTCTTTAAGTTGTTCATTTTCATTTTGCAATAGTTTACAACTTTTTATGGCTTCTGTCAAAATAAGAAAGTTTAATCAAACAGAATTTGTCAAACAAAAGCACATACATTCATATAATTCGACAAATAAAAATAGACAAAAATAATATAAGATAAAATATGAGGTAGGACATATTTGTCCCATTATTTGCTGAGTGCACAAATTATTACTCGAATCCTAGACTAATTAATGTTGTAAGAATAATTTTGTGAACAAAAAATGAAAAATTATACAAATACTGTTTTCATTAATGCAAACAAAATATAAAATTATAATGAAAATAAATTAAAGAGAAAAGATTGAAATAAAAAAATTATAATGAATAATCAATAGTTGACCGTAGAACTTTATGAAGGAATGAGATGGCCCGGGAGGAGGTTAAAAAATGGAACACAAATAGAAAAAACTATTTATTAGGAACTGACGTTTCGACCCAAATGGCAGGTTTTCTTCAGGGCTGAATAAACAAGATACAAAAATTAAAATAAAAGAATGGTATATATGGAATGAATTAATAATTAAAAAGACTTGGTAATGAAATAAAATAAAATGAAAACAGTGATGACTTTGTAAAATGAAACTGATAGAGTAATAACAAAAACTAAATATAAATTAGTGAATATTAATATATTAAGCTGATTATTAATAAAACTGACTATATAATAATAAAAATAGGTAAACTAAAAGAGAAATAGCAATAACTAAAAATTAATAATTCTGTTAAATAAGTAAAACGCTGCAAATTATTACACAATGGTTTATTTATTCCACAAAAATATCTATTCTGTCAAAGTAAAAAATATGAAGCAGTAGGCACCAAAGGAAAAGAAATTTGAAGCTTGTCACAAAATGTTCGCCGTGAGAGTGCCCAACTGTGTTAATTGAAAAAAATGCGTCAATGCAAGTAGGCTGTGATGTAAAATGATACAGAGGAAATATTTGATGTGCACTTCACTAGGAAAAAGTAAAAATGAAGTTCATTACGCTATATCTCAGCTAATAATGGTCCGATTTAGGTGATTTCTAGTTCGTTTTGTAGGGATTTTCGTCAGCTTACGTTTAAATACAATAAAAGCACCAAACAAATTTTTGCGGACGGATTTTTTTCCGTCGATTTCAAAATCGTTTTGGTTGATTCCAAAGGCATATTATTGAAAATAATAAACCAAATCATTTATAGATAGAGATTTTTTTATTTTTCGTTTTTTTTCTTTTTTCTTTTTTGTTATTTTAATGCCTTGTTATGCTGATTCCAAAACACCTTACATTTTCTCTCTATCTTTATAAATGACCGAGTTATGGACTTATTAGATATTTAATCGGTAATTTTACCTATTTTTTGTTTTTCAGTTTTTATTTTTTTATTTTTTTTTTTTTTTTATTTTTTTTTTTGGCATGCCTTGTTATGCTGATTCCAAAACACCTTACATTTTCTCTCTATCTTTATAAATGACCGAGTTATGGGCTTATGAGATATTTAATCGGTAATTATACAGATTTTTTGTTTTTCATTTTTTTTTTTTTTTTTTTTTTTTTTGCATGTCTTGTTATGCTGATTCCAAAACACCTTACATTTTCTCTCTATCTTTATAAATGACCGAGTTATGGGCTTATGAGATTTCTAATCGGCCGCCATTTTGAAACAAACAGACGGATGGTAATGTCGAGTTCCGAGGATCATCCCGGGGTGACCTGTGACTTTGGTACCGAATCTCAAGAAAATCGGTCCAGTAGTCTCGGAGAAAAGCTGCGGACGAACGGATTTTTTTTTTTATTCAATATTTGGATTCTACGTATTTGAGAATTTTGAGGGGGGTTACAAAAAAATTTTCCTTGGTCGATTCCAAAGGTCTATTATTGAAAATAATAAACCAAAGGGGAATAAAAATAAATAAACAGACAAAATTTAATACCTTGAAGCTCAAAGAGGAGAGGAGTGACTTAGCAAAAAGCAAAGTAATTAAGGAGGCGGTGTAATTAGTATGTCATTAATAATTATATAGAGAAGGCAGTGAGGAGAGGTTGTCATTATAAGTGCCATCTGTAGGGAATGTAACGAACAAAAACTATGTACATACAAAGGAATACTGATAGAAAGTTTTAAGTATTTTAGTAATTTTAAAAATGCTTTTAAAATAAGAAAAGTAATAAAGGAATAATGTAGATGTTGTAAACAAGAAATTCATAATAGTTATATAGAGAAGGGAGTGGGTGGGAGTTGTCAAATTAATAAGGGATAATCCGAAAAATAAATAAAAGAAGTACTTAAAAATACTTTTTGACCGCCTCCTGGACCATCTCATTCCTTCATAAAAAATTATAAGTTAATAGTAAAATTACATATATCTACCATTAAAAGTTAATTATAGTATACTCTTAGCATAAATACAAACCAATAAAAAAGAGCAGAAGAATAAATAATTTTTAAAAAAAGTAAATTTTTTAATAAAAGCACGGTGGAATGAAAAAATTGTGACCATAATAATTTTCAAGTTAAATCAAAATTCTTTAAATTAAAGAATACTTTCACAATTACCGTGAAAAAATCACAGGAACAACAGGTTCCTTAATAAACTATGCCATACTGTACTCACAGCTAAGAGCTAGAAGTGAACAGTGGGACATATTGAACCCACTTAAACCAAATATGAGCACTTCACATGCTGGTTCAGGTAACAACTTTTTATATCTAATAGTCCTATTAAAACGAACCAAGAGAATCCGCGTTTTTTTGTTTTTGACCGCTTCTGAAGTGGGACGAATATGACCCACTATCCTATAAAGAGTTAAAACATATCCAATGAGTGAAATGGTGATAGATAATTTTTATTTTAAATTCAAGAGGAAATAAAGATGATTAAAGGCAGTGAATATTATTTTTCAGTTGCAAAGTTTCAGAAACCTGAAAATTATTATTTATTTAACTATTATCCTTCCAAATGTTCTTTAACGGTACATGGCCACTTCCTTTAAGAACACCTTATTATCTTCAAAAATAAAATATTATATAGAATATTTGGCCCGAAGAAGGATGAGTACACTGGGAAATTTAGGAGGTTACAAAACACAGAATTGAAGAGTATGCAATTAAAACCAAAATAATCTCAACCAAAACTTATAAAATGGTTTTGTTAATTTTAGGACTCTCTTCAGTTCAGCCTAAATATTGCACATTTCCTTTACATTGCTTGAGGGAATAAAAAGGATATTAATTGATTTTAACAATATGGTCTCACAAGCAATATATTGCTCCGATATCAGAAAAACAAGCTAATATGGATGAGTATTAAATATAATTCTACTTACCGTCACGAGCATTTTTCGCTTTCTGGGCTATATTCAGTGCTGACTTATATTTTTCAATCAACTTCTCCTGAGATAAGCCCATTTGATCGTCCGGGACCTATATAGAACATAACATGATGTTGAAAATATTCTCAAAACAATATCCTTAATTACGATTAAACATTAATCTTTATTTTATAAACTTATATTCATGAATTTAGCAATAGTAAAAATGACATCTCCAAATGATTACACAATTTTCTAATATGTATTGTTACAACCATTCCAACAATAAGAGTTTCATTTATAATTATACATGTTGGACAAGTCTTTTCAGCAACATTTAGACAAAAATAAAAAAATATATTTTTGTGGTATAATAATAAAACTATTTAAAAAGGTTTGGACATGAGATGAGGATGATAGAGGTACGTTAGTCGAAAATAATTTTAAAGTGGAGACCCAAAAGAAAAAAGCAAGGTCGAAATAAAGGTTAGAGGACATAAAAAATAGAGAAATAGATGAGGAATACTGCGAAGACAGAAATAGATGAGGAATACTGCGAAGACAGAAATAGATGAGGAATACTGCGAAGACAGAAATAGATGAGGAATACTGCGAAGACAGAAATAGATGAGGAATACTGCGAAGACAGAAATAGATGAGGAATACTGCGAAGACAGAAATAGATGAGGAATACTGCGAAGACAGAAATAGATGAGGAATACTGCGAAGACAGAAATAGATGAGGAATACTGCGAAGACAGAAATAGATGAGGAATACTGCGAAGACAGAAATAGATGAGGAATACTGCGAAGACAGAAATAGATGAGGAATACTGCGAAGACAGAAATAGATGAGGAATACTGCGAAGACAGAAATAGATGAGGAATACTGCGAAGACAGAAATAGATGAGGAATACTGCGAAGACAGAAATAGATGAGGAATACTGCGAAGACAGAAATAGATGAGGAATACTGCGAAGACAGAAATAGATGAGGAATACTGCGAAGACAGAAATAGATGAGGAATACTGCGAAGACAGAAATAGATGAGGAATACTGCGAAGACAGAAATAGATGAGGAATACTGCGAAGACAGAAATAGATGAGGAATACTGCGAAGACAGAAATAGATGAGGAATACTGCGAAGACAGAAATAGATGAGGAATACTGCGAAGACAGAAATAGATGAGGAATACTGCGAAGACAGAAAAAAATGGCAAGATATTCTTTTACGGGAAATTATGTTGTTAAATAAATAAGAAAGCTACTTCTTGTTGTAATACAATAAAGCAACTGAGACTGTGTATAATGGTTGATTCTTTTAATTAATAAATAAGAAACTTATATCTACAATATCCTTCCAAAGAAACTATAAAAAAATAAGGAAAGGGACGAATCTTGAATAAGTTTCCTATAGCTATGATCCAGATTAAAACTGAAATAAATAAACTAAAAATGTTTTTTACTAAAAGAAATCCTGGTACTATATTTATAAAGAAATGTAAGCAACAACTGCATTGGTGAAACGTAACAATCAGCAAGCCTTGCAATCCCAGGCTTTGCCTTCCTGCAATTAGGTAGGCTCTATCCTAAATTAAGAAATTTATAATTTTTGACTGATCTGAACACCATCAACTAATCTAAGTGCATAAAATATTTTTTATTTTTCAAAATATACTTAGTAAGGTCCATAAGTTTCCGGCCTGAGGAAGAAGGAAACATGAAAGAAAAAAACTGGTGTAATTGTTTTTCAATATATTCAACACACTAAGTACAACATTTCTATACCATGAAAAAAATAATTTTCTTCTTTATTAGAAAAATGTTCTTCCACCGCTGCTTGGGCCTCTTTGTCGGTTTGAACTACCTTTTCTCAAAGTTAAAATCTGATCTTCATGGAAGAAGTTGCTAGGGGTCAAGTCTGGACTGTAGGGTGGATGGGAGGTTTCTTGGAATCCGCAGTCCATCATAGAGGCCTTGGAAATCAATGCTGTGTGGATAGGGGCATTATCATGAAGAAATCGAACACCTCTGCTCAACTTCCCTCACCTTTTCTCTATGATGGCGTCTCGTAAGCGGTGAAGTAGGGCTGCATAATACTCGGCATTCATTGTGGTGTTCTTTTCTTATCACGTTCTTTTATAGCACTATCCCTCTACAATCCCAAAAAATGGTGGCCATTACCTTTTTTGTCGACTTTTGCCTTTAATGGAGGTGCTTCTCCATTCCATGGACTCCCTTTTGCTGAGTGGGTCATAGTATAGAACCATTGTCTCATCCCCAGTTACAATTGAATCTAAGAAATTTTTTGGGTCGGTATTATACCCACGCAAAAATTCATTGCAGCAGCGAACATGTTCCTCGTTTTCATCAGCCAGAAGAATTTTTGAACCCATCTTGCACTCACCTCGCTCATATGCAAATGTTCATTAAAGATCTTCATAACACTTGTTTTTGAAAGCTCTAGCCTTCCTGTTATTTCTTTGGTTTTCAGCTTCCGACCAGACAGCAATTCAGCTTCCACAACTTGGATTGTTCCAGAAGTTACAATGGACGACCAGGACGCGGGTCATCATCCAGACTATCTCTCCCTAACTTAAATAATTTATCCCATTCTTTTACAGTGGAATACGAGGGGAAGGACCCCCATATACACCATCCAAGCGCTCTTTAATATGTGAAGGAATAAGACACTCTTTACACAAAAATTTAATAACCACATGGTTTTCGATCTTGAACATTGTTCAAGTGCACAGATTTCTTCAAGGTTAGATACGGACTGAGGAAGTGCGGGTGAGGAGAGCAGGCGGGCAAGTCAGCCTGCTTGAAGTAGGGGAACGAGGGCAGGTCGAAAACATATGGACCTTACTAGGTACAATTAAGTACAGGTAAAGTGATGGGAGGGAAAACATATAAATAATAAACATTCTTTATGAGAAGGTTCCCTCTCATTTAAAAACTATTATTTTTTCTTTTTTTTAAATACTTCCCAACTATATGAAATAATTTTGTCCTATATTAGATAAATTTCCACTAGCTCTGATGTGTCTCTTAACATACAGCACAACCTCTGGTCAACTTAAGCCAATAGTTCCTTTCCATGGCATTTTTTTGTATGGGTTTAACCGATTTTTCTCTTGTCGTCTTACTGTTTTTCAGATAATCTGCGAACCTCGACCAAAGTTTTTCTAATGATTTTTTCAATCCAGTATTGATTCATTTAGCTCTACATTCAACCTGGTTGGTATTCTTCCCCTTCTCAATAGGCCTCAGAGGGAACTATTCAACTCTTCTCTGATAGCTTTCTTTCGTTTTCTGTTATATTTCTTAACAACTACAATTTCTGCGGCAGCAATTCTGCTGTTGAGCATGTCGAGAGCAGAACTACTGCAATGATATAAATATGAAATATTGGTAAGATGTGTTTCAACTAATAAGAAAATATCTTCTATTTACATGAGAGGATTAAGGATTAACTACTACAATGCTGTCTTCTGTTCATGTATAGCTCTGAAAGGCTAAATAAGCTGTCTTATCAAAGGGACCAAACTATGTAGGATTTGTATACTCCTCTTGCTAAAGCAGACTGCTAGGACCCTTTTATATTCAGCCTTTTTCCCAAATTAACATAAACTATGTGTAATACATAAAAATGATGAAAAGACTGCTAACATGTTACATAATTAGTTTATATATTGGGAAGAAAACTCTTTCATGAGAACATTAAGACAAAGATTCGACAGAGTATATTAAATCAATGTTATTAGTAAACTGAAACATACATATAAAATTGAATGTAAAACTCAGGATTCGCAATAAAGAAATTCAGTTGACGAATTGTTTAGGCATTTCTCATCAAATCAAAAGGTGAAATTTATAAAGGCTTCATACTCTGCAATTTATATATTTACATTTAATTGAATAATTAAAACACTAATCTAAGTGCAGTAGGTGGTTTCTCAATATAAAGTTCAGCTAACACCAATAATATACAACCTTCAGGATAAGGAATAAAACCTTTTCAACTTGTGCAGTTCATTTCTAAACTTCTATACTAACTACTGTGTCACGAAGAGACACTATCACAATACACTATTCTAATTGAAAAGGAACTAGCTAGCAAGTTAATTCAAAAACTAAAGTTGCTTTATAACCTTTTGTCCCGCTGTTCCTTGAGATGCCATGCCTTGACGTTATAAGTCTAGTTACGGTTACATGACGAATTCCCTTATCAGTAAGCCTCAGCCAAAGTTAAAACATTTGAGATTACCACAAAACAACAAAAAATTATATCAAATAGCTGAATTGGAGGGAGGTTGCAATAGACAGCTGAGCAAGAACGTAACAGCGTCTCTTGGGAGGAGCAGCTACTGATCAGGAACGGCTTCATTCACTGATTGCGTCCGAAGCACGAAATATCGAGTAAAATATCAAGGCAGGTTTACACGTTTGCTAAAGAATGGCGAGAGCCCACAAGCTCAATCGTGTAAATGGGATCTTTATATTGGCTTCTACATTATTTAGGGTATTTTGATCGGTAGCCAAGCCATTGTTGATGTTTGGACTTCAGACAAATTTGTAAACGAACGTAAAGGTTTCTTAAGTTTCTAAACTCACCGATAAGCTAAGATTATTAACTGCTAATCATGTCTTGTCGAACAACTTGTTGAACAACACGTCATAATTTATTAATATTAATTGGGCAATTGTAATTAATGACTGAATTGTAAATACACTAAGTACCAACAAGTCATTCAATCTCTCATCTTTCCTATAAATCATCCTGTTTTTTCGTTAATTATTGTAATTAATATGTTCAAAAAATTGACTAAAATGAATACATCAGCTACACCTGGGAACGTAGTACAAGCCCTAGTTGTGATATTTTGATTGCTCAAGGCATTCTGAGGACATCTTGAGAAATAATTTACGACAAAGAAGAATATAAAATCTACCGTGCTGTTTTTTTTTTAAATAATCGTGTCAAGGAAAATACGTTTGCGCATACATAAGGGAAAATAGTTGATGGAATTTGACAAAATTGATGCTGAGCCGCTTTAACACTAATCCCTAACTTTTCGCTAACTTTGAATCGGATAAGCCAATTCCAAAATACATCTGGGTCGAGGAAAATACGTTTGCGCATTCGTAATTTTGCTTATAGTGTACGTAAGTGTAATGTAATTTAGTAAAATGATACTGAACCATTTGTACACTAATCCCCAACTTTCTTTTAACTTAGGTCAAATCTGAAGAATTTTTTTGATACAGGCGTCTCAAGGAAAATATGTTGTCGTATGCGTAAGTGAAAGTAGCCCTTCCTCCCTAAAATCGTTCAGGGAGTTCATCTACGATGGAGGGACGTGGGAGGTTCTTCGCATTTCAACCTAGGAAGGGCTCAACCAGTAGGCATTAGCGAGCCATCATCCGCAGAAGAAGCTGAAGTTAACCGATAAGGTAGGAAAGGTTTAATTAGGAATTGATAAATTATTTGCCACTTCTATAAACTTGTTTTATTGAAAACTTATTTCGAATGTTCCACGGTAGTGAATAAGGCTGGACCAGAGAAAAAAAAATTATAAATAAAGATCACATATATCCCCACTGCTGCCGAAAACCCCTTATGACCGATGAGTCAGGTCCAATCAAGGTTGAGGGCAAAATAGGTCGTCCCCGACAATCGAGTCTCACAGATTTTGACTGGACATGGAAGGTTCCAAGGAAAACTACAATCTCATAAAAGAATATTGACCCACCAGTGTCCCACTTGCGGAGTTCCTAATTAGATGATAAAGAGCAGGATTTTAATACTGTAATTAAGTAAAAATATAACTAATTGATAATTATGTACGGGCCCGAGCCCTTTTTTTCTTGTGAATGTTTGTTACTTTTCAAATATTCAAACTAATCTCATATGCTGTTTATTTCTGCTGATTAACTAAAGTTACTCTAATATCTCTAATATGTAGGACCCAATATCTTAAAGAGCCATGGGCTGCGAAAAATTCGACAAATCAACTACGTGTAGGTGTTCAGAAGTATTGTTGTGGCATCCTAGGTTGATTCAGAATGCGGTTACGAAAAAAAAAATTCTAGAAATTCTAATTTGCTCAGATTTAAAAAATACCGTATTATTTGAAAATGATCCATATTGTAAAGATTTTGTTTACAAGTTAAGCAATTTTTTAATTACGACATCCAAGTAATAACTGTTATCACTTGTAACAGTTATTTCTAGTCACAGGGTTACTCTGCCAGTCACTTGCGGATTAATTTCCCTCGGAAGTTTGAATGGGGACGTGGTGTTTATCTGATCAGGTTATCATCTTGTTGACGTAGTTTATCAGATCAAATTGTTGTGCGTTAAGACTTTAGGACGACCAAAAAAAAGATGCCTCAGGTAAAGTGCAAGATAGGCCCTTCGATTCTAAATGCAGATCTTGCTGATCTCCACAAAGAATCCGAAAAACTATTGGACTCGGGTGCAGATTATCTTCATCTTGATGTTATGGATGGACATTTCGTTCCTAACATTACTTTTGGGCATCCTGTCGTTAAATGTCTAAGAAGCAAAATTAAAGAAGCGTTTTTTGAGACACACATGATGGTATCGAAACCAGATGAGGTATAATTCTTAGTGTACTTTATAATTTGTTCTTTAAATTCTTGAAATTTTGTTTATGTTGTTATTATTTACAGTGGATTACACCAATGGCTGATGCTGGTGTGGATCAGTATACTTTTCATGTGGAAGCTTCTGAAGACGTTGGCAAGACATCTAGGAAGATAAGGGAAGCAGGGATGAAGGTGTTAATTTTATTTATATGTAGATAATTATTTTTGAGAAGAATTTTCTTACTGAATATGTTTGAGGGCATTATCTAACTAACCGGACACTTACACAAAACTTAATTATTCTAACATTTCATTTATCCTGTTCCTTAAGCAATTGCTGAAGATGAATCCCAGTATTTCTTAGTGTTGAAAAGGTTGGTATTTGTTACTAACTAACAATGGGCTAAGGGGGTGATCTAACATGACATGAGAAATCTGCCTAAAAAAGAATCAAAAGATCCATAGTATCTCCCTGGATATTATTTATAACGACCCTGAAGGGGGTTGTCGGTTTTCGTCATAATAGTCAGTGTTCGTTATAGCTGATACCACCTCTTCAATATTTCAAAGAAGCAGAGACAAATTGTCAAAAATAGGAATTTAAATTTAAATTTATTGAAAGTATGAAATTTACACAATTTTTTGGGATGATATAGGTCCAACTATTAAAATTTCTGACTAGCAATTTTGAGTTGTGTCCTTTTCATTCTTGATGTACTATATGTAAACTAGTAATTTTTATACTATTTTTCAAACAAAATTTCTCAATTATAGTGCATAGATTGAACATTTAAATTGTTTAATTAAAAATATCAGTTATGCAGTACTTCTTAGAGTATATATTTGTATAATATTGATATGATGTTTAAACATCAATACCCTGTTTGATGAGGTCACTCTGAAGGTCATTGTTTTTTAGTAAAAACTTTTGTAAAGTTCGAATTGAGTCCAAAGCATCTCCCATTGTAGTTCCTCCTCATCATCTTCCTCTTTGTAAATGTTTACATTTTGAGCTGACTCCCTCTTCCTTTTTTCACTTCCTCTTTCATAACCGATGTGGTTATATCTAGTTAAAATTGCAATATTCAAGTTCAAGAGGTCTGACTATTTAGTTACTTTAGCTGGTTCGTCGTTATAACCGATGTCATTACAGGTGGCATCCAGTGTGTATTCAAATCAGAACCACATTTGTGAATGTGACAAGATTTTTCAGGGGTTTGTATTTTATAGATTAATGGTTATGTTAAATTCCTTTAAGTATCTCATTTTGGATTTAATCTGCAGATATTACTAATCTATTTTTGTTTTTCCCCTTTCAATCTATTCAATAAATATTTTGGTATAAATATGTTATATTCCCACATAGATGATACCATAGTTATCAATTATTTAGATCTACAATAGCTATACTGACTGCTAGTCTGATGAATAAATAATGGTATGAAAGTTCTGTGAATCGTTATCTCTATAGTCCTTCTTTTCAATAATGCTTGGATTGAGAAACTGTTTTTGAATGCATATGCATTAGTAATGATTATTGAAATTATTACAGTTCTAGGCAGATCACAGCTGTCCACAACTTCTGCTCTATCAAGTGATAAGTTAACGCCCAATGGTTTCATGATTTAAGTGTTCAGACCTCTGAGGTCGGACAAATGACAAAAGTATTGTTACTTCTCTGCTGGAATTCAGACATTCCTAAAATTTTAAAAAGAAAGGTTATTTATTAGTAATTTAATTTAACAACTTTTTTCCAGCTGAATGATTTGCATTTATCCATAGATTGTTTATAACAGGCCTGGCCAACACAAGGCCTGCTACGTTAATTGTGTACCCTTCTCACTGACAGAGTGCACTCTGTCGCTTCAGCACTGTGTCTGAGCTCTCCAGTCATTCAGAAAAGCCTTCCTCGCCACTTCAATACCTCTGGAACGGATTTGAAAACCAGGATCAGGTGATAGTTTTGAGATAACTTTCACCGTTTTGAAGTTATACGCGCATCTTAATTTTAAAAAACATTAAGGGAATTTTTGAAATATTTTTATCTTACATTTACAGGGTGTCCAGCGATAAACCATGAAAAAATTAAAGAATAATTCAAGGATTTCAAGGCTGTGAACTGTAACATTCAAGGCACTTTTTTAGAAAGTTTGGCTTATGATAAAATTTACAATTCGGACTTGAAAATGAGTTAAAATAATTATAAAGATTGTATTCCTGTTTGATAATGAAAAAAAATGTTACTTAACTTCTTACACTGTGGGCTTAATGTATCGTCAAAAATAAAAACAACTAAAAAATACAGTAAGAAAACGATTTCAAGTGTAAATAAATAAAATTCACCACAATTTTATTCGTAAGCCACCTCAGCACGGCGAACCGGCGACGGATTTAAATCAATTGAAATTGAAAATCAGAGCTGTCTGGACTAATACATTATTTTACCGTTCATGACATCGTTAGTTTACTTAGCGACTGTTAGAGTGACCCGGAAAGGTGAAACAGAACATAAATCAAGTATGTGTTTGAGAGGGAGAAAGAGAGACTAATATACTAAATTAGTAGAGACTTTTTATAATTTTCATGGAATTAGAGTTGGTAAGGAGAACAACTATATTAACCTTCTCAATATTTTATACGGTTGTTGCTTAGTACTGATAGAAAAATGGAATTATTAGACTAAAAATTCCTGATGACTGGCTGTTTTTATAATTTCCGATTTTTTCCTGATGCGAAAAATTCAAGCCGAATTCCTGGTCTTCAAGACAGCTGGACACTCTGATTTAACTATAAAATAAAATAATTTATGTTAATAGGCAGTATAAGTCACAGCCGCAGTATGCTGGGTAAATTCAGCAATATGGCCGCTGTATTGAATGATTTAAACTTGTCACTATTTAAGTATCGACTATCTAAATAATTGATATCTGTGGAGTCAACACCATTGTTTGGATATAAAATGTACCACTTTTAACTATTTGCAACTATTATTATACTATTATTTTTAACAGGTTGGTATCGGTATCAAACCTAATACGGAGGTCACTGTCATAGATGAGTATATTGAGCTAGCTGACATGGTCCTGATAATGACAGTTGAGCCTGGTTTTGGGGGCCAGAAGTTCATGGAGAAGATGTTAGGTAAAGTCAGATACTTACGTGAAAACTACCCTGGTCTTGACATTGAAGTGGATGGAGGTGTTGGACTAGGTACAATTGATGCTTGCGCCCAGGTATGTATTATATTACACAGATTTAATTGTTAAATGCATGCAAGATAATATGTAATCGTATGTCTTGTAATCAATAATTATAGAATGGCAATTATGAAGGTAAAACTATCGAAAAGGGGCTCTTCTGTTGCTGTAGATTTGTAATGCGTTGAAACTATTGAGACAAGATCCAGAATGCTATTCGAGATGCTAACTTAACCTTGCTAATTCTATCCCTTTTATTCCAAATGTTTGAAAGCCCGCATCTACACACCATCGTCATCTGTAAGAATTCTGTTTGTGCCATTTCCCATACTTTCTTAATTGTGAAGTCACTTTATCTAAATTTTCATCTGAGATAGGCACAGATGCAGGTCAATTCCATTATCATCATAATAAAAGCACAGGGATATTTCAAGAAAGAAATAGAAAGAAAAACGAGGATCATCAGTGGCCATGAAGTAAAAGGTAATTTTCAATTTTCAATGGGCCTCAATATTCATTTGTTAAATATTTGGCTCAAAATTGTTATAACTCCTTTAATTCCAAACTCCTTGCCCACAAAAACGCTCTTGTAATAATATTTCATTCCCATGTATTCCTGATATCCCTCCGAGATGTCTGAAAAGAAAATGGTCATGGGACCTTCTAACTTTAAATAGTCATTGAAGGGCTACCAATGTGTAATTCCTTCCCAAGCCATTTTCATGTCTTATTTCACATTTACTTGTATGATTGTAACACAGTTGCAATCAAAAAAGACACATTGATATCTCAAAAATCGACAGCAGATGGAAACCCATCTGTTTTGCTAACAGGTCCCATTTGGTATGATGAGGTGCAAGAGCCCCTCTTTGATAGTTTTACTTCGGTATATGAAATATCTATGGGTAGCGAGTAGACACTTTCTCACAATCTCAGTGAAGAACAGATCTACTTCAGGAACCTAGCAACCCTGCCAACGCGAGCTCTTGATTTCTCTCACATCCTTTATTAGAGGATAATCATGTCTTTACCTTGATCCCATCACGCCTTAATTTTCCTTCTTATATCCTGGCTGACGGTGTGATGAGGTCTGCCAGTCCACAGAAGACATCTCATCTAAGGAAGAAAACCCTGACAGAAAATCACAGGCCCTCCAAGATTAACAGGGGTTGGACGCAGGGTCAATTGTCCCTCTTTGGAAAAATGTATCAATTACGAAACCTACAACAAGCCTCGGAAATAACTGTCTTTAATAGGCAATGACCTTTGCTTTGTATAAAGGACTACAATTTGCTACATGGAATGTACGGAGCTTTTTCAGATTAGATGCCGCTCAAATGGTGATAAATGGGATCCAAAGGTACACCATCGATATGATCGCTGTCCAAGAAGCTGAATGGTCCGGAAATGGCAAGTTAACCATAGGTGGATATACCGTGTTAATGAATAGAATGGAACCGGCGGCACTTCATTATGAGCCCTGAAAGATGAGAGAGTCAGTCCTGAGCTTCGAGCCTATCAATGACCGGATTAATGTGTTAAGGATAAGAGGTCGATGGTTTAACATCTCGATCATCAACATCTATGCACATATGGATAACAAAGACGAAGAAATGGAGTTCTACGACCTCATGGAATATATCTATGACCAAATCGAAAAACATGACGTAAACATAATACATAATGGGGGATTTCAATGTCAAAATTGGAAGAGAAGCCCAGTTTCAGCCGAATCTGAGCACAGCTTACATGATATAAGCAGCGATAATGGTGTGCGATGCATAAATTTTATAGCTGCAGAGAATCTGGTTGTGAGCAGCATGACTTTCCCACACAAAAACATCCATAAGCACGCATGGACCAGCCCAAGGGAGAGATGGAAGAACCAGATTGACCATATGCTGATAAGCAAAAGACAGAAGCTCAATACAAGACGTTCGGAGCTTTTGAGGAGCAGATTGCAACTCAGATCATGCTCATGATCCGTATAAAATTCAACTTAAGAATTTAGAGGATCCTAAACTCTAAGGGAGTTAACAAAAGTGCAAGATATGAAATCAATAAATTAAAAGATCCTTAGACAAAATCAACTTTCAAACTTGAGCTCAAAAACAGATTTGAATCTCTTGACCTTGAGAGATTTTGCATAGATAAACACTGGAGAGAAATGGAAAATGGAATAAAAGATTTAACTCAAAAATTGATTGGCATTCAGGAAAACGAAAAGTTAAGAAATGGTTCATAGACGAATGCCTAAAGATGGTGGATGAAAGAAGGAAAAGAAAAGTGACCCACCTTAGCAAGAAAAATAAGGAAGCTCGAGACAAGTATGAGTCAGCACAAAAAGCTGCTAATAAAATGCTTCAATCAGCCAAAAGAGATTTCCTAAAGCAGAGACTCACAGACATTGAAGAAAACTGGCAAGCCGGAAACACTTGTGAATTCTGCGCTGGCATCAGAAAAGAACGAGCCAGATTCAAAGGTAGAAACACTCAGATGAAAGACAAGAACGGAAAAGTAACGGCAGTTAAAGAAGAAGTGCTGGGGATATGGAAGGATTATTTCGAGCAACTCAACATGTGGATGAAAATGATGATCTGGACCATGCTGAGGACTTAGCACAGGATGAAGTAGATCAATTTGACTTACTAGATGTGCAGATAGCCATCGACCAATTTAAAAGAAGAAAAACTCCAGGAATTGACGTCCTAACTAGTGAGATCTCCAAAGATGGTACACATGTATTTGACCACATAGTAGCTGCAGTGCACCAACTCATTCTGAAAATATGGGGGGAAGAAAAGAGACCAGATAGTTGGAAGGCAGGCCTCATTTGTCTTATATTAAAGAAAGGATCCATGTTTGAGTGTGACAACTACAAAGGCATACCATTAAGTTTCGGTAGCATATAAGATCCTGACTTATGTATCCCACTGAATGAACCCCTTCTATGAGATAGTGCCATGCGAGTATTAAGCAGGATTTCGGCGAGGTAAGAGCTCATCGGATCAAATATTTATCCTGAAACAGATACTTGAGAAAAAAGGGAAAGCTCTATTCATTGACTTCAAAGCAGCCTACAACTCCATCGATAGAAACTGTCTTTGGCAAATCATGACATAACTGGGATTTTCAGGGAAGTTAGTGCGCATGATAAGGACTTGCATCAATGTATAATGCTGGTTCAGTGAGAGATAACGGAAGCCTTCAATGTAAAGTCAGGACTTCGCCAAGGAGATTGTCTTTCTCCGATGCTATTCAACCTTGCATTGGAGGAGGTAATGTGGGAATGATGAAGTGTGCTGTACACGTAGTAATGATGCACAAATACCTGGCATGTATGGATGATGTAACAAAAGTAAAGCAAAAGATATCCAGGTACTGGTCTTCTCACTGATCACAGCAGCGGAAGATTTAGGCTTAAAAGTAAATCAAAACATAATAGTCAGTTGACATCCGCATGATGGTATAGAAGGATCAATCCCTAATCAAAACAAAATATATGATTGAAATATACGTTTAGAAGAAATCATAAGTGTAGGAAGTCAAACCTTCCTGAAAGTAGACAATTTCAAATACTTTAGAAGCGCAGCAACCTCCATTGAAGTCAACCAAAGAATCCTCAGCGCGTACAAAGCGTTCTTCTCAGTAGCCCATAAGATCTTAGGATATGGGTAATTCAGTTATCTCACGAAAACTGAAACTACAAATTCATAATTCAATCATAAAACCCTTAGTGATGTATGGCAGTGAGACATGGTCTCTTATGGGCTTTATCTTACTCGTGAGAAAAAGGTTGAAAAATTTGAACACAAACTTCTCAGGTTGATAGTGGGCCCAAAGTGG
Organism: Rhaphigaster nebulosa; assembly: GCA_948150685.1. Classification (NCBI taxonomy): domain Eukaryota; kingdom Metazoa; phylum Arthropoda; class Insecta; order Hemiptera; family Pentatomidae; genus Rhaphigaster; species Rhaphigaster nebulosa. Next base: position 4,761,900 of record OX411311.1, on the reverse strand, counting down.
AATATGGAATGAGGGATTTAGAGAAGAAAGACTAATAAAGAAATAATCTCCGAAACGCAGCAATCGATCGAACTTGATATGAAAGCAAAAAGGTTACAATGGGCGGGATATGTGGCAAAAAGCCTCCCAACAGATCCCCTCTTCCTAATTATGAACGCCTCAGTAGTAGGAACCAGATCCAGAGGGAGGCCAAAACTCAGATGGGTAGACAGAATAAGAAGAATGCAGCTGAACACCACGTAATAAACTGAAAAGCCATCACCCAAGATAGACGTAGCTGCAGGAAGCTGGTAGAGGTGGCTAAAGATCTTCAAGTTCTGTAAAAAGCCCAAAAAAAAAAAAAAAAATTAAATATCCTGTTCATTTTATCATATATATTCATAATTATAATAAATATTTTCCAGTGAACTTTGTTAAATAGCTATGTTTCTTGTTTGTACTGGTTTCAGTTTTTGGAAAATTTGTTTACGATTTCTATAATGATGAATAAATGAGTTGTTTTTAAAAATAAGAATTCATTTATTCGCAGAAGTGATTCCATTCACATGGTCTGAGCCCAATATCATTGGATCACTTAATGCAGCTTATTTATTATCTAACAATGCCTGTGTTAAGTACAATCATTTTAACATTGCAATTACTTTCCAGGCAGGTGCAAACATGATTGTGTCCGGATCAGCTGTAACCAGCTCTGAAGATCCGAGGAAGGTTATTCAACAACTGAGGGACTCTGTCGTTTCCGCTCTAGGTTCTTCCTGACCTTTGAGAATGTTTCTCTTAAATAAGGATGTTAGCATTCCTCTTGATTACTTCTATATGTTTCTTATTTTAGGAAAGTCACTTAGTCACACTTTCAATATTTTTTTTGTTTTAATTGTACTAAACAATAGTTAATGATTCAATTTCTTGTATTTACTCCCTGAATATCATAATGATTATGTTTTCTGATTATGAAAACTAACAGAGTTATTAGGATGGAAATGTGGTAATGGGTTATTATACGCCCAACCAAAAAAAAATACGTTATTCTCTGCTAATATTGGTCCGATTTTGATGATATATTTTTTGTTTTATAGGAAATTTTATTACCTTTCGATTGACTATAACAAAAACGTTACTCATTTGTTATATGCCCCTCCACCAAAATATAATTGAAAACCAATGGGATACTTCTGAAATTTTTAATTTATGTGCCGGCATTAAAAATTCATATTCATTAATATTATTAAAATGGTTACTTCTTTAATTTGATCACAGCTGTCGATTTTCACTCGCTGCGCTCACTCTGGAGATTTTTATTTCCAATATTTCGAAAATTCCATCGAAGAAAGCCCATGAGATTGGGCATAATATTTCCATTACAACAATTTAAATTACATAAAGTTAGACCCCGACTCCAATTAAAAAGGATCCTTTGGGGTATTGTATATCTCGTGAGCGAGCAGAAATCAACAGCTGCGATCTAATTAAAGCAGTAATCATTTTAACAATACCAATGAATACAAATTTAATTTTTTATTACTGTAACATAAATTCCCATAAATACAAAGAAGAAAATTAAATTTTGTTGAAAAGAAATTTTTTTTATAGTCAATTGAAAGATAATAAAATCTCCTACAAATAAAAAAAATATCGAAATCGGACCAATATTAGCAGATATAGTGTATTTTTTTTTTTTTTTTTTTGTGGGGTGTATTACAAACCAGTACCTGAAAAATTTATTTTTCATTCTGGAGTGGTAAATATGACAATAAACAAAAAAAAAAATATAGTTTTATGCCGTTGATCACAGAAGGTTAGGTTATTATTTAAAAAAACATGAATTTAAATTACTACATTCATTCTGGAGTAGTCGTGCTCTTTATACTAACACAAATGGTCGACCAGTGTCAACCACAGATTTTTATTTGTTTTTAGAATCCTATTATTAATTTACTTATTAAATCTATGCTTTTTTAATGTCAGAAAAGATTTATAAATACAAATATTTAGGAAAATATATTGTAAAAGGAACTAAACATTTTTAAGTAAAAATAAAATAAAACATTCACTGTAAGGAATTATAAAAGAAAAAAAAATTTATTTTTGAAAATGCCAAATTTATGGCAAAATACATATCATTTAAAAACAATTTGGACCGACACTTTTCAAATTAGCCATCAATGTATTTTTCACCACACTTTAACTGGTAAAGTTAATCAACTCCAATTTTAGTATGGCTATAAAATGTTAGGCAATATTTCAAGCTTACACAAGACATCTGTCTCCTCATTATTACAGCTGTCATGATGTTAAATAATAATAAAAATAGTAACAGATAAGGAGAACTCCTTGATTCCTTTTTGGATAATAAAAAACTAGTATGCAGTCTTCTTGAAAACCAATTAAAATACTATCAATTGAATTATAGCACTCAAATAATAATTTTTGTTTTCAATTAATCAATTTTATAAACATAAAAATCACTAAATGTCTAAAATAACTTAAAAAGGGGAAGGAAGGACAGTTTCCAGCAGTTAGTTTGAGATGAATATTTTCCTAAGTTGAAGGCCATCAACGTAAACTAAAACATTGTAGCTTCCAATAGTAGTATATTTCCTCCCAAGCTTCCTGAAGAATATTTTTATTCCTATACTCCTTACTGGGATCAAGTAATACAGAGTAGTTCTTGACATGTTCAATTTGTTCTTCTTCCATGTTCATGTATGGCTGATGCTAACTGACGGTATCCGGGAGTTTTGATTTGTAGCCGAGTGCGTTAGCTAGTGTGTTGAGTAAGATCAAGTATCGACACATCACGTCAGCATAGTGTGTATGCTCCTATTCTAAATAACAATATAGTTTTTTTCATAACTCACATTTTGACGCCTTAGCATATCACATCAGCGTAATGTGAATGCATCTTACTGCTCTACTGGTGGAGGAAACTAGTCTGACAAGTAGGCCTTGTGGTCCTATTTGCCAACCCCTGACAGCTACCTTTAAGACACCACTCCGTACTAACCGGAGTGGGAGTGTCGATTCATTTCCCTGGACCACTGTGAATTAAATATTAATTGATCCAGGTGGGAATTGAACTCACAATATTCCGAGCTGGGTACTCTAGGACCCTTATACCTGTACGTTCGGCAGTCACGTCCTCTGAATGCACTTAAAGAGACAATTTAGTCTCGGATCTAATTTAACTTACTCTGGTATATAGCTATCCGTTTCTGAGCAAAAATTATTATATAAATGTAAGTTTATTTCTATTTTAAGTCATAGGTGGTTGATTATTCTGATTTTTAGAAATGATTATTTTTGGGGGTAAGTCGATGGTCAAAATATAAAAACAAAACAATAAGTTTTTTTTGTTTTTTCTTTATAGTCTATATTTCGGCCCAAAAGTTGGTGCACGTGGCTCTAAATCTGAAGGTCACACACATTTGGCTGAAACGACTGTATAAATAAAAAAACAAAATTTATTGTTTTGTTTTAATATTTTGACCGATCTACACCTACCTATTAATAAGTTATTTTACTTTTCATTGTTAATATAAATATTTTAACTTCTCTAGTACATGGTTTAAATTTAGGGTTACACTAACATATAAGAACTTGTTTTAATGGTCAATTTGAAAATATTTACAGTTAATGTTGATGTTATAATTCTTAGCATATTCAACATGCAAAATACAAGATAAAGCTAGAAATAAAATAAGAGAAAAATCTACATAACACTGGAAAAAAAAGTACTCTTTTCTCTTTACTTTTATTTTTATAAAAATTAAGCAAATTAATATAAACATGTTATACAATTTTGAAATAAGTATTATATTATACCTGCTATTACTGATAAAATTTTACACATATTTTTCAATAGATTCTAACAGTCCAACTCATACTATCTGTCACAGGTTTCTGTAGACATAAAATTAACAGTTTTAATGGTTTAAGATTTTGGATAATAGGAAAAATCAATCAATGGAATACTTTTTTAAAAATATGATCTAAACATAATATAAATACAATTATTAGATCCTTACATATTTACAAATGAAAATGAAATACAAGAGGACATAAGCAGAGTTTCATTTTAGGCAACGAATAGTTTAGATTATCTATTCAGGGCTAATAGAGCAATTCCTTCAATTATCTTCCTTAACACACTGAGTGCGACAGGGTTCAAACTAAAATGTTTTCCTGGGGTAGAACTTTTTTTCCCTCGAAATTAGTTTTCTTTTACTTTGATATGAACATTCGCTCCTCTTGTAGAATAAAGCTTGTAAGGTTTCTACAGCTTATAAAAGGTCTCACCAAGACTAGTGCCAAATAACAAGCAGCTATATTGGGGCAGAGACTTTCTAGACCCTACCTAAATGCGCAGATATACCCTTCGACATTCGCCTCAGGGAAGCAGAACGAAACGTCAAAGTATGTTCGACATCTCCACGCAACTTGTTAAGCTGTATAATCTAGTATAACCATATATAAATTTATATCATCTAGAGGATCTTAAAATTCACTAATAATACTTGTCCTAAATACACTTAATAATAATATATAAAATTAATTCTAATAAAACTTTGATATGAATAAATAAAATAAATAGATTAGTCCCGCTAAGAGATCAGGCACTGTTAGAGGTGCCTGATTCGTCACCTTACAGTATTATCGGGAGGAAGTATGATCAGCAGTCTGTTACAACTTCCTGATTTATCCCAAGTATTTATATAAATATAACTGATTTAATATCAGGTAATCATTTTATGATTGAGTGGATCCATGAAGTATCTTTCAAAACACTGGTTCCTACCCTGACAAAGCCTACTAATTTCCTGTTAATTAAGGATTTTCAGGGTGTCCCGCAAGTTTCCAAAAATGTTCCATTTTTTCTTAATAAAAAAAAATCCTCGAAGTTTTGAACTTAATTCTTATTGCAAATAAGTTTTAACGATTCCATAAATTTATTCAAGATAATTTTTTTATGTAGAGCACCGTAAATAGAATATTTTAATGCTTACTTTGAACTCTGAGTAAATATAATCAGTTCTGTCATAAATATAGTCAGCTGTGCACTTATTTTAATTTTGCATTTCTAATTTACAGCAGTTTTAATTTTAGGCTTCATTAATTGATCTAAAACACGTTGTCTGCCTTAAATTCTCAAAATTTTCAGGAGCCTCTTTCCTTGGGGGGTATTCCAGACTCCCCAGTAATTCAACTGTCCCGGAACAAACCTTTAAGGACCACTCTAGTTTACATGAAATTTTAGTATGCCAAACCACCAGGATCTGAATCTACAGCACAAGGCTACATCCGTCGATCACTAAGTATTATACAATACAACTATAAACAGAAATTTTTATTGGAGTGGTGTTTCTAGTTGGTAAATTATCAAAAAGAACAGGTAGGATCAATTATTAATAAAATAGGAAGACATCAGTTTTTTTTGGCCTGTCAATCAAAATGATGAAAAATAAAAATATGCAGAAAAACCTAGCTATTCTTAGCTATAAACCCACATAATTGGAGACTATTTGAAAATTTCAGTTCAACTGCATAGGAAACAGTTTGACAATTACAATAATAGGCCAACATATCAGAGAATGAGAAATAAAATAAAATTGAAAATATTTAAACGCAAGGCTCGACGTAGTTGCCAGGGAAGAGGCCGGTGATTCCATCCATCACACCTTCCCACCACCCGTCGTCGTTCTTCTTCAAGACGTAAATCACAGCAGACTCCTGGAAGCTCAGCTCGTCTTCCTTATCGGCATAATAGTCATAGATCGCCACAACTATAAAAAAAAAAAAATTCAAATTGGTCTTTATTTCTAAAGTATTATATTACATATATATATATATAAAGTTTACAATTTACTCTTGATAAATCAAATTTCAAGGGAATAAGAAATCATAACAAGTAGTGAGGATTAACTTCCTGATATAGAGATATTTTCAGGTAAAGGTATTCATAACATAAATTTTTTTTTTTCAGAGAGAGAGAAATTTTCATTGACTCATTGTAAATAATCTCTCTCTAAATATAAATAAATAAATATATATATATATATATATACACACACGCACACAAATTCAGCCTCCGTATGTTTGACTTCGCAAAACTCAAAAAGTAGTAGGTCAATTTTGAAATGGCTATCACTATTATTTAGAGAATTTCCTCCAGAAGGTTTATATGCACTAAATGTTTTGAAATACTTCCCTTACGGGGAGAAATGGGGAAAAATATCTAAAAAAAAAAAAAAAAAAAAATAGATTATTAGTCGTTGACATAACTCCATACATGTGGAACACATTTTAACAAGAGTGAAATTATTGTGGGAATAAGAAACCATTATTTAAGAGTTATTTGCTTTTTAAAATTGGAGATTAAAGGAAAAAATCTGGTGTGGTGTGCGCAGCACACAACTTTCCCTTACCGTCCAATAATAATTATCTTTTTAATATAATTTTAAAGAGTTCACATAAACACTGCTTCTAATAAACTCAGCAGCATTCACTTCTTCTGCCACTTAAGTACAATAAAACAGTTTTTTAAACAATTATAGTACGACAATTCTGTACACTACCTGTATATTTTAACTTTGTCAAGTTGCAAATATATTTTAAAAGTTTCTGGTTTAGTTTCCATGGAAACATTTTCTTTCCATTAAATAATGTGAAAGTAGAAATTATTAAGTTAATTTCCACTTTTGTATTCTTAAATTACTTTGTTACAGAGCGTATTGTTTACAACAGATTGGCGGATTGGTGGGAGGAGGTTCGGTCGCATCCTTCTCCTTTCGGATGCGCTCGGTTATCCATCTATTTTATGCTCCTCATAAAATACACTGTATCTTTGCTAATACTGGTGCGATTTTGATGATTTTTTTTTTATTCTTAGATAATGTAATATCCTTTCATATAATTCTGTACCTACCATAAATTGCACGCTTTTGAAGTTATGCGTAAATAAAATATTCTTTTCATCATAACTTTTTCCCCTGCATTTCCTCGGTAATGTTAAAGTTATAAAGTTAAAGGTCTTTATGAAGAATAATTTATGTAAGTTTCATCAAAATCGTTAGAGCCGTTTTCTAGAAAATTGTAAAAAAGTGTATAATCGATTATATAAAGTGGCACTTCCGGTTAGGCGATTGTGACGAAAATGTTGCTGTAACATCACATGCATGTGCCAACCTTGAATACATAATTTCAGTATCGTACAACTTTTCGTTTTTGAGCTAGACTGTTCACAGACACACACACCATTTTGCGAGACTTGGTCATTTGGAATCAGGAGACCTTAAAACGTGTATTTCTGTTGAAAAAATTCGAAAATTTTCACGATCGCAATATAGGTAAGGGAAAGGGAAGGGAAGGCACTTCGTATATAGGTAAGGGAAAGTAAAAAAGCGTAAAAACGTGAAGCTTTATAGCCGTTCTGACAAATTTATTATCATTTTGATCATGTTCCTAAAACTCATTTAAATGAAATGCGACGAATTCTAAACAATGTCAGTAAATTACCAAGAAAAATTTTCATTCCTTTGACCTTGGAATATTTAGAGTAAAAACTTTTGTTGGTAACTGGTTGTTTCGTTGAAAGTTCTGGTCGTCCCCCCCTAAGAGTTCTAATAATTCAAGCATAGAAATATAAAAGAGTATAAGTGCTTTTAGAAAATAATTTTCAGAATTCAAGTTTCAACTTGAAAAGTATTAAAGAAATATGACTTACAGTTCTAAGTATACAAATACTATTTAACGAAGCAATTTCTGATAAATAATTAAGGATGGCTTATTTCATAAACGTTCTGGGAAAAATAATTTTATTTTTATTTTAATTTTATTCAAAATAACAATAATTTTAACAATACCAATAAGTAATTTACATGATCAAATTAATTAAAACTACACAAATAAAAAAAACAAAAAAAAAACTTTTGGATAACTGACGTTCCGATAATCGATGCTCCACTGTATATATAATTCATGTGTTAAAAATAAAATAAAAATCAAAGTTAAACTTAAATCTTTTCTTTTTTTTTTTTAGCTGTTTGTAAAAGTTTTGTACAGTTTGATGATGAATGATGATTAGGAGTGATAAGAAAAATAGCTCTATCTTCTGTTACCAATATTATCTTTTAAAAGTTGAATATAAAAAATTTGAAATTTGGGAGAGTATTTAACTCGCAATTCTTTTCATGGGCAACCCCGTGGGGTACTGCTAGTGTAGTATGAAAAGACAAAACTATAAAAAAAAATTCACAATAATACAGAGAAATAATGTACCATAGATTACATAATAAAAAACTCCAAATTAGAAGTAGCTGACCTTGAAGCGAGAGGATGACTCAAATAGATATGTTGCAATCTGTTTGTTACTTTAAAATTAGTTGTTGACTAATAGAGATGAGGTTATTTATAATTCTGGTTTTCACCAAACACCAAATTCTTCGAGTCGTAGAGGTTAACTTTTAATTTCAACTGTAAGAGATTAATTTCTTCAAAATACGCTTTTATTTGTTTATGAACTAAACAAGAGAACGGAAGAAAAAAATCTTATTATCCCAGAATTTAAGCTTCAAAAGATCGAGAGTCAACTCTAATAATACGCTTGATTATGAAGTATTACTGAAATGCCATTGCTCCAGTTATCGGAGATAAGAAATTAACATAGTAAATGTTCATACTATAATGCAAGCAGGAATTTATGAATCTTAAATAGTCTATTAAAGACTATTATTGCTTTTCCTAGATAAAAATGACTGTACAGTAGAACCCCTATTAACCAGTCACGCATTAACTGTCTTTTCGATTAACCAGGCTAGTGAAAAAAAAAAGGAAGCACTTTTTGAGCAGTCTTGAAAAATCAGGTGTTAGTTTCCACAGTGGGTGTATGTTCAAATGCAGCAGGATCTCAGAAACTCTCACTTATCGGCTTAACAATGCGCCTTCAAAAATCTGAACCTGTCATCCCTCCCTGTTTATTATAGGTCACAAAAATCAGACTGTATGGGTTCAGAGTGGTTTGAGTCGAGACTTCGTACCAAAGGTGAAAAGCCATTTAAAAAGCTTAAATTTGCCAATCAAAGCATTTCTGGTCTTGGGCAATGCAGCTACCCTCCTGATAAACTGCTCAGCGACAAGGTTAACCTAAAAATAATTTTTCTTCCTCCTAATTTGGCAGGTTTAGTCCAGCCCATGGTCCATGGGGTGATATTGAATTATTAAAAAGGCATCACAGACATAAATTTCTGTACGAAATTTCGAAACATTAGGAGAGTGAGGACAGTTGCTTGAAACTGAAAAAAAATCAATATCAAGGTTGTGATTTATATGTCAGCTAAGGCCTACGAAGAAATTACGGCTTCTACTTTCTTGAAATCATGGCAGAAACTTTGGCCAGACATAGAGAACCTTGTTGCCTCTTTTAGAAGATGATCATGCAGAAAACGAATTCATTCAAGAGCATTACAATTGCAACCTGAAGGCATTGAGGATTGAATGATCAACTGTGACGAGGATCTTAAAAATGAGTTTTTGACTGATGAAGAAATCATATCATTAGCTATTGAAGAGAACACAGAGAAAAATGAAGAGATGGAAAAAGTGTCTCATAGCGAAGCCAGAAATTAATGGAGGTGGCACTGATGAACGCTGAACAGCAATGCAGATTTTCTAATCATAAAAAAAATGGAGAGATTTGCGAAATTCTGTAAATGTTAAAAATACAAGACTGTTTCATAAAATAACTTAGCTATCATTGTTAATTTGTACATTGCGTACACTTTCTATTTTTCTATGTTTTCAAATATATGATAAAATCTTATATTATAAAATAACTACTCATACAGAAGTTTGCGTTGCTACATGAAATAGTTTTGTTTTGTTTTTTTGTGAACAAACACACTTCCCTTAAATTATCTTTATTATTTTTCTAATATTAAAACTTTTTTACCCACAAACAACCAACGTTTCGAAATTCTCTTTCATTTTCTGTTTCCCTTTATTTTTTTCTTGATTATATTATTTTTTCTAATATAAAATAATTAGCAGTACTTCTTTGTTAAAAAATTGCACTAGAGAATGTCTGCTAAGACTATCGATGTAGAGTGTGACGTCGATATAGTTTTAGCAGACACTCTCTAGTGCAATAATATTTTTTTTTATAATAGTGGACACAACAGACGAAATAATGTATTATGGAAAAAACAGATCTTAGAGAAGTACCGATAATTATTTTATATTAGAAAAAATAGCATAATTAAGGAAAAAAGAAAGAAAAACCCAGAAGATGAAAATTTAAAGTTAGAAAAATAATAAAGATAATTTAAGGAAAGTGTGTTTGTTCACAAAAAAACAAAACAAAACTATTTAATAATAAAATCTGTGTGTACATATTACTTACATCAGAAAACAGTATCATTCTACATTTCTGTTAATATTTCCCATTGGGTCACAGTCCTGAAGCGGCCAGTTAACAGGTACCATATTGACTAGTTCTCTTCTCAATCATAATTATGGAACAGTCTACCCATACTTTTACAGAATCATATGGTAGAAAAGCAAAATAGACCGGGCAGTAAATATAAAATAGATTAGCAAAATAATAAGAAACCTGCTGGACCTTTTTCTATATAATTTTTCGGAACCCAACCAGGAAGATCGAGTTCATCAGTGACAATAGGCATAGCTGTGCTTCCGAACGGATGTTCCATGGGTGCTGGTGGAGGTGGTAAAGGTGGAGATGACCGCGCCTCTGTGTGCTGCTGGCTGAGGATGAGAGGCGATGGTGGAGCTGAAGATAATAAAACATATCTGAATTTAGAGAATAGTATTTTAGTTTAGTATTTTTACAAATTTGTAATTTAACTATTACAAGTTATTTTTGAAATTCAGTAAGTATTATTAACTTTTCAATTTTTTTAAGTTGATTACATTGTACTTTCACATATCTAAATGTAAATATCAGCAGTAAAATACATTAAATTGCACATTAAAAAATTATATGAAATGACCTACAGGTAAAAAGTATCGCATCACTTGGAATTATCGTTAAAAAAGTCCTTTTGAAAAGTTTAATGGAATATTTTAGTTAGGGATTATCACTAGCAAAGAATATCAGCATAAAAAAAAAAAGGATTATCATGGAGTAACACAAAATCATCTCCAATAAACATTGCACCAATAAATGGCGCAAATGGTACCACATATTCTAGAAGGAAGTCTTCAATTTACCTGATAGCATTTATAGTGTGTCTATTAGCTAATATATAACTCTGTATAAATTCCACTCTACACCTTCACAGCCTCTGGTAACACTCTAGAAGACATTTCACAGTGAATATCTTCACCTGAACTCCACACTCTCTCCCTTTCATCACGTGAGTTTAAAATGAATCTTGACTCATTTCTGAACAATACACGGGACCAATGTTAATTTTTCCAATCATAGTGCTCTCAGGCAAACTGAAGTATTTGAACTTTATGTGCTCTAGCGAGAAGTGGACCCGTTTCCGATCTTCTGGCATGTATAGCAACTTCATTTAAGCTTCTTGCAACCATTCTTCAAGGAATTTAGACATCTCGGGCTTCCTCAATTAAATTTCTAACTTCATTGGCAGTTGAAAACCGGTTTCTTAAAACATGAAGGCCTAATGTACGCCATTAAAACCAGTATTACAATTACTGTTTAGATAGATAGAGGTTGGGCCAATACCAAGTATTGACAATGTGAGTTAATTATTTAATGTAGCAGAAGAAATAATCAAAGCTATAGATCCACTAGGCATTGGCATGAATTCAGATTTGGGTAAAGATTGTGAAATTATATTTGGGCGGACCAACATTTACAATTGATATATTTATAGACCCCAGCTTCCAATTTCTTCTAAGATAGCTTCGGACCACCATAATGAAGCTTACAAATACAGAAGAGGTACTCCTAAAGAATCACCACAAGGAAAAAAATGAAAGAGATGTGACCTGTGAGTCTGTTTTATTTCAGTTTATATTTTCTTACTTTGTAAATTTTTTTTATTTTATTTTCCCAAAAGTCTACTAAATAGCACAAAAATGAAAATTAAAACGTTGACTGCCAACTACGAGATAACTCGTACTTTGTTTACTTGCCATATTTGTGCAGCTATGAGGAAATTCGTAGAGTTTCAGTGGTAATATGAATAGATAGAGAGCCTCAGGAGAGAGAACAAAAAATCAAGGTTGGCTTGCATGAACAGAAAGTATAATTGCACAAAGATTATTAAAAATCAACAAGCAAAATAATATTTTTATTGTCTGTGATAATTTATAAAACAATCTTCTACGCAAAGGGCTTTTTTAAGATAATTTGCAAGATTTTTTTCCCCCCAAAAAACATGTTCTATAGAATGTTCTTATGTGATTAAATTAAATTATTTTTTTATACCAGAATCCTGAAAAGTACTGCGGCAGTCGACGTGTTAATTAGTGTTGGGTCAGATTGACTCAGCCTTACCATTAGTGCTTCACCCTTCAACCTTACCATTACATGGTTAAAATATGTAAGACAAATATAAAATCTTACAAAATATATATAAATACTTACGAGGCATGTGATGGTCAATGGTGTAGCTAACAGCTTGAGGAGGCGGCGGGCTGGCCACTTGCTGTTGATGCGCAAGGGGTAAGGTACTGTAACCTGCACCCGTCCTTCGGGGATGTCCCACTGGATAGTTGGGTGCGTAATGGCTAGGCACCTGGCATAATATATTATTGGAAAAATATCTCAACTCTATAAAACAGAACTACTATACAAAAAAATAATACAAGAAAAGAATTATATTTACATAATTTGTACAAATAGTTCCGAAAGAAAACAAGCTAGAGCTATGAGGAGCTTGGAAAGTTTTCAATAATGGTACTATTGTAATAGTGTTACTGATATCTAATGGATCGCTGTTAACAAACATCAGTTCTCAACTGAGTAAATTATATTGTATGTATGCAAACCACTGAAGGAAAATCCATTCAAAATGTATGTCTTTGAAAGTGTGCCAAGTAAAGAAAGTGTTTATTGTTATTATGTCCGGAACCTTCACTATCATAAGTTGAAATGGAGACAGCCTTATGTCTCTCAGACTATTGATGCATCATAAGAAACCTGAAAAATTGTAACAGTGAGCGAGTAGGCATTGGTTACAATTGATTGTAGAAAAGATAACAATAAAAACTTCATGAGGTAAAAAAAAAAAAAAAAATGTCTTGGGTTCAGTACTTGATAACGAAATTTTATTTTTTGACTATCTGGTATACTAGGAGATGATGTGGTCAGTATCCATTCTCAACCACCAGATTTATTCCCACAGTAGAGGCTGGGTCTCCCTCCCCAAGGAAGACTCACAGAGTCAGTCCACGGCTGATATCACAAAATAAATAAATTATCTGTCCAGTTAGGAATCCAGTGCCTTATTCATCTCCCCCCTCATGATTATTAAAAAATTTAAGTATAAATCTGCACATTAATTGTGAAAACAAGAAAACCAACCATTCCAAACAAAAACGGTAAAAACAAGAAGGCCAACTATTGCAAAAATTATTGATAATTTCACAATTTTGTCAATACTGAAGCATAAATATGACTCAGACACAGGTAGAAAGTAACAAATCTCGTCTTCGTAAAAATTGCAGGTTGATAACTTTTACATACAAACCGACGATTTTCTCACTTTTTTTTTTTTTTTTTTTTTAGAAATATGGTGTTATTTTGTTATTATAGATTCAGTATGGCGGGAGAAGGGGAGAGAGAGGGGAAGGAAAATATTAATATCCGCAATCCTAACAATATAAAAATAAATATACAAAATTTTATTTGATCGGTGTGACAGAGACGATGAATTCGTTAGTTATAGGTTCCTTTTAGTTCTAAATTGTCTAATTTTAAGAATAATTTAAGAAATAAATTGATTCTGTGTTACATTTTAAACAACTCAGAGCTAAGTGAGCAATTTTGATTTTATAGTCAAATAATCTATTATTACTAATAAATATAAAAAAAGTGGTTAACTAAATAAAAAAAATAGCACTATCTCAGGAATCTATTAAATAAAAATGTATGAAGGCTTCATGCTATATTACTAGCTCATATGATAGTACTACACCTTTACAAAAAAGTATGACCAATTTTAATAAGGACTTTTTTTTTATTTAAATAAATAATTTCCTTTATTATGATATTGATTTATATAAGATAAAGTACTATTTACCACTGTGTACTTTGGTACACATTGCAAAGTACTATTACCCATGCATTATTTATCACCACTCCACTTTGCTGATACGAAACCACAAGTTCATAAAATACCTTGCTCAGAAGGTATACCCACCATAACCAAAAGGGTTGTGGTTATATTATCACTGCAGTCATTTTGAATTGAAAGACGTTTATCAACAAAATCACCCAGGTTGTTCTGAATTAATGCTGAGACCCCGACTCAACACAGAGGGAGCTTATTAATGATTAGCCATTAATCATTTTATCTCAGCTACTGAGAAACAGGTGTGTCAATTTGAATAAAAAATGGAAGTGCTATTGAACCTCAATGATTTACCCAAACCATTCAGAACAGTCAAACACCACAATGCAAAAGGAAATATTTACCAATTGGATATTTTAACAATTAACAACATTATTATTAATTAGTTTCAATTTTTGACCTTCCATATTGTAAGTTTCCTTCACTATTTTGCCTCAAGTTCACAATAAAACTCAATAGCTTTTATTTATATACTTCTTTAGACATTTCGGAGATACTTTGTCTCCTTCTTTAGCTTCTAAATACAACAATAATAAATGATCAAAAACAGTCTCAATTAATTACAATTTCATATTTATATCTACAATATATTATATTTTTTTAAGTTCTGTTGAACTAGTCAATTTATAAAATCTAACAAACAATTTGATAAAATTCTCTTACATCCCTAATATCAATGTTGAAATGTTGGATGAGCCAATTAGAACTGTTATCCATTCATTGGATCCACTGGCTGTTGTAAATTGTAGTGAACATCCTGATAATTTAAATTGAAAGTTGGTAAATTGTTGTCAAAAATTACACATCAAACATGCATCTGGAAGTAATTTTAAAAAAATAAGTAAGTGATGTCTCAATACAAAACTGTGCGTCTGGCTGATTGTAACTGTAGCGAAGTATGAGCCAGACATGCCCAGGGTACGCTCACATATCCTCAAAATTCATCCATCGAGCATACACCTGGAATTTGTCTTATTTTCTTCCAAATATTTTTCTGATTTCAAAACTGCACGCCTACTTTAAATGGTAGCAAGATCAGTTCCAGACGCTAATATAGTTAGTAAAACTTACTCATCCTCTCAATGTTGAGGTACCTACTTCTTGAGGTACCTACTTCTTGAGGTACCTACTTCTTGAGTTACCTACTTCTTGAGGTACCTACTTCTACCAAAAAAAACTTAACAAGAACTGCTTTTAAATAGAAAGCAATTTTAATTCATCATTATAACTTTTAATAAATGTGTTAGTATTATAATGTATCCCCAATTTATTGCTGATTCTCAAACCCATCGAAAAAGTTGTGGTATAACAAATTAAAGAGCATTTAAAGAGCATGAGTAACCACAACACAATAATTGGGTTAGGTGGTGTGGTCAAAAACCATGGTCATACAACGGCGATTTTGTCTAACTTTGTCAAATACTGGAAATGAGTTCTCTAAGAGAAAAATTCATCAGATAAAAGTTGTAAAGCATCAAATCCTGCATCCACTAAGTATCAATCTTTTAAAATCGATGAAGTAAGCCTCTAAATATCCAATCTCCCGATTTCCGGTATTGGCATATTAGCTCAATTGAAATATCATTTTGGATTGCAAAAGTGGAGTAATTTTGGTTTTCAGGTATATTGTTGCCTCTTTCATGAAAAATCCGAGTTTTAGACCTCTTCCTTCCAGTGTGTTTTTTTCTGCCATCTTGAAAAAACGCTAAGATAGAGAACTTTTTGCAGTTATTCGTCAGTAACTCACTTCCAGTTCATTTAACATGAACATGGGCCATTACCATTTTTAAAGATTGTTAAATTTCCATCCAGTTTTGTGTATTATATTTCTTAAAATTCGAAATAGCTACTGAGATACGGGACCGTGGTTTTTGACCACACCACTTAACCCAATTATTGTGTTGTGGTTACTCATTCATTCATTCATTACTCATTAACATTACCAACACATTTATTAAAAGTTATAGTGATGAATTAAAATTTCTTTCTAGTTAAAAGTAGTTTTTGTTAAATTTTTTAGTAGAAATAAGTACCTCAACATTGAGAGGAAAAGTAAGTTTTACTTCCTATATTAGCATCTGGGACTGATTTAGCTACACTTTAAAGTAGCCAGACGTACAATTTTGAAATCAGAAAAATATTTGGAAGAAAATATGACCAGTTCCAGGTGCATGCTCGATGAGAGGTGCATGTTCAATGGGTAAATTTTGAGGATGTCAGATCGCACTCTAGGCGCGCGTCTGGCGCACACTTCGCTACAGTTACCATCAGTCAGACGCGCAGTTTTGTGTCGAGACATCACTTACCTATTTTTAAAATTACTTCCAGATGCATGTTCGATGGGGGTAATTTTGACGACAATTTACCAACTTTCAATTTAAATTTTCAGGATGTTCGCTACACTTTACAACAACGAGGTGCGGAGTTTTGTGTTGAGACATCACTAACCTATTTTTTAAAATTACTTCCAGATGTATGCTCAATGGGTGATCTAAATCTGCCACTGGCTCCCGTACTATTATGTATGTAAGAGAATTTTATTAAATTATTTGTTAGATTTTATAAATTAACTAGTTCATCAGGCCTTTAAAAAAATAATGTGTTGTAAATATAAATAGAATATTGGAAGTAATTGTGAGACTGTTTTTGATAATTTGTTATTGTTGTATTTAGATGCTGAAGATTGAGACAAAGTATCCCTGAAATGTCAAGAGAAATATATAAATTAAATCTATTGAGTTTTATTGTGGCGTTGAGAGAAAATAGTGAAGACAACTTGTTATTATCACCAGAAATACAAATAAATATTGAAAATGAAATTAAATTATTTTTAATTTCTTTAAAAAAAATTATTAGGAATGAGCAATGAGAGAAGAGAAGATAAGCTACAATTAAGCTATAAAATATACAAACATAGCTTCGTACATTACCTTAAGAATATAATACGGAAATCATGTAAACCAGTTCCTTTTACTTAATACTTTATTATGCGATAGGAAATAATACCAGTGGACAAACAAAATAGGCCTGTCAATGAGGGGATTGTAGAGGTTAATGAGGGGACAGCCAAAATTAACCTCAGGACTTTGTTTGGACTAATTAAGAGGTAAACATACTAAAAGTCCAAGGATCTATGACCAAAGGAGGGTAGAAGGTCATGTTTTGCGGTTATTCATTTATATCTTGAAAACTGTTGGACTTAGCTTAAAAAATTAAATGTAGAAAATTAAAGATCATTGAATTTCCTACAAGGATGCTCCTATTAAATTTTTTTATTAAAAAAAAAATCTGTTATAGTTTAAGAAACATACCAAAAACTTATTTTTTACTCCATTATATACTTTTCCTTTTATCGTCTTTCCCCTTCATTACTTCGAAGAGCGCATATTTCTTAAACTATAACAGATATGAAAAAAATTAATAGGGGCATTCTTGTAGCAAGTTTAATGCTCTTCAGTTTTTTACATAAAATGTTTTAAGCTAGGATCAACCATTTTTGAGATATAAACAAGAAACTGAAAAACATGATGTTCTCCTTCCCCTCTTCTTTTTGCCTCTGCTCCTATATCCATGGACTTTCAGTATGTTCACCTCTTAACTGAAGTCAATTTTGGCCGTCACGTCATTCCCATCAATATCCCCTTTTGAGCATTCATTGACTAGACTGAAAGTAGTCTAAACCCCGATCAGCAATGATATCACCACATAGATTATAACGATAACAAAACTGTTAATTTTCAATAAAGGTTAATGACACGTAAAAATTACATGTTAATCTGGAAGCCATTGCATTACAAACACAGCATTCAAGTTAATACAGGCAGTTAGAGACAATTAGGGAAACAGCCCCACACTGATGTTATTAGGAGCGTGCTGAGGGTCTTTATCGACCGCAACTACCTTATTTTGCTCCATCGTCAGATGCCCTTGTCCAGGCCTGCTCCCTCCGCTTACCATCTCATCACCTTTCGTCCAATTCTATTGATGAAGGAAAATTTTTAGTTAGGCTAATTAAAAAAAAAAAAAAAAAAAGGAAAAAAAAATTAAATCTAACCCAGATAAATAAAAAAAAAAAATACAACCACAGCATTCCATCTGTCGATCCATTCTTGCATATTATACTCCTGAAAGGTAGCATAACTAAAGAATAAAATTTGATGTTCATATGAATCAATGAAATGTTTTAGGAAGGCTCTAAAATAATTGAATCGGTTATTTCAAGAATGACACATGTAACATTTTTAAAATTTTGATAAAAATGCAAACAACTATTTAGTGCTAACATTCTAAAAGATAAAATCGACAACAAATAAATAGCGTAAACAATCAATCTTTAGGAGAGAGTGGAGCAGGTTGACGATTTGATTTTTATGCAAACTATGTTTGACGTGCGCAAATGCTCTTGGTTTCTTTGAATACAACAACGAGGCTATGCTATCATATTTTTTCAGACCTTTTTTGAAGTGTTGAGTTTTCAAGAGAACTTCAAAGTCTAAAAGTCAAGGTGAGCCAACAAACCTCGACCCCGGGGTTGGTTGCCACAGTTTGGAAAAGTTCTCATAAAAGACTGAACAACAACTGGGAACAAGGGTTTGTATTGGAAAACATTATAAAGGAACAAAAATCAATGGAGTAAAAATAAAACAAATCCAACAACTAAACATTTTTTTTTCTTTTGTATGTTTTAGGAAGGCCATTTCTCCATCTTTTACTTTATTTTTAAAACATTTTTCAACAAGTCTTTTTACTTACAATAATTTCATATAGCAAACAAGTTGGCCAACCAGCCCTGAACTGGATTCAAAACAAAAATGACTGCCAAGATTCAGGAAAATAAAAATCAAAGAGTTTTACATTACAGTAATCATAATGAAAAAGAGAATAATATGTGACAAAGAATGGAAGAATTGCTTGACATGCGAATTCTGTCAAAGAAAAATAAAAAAATTCACTTATCAAGATGAAAAAACAGTTTTCGCAAATCACTCTTCTATGGAAGCTCACAAGACACTGAAAACTTTGTAATAACTATCTGTAGAATAGGACGTCATATAGTGAGAATAAAAAAAAACAGTAGGCCAACCTACCCCTTATGCCAACCAGTCCCACTCTCCTCTACATTATTTATGGCAGGTTTTAGCAGCATAAATATAATTATAGGTTCAGACAAAATTTTACACTTGCGTTGTTTCTACAGTAAACCATATTTTGGTCTCTTTTCACATTTTTCATTTAATTATAACTGCATGCGTACTGATTAAAAAATTCTTCTGAAATAACGAACTTAAATTTTCAAAAACTTAGAAAAGATAAGAAAATTTAATTGTTTTAACATTAAAAAAAAGTGGCATATGACCATGTCCTAATATCTCATTCTGACTCCAGTATTCCTCTTGCTGTCTTATCAGTCGGCCAATTGAGAATCTGATAGTAAAAAGTTTCATAGCCGATGATGTAGCTGATCCTCTATCTTTTCGTAAACAGTCCTGTTTCTTAATGAGTACACTTTTGGTGTTGGAAGAGCCAGATAACAGTAATGTTTCCTAGTGAGTACACTTTTGGTGTTGGAAGAGTCAGATAACAGTCATGTTTCCTAGTGAGTACACTTTTGGTGTTGGAAGAGCCAGATAACAGTCATGTTTCCTAGTGAGTACACTTTTGGTGTTGGAAGAGCCAAAGAAAGAAAATTTAATCCTTTATCAATGATCAATGTAAAATGTTTTTGGAACACCAGAAATGTACTATTTAATAGATATAAAAAAGAAGTGCATACTGCTTCAGAACATTTTTTTAATCTTACCCTCATGTGATATAAATATAGTTTTGCTCTGTTAGTCTTCAGGTTGTGAATACAAAAAAAAAAAAAGACACATAACTGCCGGAGATAAAATATCTTCTGCAGAAACAGTACATGTGATTCACTTGTGTTCTTTCTACTATAGACGAAATGTTTTGAATTGATTTTTTCAAGAAAAAAATGGATTATGGAATGTGTGTTGTTTTTTTTTTGCACTAAAAGTTGCATCTTTGAACAATATATCCAACACAACTTTCAATTCATGTGTCGTTTCTGAAATAACTAATTCAATTATTGTGAAGTTCAAAACAATAATAAATAATAACGAAAAAATAAAAATCGAACATCAATCATTAATGTGTCAACAAAATTTTTTTATACACAATTAAACATTCATTTTCAGAGATGATTATAATTAATATAGCTAGGTCATTAATATTAGTTAGTATAATTTTAACTTCTGACTTAAGTTTCCACAATTATTTAGCAACTATGACAACAAAAGAATACAGTAACGGGGCAACACTGACTGGGATCGAAAACAGAAAACGAAAAAATTATTATCCCGTTTTACCTTGGGTAAATAAATACAAGCAGTATCCTGTTAGCTCAAAGGAGAAGGATTTAGGTTCCAAAATTTAATATTAATCTGAACTGATCCAAAAAGTGCCACATCGTCTTTCATAAACGGAGAAATGACGAAACCATTTTGACACTCTTGGTGCGGGCACGATTTTATGAAAATACCCCGTGGATGGGCACATATTTTTCAAAAAGTAAATATGAAATGAAAAAATTAATAAGAAAAGAACGCATTTGACGATTTAAGAACGAAATGCACTGCTTGAAAGCTAGAAGCCATCTGTCGCTACTTGGAATAGAAAAACTATCTCCACCAGGGACAATGGAATAAAACTGAATGGGATTCAAAGGAGCGTGAGCCTCACCTGAGGTCCACCCGTCCCTGGGGAAAACTGAGGTACCTCACCTCAGATCCTTCCACACCCAATGCCTTAAACCACAAAAAAAAATTGATACATTTTTAAGAAAAACAGACTAGTGTTCACACCTGATCACAGACTAAACAGTACCAGAGAGCAAAGACAAAACGTAACAATGATGCCTGCCTTTCCTGCGACTCAAGAACAAAGTTAGTTTGTGGCTCATAAATAAAAATACATGCCAGCGATAGATCATACAACTCCTTTGTTCAGTAAATGTTTTTAAACAATATAGTTTCTATTCTTGTTATGGTGGTACCACAAAATTCAGTGATGACTGCCGGAGATGGTCTTTGCATTTGTCATCCACTTGTGAAGGCTCAACATGATTCTGGCATCAGATGCTATTCCAGCATCCCATCTAAGCCGACATTTTCCTCTACATGTTGTACCGATACAAACTCTTGCTCTTGTTTATATTTTTTGTATAATTTTTTTTTTTGGCAGATTGTCATCTATTCATACCCACTCCACTTACCTTAGTCTGCCGATGCTTGCAAACTAGGTTACATCCAGGATTACATCCATTTTTTTTCGACCTTCCAGTGAGTTTTCAGGCTATCTTGAAAACCCGCTAAGAAAAAGCACTTTTTTCAGTTATTCCTCAGTAACTCTCTTCCAGCGTATTTAAGGTAAAAATGTGAGATTTCCAATTTTAAAGAACGTTAAATTTCCTGCAAATTTTGTAAAATTCGGAATAGCTACTGAGATATAGGACTGTGAAAATGTCCAAAAAACGCAAAAAGTTAATTTGGTTTCGCCTTAATAACTATGTTCTAGTGCTGTTCAGTGAAAAATGCACAATAACCAATCTTGTAGATGATTAAATTTCCAACAGTTGTCATACAAAATATTACTCTCAACAGGCGCCAAGATATATTGAAATAACAATTTTAGAAAAAGTGGACTGGAAACTGAAAATATTATTCCCTATTCAAATTTATATGGGTACAAACAAATAAAAAACAAAAATTCTAGCATGGGTGACCTCAGGAGAACTTTGGGCATTAATCCATCCATCAATAATACCATCCTCATGCATTAATGACGATATTACATTCAGGAATACATAAAATTTTGACGTTTCTTGGATATCAAAAGTTCTCCTGAGGTCACCCGTGCTAGAATTTTTGTTTTTTACTTGTTGGCACCCATATAAATAAGTTGAAAAAATAAAAAGTTCTATCCCACCTTTTACATCATAGACCCCTGTTTTGATCTACTGACTGGTCTACAAGACATATGGAGCAAAAGAGATGAAATACTTATAATGAAAAATGTCTGCTAAAAGAAATTTTTTTTTTCTTCTTTAAATTGTGAATAATCAAAAATTATTTTAGTGTAACATAATTGGCCAATTCTCCTTAACTGCTCAGAAACATTGTCAATATCAGTAGCAGAAGATTCGTTGTAGAATATTTGGAGCCAAAATTGTTAATCAAGGAATGGAGAAATGACAAATGATAAAGGAACTCAGAGATTTTTTAATAAACTGGATGCAATCTAGTTTGCAAACATTGGGAGACTAAGGCAAGTGGAGTGAGTATGAATAAATGACAATCAGCCTGCATCATTGTATGGGATGATGGAGTAGTATCTGATGCCAGAGTCATGTTGAGCCACCAGAATTGGATAACAGGTCTACAAGACCATCTCAGGCACTCATCACTGAGTTTTGTGGTGCCACCACAATACAAGGGGCACTAGGAAAATTTGGAAATATTTTCCACAATTTTTCAAAATAGTTTCCACAGCACAAAATAAACTTTTCCATTCTCCTAAACTAGTCTTCAAAGTAACCCCCCTCACCTTTCTTCTGCGATTTGGTAACACTCAATTTCCCAAGCCCTCAAAATATTCTTATCGTTTATGAAATGCCTCCCTTTCAGCCTGTTTTTCACCTGAGAGAAAATCGCGAAGTTGCAGAGAGCTAGATCTGGGCTGTAGGGAGGATGCTCTAACAGTTTTATTCCAGTTAACCCTTTCGCTGCTATGAGCTTCTATAGTAGTCCGGCGGTTGCAGTGCCCCGTGTGCTATGAGCTTCTATAGTAGTTCGACTTGTTTTGCGCCTGACTGCTACTATCTTATATATTAGTTCTTCAACTATTGCCATCTGCAGACTATTTAAAGAAGTAGCAATGTCCTTCAAAGACGAAAGAGGGCATGGGAATTCATTTTTGTCATTTATAGCTTCCTTCTACTCGGCCAACTCTCGTACATGATCCGTCTCTTTTCTTATGACCATATACGGTTTCTCTTTACCTGACATTTTCCCTATTCTCTTCAGTATATTTTCTGCTTTGGTAGTGAATAGTTAAGTGCGTAAAGATGTCAAAAAAATTTATTCTGAAGAAGAATTCTTAGAGCTTTTGGCGGGTGCGAGTGAAAGTCTTTTTCAGATTACGACGAGGAATATGAAGATAGATCCCAAAATGTCTCTGTTGGAGAAAGGCCTGGAACTAGTGGGGTTTCAAGGCAATTATCTTCTGAGGACGATGATAAAGATAAATGCTATATATAATGATAAATGCTAAACGCAAAAATTATTCCGCACACGGGGCACTGCAGGCGCTAGAGTATCCCGCACCACCATATCCTCCCACCGCACGAGTATTCCGCAGCTAAAGGGTTAAACCCCAATAAAAACTTTAGCATTATCATAGTGAAGGAAACATGAACCCATTCTTGAATTTGGCCGAGGTTTCTGGAGAGCTCACACCACTTTAGGGAGACATTCATTGGTGTACCACTAATCTGTGATAGTCTTCTGCGTTTCTAACACCACAGGCCCCTTACACTTAAAAATACCACCACCATTTTCTCTTAACAGATCTGGATACCCGGACAGTCACGGGAGTATTCTCATCTTTAAACACCCACATTTTGCTCTGAATCTTAGTTGGGACATCATAATAGTAAAGCCAAGTTTCATCCGATGAAGCTGGACAACCTGATCTTGGAGCATCCTCAAGCTCAAAATTTCCTCTTTCAAACTCCCAGTACCACCTGAATATAGTCTTATGGTGTGGACAATCCTCTCCAAACACTGATTCACACTTAATTCACGTGCAAAATTGTAGCACAAACTCTCTGTTTTCAACTTTAGACTTGATGACACCTTTCACTAGCAGTCAGAAGAGAAATGACCCTAGCCCCGTGGCTGTGCCGGTTACTGCGTAGGCTAGGATAGACCTACGCATGCACTAACCCATCCCCTTCTGGCGTGATCCCATCTCTCATACTGCAATATTTTCCTAATGCCCTTGTAAGAATGAAAGCTATATTGTTTAAAAACATTTACTGAACAATGGAATTGTATGGCCTACCCCTGGCCTATATCTTTATTTATGAGCCACAGTTATACTGTCAACCATTTATACTGCAGTTCTCATATTTCAAGAGAATGATGAATTACTTTAAGAACTTTAAGTTAAAATAGTTTGAGAAGTGAGACATACAACATGTCTTGGCACCTTTGACTAAACAAAGTAAAATTCCGAGCTGCCTGAAGTTCTCCAGTAGCTTCTCTAAAAAACCAGCTATTGCAATTTAATTCCTTAACAATAATACTGCTGAAATCGCCATTTTCTCATCAGCAACTTATGCCATATACCTTCAATAATGGCTCAGTTAAAATTTGATACATAATAGAGGATATTTTCTGATAATAGTAATAGTTATAAAAAGCAAAGACAATGCTTCACAATCTTATTAAGGAATCTATGATAACCAGTCTGTTATATATTTAACAGTGATATATAAAGTTAAAATAGAATTTACTGTCACTTACCTGAGGTGGCGCCACAGCTGGTGGTGTCCTATACTCCCGAGAGCTTTTACCGAGGGAACCAGTTGCAGAACGCAAAGCTGAAGGGGGTGTTGGAGGTTTGGTAGTAGGAGCAGGGCCAACTACTGTCGTCTGCGAGCTAGATCGGGATTTGATTCCTCTACCACCGGACCAACCCCCATCCTGTATCCTTGCACCGTGTCCAATATCATCTAATGCTGCACAAAGATTTAATATACTTAATAAACATAGATAATTATGAACTAACTAATTATATTACAACCTAATAATGTGGTAATTAAAGGAATTTTAAATAATCTGTTTCAAAAGATTAGATTGTTACCTTAGTTTAGAATGGCCATAAGTAGAGCCCGGATTTCGTGCAGTAAAAAAATTGTAAAGCGCGCAATAAAAATGCCAAAACGTGTAAAAATGTACAAAGAAAAATAAAATTCTGTCATATAGATCGTTTATGCTTAAAAAAAATCTACATATTCCATTTTCTTTCATAAATTACTATTTTTACGTTGTAAAGTATGTTAAGGAAGTATTCTAATCGCGAACATTTTTTGGTTTTCAGATTTCAACGGAAATATCTATTTTGACCATCCCTGAATCCATTTTGACTAGTTTCGTCATGACATCTGCACTTATTTCGCATAACTCAGAAACGGTTAGCCGTCTTCATCAATAATTATATTAAAATATACTGTAAAACATCTCAAATTTGGTAAATAGGACCTTTATACCAATATGAATGTCTTTACTAAATTTTGGTTAAAATTGGTGAGCCGAAAAGGGTACTTTACTTGAAGGTCATAATAAACTTACACAAAAAATTATATTAAATTTAATTAGAGAGATCATATGGTTCGATAATAAAGGTTACATTTGCGATTTTTTACCATTCCAATTAAACATCCTTATTACTTGTTTTAAGTGTTACAATAGAGTGTAAAATATTGGTTTTCCTCCCCATTTGTGAGAAGAACAATTCTGCAGCAGGAGAATAAGATACAAGTTATGTGGGTTCTTCTGTCGAAAATGTCTCATTTCCAATTCTTTATCTAGTGACATTGACAGTTCTAATGTTGTCACAGATCACGAAGAAATCTCTTGGAAACTAGTTACCTACTGAAAGAAAACGACATATAATAACGGAATGAGACCTCCAGAAACAAGAGCTTGTGTCAACGGTTTTTGTCGTTTTTGAGATATTGCAATCTTCGGAAACTAGAAATCAAATTCAGGATCACTTTTTGAGCCACAGATTTATAGTTTAATAGGCGTACAAGGAAGTCATGTGTTGTCCACATCAGATATTTTCTTAATAAATTAGGTAGGTTGGAACATTGTTACGGAAAATGTGAAAACTTCATGAGCTCTTATTAGAGTATTTTTTGCTACTTTTTCCACAATCATATGTGATTCACACATTTTCTGATTAAGTGTTTTTATTGCCAACTGATAAATTTTTTAATAACGTATTGCATGGTCAAGTGAGACAATCCCAAATTTCTGCCGATATATCGATAACTCAATCCTTGTCAAAAAATTTGAAGCATTCATCTTTGCCGGTAGAATTTAACTCTTTGGATTTACGATCCATTTTGGTGGATGGTCTTCCAATTCTGAACATTTTTCCCATTTTGGGTTTATATTTGAATAAGTATAATCAATTAGATGAAAAGCATGAGTAGATAACTAAACTAGTTAATATCACAACTATTACAGCATGAATAATTTTTTTGCTTGACCAATTTCTGATATTTGTTTTTAATTAGGTTGTACAGATTTTTAATTCTCTTTACTAATAAAAATTTATGCGGGATGTTGTTTGTTATCATATTCACTAATTAATTAATTTTCAATAAATTATTGAACATATTTTTGTCTGAAAAGCTGTGTGTATGCATAATTATTTTGCCAACTATAGACTTAATGTAGCACTGTAGAACAACAGGAAGTGAATGGAGTGGTAAGGATTAACTGACTTTCTATGAATCTAAAAAGAGCAAAACAAACTTCAATTTTCAGTCTCAGTACCATAATTTTCCAGAAAATTGAATTGTATTTCATGTTATAAATTGTAACGTATTACTTTGTGAATCAATCTGACCTATGTAATTTTGGTTCGATGCTTATATTTTCAAGAAATTTGCAATTTTTTTTTTAATTACGGCTAAATGTGCAATTTAATGCAGTAAAAACATAATACATGATCTACCCATAAATTATACCACAATAAAATTCTAAAAGCTTGATTAAGCTAAATACGTTTCTCTGAATTGTATGAAAGGCGATTCCAAGAGAATGAGTCAGCAGACAAATTGACCAAACTAGCTGCGGAAAATGAGCTTACTATTATATCAAAGCACTATTTTCCAATGTTTAATTTTAATGAAGGAAGGACAATTTCAACAACAGATTAAAATATATAGAAACTCATCCAAACCTCATAGCCATAAAAAATATGTGTACAACACATGACAAAAAACTAACTGCTTGATTCTGAGCCTATAGGTCAAGAAGTTTATGCATATCATAGCTAGTATCCCTGACCTACTCAATGTTCTTCTGATTACTGACTGCAACAAGCTTAAAAGGTGGCAACTGTTAAATGACATACCTCCAATTGATATCGGGTCTATTTAAGGTTTTTTTAATTGTATATAAGGGAGCGGGGTAGCTCAGTTGGTAAGGCACTGCGCTACTAATCTCAAGGTCCCGTGTTCGAGACCGGCTGAGGCAGATAGTTATTTATTCTGTATTCAGTCGCGGATCGACCCTGTGGGATCGGGGGACCCTCCTGGGGCTCACCCAGCCTCTATAAAGTGGTTACCCTTAATTGGGGGAAAAACCTGGCGGTTGAGATCTCGGCCAAATCACCTCCTTACATAACCATTGGCTTAGAAACAGTACAGTCCTTACCCAAGTACTGAGCCCAAGACCCTTCACGGGTTGTAGTGGTACAGGTTTTTTTTTTTTTTAATTGTATATAAAATGAAATAAAATAGAATTTTAATACAACTGGCATTTTGTCTCAAGATTGTTAATAACAGCTTAATGTTGCTAAAAACCTTTTTACAGCTCTAAATAACAATGATATGAAGTTTGGTCTAAACTGGTTTAGCTTTTTAGTTAGTTAAGGTGGCGGATGGCAGATTGATATAGCTCAAGACCTTTTTATGGCTCTATATAACAACAGAAAAAAAGTTTCAACGAAATCAGTTCAGCCGTTTTCTCGTGATAATGAGACAACTTTAAACAAGAAATCACTTTTCTTTGATACTCTGAATTTAACATTTTATGTCATGACCTGTATATTTTATAGTACAAATGATCTGCCAGGTAAACTTTCAATTAATAGTGGTTTAGGCCATATAGTGACTATTATTTTAAAACAATAACTTTCTGCGTTAAAAAAACAATATCACTTACCATTGAAATCTATAGGTTTACGAACATATTTAATAGGTTTTTCAGGGTTAGCAGGAGCAATAATTTTATATTGCCTATTAGTAGTTTTGTTTGCAGTAAGAACACCAATTTCCCTTCTTGCAACTTTTTCTTTGTGAATCATAACAGTCTAGAAAAAAAAATAAAAATTAATGAAATATAAGATATAATATAAATTTTTGGAGAATTAATAGCGAACCTGATCAATATGATTCATTTGTGCCTCCATTTCTTCAAGCTGTGTAGACTGCAAGTTAAGTAACTGAAGAAAATTGTAAGCCAATGTATTTATTTGATATGCAACACTAGCCAAAGATTGTGTAGTGTAATTTTTTGTTTCTTCGAGGGCATACCGCTTGTTTTCTGCCTGAAATTTTATAATACCATACATCATTATTTTCTATCATAAATTTTATGGTTTAATGCTGTCCATATAATGTTTCAGCAATACTTTTTATCAATGATTTATAAAATTAAAGGTTCTAATAACCTATAATATAGCATAGGCTAAGGTACATTAAGGTTTCCTAATCTTGACTCATTCAACTACACAAAAGTTAACATAAATATATTATTTCTAAGTTTCAATGTATTGAACATATAATCTCAATATGTTTAAGTATAGTATACTTTGTAAATGTTTTATTAAAAACATCATGCCATAATATAACACAAGATGCAATATTAACTATAACAAATTTAAAATTTGGGAAATATTTGACAAAAAAATCTCGAAACATTGTTTCACATAAAAAAACTTTCCCCAATTTCCTAATAAAGTAATCCCATTATCAATAACAACTCAAAATGTTGTCCAAATGTTAACAATAAATCTTTTCAACAAGAATTATACACAGTAAACATTAACCTTCAATCCGAGAAACTTTAAATAGACCAATAAATTTTTTTCACCCATTAATTGCAACCTTAAATAGCATCTACCTGAAAATAATTTCCTTCACAGTAGTCAGCAACTCTTTCTAAATTAGTAAAACTGTCCATTAAGTTGCTCTGCCCCTCAGGTATTTCAGTATTCAATAGAGCAGCCAGTTCAGCCATATTATCAGATTCACTCCCAAGACCCGATTCTCTACTGGGGTCCATCATACCTACGAAATTCAAAAAGTATTAAGAAAATTTAGAGTTTATTAAAAATATTAATAGTAGTTACTTTTAACACACCTTTGCCATACATTCTGAAGACACTTTAGTTTAGTCCACAACTGATATAAATTAAAACGAATTGACAGAGCCACAAATAACTCTGCAACCTAATCTGCAACCGTTACTCTACAGTATGAAGGGTATAGACAAACTAATTAAGTCTATTTATCTTGTAGACCTTGAATTACTGAACAACAATTTATCTTATTTATTACCTCCCTCTACAAACATCCAAAGAGATAGCTGCAGTGAAGTTATACTATGATTAATCAGGCTTAAAGAAATATAATAAGATTAAGGGTATGCTTAGTTAGACCAAGAACGTCAGCCCCTACAGTTGCGTCAAATTCTTCTAGCTGACTGAATTTTAGTGTTAGCTAGAGAGATTAAGGTAAAACTTTACAATCAGGACGCCTTATCACTGGCACTACCACTTTCCGCCGCCATTTGTGGTAACTAATTGCTTTGTTATCAATTCTAACATTCGTATTCATCCGAATTATTAAAAATATTACTGCTTTAATTATATATTATTTAAAATTATTAGTGCTGTCGACTTCCGCTCACTACTTTCGCCTAAGAGATAAAAAAAAAACACTAATAGATCCTTTGAAGTTGAGGTCGGGGCCTTACTGTAATTTCAATAATTACTGCTTTAATTAGATCACTGCTGCCGACTTCCGCTCGTTCAAGAGATATAAAAACCTCTAAAAGTTCCTTTTCAGTTGAGGTCGGACCCTTACCCTAATTTAAATTATTACTGCTTCAAATTATTGCTACAACTTCTCCAGACCACCGGTAGTCGACAGCACTAATAATTTTAAATAATATCTAATTAAAGCAGTAATAACTCTAATATATACGAATTTTAGAATTGAATAGAAAGCAGTTAGTTAGCACAAATGGCGCTTGAGAGTGTTAGTGCGACGGCTTTCGGATAACTTCGGCCCGAGCCAGTGATAACGCTTCTTGATTGTAAAGTTTTAACGGAATTAGACGTAACTGGATGGGCTGATGTCCTTGATCTGAGCTAATACTGAGGCTTAACAACCCCTTAGGTTTTATGCCGATAACAACAGCAATCATTGGATAAATTCTTCCTTTTTCTAAATCACATCAAATCCTAATATATATATATATATATATATATATATATATATATATATATATATATATATATATATATATATATATATATATAAGATCAATTGTACACAATCCAACGTCACGGTCTACCACTCAAACGTTTTCACTTTGGTTCAGATCCAAATTGCACCTTTTTTTAAATTCTTTCTTTATAGGGTTCAGCAACTTTGGCCCTCTCTGGTTATATCTTATCTTATTTAATGCCAGGTAATAAGAGTTTGGTTTACAAATGCATCTCAAAAGCAAACATTATTTCGTGCTACAAAATTTCGCCAGTACAAGCCCCTATCAAACCGTATATAATGTTACCATATACTTCTGAAAGCTGGACTCTCACTAAATGCGAGGAACAAACGGTAGAGATGACTGGCGGTTTGATCTGCAAGAGGCTCTGACTCACCCCAAGTTGCAGCCCGGTTAAGTAAATATTAAAGAATACAGAACACCAAATAAATATCAGATTAGATTGTAAGGTCTCAATCAAGGTTTCACCGTCTTAATCCGTTCAATTAGGCTCACCTTGAAGACATTAAGATGAGAACTCTTAATTGAATCTATATTGACGTCTTTTTCTTAGCTGAATATTTAAAACAGAGATAAAGGAGACGGATAGAACATTAAGAGAGATGAAACCCACGACCAAAGAAAGGCATGGAAATCTCTGGTTATTACCTAATTAGCACAAGGATGCTAAGATTCCCCTAAACTGTTTTAAAATAAATTGTAGTTGAAAGTCATTTGCTGGAAACTTGACCCTTACTCGGGGTATAGATCTACTTTCTTGTCAATTTCAGTTTTAGTGGTTACCAAATCATAATTTGTCTCAAGCAAACAAATCTAGATTTATTTCTATATTTTAAGCAACCACAAAACTACATTCTTGGCCTTAACTGCTTTGGAACATTATCTACTTGTTTCGATATGTACATGTATTGTTTTTATGTCTCATAGAAGTTTAAAATATATATTTTACAGAAAACTATCTAAACTTTATATTCGGCGTCATAAATTGTTTTCTTATACTTTCGAGCCGAAAATTACTAGCTCTTAGTCTTTCTCTACATCTTTTTGAACGTGCTGGTTTTGATTTTTATTTTTTGATGTAAACAGTAAGGAGGTGATAATTATTATAACCTTCCTGGTAAACAAGTTCTAAGGCTGTAAATAATGAGTGGTGAGTGAGGCTGATAAAATGTGGCGCTCAATAAATATAAATAATGGCCAGTACTTTACTTCATTAGAAATAAAACCCACGAAACAGTTGTGTATAACCTTATCTGATCTCATCTACCTTTGGAAGGAAACACTTAGTAGAGAAGAGACTATCCTTAGATTTAAGGTTTGTAACTTTCTTCCAATTTTTAAATATTTAGGGAAGATTTTTTATTTATTTCATTTTTTTCCACAGGAATGTAATCCAAAAGCAAACCTGTCAGAAGAGAGAATAATAGAGTTTGTCGAGGAACTGTTTTTAACAGACAATGGTAGTCCTAATTTAGAAATGGAAATGTCTGGAGATAAATTGAAATTGAATATTTCCAAAACTTTAATTGTTAAGATGTCTTATTATTTTACTTTTACAAAGCTTAGTGAAGAATCGGTATGAAATTAATAAGTTACGGATTATTTAATCATCATCTTTATCTTGATAGCTTGTGTTCCATGGTTGAACATTCTGATGAATTATTTGATTTGTTTTTTCGGTTATTAGTCTATTAATAATTGGCTTTCAGGAGAGAGAGGCAGCCTAGTGAGTAAAGCATGACTTTCTTTGAATATATATGTTCAAATCCTAGTTTCTCATTCTAAAATTTCTTTGTGATTAGTGAGCTTTGTACCCCAATCAGTCCCTACTCTCTAACCTCTTTATGGAATGTTGATTATTTAATATTAATTATTTTTCTAGGTTATAAATCTGTATTATAAGAATTTTCAGCTTTGATAGTATTTCATTGCTTTCAATGTTATTAATGAATATATATATATTTTTTTAATAATAATAAAAGGCTTAGCGAACCTGGAGGTTCGATGCCGATAGCACTAATCGCTGTCTACAAATCTCGGTCCACCGACTACCGTCCAAACCTAAATTCATTAGATCACTCTTAATACTATCCTCCCACCTACGTTTCGGTCTACCCCTCGGACGTTTACCAGTCGGCTCAGCGTTTATTAACTTTTTAGGAATTCGTTCGTTACTGAGCCCAACAACTTTGCAAGCCCATTTCAACCGTCGCGATGATATCACTTCGATTATATTAACAGGGTGCATGGTCCGCAATTCCGCATTGTGTAATCTCCTAAATTCTCCAGTTGACTCATCCTTTTTTGGACCAAATATTTTATGCAGTACTTTATTCTCGAATGCCTTGAGGCGTTGTTCATCCTTCAAGGTTAGCGGCCACGTTTCACACCCATACAGAACTGTAGGCAAGATAATAGTTTAGTATATTCTAAGTTTTAAGTTTCTGGACAAAATGCGCGACCTAAGTAATGTTGATACCGAAAAATAACAAGCATTTCCCGCCTTTATTTCCTCTTGAATTTCGTTTTTTCTAGTAATCTCAGACCCCAAATACTTAAATTTCTCAACGTGTTCAAACCTATTTTCTCCTATATCTATATCCTCAAAATCGCCTCTGTTTCTATTGCTAACCATATATTTCGTCTTATCCGTATTTATTTTGAGGCCAACCTCTCTCCCAGCTGTCATCAACGTTGTTGTATTCAGTTTTATAGTTTCCGCATCCTCCTTTTTTTTTTTTAAAAAAAGGGTAATTCTCAGAAAAGAACAAAAATTGTGTCCCTTGTACCTGTCAGATGATGAAATCAATTTGGGTACAACTATAGACTAGGGGCGCATTATTACTTGTTCATTCCGAGGTCGCCCGAACGTTGCCGAAATAGCACACTCTAACGTCATTTGTGTTAACTAACTGCTTTACATTCAATTGTAACATTCGTATTCATTGGAATTATTGAAATTATTCCTGCTTTAATTAGATATTATTTAAAATTACTAGTGCTGTCGACTTCCCGTGATCTGGGCAAATTTTTGTAATAATTTAAAGGAGTGATATTTTAAATTACGCTAAGGACCCGACCTTAACTGAAAAGGATCCGTTGATGTTTTGTTTAGTTCTTGGGCGAACGTAATGAGTGGAAGTCGACAGCACTAGTAATTTTAAATAATATCTAATTAAAGCAAGAACAATTTTAATAATTCCAACGAATACGAATGTTACAATTGAATGCAAAGCAGTTAGTTAGCACAAATGATGCTAGAGTATGCTAGTCCGGCAACCTTCGGGTGACCTCGGAATGAATAAGTGATAACGCGCCCTTAGTCTATAGTTGTACCTCAATTGTTGTTTTTTATCCATTATGTTCATTTCGCTTCCCGACTCACTGAAAGAAACAAAAACAATCAGTTTTCACTAAACTATCAACTTTTTTGTTGAGTCTAACATCTCAGTTCTCATTACTGCATGAGGTAATGAAAACCTGATTGAAAATCAATAACTTTATTGGTTTAATCAAGGATGAAATCAATTGAAATTACATCTCCAGTGTCTTTTTTTTTTTTATCTTTAACTTTTTTGTGTTGAAATTAATTTTAATCAGTTTCGAAAAATTCTAATTTCAAAAAAGTTACCGATGTGCAGGATGTTTCAGGTTGGAATAATTCTTCATTGCAGGGTTGGAAAATATGTTCTTCATAACAGCTCACAAATCTCATTACCACCTCACTAACTAAAAAATTATCATCATTATCACCAGTTAAAAAAATTGGGAATTTTGAATTCCTAGTCCAAAATTTGGAATTCAGTTCAAAACTGTCTTAAAAATCATTTATTAGTATCTCTAGATCACTCATGAATTTTTCCGATTTTTTGGGAGGAGCTCAGTGACCCACATTTTTGTACTTTTTCTGAGAATCACTCGTAATTGTTCTGTCAAATAGTAGTGAAATTTATAAACAATATTGTGAGTGAGTAATATTCTTAAAATAAATAAAATTATTAATGATTAATTACATCTAAATTTGAGGGGAGGAATGATAGGTATCATGGGTCATTACTCTTTATTGGAAATTTATTTTCACCATCTACTTGTGCAACAATTTAGAAATTATTTGCTTAATGCTTTTAATTAAGAATATGATTTTGGTTATTTTTTTTTTAATAAACTAAGATTTAATTGGAATCTTTGAATAACAACCTAATGACTTACGGAGCATGATTTAATTCCTAATTTTAGGTTTATAGGGAATTGATTGTTCCACTTTTACTGGTGATTAATGAATTGAAGTATGCTCAGGAAGAACTGTATAAGAAGTTGGAGGCTAAAGATCTCCATCTTAAAGAGTTTGAGTTAGAAGGGTACCGAATAACAAGAAGTGAGTTGTTTTTTACTTTATATAATCGAAAAATTTCCTTTTGTATCAGACTGATAATTTAAAAAAGTATTAAGTATCAAAAAATTTTCATGTAGTCTTACTCGGTTAAGCTCAATTAGATGAAACTACTTTTATAAGCATTACATTAAAAAAATATTTGCCCTATTTCATGTTTCTTAAATTATTTATAACATTTCATGCCTTATCAATAGAAGTTAAAGTACTACTTCAGTTTCGCTAGACCAGCATGGCCATTGGCTACAATCCTCACTTCATAGGTTCTTACTCTACATTTTGAAACTAACCGAGTGTAACCAAATAACTAAATTTAAGTTATGGTAAGGCCCCGACTTCAACTGAAAAGGTTCCGTTGGGGATTTGTTTATCTCTTGAGCGAGTGGAAGTTGACAGTTGTGATCTAATTAAAACAATAATCATTATTCGGCAGTAGTTAGACTGTGTAAAATTTTACTTTTAATTAAGGTACGATTCCATCGATACCACATTGACCTAAAACGCCAGTATGCAATTAAATAAGTTTTTTTATTTGTGTTTTTCATCATTCATTATCCAGCTTATCATGGATACTTTGGTGTTAAGCTTGGTGATCAGGATAAATCCTGGACACTGGATCGTATAGCATCATAGCTTTGGTCTTGGAGAAGATAAGGTATCGTGAACATCATTGGGTGATTTATGTGGACTTAAAAATGGTAAACTTTCTCCTCGGACAGCAAACTGGCAAATATCCTTGTTTCTTATGCCTCTGGGATAGCAGAGATAAAACACACCACTGGGTTAGACAAGAGTGGCCTAAGAGAGAAGACATGGTCGTTGGAGAAAATAACGTAATTAACGAACCCTGAGTTGAACGAGAGATAATCATCTTTCCTCCACTACGTATCAAGACAGGCCTTATAAAGCAGTCTGTAAAGGCTCTTGATAAGGACAGATCATGCTTTGCATTTATAGGGGAAAAAATGCCTTACTTGAGTAAGGAAAAAATTAAAGCAGGAATATCTAACGGTCCAGAAATAAGAAAATTCATTAAGGACCAAGCCTTTGTAAATTCCATGAATGAGGCTGAGTAAAAAATCTGGACTTCATTTGTAGCAGTTGTCGGAAATTTTCTGGGCAAATCAGAAGATTTTCCAGAAAACCATAAACGATATGCTTAAAAACTTCAAATCCATTGGGTGCAACATAAGTATTAAGATGCACTATTTACAGTCACCTGGATCGTTTCCCTAAAAATTTAGGAGATAGCAGTGAGGAACAAGGTGAAAGATTTCATCAGGATATTAAAATTATGGAGGACCGCTATCAAGGAAGATGGGATACGCACATGATGGCAGGTTATTGCTGGAGTTTAGAAAGGGACTGTTCCAAGATATATTCAAGAATGTCATGAAAAAGAAGCTTCCGAAGTGTTGAGTGACTAGTTGGTTCCATCGATGACTTGGTACTATCTTTGTATAATATAATAATGTTAGTGTAATTTAATAATAAACATTTCATGTTTAATTATTATATTTAAATCATGGATTTAACCTAATTTAACATAAAACATATAACCCACTGCTTATGTTTGCTAGGGTTTTTTAAAAAGATTCACTTTTCGTCACTTGTGATAATTTTTTTCCAGAACCTGTTATCTTTCGGATTTTAAAGCAAAATTTTGCACATATCAACTCGTTGCTGGGGTTGGGCTTCTGTCAAGTCATGTGGGTCGGACCTTGGTCTTAAATTCCGTTGATGCTTCTTGAATGTGTGAACGAGTACCCCCATGCAACTACTCGTGATTTATCGGCCGTACTAGGGGCTTCTAATGCCACAGTGGCTCATCTTAAAAATCTGGGTGTACGGAAACATTTAGTCAGCTCCTGATTCTTCATTCCTTTTATATATCGGACTTAACTTCATTGACTTAAGGGGTCTCCCAACTAAATGATAAGTAGCCACCATTCTAAAACAGCGAAACACATATCTATCTCAATAGAATGAAATCTGTCAAATTTTAAATATCTGCCAAAAAGTGACTTGTGGGGTCTCTCAACTTAACGATTCAATGGTGATAGATAAAACGTTAGATACTTGTAAGGCTTATTAATTATTTCTTTATTGATTAATCTTTATTTTCATCCCTTTAGAAAACGTAGTCACATCTAACTTCAGAAAGGAGGAATTCAAACAGGAATTGAAACCCAATCTGGAAGATAGGATTAAATTTGGTCTTAAAAATGCTTCTTCCATTTTTATTGAAGGTGTGAATGAAGTGTATCCAGCTTTTCAAAAGTATTGTTATTTTCAAAACTCTTGTAATTATTATTTTTGTAGTTATAAGAACCCGATATACAAATTAATCATTTAAAAGAAAAATAATTGCATTTTCACATCCATTTTACGGGATATTGGTAATTAAATTAATGTCAGCATATCAAAAAATGTTTTGAAATTATAACATCAAATATTTTCGTAGTAGCTATGTTGTGAAATAACATGAACAGCTGATTGGAACACCTCATGAGGATAATTAAAGAGGAGGAGCTTTTTCATTGAAAAAATATTAGTTTAGGTCTTTTAAGATTTTTAATATAAGGTATTACTAAGACATAATCAATAAGTATTAATTTTTTTAAAGTAAATTTGGACCTGTAGAATTAATTTTGATAAAAATTACTGAGAAATTCTTTTGTTTACTGAATAGGTTAGTACAACCATTGTGTTCTAAAACTTGTGAATTGTCACAGTCTGTTGAAGAAAGAAATGGATCTAGAATTGAAGTAAGTCATAATATGATTTTTATTTTATGGTTTTTAAATAAAATTGCTTTTGTTGGTGATGATTTAACATAATTTGTGGAATAAAGGTACTAAAGCTGTAGGGTGGAAAAAGGAAAAAAGGAAAGAATCGGAGGACCAATGAATTGGAATGAAATTTGATTTGTTTTAAATTTACCATTTCTACAAATCTAATGAAAATTTATGATATTTTGCTTTAATTATTTCCTGAAGTAGTTTAAAATTGCTTTTTTCCGGGATAACTTTAGCATTATTTTTTAAATTTAAATGCTTTTTCCGAGTTTTGTTTTATTTCACATCCTTTATACAACATATGATTCAATATTTTCATTTTTTTTTTAAATATTTGTATCTCAGAGATACAGGACACAATGTCCATTTTTACCAATTTGGTATTATAACTGTTGGAAACCATTTGAAATTAGTCGATTAATTTTTTTAAGGAAGTCAAAACACATAATTGAAATATTTTCAGGAGGTGAATGACAAAACAATTTCATCTTTAAAGGAACAAAAAAGATTTTATAAATAAAAATATTTTTTGGTAATTGGTATATATTGAAAATATTTTTGGGCATTCATGAAAATAGTTTTTGCATATTAATGGTGAAAATACCCAACCTCCAAATGTCAAAAATGGCATGTTTACAGAGGAGCATTATAAGGTATAAAACACAACATTGAGTATAGAGTGTTTGGCTGCTGCTGCCATATTTAGAGTTTTTTCATTGAAAATAACAGCATAGGATGTATAACACTTAATGTATAAATACATATTATAACAACACATTAGTAAAAAAAATCACATAAATTGACCTTGGAGGTTGGGAATCTTCACCATCGATATATAAAATCTCGTTATATTTTCAAAGTAAAACACAATTTTATTTGTGTATATTTATAAGACAGAAATTTATTTATAAGAAAAAAATCATTTAAACAAGAATAGAATGCTCTAAAAAAAATCTGTCAATGGCTTAAGCAGGTTACGCACATGGGAACAACGGTTCGCCAACTAAAGTTCGGGATGTTGCTCTCTAGACACTATACGGTTCATCCAAAATGCCACACAAATTGCTGCTTAGCAATTTATGATAACATCTGAGAACAAAAATATTTTCAGAAAAATAGAGAAAAAAAAAACCATCAAATTTTGCTAAAAAAATATATATATATATTTATTATTTTAATATAGCATTTTCAAGTAAAGTGTAACCTTTTCCATTTCAATGGTAACTTTTTTTTAACATTAGAGGTATAGAACATTATGCCCATTTTTATTATTACACATTATTACTTAACTTTTTTGTGTTAGCCAGAGGTATAGATTACTATGTCCTATTGCTATGTACCGGTTAACAGCTAACCAGTCAATGTTTCGCCAATTCTGGCATCATTAGGAAAGAAAAAACGAAGATCACATATATATGGACCAAAATTAGGTCTGCATTTATGTGAATTTTCATTTATTTTTTCTGTTGGAAACACCATTCGAAATCAGTTGATTAATTTTTTTTTATGAAAGTCAAAACTTATAATTGATACATTTTTAGGAGGTGAATGACAAACAAACAATTTCATCAATTAAAAGGAACAAAAAAGGTAATGAAGAAACTATTGTTTGCAAGAGGCTTAAATCGACTAAGAAAATAATTTTGTAAGTTAAATGCTGGCATGAAGATTTTTTCACTCAATTATAAAAATATTTTATTTATTTAATGAATAAAGTTGAATGTTTCTTTTACTTACCACAGCCTTAATTGATCACAATTTAATAATGCTTAATTGAAGTGACCCTATTTTAAAGTATTTATTTTATGATGATTGGATTTGCTTATCTTTTTGAATTCTGCGTTCTTTGATTGAATAAACATACATTTGATTGAATAAAGAAAATTATCAAGGATACAAAAATCTTTATTAAAATAAATATAGATATTCTTTGTGTTTTTAATGGTATCCTACATCACATTGAGAATAATAAATGAAGTGTTTAATAAGATTAATTAAATTTATGTTTTTAAATAATCATGATTTTAACGGCAGATTATAATAATGTACTTGTAAATAGTCAACAGCCTGCCTTTATTTTTATATATTAAAGTATTCACCTAAATCAACAAACATACATTGTAAATAGTTTTATAGTGTAATTTTATTAGATTTAGTTTAGTATCTTGTAAGAAAGTTTATTGGATTTCGAAGAAATTGTTTGTTACATTATAAGTGTCGTGCGCAATTAAATGTAATTGCTGTAAATAAGTGCTCATTAGGTCGGCATTGCCTGGTAACAGAATGACAGCGGCGTTGCCTAGCATTTTTGTGATTACAGTTGTGCGGCCCAGTACAGTTTATTACCTGACCCTGCTGGTGTATCGTCAGTGCCAATGCGGATGTTTTGTTTCTATGAAATTTGACTGTATACTGTGAGTGTAGACATCGACCCACAGACTTTCGAGAGTTACTGGGGTATCTACAACCTCGTAGCAACAGCCTACAATGCTATTGCAGTGAGAACTACATTCTGCCTCTTATATATCGGAGTAGCATGCCTTCCCTTCGAATTTGAAATCATGAAAAAACAAGAGGAACATCTCGAAAGAGTTAAGAAGAATTCTAATGATATGTCAATATGACATTTCTTATTTTGTAAATAAAATGTAAATTTAATATTTTGTTTTATATATATAAAATTGTTTTTCAAATATTCTACATTATGAAGCCGATCCATTTTTATTTGCAAAACTACAAAAAATTGTAATTTTAAATCTTTTTTTATATGTAGGTTTCTGAAATCTGATTATTCAATTTTCATAAATTTAAATATATATTTTTTATTTAGAATTAATAAATTAATTTATGTCTGTCAATTCATAACCAATAACCAACACAATTACATTTATTTAATACTTTCATTGGTCACAAACAATAAATAAATAATAAGAATTATCAAAATTAGAAAAAATTTAAATTTAACATTGGTGACCCTGCCAGGATTGGGTCGGTTCAATGCTAAAGCCATCTTTGTTATAACATTATGCATTTAGGATCTTGAAGGATAAAGTCAAATAATTTAACAATATATTTACAATTGAACTGTTTTTAAAAGCATTTTTTAATTTGACATTGCATTACATAGCGAATTCTTAAATAATTTTTATATATACTATTAGTACTGTAGCTGCTAAATTGAAATATTCTTGGTTTACTATTCTTATCCTGTTGCCATAATTTTATCATGTAATTATATTGTACTTACAGTGTTATAATCAGGGCTGGAACTAGGATTTTTGTCAGGAGGGAGGGAGAATAGGCAAGTTTAATTTTGCCACCCCTTCTTTTACCCCCCTCTCCTCCGATTAGAGTCTAGAATTTTATAATAGTTTTTATTTTAGGAAATATATTTCAAATAAATATTATCTCATATGATTGACTGAATTAAGGTTAAAACAATCAAAAAGCAGAAACAAATAAAAAATTTTGCTTTAAATTTGACACCCTCTAAATTCTGCTGGCTGGGGCGGATGCCTTCTTTGTCCCTCCATCCAGGTTCCGGCCTTCGTTAGAACTGCTTAAACATTTTTATTGACACCATAGAGAGCTGTGTAGCGAAGAATTGAGACACAGTTGATGGATTTTTGGTAGAATTGAAAATTCAGCCCGAGATGCGTTTTAGTGATCAACTTTTTAATCAACTTTTGCTGAGACAGTCTGTGACCTTTGCGTTTAATTAATCAAGACATATAAAATGCCTAGTGTCCATTTATATACGTTTTAGATAGTGCCTGTATGCCAAGTCATGTGCAGAGCTTACTCTTTCCCTAGAATTGCCTTTGTGATCATGATTCGGTGAAATTTCTTTTCCCGTGATTTTCTTTAGAACCAATTCTGACAACAATAAGTTTCCATGAAGGTTCATTGAAGAGTATTGATCATTTATGTTTATGTTTTTCTCAGTTTTCATGTTTTCTAATCTCACAGGGATAGGAAAGTTCGGTTTGAAAGGAGTTTGCTGAATACTTTCTTTTTCTAAGAAGAAATTGCTGGAGACTGGTTTATTAATGTCCATGCTGTTACTAAGACGGTGATATAGATCAATATAGTAGTTGTCCTTCCCTTCCTCAACATGTTGATCATAACTTTGTGGCTGGATTACTATTGGGTCATGCATATGCTTGTTGAGGTTTCTCCGTTGCTCTTCTGATTTTTTAAGGCTTGTAAAATTCATAATGTTTCTTCTTTTACGATTTGTTGGTTGTTTAACGGATGTGTGTACATTATCTATTTCACCTAGAAATGTTGTTAAGAATGTTTCTTGTAAAGTATTGTTTTTATTGCTTAGTAAGTAATTTTTATAATCCCTTTTGGTATTGCTAAGATTTATTAACTTTGTTAATTGCCATGTGTTCTTCATTTCCTTTAGATTTATGCCATCTTTTCCTGATTGCCCATTTCGCCCCCATTTATCTATTGGTTCAAAAGTTTCCTGATATATTAATAAAACATAATTTCTAGCTTTATATTGAAAGTATCTTCCTCCTTTCCCACCACTGCCACCTGCCCCATTTTCTCCAAAATGTCCAGCTAGAGCAGTTTGTTTTGCTTGAACCACTCCAGATTCTGTTCCAACTTTATATAATATTATGCTTCCTTTTTGACCACTGTAACCGCCAATACCACCATTTCCCCCATTGCCACCGTTTCCACCAATATATTCTGCATCATCTTTGTTGTAAACAACAGTAACTAATGCCTTATCTACTGCTATGCAGTTTGTTGGACAATGGGTACCATCATAGCCTTCTGAACCATCACCTCCATCCTGTCCCCTCCCACCGTTCCCTCCATTGGCCGAGATATGTAGATACTCCTCATTGATGTATTGTTTTCCAATTCCTATAAAATTTCCAGCAGGGCCTCCTGGTTCTCCAGGTTGTCCATCAAATCCACTTTCACCATATTCCTTCCCACTTCTAGCTTTCTGCGGGTAATGATCCATACCTGGCTTTCCATCTAATATTATACTTTGACTTCCTATAACTTCCCACACTGGGGCTATAATAGCCATTTGTATTTCCCTGCCAGTTAAATCTAGGCTAGTGTCTATGAACACTTTATGCAGTGCATAAACTTCAACAAATTTTATGTCTTTGTTATTCAACAGCTCGCTAAGATCACTCAGCTTAACATTCATATCCTTCACTACGATTTTATCGAATTCAGGTCTGTTCAATTCAAGTTGGTATTTCAGGGTCTGTTCCAGTACTCTGTTCAATAATTTCAACTTCGGTTTGTCAAGCTTCGTTTTATCAATAGCACTGTATTCTTTGAAAATGGCTTCTATTTCCTTGAAGATAGGAGATTCGATGGAGAAATTCAATTCCTTAACATGTATTGTGCTATACTTGTTTTTGTTTTTTTGTATGTCGAATTGTGATAACCTTTGAAACATACTATTCAGAACACCATAAAATAAATGCGAGTCGCTAAGGTACTCTAATAGTTTTGAAAGACCAGCAGCCAATTGTGATGATTTATAGCTTTTTATTGATTGATTGCTGACAAGATTAAGAAAATTGATATAATCTCTTTCTCTCTGTACTGTTTTAATATGATGATCAAAAATGCTAATTTTAAAATATTTAATATTGTCATCAATTTGACTTATAAACATTTCAGGAGTAATTGTATCCGTTACAGCATTGCCCTGTATTTTTGAGAAAGATTCCTGTAGTTTTTGAAATATCAAATTCAAATATTCTAGATCTAAGGCTTTGTCTTCCTGAGCAATGCAATATTCTTCTACCTCCTTCCCCATGTCGAGTAATTCTTTTACAATTGTATGGTTTATTTCTTCAGCTAAGCCACTGATATGGACTTTGGATTTTGCTGAAACCGTGTATCCAAAATCTTCATCATCTGCTTCTACGAATTGAATATTTTTATTTATTAGGTTTTCTAATGAAATTTTACCTTCCTTCATCAATTCAATATCACTTATTAGGCCAGGTTCATTGGGCTTCCGAAAAATACCTATTCTCGTGTATTGTCCATTTTCTCCTCTACTCTGGAAGATGTCCAAGAGAAACAAAACTTTCTCTTTGATGTCAGAGCTCTTACTAGGTGAGCTTACCATCTCTGGATGCTGGTCAATGTCTCGTTTTGCTTGCTCTAGAAAGGTACCAATTGCCGTAATGACTTTCTCATCTGACACTCTCTTGTTATCAACATATCTGTTTTCTATTTTGGTGATTACGAGGGCTATACTGTTTTTAAACTTTTCTATTTGCTTTATAAAATCTGTGGCATGTTGCAACATCAGAATGAAGTCCTGCCTGTCTTCTCCTGCGGTAACCGAATTATGGCTCACTACAAAAACCAACTTCACAGACCTAGCAGAATCGATTACTTTTTTAATGAAATATGTAGCAGCTATCTCATGTGCTGCACTCCTTGTATCACTGAACCCGGGACAGTCGTAATAAAGTGTGTTTGTCTTGGCATCTTCTACTAAATCAGGATAAATTGTTTGAGAGACAATCGTAGAGTTGCTACTGATTTTGTTTTGTTTATCAATAATAACAAATTGGCCTGTACCTTCCCCTACTTCTTGGGACAACAGTAAGTGAGCGTGACCTGAAATATACTGAGTCAGTGTGCTCTTTCCAGATCCAGTGTTACCGAGCAGTAGAACTATGTCCTTGTTTGGACTATATTTAATCTGTTTGTCTCCATTTTGTAGAAAATCATAGATATTTTTTATGAGAGTTGAATTGGTGTTATATAATTGTGCTCTGTTCATTTGTAGTTTGGTGATTAAAGCCTTTGAAAAACTTGGTTTATAGGAAATGTTTTAAGAATAAGTTGGTAGTTGTCTACAATATTCAAAGTGGATCTGCCCTTATCTATAGATTGGATGATTCTGCTGTTCTTTCCTGGAAATAGGTATAATATCAGTGTATTGCAAATAATATTCTACTATAAATAATATCAGTATTCAATAAATAATATTAGTATAATATAATTAATATCAGTGTACTATAAATAATATCAGTGAACTATATATAATATCTGTATACTATTAATGATATCAGTGTACTATAAATAATATCAGGCAGTTGA
Organism: Rhaphigaster nebulosa; assembly: GCA_948150685.1. Lineage (NCBI taxonomy): Eukaryota > Metazoa > Arthropoda > Insecta > Hemiptera > Pentatomidae > Rhaphigaster > Rhaphigaster nebulosa. The sequence goes on along the minus strand of OX411311.1, from coordinate 4,716,944 downwards.
CATCCGCATGATGGTATAGAAGGATCAATCTAATTAGGGATTGATAAATTATTTGCCTCTTCTATAAATTTGTTTTATTGAAAACTAGTTTCGAATGTTATACATTCATCCTCAGTTCTAAAAACACACAAAACATTCAAAAATAAGCAATTCAAAATATAGTTGGTATTATTATACATATTAAATTAGATTAATATAAATCAGTATTATAAAACATTTATGAATTATGAATTTAATTAAGACAAGAAATCAAATACATGTTGATACTCACCAAGGTTTAAATGGATTATATCAAATAGAAAAGTTTGTACTGGTTTCTTCTCGCATTGAACGAAAGGTAGGTTGGATGTTTTTAGGTAAACGGTTTAAGGGTCAAGTTTTTTGAATTTTTTGTGTGAAACTGGAAGATCACTAAATCAGAGATTAAAGGAACATATACGTGCATATAATAATAAGACAGATAATTCCAACTTTTCAATTCATTTAAATGAAAATAATCATAAATTCATCAAAGACTCATGAGTTAAATAATACATCACGTTGAAAACAGTCTCAAATTAAATATATATGAAGCACTTGAAATAATAAAATCCTTCAAATCCAATCCAGATTTTTGCTTAAATGACCAAACAAATATCTCTAACAGTCCAATCTTAAATTTATTCCCATCTATAACAGAAAAACCAATTACTCACCGACATTACTGGGAAAACCCTGACCCTTAAACCGTTTACCTAAAACATCCTGCCTATTTCTCGTTCATTGTTAGTACAATGCGAGAAGGAACCAGTACAAACTTGTCTGTTTGATATAATCCATTTAAATCTTGATGAGTACCAACATGCATTTGATTTCTTGTCTTAATTAAATTCATAATTCATAAATGTTTTATAATAATGATTTATATAATTTAATATGTATAATAATACCAACTATATTTTGAATTGCTTATTTTTGAATTTTTAAAACTGAGGATGAATGTATAACATTCGAAATTAGTTTTCAATAAAACAAATTTATAGAAGTGGCAAATAATTTGTCAATCCCTAATAATATTAGTGACTATAAAACAGATCTATGAAGGCATTTATTATTTAATGCATATTCCTATCCACAAAAGCATTCATTGATAAATTTTTGTTGTCTGAACTGGTATTTGTAAAAAAAAAAACCTCGGATATGCTCATGTAGCTCATATTTCAGGTATTAATATACTAATTTGGTTGAGAAGAATATAAGTAAATTTCAATGGTACCCTTTGAGAATAGAACAGAAGTTTATTTCTGATTGCTGTTTGGATTATTAAAACACCTTTTACCATAAAATGAAAAACTATATTGAAATAGAGAAATGGCCTTTCTATTTTATATTATGACTGTTTCTTTACAATTAGATTTATGTAGTTATTTGGTAACTCTATTTATTATATCTGTCCATTTGAAATAGAGTCTCTGTGTAATGTAATATAATATATATATATATATACATATATATATATATATATATATATATATATATATATATATATATATATATATATATATATATATATATATATATATAATACTATATTATAATCTTTATAATATACTAATGGTTCCATTGAAATTTGTACATCTTCTGTCAATAATAATAATAATTTTTTTAATTATGTCATCAAAATCAGGATCATTTGAATTAACAGTTTTTCTATCATTCATAATCATGATGGGTCAACAGGACCCGAGTACGTTATTAATTAATAGAAGAAAAACTTACAACTGACTGATATTAAGTTATTAGATTTCACATCTCTGAAAGAGAAAGGTACATGGGAGGAGAGAAGTGGGTGGAAAAATGATGAGATTTTCACTCAAGTAAATTAACTTATCCCTAGATCTGTTTGACCCATAATCAGCTGGTAAGTGTCAAAATCTAAGGTTTTATGAGGAGGGTATAAAAAAAAATTGCAGCGGAAGAAGTATATTGAAGCAGATGAAGGATTTCACCGCAGAGATCATAACATTACATCAACCATTTTTTATGTTGCTGCAAATTGAGTTGCTTCAATGCTAAGTTACTGCCACATGGTTAACACTTTAGTGTAGCTCAGATTGTGAAATTAAGATTAGGTATCAATTTTGTGTGAAAATATTAATCCAGAAGTATACTCAATTTCAAAACATACTGATTTGTCATGTTGCGTCTTAAATAGTATTTTGATTGCTCAATAAACTTTTATTTTATCTAGGAGAAAATTAAAACAAAAAATAGTGTAAACAAATATTTAATGAATACTGAAGTTTCGACCCATATTGTAGTCCTTCAGAGCTACTAAGGCAAGATACAATAAAGGTGAGGATCATAGAAATATCAGCGGGTTACAAGTGAAGCCCACATTAAAAACAAATTAATCCTTTTTCGAATTAACAGCTTTTCTTGGTAAAATAAAATAAGATCTTTCAAGTGGTTTGACGAATGCCATAGTTTTGTAATCACAATAAGTTAAACATGCTATATCTATCCTGAGGATAATTATATAATCATTATTATTATATATACCTATAATTATAATGGGGTTGGCTCCAATTTTCGTGTATATTATTGGTGAATACGCCTATCAATAATGAATAGTAAATGACCCAAATTTTTATATTTAAAAAATTTCAAATTATGGAATTCAAAATTCTGAAGTATGTTATTGTGCAATTTGGCATACATTGATGAACAAAAAAATTCTTGCTCAAATTGAAAATAGCACTTACAAAGCAAAAGTGAGGTATTTTAAAAAAATGAATCGTATTCAAATTTTTTAACATTTCCAATGATTAGGTCATCAAGAACTTATGTCTCCAGGGTATGGTGAAAACGAGTGCTCAAGTATGTTACCACTATGATTTCAGTTGTAAGTTCAGCTTAACACAAATTCTCTGGATTCCGGGATAAAACTGCTACATTATGAGATATTGCATCGTCCATGGCCAGAGGGATTCAGGGTTACCACCTTATAAAACGAATATTATCCGAAATAATATGGGTAACATACTTGAGCTCTCGTTTTCACCATTCCCTGGAGACCTCTTAACCATTTCAACTACAATTTACTTTCACTATTTGCTAATTCACCATTCACTATTTGCTAATGATAGGTGTATTCACCAATAATATACACAAAAATTGGAGTCAACTCAATAATAATTGGAGGCATATAAAAATAACCTCAAAATCAAAAGATGAGAATAACCCACGTATATATTTTTTATTATTTTATTAATTTTTGTCTTAAGGTATTTTCTGCCTGTCAATTCATAACCAATAACCAACACAATTAAATTGATTTAATCCTTTTATTGGTCACAAATAAATAAAAAGAAATATCAAATATGGAAAAGGTTTAAATTTAACATTGGCTACCCCGCCATTATTTGTTATAACATTATACATTTAGGATCTTCAAAAATAAAGTCATACAATTTAACAATATATTTACAATTGAACTGCTATTAAAAGCATCCTTTAATTTTATTTTTACATTCCCAATTATTAAATAATTTTTATAAATACAATTAGTGCTGTATTTGCTAAATAGAAGTATTCTTGGTCAGCTATTGTTGTAATTTTATCATGTAATTATATTTTATTTATAGTGTTATAATCAAGGCCGGAACTAGAATTTTTGCGAGAGGGGAGATGGAGTAGGCGGGCTTAATTTTACCATCCCTTTTTTCACTCTCTCTCCTCCGATAAGAGTCTAGTGTTTTATAATAGTTTTTATTATAGGTAATATATTTCAAATAAACAATCAAAAAGCAGAAACAAGTATAAAATTTCGCTCTAAATTTGCCACCCTTTAAATTCTGCTGTCAGGGGCTAGTGTTCCCATTGCTGCTCTTAGTTCCAGCCTTGATTAAAATTACATAAACTTTTTTGTTGACATCACAGAGAGTTGTGTAGCACCAGCTAAGAGTTGAGTAACCTTTGAGTTTAATTAATCAGGACATATAAAATGCCTAGTGTCCATTTATCAACGTTTTAGATAGTGCCTGTATGCCAAGTCATGTGCAGAGCTTACTCTTTCCCTAGAATTGCCTTTATGATCATGATTCGGTGAAATTTCTTTTCCCATGATTTTCTTTAGAACCATTTCTGACAACAATAAATTTCCATGAAGGTTCATTGAAGAGTATTGATCATTTATGTTTATGTTTTTCTCAGTTTTCATGTTTTCTAATCTCAGAGGGATAGGAAAGTTCGGTTTGAAAGGAGTTTGCTGAATACTTTCTTTTTCTAAGAAGAAATTGCTGGAGACTGGTTTATTAATGTCCATACTGTTACTAAGACGGTGATATAGATCAATATAGTAGTTGTCCTTCCCTTCCTCAACATGTTGATCATAACTTTGTGGCTGGATTACTATTGGGTCATGCATATGCTTGTTGAGGTTTCTCCGTTGCTCTTCTGATTTTTTAAGGCCTGTAAAATTCATAATGTTTCTTCTTTTACGATTTGTTGGTTGTTTAACGGACGTGTGTACATTATCTATTTCAACTAGAAATGTTGTTAAGAATGTTTCTTGTAAAGTATTGTTTTTATTGCTTAGTAAGTAATTTTTATAATCACTTTTGGTATTGCTAAAATTTATTAACTTTGTCAATTGCCAAGTGTTCGTCCTTTCCTGTAGATTTGTGCCATCTGTTCCTGACTGTCCATTCCGTCCCCATTTATCTATTGGTTCAAAAGTTTCGTGATGCACAAATAAAACATAATTTCTAGCTTTGTAATGAAAGTATCTTCCTCCTTTCCCACCACTGCCGCCTTTTCCATTTTCTCCAAAATGTCCATCTTGAGCAGTTTGTTTTATTGGAACCACTCCAGATTCTGTTCCAACTTTATATAATGATATGGTTCCTTTATGACCCCTGAAACCACCAATACCACCATTTCCCCCATTGCCACCGTTTCCACCAATATATTCGGCATCACCTTTGTTGTAAAAAACAGTAATTAATATATCACCGTCTGCTTCACATTTGTTTGGACAATGCGCACCATCATAGCCTTCTGAACCATCACCTCCATCCTGTCCCCTCCCACCATTCCCTCCATTGGCCGAGATATGCAGATACTCCCCATTGATGTATTGTTTTCCTAATCCTATAAAATTTCCAGCAGGGCCTCCTGGTCCTCCAGGTTGTCCGTCGTATCCACTTTCACCATATTCCTTTCCACTTCTAGCCTTCAGTCGGTAATGATCCATACCTGGCTTTCCATCTAATATTATACTTTGACTTCCTATAACTTCCCACACTGGAGCTATAATTGCCATTTGTATTTCCCTGCCAGTTAAATCTAAGCTGGTGTCTATGAACACTTTATGCAGTGCATAAACTTCAACAAATTTTATGTTTTTTTTATTCAACAGTTCGCTAAGATCACTCAGCTTAACATTCACACCCTTTACTACGATTCTATCGATTTCAGGATTGGTCAATTCAAGTTGGTAGTTCATGGTCTGGTCCAGTACTCTGTTCAATAATTTCAACTTCGGTTTATCATGTTTCAGTTTTTCAATACCCCTGTGTTCTTTAAAAATGGCATCTATTTCCTTGAAGAAATGAGATTCGAAGAAGTCGTTCAATTCCTTCACATGTATTGTGCTATACTTGTTTCTTTTTTTTTGTATGTCGAATTGTGATAATCTTTGATACACACTATTCAGAACGCCGTAAAATGAATGTGAGTCGCTAAGGTACTCAGTTAGTTTTGAAAGACCAGCCGCCATTAGCGATGATTTATGGCTTTTTATTGATTGATTGCTGACAAGATTGAGAAAATTGATATAATCTCCTTCTCTCTGTATAATTTTGATGTGATGATCAGGAATGCTAATTTTAAAATATTTAATATTGTCATCAATTTGACTTATAAACATTTCAGGAGTTATTGCATCTTTTATAGCATTGCTCTGTATTTTTGAAAAAGTTTCCTGTAGTTTTTGAAATATCAAATTCAAATATTCTAGATCTAAGGCTTTGTCTTCCTGAGCAATGCAATATTCTTCTACCTCCTTCCCCATGTCGAGTAATTCTTTTACAATTGTATGGTTTATTTCTTCAGCTAAGCCACTGATATGGACTTTGGATTTTGCTGAAACCGTGTATCCAAAATCTTCATCATCTGCTTCTACGAATTGAATATTTTTATTTATTATGTTTTCTAATGAAATTTTACCTTCCTTCATCAATTCAATATCACTTATTAGGCCAGGTTCATCAGGTTTCCGAAAAATACCTATTCTCGTGTATTGTCCATTTTCTCCTCTACTCTGGAAGATGTCCATGAGAGATAAAACTTTCTCTTTGATGTCAGAGCTCTTACTAGGTGAGCTTACCATCTCTGGATGCTGGTCAATGTCTCGTTTCGCTTGCTCTAGATAGTTACCAATAGCCTTAATAACTTTCTCATCCGACACTATCTTTCTACCGACATATCTGTTTTCTATTTTGGTGACTATGAGAGCTATACTGTTTCTAAACTTTTCCATTTGTTTTATAAAATCTGTGGCATGTTGCAACATCAAAATGAAGTGTTGCCTGTCTTCTCCTGTGGTAACCGAATTATGGCTCACTACAAAAACCAACTTCACAGACCTAGCAGAATCGATTACTTTTTTAATGAAATATGTAGCAGCTATCTCATGGGCTGCACTCCTTGTATCACTGAACCCGGGACAGTCGTAATAAAGTGTGTTTGTCTTGACATCTTCTACTAAATCAGGATAAATTGTTTGAGAGACAATCGTAGAGTTGCTACTGATTTTGTTTTGTTTATCAATAATAACAAATTGGCCTGTATCTTCCCCTACTTCTTGAGACAACAGCAAGTGAGCGTGACCTGAAATATACTGAGTCAGTGTGCTTTTTCCAGATCCAGTGTTACCCAGCAGTAGAACTATGTCCTTGTTTGGACTATATTTAATCTGTTTGTCTCCATTTTGTAGAAAATCATGGATATTTTTTATGAGAGTTGAATTAGTGCTATGTAATTCTTCTTTATCCATTTGTAATTTGGTGATTAAAGGCTTAAAAAACTTGATTTATAAGAAATTTTTCAAGAATAAGTTAGTAGTTGTCTTCAATATTCAAGCTGTATTCGTCCTTACTATAGATTGGGTGATTCTGCTGATCTTTCCTGGAAATAGGAATTATATCAGCATACTATACACAATATAATTGTACTATATATAATATCAGTATATTACAATTAATGTCAGTCTACTGTAAACAATATCAGTGTACTGCAAATAATATTAGTGTACTATAAATAGTATAAATGTACTATAAATAATATCAGTGTACTATAAATAATATCATTGTAGTATAAATATCATCATTGTTTTTATATATAATATTGTATTACAAATAATATCAGTGTATTATAGGGGTAATTTTCACTTAAAATGGCACTTTGATGTCTGGGTTCTTCAAATTAAGGGTGGGTTAGGTTATGAATACTTATGAAATATACTGAACACTTTTCTAACAATTTTAATAAAACGAATAGATATACTAAATATGTACATATGTATGTGAATATTTTTTGCACATCTACTTTTTCAAACAAAATTACTGAAACATATTTACAAGAGAATTAAATATGTATTAAATGTGTGTAACTATATAAATTTTATTTGTTTAGTACAAAACTTGCCCCTATATTAGATTCTAAAATATGATTTTTAAACAATAATTTTAAAATTATATAGTTACACTTATAACAAGTACAGCTTCTATCCTAATAAAACGAAGGAGAGACATATGAATTATATATATATATATATATATATATATATATATATATATATATATATATATATATATATATATATATATATATATAAAATGTATTTTATTAGTGTGTTAAAAAATATTTAACAAAGTTTTAAAAATTAAAAACTTGAAACAATTCTCTAAATTCCTTTAGTGCTAGTAGATACAGAAATTATTTTTTTACAGCCCAAAAAGTAACTATTAAAAATTAAAACTTTTTTAAACTAAGAAAAGTGAGTTAGCTTACCAAGCTAAAAGAATGTTTCAATTCCCCCCCCCCTCCAAAAAAAAAACCATTTTTTTTAATTAGTTTATTTAATATTTATAAATTAAAACCTTTTGAAGGACTATTTACTTTTAAAACAAAATTAAATTTACAGTCTGTTGAGAGAATAATGATTGCTATGAGCAATTTCCTAAGTAAAACTGCTAATTGACATTCCCAGAAATCAGATGCCAGTAGAATCAATGTAGGCTTGGGATACGAAATTCGGATGGTTAGATTGTAGCGATCGGATACTTTGTATCATATACTGAAGCATTTGATCCAGATACTAGAGTTGATACAGATTGGCAGTTGATACGCATTTGATACAAAAAAGCATCCGTATCAATTGTATTCACATACAATAAATCCTTACTTCAAGTGGCTGTCAAAAGAATAACATTTTTGTTTATTGGATGCTATTGGCTGCATATTGTAGGGCATATCAGATTGAGTTAATATGGGCCATTAATTGTTAATTTAACTTGCTTGATACAGTTAACTTAGAGCTAAGTTGTAAATTTGAAACACAGAAAAAATGAAGATACAAAAAGTCTGGTGACCAGTATTGTTTCGTTATTAACTATATCAATCGAAAATGGTGAAGATATTGTTTAATATGCATTTTAGAGATTCACGTTGAGATTGAAGTTGTGTCCGTGCATAAAATACATATATTATATCAGAGAGCCAGGCGACCCTAAAAGTCCTAAACTCTTATACAATCATATCACAGCTGGTCTGGAATTGCCTCGATATCCTAAAGCAATTAGCTGAGGGCAATAAACTTACCCTAATGTGGACCCCGGGACACGAAGGAATCGAAGGTAATAAGATAGCTGATCAACTAGCACGAAAGAGCTCAGAAACTACGCTAATTGACCCTGAGCCATACTGTAGCATATCTACTAGACTAATCAGGAGAGAAATTGATACCTGGGAAACAAAGAAAGAAACCTACTGGAAGTTCTAACCCGGTATGAAACAATCCAAACACTTCATTAATATGTCAAAGGAAAAGGCAAAATTTTATCTAGACTTGACAAAGAATGAGTTGAGACCGATAACGGGTCTCCTCACGCACCATTCCCCTCTAAAATATCATCTCAAAAAGATGAAGATAAAGGAACATTACACATGCCGTCTGTGCCTTGACAGTACTTACAACTGGCAATAATTACACCTAAATACATTACTAGAATTAATCCCAAGGAATCAATGTCCTTCATAAGAAGCTTACGATTCGGTAGTCAGAGGGGTCACGGCGAAGAAGGGTTTACCACCCTTCACATAATGATAATAAGGCATCGAATGGAAAATATCAATACTTATGAGTATTCACTTAATTTAATTACTTAATTAATTATTACTACATTTAAATAAATAAAATTAATTATAGGAACATAGTATCGATAGCGGTACTTGAATTAAATATTTGATACCAAAAAAGTATCGATAGTTAGGAGTACTCACTTTATTTCATATCTTATTTAATTTGTACTAATTTGAAAGAAATATAATTAATACTAGAGACGCAGTTTCAAAACTAGTAATGGAAAGAAATATTTGATACCACTGATGAATCGAAGGTTAGATTTCGATAATTGTGAGTACTCATTTTTTTAATTCCTTAATTAAGTGTTACTTATTTTAAAGAAATAAAATTAATACTAAGAACTTAATATCGATAGTGGTACTTGAATAAAATATTCGATACCACTAAGGAATCGAAGGGAAGATTTAAATATTTGTGAGCACTCAGTTTATTTTATCTCTTATTAAATTTTTATTAATTTGAAAGTAAAAACTATTTATCAAGAACCTAACTATTTGTGTTCCACTTTTTGACCGCCTTCCAGACCATATCATTCCTTCATAAAGTACTGCGGTCAACCATTGATTATTCAATATGTAATTAATATTAGGTACATTACATCGATATCGGTTCCTTTATCAAACATTCCATACCATTAAGGTATCGAATGGAAAATATCGATACTTATGAGTACTATCTTCATTTAATTAATTAATTATTACTAAATTTAAAGAAATAGCATTAGTAACAGGAACTTAGTATCGATAGCGGTACTTGAATCAAATATTTGATACCAAAACGGTACCGAATGGAAAGTATCAATATTTAGGAGTGCTCACTTCATTTCATATCTTATTTAAGTTGTATTAATTTGATAGAAATATGATTAGTGCTAGAGCTGCATGTTCCAAAATTAATTCTGAAAAGAAATATTTAATACCACTAAAGTATCGAAAGGGATTTATCGATACTTGTGAGTACTCACTTCTTTTAATTGGATAATTAAGTATTACTTATTTTACAGAAATAAAATTAATAGTAGCTGCTTAGTATCGATATCGGTACTTGAATCAAATATTCGATACCATTAAAGTATCGAATGAGATTTATCGATACTTGTGATTACTTCATTAAAACACTGGCGGTAGTAAAGTGAGTGTTAAATGTATAATTTTAATTTTAATTCATTTTGAGGGGCTTCCGCTGATTCAATTCACTTATTGGAGGTCCAGGACTGACTAACTTTTGGAAACCACTGAGTTAAAGTACTTAAAAAATAATACACACAAATAATACACTGAGTAACGAGTAACGATTTAAGTATGCATTTTATCCACTGTACACCTCATTATCATTGGCGGATGTAGACCTTGCGGGGCCCTGGACAATACATAATTACGGGTTGTATAAGTTGTTTAAGTTTACTCTCAAAACTCTGTTATTAAGCTTATAAATTAGCATTATATTTACAATCTTTATGGGGATTTTTGGTATAGTTCAAATTATATTTATTATATAACGTGGGGCACTGTGATCAGACAATGAGGTGTTAAGCTCTACCATCTAAACTGCATACGTCTTTTATAATTCTATTATTTATTTGTAAATGACACGGGGCTTCGCGGGTGATATTCAATATGAACTATAAATTCGTCTGTAATGAATAAGTGATTTAATTAAATTTCCTATTGCGCGGGGCCCTGGGCGGTCGCCCCTTTCGCCACCCTCCGGGGTTCGCTATTGCTCGTTATATCGCTGTTTCAGATAGAACGTGGATTTAGTCTTGGTCCCGATCTCTGATTATTTTAAAAATGGCATGTTATAGTTTTTTTTCCTCCGTAGTACAAAAAATAATTGAAGGTATTAGTATATTGGAGACGCAGTTGTAATTTTGTACTTTTTTTGCCACGGACTTTATTTTTCACTCTGCTTTCTCAACTTTAGTCAAGCTCAACAATTCTTTTTTATAATTGGTGATTTTCGTTTAGGTAACATTATTAATAATTAAATAAGGCATTAAATGATGTAATTATGCCCAAGTATCGAAACTTCTCATTCGATATCTTTTTGGTATCAAATATTTGAGTCAAGTACCGTATTTGAGTAAATCGAACCGAGTACTCACAAGTATCGAAACCTTCCATTCGATACCTTAATCACTATCGAATGATTGATCCAAGTGCTTGAATGGTTACCGGTATCGACACTATATCCCTGCTATTAATTGGATTTCTTTCAAAAATAATAATACTTACACAAGAAATTGAATGAGGTGAGTTCTCAAAAGTATCGAAACTTTCTATTCGATACCTTAGTGGTATCGAATAATTAATTCTAGTACCGGTATCGATACTATATCTGTAGGATGACTTATATTTTTTTCAAATTGATAATACTTAAATTAGAAATAATATGAAGTGAGTGCTCACCAGTATCTAAACTTCCCGTTCGAAACTTCCTTAGTTGTATCCAATGATTGATTCAAGTCCTTGAATGAGTACCGGTATCGAACTATGTCTTTAGTACTAATTATATTTTTAGTTAACTGATGTAAGTACTCCCCAGTATCGAAACTTCCCAATCGATACCTTGGTAGCAACGAATATTTAATGCAAGTACTTGAAAGAATTTCGGTATCGAAACTACGTCCCTACTATTAATTTTATTTATTTCAACTTTATAATATTTAAATAAGAGATAAATCGAACCGAGTACTCACAAGTATCGAAACCTTCCATTCGATACCTTAATCACTATCGAATGATTGATCCAAGTGCATGAATGGTTACCGGTATCGATACTATATCCCTGCTATTAATTTGATTTATTTCAAAATTAATAATACTTGAACAAGAAATTGAATGAGGCGAGTATTCAAAAGTATCGAATCATTGATCCAAATACATGAATAGGTACCGGTATCGATACTTTATCCCTGTTATTAATTTGATTTCTTTCAAATTAATAATGCTTAAATAAGAAATAGAATGAAGTGAGTATTCACAAGATTGAAGTACTTTGAATGAGTAGAGGTATCGATACTATTTCTTTAATATTTCTTCAAATTCACTACTTGAATAATTGGATTAGCCCTATGGGTCTATATAGGGTACTATTAGCAATAATATCTAATCAATTTTATTTAATTTAAAATTGTATTACTTAAATTAGCAATAAATTTTTGTGAATACTCACCAGTATCGATACTTTTGTTGTGATATTTTTTTGGTATCGATACTTTAATGGTATCGAATAACCGTATCGAAGACTAAATCTTGCTAACCGAGGGACAGACTCGGCAATTGATGTACAGACCGAGTGAAAACATTAGCCGGACTGTCAAGAGGCCACACCCAAAAACTTTTACCAAAAATGAAATTATATCAGTTCAAGTGTGAATATTTCTACAAACAAAAATAAGAAATAATCTACTTTCATCGGCCTTGTTTCTTCAAATAATGAATATAATGGACATAACATTATCCTCTTGAAGTGAAATAAAAATCGACAAATGCGCAAACAAAACAGACTGACGAATTAAAAAAAAATGAAGCGCGGCTTACTAATTGCGCTACAATGTTTTTGATTGAAGTGAAACTTTGACCACTAGATGAATATAATGCAAAATCCCCAAGTGGCGTACTTTATACTCCATTCCGCCTGCTGAAGGTTAAAGGTGCGTCCAAATCTTGGCAAAACAAACGTTAAAAGGGGGTGGTTTGGATAGGCTCGGCTTGGCTTGTCTGTATTTGAGTCCGATCCGGTTCTTGTAGGAAACACCGTATAAGCGCTAGTGTTGCATCCGCATATTGATTTATTAATATAAATTATAAATAATTTATTATTTTATATTTTCAAATGTTTCTTTATAAAATAAATATAGTTTAAACCGAAATTAACAACCGACAAAATTTGGAATAGCCGGAACAATAGGGTGTGTATAGGTTAGTTTTCTAAGCTTCTGTAAATCCCCTTTACACGTTTGGCGATTGACTTGCCTAGGCTTGGCAAAGGTGTGAACGCACCTTAAGACTTTCATTAGCATAGGTGTAGCGGCGAGAGAGCATGGGAGACTGCTGTAATAGAAAAAATGTAGCCAATGCGCAGAGGATAACACTAACTAAATTAAAATCATGTCCTCCTCCCTCCAAAAGTTAGAAGCACGCAACGGCCCTCCTTCCTCGCTTGTCAAGTAACCGAACCGCTACGCAAATAGAATATTCTCGGATTCTTGTAACATCAAAGCTATAATTTAAGAAAAATATGGCTACTTAAACTATTGTGGTATACAGAGAGATACATACTTGTCTTGATAGAGACCTGCGATGGAGTGATTCCTTTTTCTACATAGCTATTTTTATAGGGGTTATCGTGGCCTGTCAACTATTATCTTTAAATCGCACATCCGCATTATCTTATCCATTTTATTTTTTGTGTAGAGGACATCATTATTGTCGCAGTACATGGTACCACAAATATAATAAATAAATAAGTTCTAATTAATTTTAAAATAACTGTGCAGGTGTTTTTACTTTCACTTACCTATACATCTTGCCCGCGCCTTCACACGCGAATATTTCATTCTTTCCATTTCGTTTTTATTTATATACAATACCTTCATGGTAAAGATAACTATAATGTATAAAATAATTGTGTTACAAATTGTGAGTGCGTGAGCCAACGCCTGCTTCTGCCACTCCACCGTAAGCATGTAACACCTACTTGGATTGATAATGGAATATTTAGTCAAAACATGCATTCTTTTTTTTTTTTAACTTTCAAATGAAGCATACGAGCTATTATATCGTGTCTCTCATGAGACTTTTTCGTATTTTAAGGCATCTCCAGTTTGAGACTATTTCGTTTACTTGTAAACGTGATAAATAAATCAGGACGATCGTATCTCATCGCATTCTGAGTTTTCTCATGCTTATAACGGGACCCAGGAAAAAACAGGTTGGCAGCTCAAACATATTTTAAGTTATTGTTATTATTATTGTCACCCCCCTTCCATACGGCATCTTTTAGATGAACACATTTTTCCGCCAAAATTTTGCACCAACATTTTCGCCAAAATCGACATAGCATAAGTGCCACTTTATCTAATCGATTTTAAACATTTTTCCAATTTTCTCGAAAAAGGCTCGAACGATTTTGATCAAACTCGTTATATCAACGTAAATTTTAATGGTCTTTTATATCAGCTAGGTTTTATCCTCATGGAAATAGTTTGAGAGGGCTTTAAAGCCAAATTTTCCAAATTTCTTCTTCTAAATTACCTTTAATTTTGTTCATTTGGAATGATTAACCAAAATTCATTGTTAGTAGTAATAAAAAAATGGGCATATATAAACTATGAAAGAATTTGATAAATAGTTAAAGGAAAAATATTTTGAAATATCATTAAATGTTAATGTTTAAGGGTCTCAGTAAAAAATAAATTGATTCTTAAAAATGATGTTCTATTGTCGTTCGTAATTCTCTGTTCAAAGGCCTCTTCGTTCTCCCAAACTAGGGATATGAGAGTAAAATTAAATTTTTTTACCAACATTTATAATTACCTTTAGAGTCGTAATTATATTATAGTAATTTTTTGCACGATTTATTAATTTATGTTAAAATTTAAATGCTTTCGTTAAAACAAAATTTAAAATGAATGAATGCAAGTGCGGTACAGTCGTGGAAGGTGGAAAGAGTGTTTTCTGGAAAAAATTAAAGAAGTTTGCCACTTCGCCAGCCACCGGCTTCAAAACGAAAATAGAGAAAAAAATAGTTACAAGGTGTCCTGCGATAAGGCACGAAAAAATTCAAGCATAATTCAAGGATTTCAAGGCTGTGAACTGTAAAATTCAAGGCGCTTTTCGCCAATTTATCGGATTAAATTTAAAACAAAATCGGAACGATAAAATGTAGTATTTGATCGTCTATTTATGAAATGTACAATTAGGACTTGAGAATGAATTTAAATAATTATTAAGGTGATATCTAAAATAATGAAAAATTGTCTAAAAATCTCACTTACAATGAGGGCTCAACGCATCGCAAAAAATAAAAACAATTAGAAAATACAGCACAGAAACAATAATTTCAAGTTTAAATAAATAATATTCAGTTATTGGAATAAATTTCACCCAAAGTTTATTCAAAAACTTATTTTACATACCAAAACTATGTATAAATTACATAGTTATATATATTTAAGAAAATAATGAATTAAAATAAAGTTCAAAAATTCAAAATCAAACATTGATCAATTTCGTGTAACAACGGCAACTGTAAGATCCATATAACAACACCGAAAACTCTACAAATAAAAGTATATTCATCAAAAGTAAAAATTCGGGGATTGAGAAGAAAAGTATCAATGAGTGATTATCAGAAGATGGCCAGGTTTCACTTCCTAAAATCTCAATAATAAAAAGTCATAATTTCGAGCTACAAAAATTCATATCTACTTAGCGGCGTAGTACCTTCACTTTTCATATAGTGGCCACGCAGGAGTACATTTAATTATGAAGAAAAAAATGGTGAAAAAATGTTAAAATGAGGGAGTGAAGGCTGAGTAAGGAAGCTTTTCGAGGATCTCGTTTCATAATTTCGCAGCGAAGTTTATCATATTGTTTCTTTTTTTCTTGTTTGTCTATTGTTCTTAGGCTTGGGAACCATTGTTGCAGTTGCAAATATCTCGTATTGTGACTGGCCCTGTCAAAGACAAGAATCAGCTTAATTTAGAGAAAGATGTGTACCAATAGGAAGCTAATGCAGGTATGCACCTTCTTCTTCTTCTTAATCTTAATCATATCCTCTTCTACGGTAGCTCAGTGTTCAGGATCCCTTTTATATAGTCCGATCCATGCATCTCGGTCCTAGCCCAGCTGACGTCGCCTGCTCCAGTCCATGCCTCTTCTCTCCAAAGCTGTTCTGACGTCGCCTTCCCATGTCTTTCTGTGCCTTCTTCTTGCTCTTTTTCCTTTCCCTCTTGTCTCATACACTACTCTAGCTAATATTTCCTTCTACATTCTTTTGACATGGCCAAACCAGCGTAACCTGTTTTCTTCTGTTATATCTTCAATTGGCTTTACTCCGATATTGCTTCTTATTGTGGTATTTATGATTTTGTCCCTCTTTGTTTTTCCCTCTATTCTCCTCAGGAACCGCATCTCCATCGCTTGGAATTGGCTTCGGTGCTTTGAGGTAGTAGTCCAGGATTCACTGGCTTAGGTCAGGATGGGAATGAATGTGTTTTTGAACACCGCTCTCTTCACCTTTCCGGACACTTCTCTCTTTCCCAGGTTCATACTTGTCTTTCATTCCAATGATATCAATTTAAAAAACAGTCTCCATTCATTAAAAACGAAGAACTAAATTCTTTTCATACATCATAGAATAGAGTTATTCACTCCCTCATTATTGAAAATTTTGGAAAAAATGAGGTAGTGAAGTATTTTACACTCAATTTTAACACAAAAAACAAGTAATAAAATTATTTAATTAGAATGGAAATAAAATCGCATTGTTTATAAATCCATTTTGACTAGTTTCGTCGTGGCGTCTGTACGTACATACGGTCAGCTATAGAAAGTTGTAATTTTGTATTTATGATTGTTGTAAAATCTAGTTATGAACCTCTCTTTTGGTCACTGCTTGATTACCGTAAGTGGTACTTTACTTGAAGGTCATAATTGATTTCCATCAAAAATTATATTAAAATACTATACAAAACTTCTCAAATTTAGTATTTATAATTTATATATTGATTTAAATAACATACTAGATTTTGGTCTAAATTGGAAAACCGGAAGCGGTACTTTACTTGAAGATCATATTAGATTTTCATCAAAAATTATATTAAAATATAATGTAAATTATCTAAAATTGAGTGTAAAATACTGGTTTTCCTCCCCATTTGTGTGTGTGTGTGTGTCAATAGATGGAGGTCGCGACGCCGAGTGTCGTTTTTGAGATACTGCAATCTTCGGAATCTAGTAACCAAATACAGGATCACTTTTTGAGCCACCGATTTATAGTTTAATAGGCGAACAAGGAAGTCAGGTGTTGTCCACATCAGATATTTTTTATCTATGATCATTTAAAAGTTTCATTGTGCAAGTCGCTGTTAATGAAGATTGTTGGTCCACCACAAGTTTAACTATTTTCGCTTCATGTTGACTGGAGTTATGAAATACAACGTGTGCTGCAACAGCTATTCTTCCGGAAGTTGACTGCACTAATTTTAGCTTCTTAGTGTTTTTGGAGCATCCAAACATTTTTTTTCCAGTCTTCCTGGTCTCGCGAAACCTCGATAAGACCGATGGCTCCTACTGGAAGGTCCAGAAAATTAGCTTCTGGAAGCTATCTATCTCATAAAAGCCGATTTCTTTCTCTCATTATTTTTTAAACGTTCATTAATTTTGTATGTTAATCCGGCTACATTTTCTTTCAAATCTGTTTAACTCTTATAATCTATGATAATGCGTCAATTTTGTGAGTTTTAATAATTTCACTTAAATTTTCAGAGGTCTGTTCATGAGAAGATAAATTTTTCGGTAGTTCAAAAATGTTTTACTTAGCGTAAAACTGCGCAAAATTTGACGAACATTTCTTGAAAGAATGCAAAAAATGCTACAAAATGAAAAAAACAAATTTTACGTTGGGGTAACGGGAAGAGTATTTTACAGATTATAGAATTATTGTTTATCTTTTTCAAAGTATTGATTATAGCCGTTTTCGAAAACTAATTGAATTCAATATGAAATTGGTAGAACCTATGTTAATCTGGTAAGTAAGAACTGGTACTGGTATTGGTATTGGGGGGAACTAGTCCGGCAAGTGGGCCTTGTGGTCCTTTTTGGCAATCTCTGACGGGTACTTTTACGTCACAGCCGCGTACTAACCAGTGTCAAGATTCATTTCGCGGGATCGCCACGAAATAAATATTAACTGACCCAGATGGGAATCGAACCCACGACGTTCCGAACCGGGCACTCTGGGACCTTCGCCCAGAAGTAAGAAACACAATTATCTGATTTAAAAGAAGCCATCATCAGCGATAACGCACTGACACTAGTTACAACTATAAATGGTTGTGGGCCTTGTTTGGTCATGCCTGACTAATCCGTACCCTACAACGAGAGCATAATCAAACTTTGAGATTATACTGGGGCACTTTTTAAGTCACGAACTATTTATTGAAAGGATGCTTTATTACATTTACCATATTTTGAAAGTTATTTAAATATATATTTGTATATATATATTCAGATTCATAAAAACTTTTGCTAGCCACTCTAGTTTTAATCAGTAATGTCGTTAAAAGTTACAACAAAAAGGATCATTGCTCGCCAACCTCTTCTGGGTTTTTCCAACTACCGTCATAACACTCACACAGATATATGTATTTATAGATTTAAAAAAGAGAGTTTTTATAAATGATTATGAGAGGAAAATGTGCCGGGGAAACCCAGTAAACTATCAGTCGGGGCAATGATCAAGGATAATATTTTTGATTAGGTAATTATGCAGCATAATCTTTGATAAATCACGGTTCAGTAAAACCTACTTCGTTCTAAATTAAATAAAAAATAAAGTTACCATAATACTAAATCATACTTTCCAGTAGGGCCGCTCATAAGGACCGAATGTCCGACAACTTTAGGGTGCCAGATCCTTAGTGGGACTTGGGTGCCCGATGTTCATCATTATTTTTTCAAATATTCCTTTATTTTATTGATTGTTTTAAGTAATAATTTATTGATAATATCGATAGTTACAACTTTTAAATAACCACAGTCAATACTCGGTATCGATTCTGTTGGGGGCATGGGTTTAAATAGTAGGTGGGATATACCAGAGACCTTAGCCCATGGGGAGCCTCAAATTGGCCTTTATAACAATAAAATACAATATCAAATTATAATATATGTACTAATACGATTAATAACTAACATTGTATTATTATGCATAGCACTTAGCCCCATATTCAAATTTTGAATAAGAAGCTTATGGCTCCCTCAAAACATGGGAGCCATGGGCCTCCCAAATCATACTTTCGTCACTGGTCGAAGGATCCAACATTTCCATGGAGGGCCCTGCTTCCTTGTAGAGATGGATATCGAAAACAAAATATCGATATCGGTTAATAATAATAAAAATATCAATATTTCTAAATATCGCTAATTTTTTTATAAAATCAAAAATATTTCTAAACAAACCGGAAGGTGATAAGGAGATAACCTGTTCCTAATATTTAAATCCTGCTGTAAATGACCTCAATAAAAACAGTACTTTAATTATATAGGCACAGAAATATCGACACTTAAAAATATCATTAATTTTTTTATTAAACTAAATGAAAATCTGAATGAGTGAATTGGAAGATTAGAAGATAAGTTTATGTCTGACTCCGAAGTGTGTTACTCTGGAGTTACTGCGTGCACACTATCCTAGCGGCGAACAATTGGATAATATTGTTATTAGACCCATTGACAATTACACAAGCAATAGAGATAAAAGGATAGAAGAAAACAGAATTGCCAATTCTGCAAAAATTTAATGGGCAATAAATCGTTTTGCACCTTTTAGGCATCTTCGTTGATATATGAGGTGCCTTAGACCGCAACCCCCATAATACTATGGCAATAGCCCTAGAGAGGAAAGGTATTGGGCCCGTAGCTTCCAGATGGATCAGTATGATGCTGAAGGAAAGAATTCTTGAATCGGAATAAGGACACACCAAACTGTGGATGAAATCTACTGGAGGAAGCCCACAGGAAGGATTGTTATCACCACTCCTCTTGGTTGTTGACTCGTTGTTGATAAAACTAGACAGTGCAGATTTTTATGCACAGGTGTCCCTGCACTAATTGGGACAAATTTCCTGAGACAATCTCTGCATTGCTCAAAGCCTCGATGGATCTTCTGAGTGGCATCAACTCTTTGTAAGGTAAATCTTTGTATCTTAAATAATAGAAGGAATATTATAATCAGACCGCCATGTATGACGGGACTATGGTTAATATCTGTAGTGAAGTTAAAAACCCTAGGGATTACTTGACTTGCTTTACATAGCAAACTAAAATAGATACTAAGATAGCAACATTGAAAGGGTCACCACAAAAGCGCTACGATGCCCTGTGCATGCAAAATGACTGTGGACAAATCCTGGGGCATAAAGAATAAAATGGTTCCCTAGCTATACACATCAGCAACTAGACCTATGGTTCTATATACTGCTATAGTATGGAAGTATTTAAGCCTCTGCGAGCAAACCCGGTCCCCTCGATAATTAGTATTTATTTTCGTCTTCCAAGTACTGTAAACGTCTTACATTTCGAATTTTCAAATAAAAAATCTGTTGAACTTGTAATATTTTTAAGAGGAGAGGAGAGTGAGTGAGAGAAGAATCGTTTCTAAGAATTTCGGCAGATTTACGCTTTTATTTTCTATTCACCTCTCTTTAAAAAAAAAATGTAAAAAAACCTGTAACCATATTGTTAGCCGCCAACATGGATTGATCAGAAAAATTAAGCTCGCTTATGACTGGCAAGTCCGCGAAACCGTATTTAAAATAAAAAATACCTTACCGATAGCCTGTCGTGCAAATACATGGATCATAAGCGAAATATTCAGCGAATATGTACAATCAGATATGGAAAACAAGCGAAAATCTTTAACTGTTTATTGATAATTGTAGGCCCACAACAGCACCCCATCGAGCGGTGTTAATGTTCTGTTTTTGCCTCCCAACACAACCATTGAACTGCAGCCTCTAGACGATCATAATTTAACGATTTAAGACATTTAACACAAGGAAGTAGTGAGGCAACTCTTTGACAGCATCGAGGAATGGAATTATCTACCTCAAAATGAAGAAACTACCACAACTTTCCGGGATTTCGCCTATTTTGAAGAAGATTTTGCGGTAGCATAATTGACATAGGTAGGATCCTAACTGACGAGAAAATGTTGACTCCGTTTAAAAAGGAGATGAAGGTGCCGACGATTAGTTCTAAAATGGTGAAATAATATATCTGCAACGTGCGTCTTAATTTTAATTAACAATTTTCTTTATTAGGTAAAACTCTAAAATCGTACTGGTGGAGATCTAGATTTTTAAAACATGACTATACTTCGAGCTGCGCGATACAGAAAGGCGGGATCTATCGGAGCCTAGATCAATGCTAAAACCAACTATTTTTGTTATAAGGACCTCTATCCTCGTCAAAAATAGTATTATTTGAAGAGCGTTACAATATATGTATAAATTTCTATTATCACAGACAACTGACTATTAAAATAGGCTATTTTAGTGTTTATCCTAATGTCCCTCTACTCGCTAACATAGTCCGTTCCGATTTAAGAACAAGGCAGGATCTAGCCAAGCCTTTAAAAACAGACTATTTTTGTTATAAGGACCTCTATCCTCGCCAAAAATAGTATTATTTGTAGAGCGTTACAATATATGTATACATTTTATATATTCAAAAAATACTCAAATAAACATTTACTCAATAAATCGAATTCCGCGATTTGTGTTATAGAAATTTTAGTATATAAATCAGCATGGTTCTATTCTGGGTTATCTTATTTTAATTATTTTAGTATTTGTAAATATACTTTCATTGGGGGAAGGTTTGTTTATTTCTTGAGCGAGCGTAGCGAGAGGAAGTCGACAGCTGTAAGCTAATTCCCGAGTGATACCCTCAGGCCAGGCCTTCAGGATTTCCGCTTCGATTTGGTAAATTCAGGGGGCCTTGTTGGATTTGAGTGATGAAATGGCTTCTATTATTTCGACTTAAGTTGGGGGGCCAATATTGATGTGTGGTTCAGGGGCAGGGCTGCGTCTTTGTCATTTTCCCTCTAGGATCCCTCCATTCCAAAAAATATAAAATAAAAGCATATAAATATATAATTTATATGAAAACACAAATAGGTGAATGCAATATTAGCTCTAATGTGGTGCCTCTCGCAACAACCGGATCGGGCTTAAACACAAACAAGCCAAGAAAAGCTACTCTTCTCACACCTTTTATTTGCCAAGGTGTGAACGAACCTTTAAATGTTGGCCTTTTGGCTTGGTTCGGCTTGCGACTTGCCATAGTTTGGCAAAGGTGTGAACGTACCTTAAACGAATGAAAAGAATCGATTACTCTTCCCAATCTGTTTCAAACATCCATTGGCCATCATATTTGTTTTCTATTCTTGAGTTTCTGCTACTACTATACTATATCGATGATCATACTACTTTGAACATTATCTACTTAATTAGGGATTGATAAATTATTTGCCACTTCTATAAATTTGTTTTATTGAAAACTAGTTTCGAATATTATACATTCATCTTCAGTTCTAAAAACACACAAAAAATTAAAAAATAAGCAATTCAAAATATAGTTGGTATTATTATACATATTAAATTATATAAATCAGCATTATAAAACATTTATGAATTATGAATTTAATTAAGACAAGAAATCAAATACATGTTGGTACTCACCAAGGTTTAAATGGATTATATCAAACAGAAAAGTTTGTACTGGTTCCTTCTCGCATTGTACTAACAATGAACGAGAAATAGGCAGGATGTTTCTCGTTCATTAATCCATTTAAACCTTGGTGAGTACCAACATGCATTTGATTTCTTGTCTTAATTAAATTCATAATTCATAAATGTTTTATAATACTTATTTATATAATTTAATATGTATAATAATACCAACTATATTTTTAATTGCTTATTTTTGATTTTTTTGTGTTTTTAGAACTGAGGATGAATGTATAACATTCGAAACTAGTTTTGGTACAACAAAGGAGCAGCGCACTATCAGAAGAGTCTAGAGACTGAATCGAGTGTCGTCCCACTAGCGATCTCTGGTGCCATTCTTGTTAACTACGTGCCTCCTTTTTCAACACTTTCTTATATGATTCTTATTTGGGTATAACTGTTTGTTTGTTTGGTACAACTATAGAGGAGCGGCGCACTATCAGAAGAGTCTAGAGACTGAATCGAGTGTCGTCTCATTAGCGATCTCTGGGACCATTCATTTTAACTACGTGCCCATTTTTTCCACACTTTCTTATAAATTTGGTTTTATGCTCACCGCTTAAAGCTGTTTTTTTACAAGCAATTTTTCGTTTGGTATGAAAATTCGTGTTTAGTAGTTTTGGGGGTTTTAAATTAATTTAACTAATTAAATTAAATTAACTAAATTAATGAAATTAATTATTACAAATGTTTATTAATCATGGCCTTGAATTATGAAGATCATTTAAAAGAAACATTACTTGATTAATTATTATTTAATTGTATAAAAATAAGTGAAATACTTATATTCTTATGTGAAAAAGGGGAAGATGTTAAGTACATTAAAATAAAAAGTAACTTTTTTATTTAAAAAAACAAACAAACAGTTATACCCAAATAAGAATCATATAAGAAAGTGTTGAAAAAGGAGGCACGTAGTTAACAAGAATGGCACCAGAGATCGCTAGTGGGACGACACTCGATTCAGTCTCTAGACTCTTCTGATAGTGCGCCGCTCCTCTATAGTTGTACCCTAGTTTTCAATAAAACAAATTTATAGAAGTGGCAAATAATTTATCAATCCCTAATTAGATTGATCCTTTTATACCATCATGCGGATGCCAACTGATTATCTACTTAAGTTCATACTATTTATAACTAAATATACTTACAATTTTCATTAGGACTAGAAGGCATCTGACATGTTTACTTTAACATCCACTTCAAATTAAACAAAACACACGATTTGTATCACTTGCTTTTGAGTCTAAAGCAACACTAATAATATTGTCTGTGGGTACTAGTGACTTTTCGCGCCTCATTGAATGAGATCGGCGGTACACCAATATTGACCAGGTCGTAAAAAAAAAAGCAATGCGTGTTAATATTCGTACTTTTTTTGTTTTTAAATCTTTGACACTTTACTTAATTACTTGCCTGAGATTATTATATTAATTATTTCATGATTACTAATTTAAACGTATGTTCAACTCGCCCATGGCGGCCGCTCTGTTCGCCCCACCCTAACTAGCTACACCTTTGAACTTAAAATTCAAGTGGAGGAAGCACTTAAAATTTTAGATTGGAATTTTATCGAGCGTTACCGTTAAGAATTTTAATATGATAGCACGAGGGAGGAGAGGTGGAGAAAGATGTTGGTTAAAAATACGTATAATAATTAACGCAAACATTTTTGTGTTTAAAAAAAAACATTTATTTCTATAAAATTTGTTTCATTATTATAAACTAAAGTCTGTTTCATATTATTATGAAATAATTTTAAAAAAATCATAGAATAATAAATAATGGATGATGATGATATTTGGCGGCTTATTCTTAGCGCCTTTTTGTTAATTAATATTCAGGGAATATTATTAATACATTTACAACGGACGTTCACTTTTCAATTAGGAAATTGTTATAATCTTCCGAAACCATGAATTTTGACATTATTCTTAATGACGGTTTGGATGAAGTTCTGTGTATAATGCGGGACTTGCCAAGTTTTTCAGCTGCAAAATTGAAACAGGAGGAATACAAAATAGCCAGATATGAAATTGAGTATATTTTGTAAGTATGATTGCAAAAAATCCATACTTTCATTTTCTCTCCTATGTTTTTTCATGGCTTATGGACATTTTGTCTTTTTCAGATTCAGATTTCAGGAATATATTAAAGGCTTGCCTGCTCCTGGTGTTTCTTTATCTACAAGAAATAGAATACTCATTTACAATGCGAGACATATTTTGGAAGGCATATCAATTGTTTTTAATGTGCAAATTCATTATATTCAAAGACTTTATTCAAGTTAGTGTGCTAGGTATGTTGAAAAACATGAAATATTTACATTATACTATTCTTAAAAAGAATTTCTTTTCAGATTATTTGAAGTATAGAGAAATGCAGTTGGTTCGTGATCCTTACCGTGGAGCTGATATGATGTTTGTAACTTTTAATTGCCTACTGCATTGAATATTAAATTTATTTATTCTCACTGTATCTCTATTTTTATTGCAGGAAACCAAAGACAAAAACTGGTAAGCTTTTTGTTTGAATATGAAGAAGGTTGGGTTTTAAAAAAGCTATGTAACCAATTCTAACAATTTATTTTCTTCATCTTCAATTTATTTGGACATTATGTATTCAAACAATATCTGAGTTACCTGAGTGTTACTTAGGTTAACAACGTTTGAGTCATTTTCAGGCAAAAACAGATTATAACTTATTTCTGCACAAAGACTTCATCTTTCCAAATATGAAGTAATCTATTAGTTAAATCTTTGCATGCTTATTTAACCCTTTATAGGATAGAACTACTTGTGTTCAAATTTAAAAAACCTAAAATAGTTTCAGGAACTTTTTTCGAGTATGAAAAAATTATCATTTACTTGTAAAAAAGCAGATATGAGGTGGGACCTTTTTGTCGCACTGTTCGCTAAGTGACAAACATTTATACTCTATCTCTAAACAGACAGTGGGACATTACTTACTAATTATTTGTTGTTACAGATAATTTCTTGAACAAAAAGCAAAAATTATACAAATAATATTTTTATTAGTGTAAACAAAGTATAAATAAATAAAGGAAAGTATAAATAGATAAAGGAAAGTATAAATAAAAACAAAGGAAATAAATTAGACAAGGAGCCAAATACTAGTCACTAATTGAAACATATTTTTATTATTTTCTTGCAACTATGGATTTAAAAAAAAAAAAAAAAAATTAATAAAAGCTTAACAGAATAAAACTTTGTGATTATATTAATTTTTAAGTGAAATCCTATATTAGATTATAGAATACTTATACAATTGCTGCAAACAAATTCAAAGGAACAACTGTTTCTTTAATAAACTGTGTCGTATGGAGCCTACTGAAACTGAAATTAGCTAGCCCACTTTACATGTTGGTAGTTTTCAAACTCTGTCCAGGAAACAACATTTTATTTTAATCTGTATTTAACAGTCCTATAAAAGTGAACCAAAACTATTCACAATTTTTTTTTAATGCTACTTCTTAAGTGGAACGAATATGATTCACTGTCCTATAAAGGGCTAAAATGGATTTTAATTTTTTGTTTCCATCTTTAAATCTAGGAAAGGTATTGCCAGGATAAACATTTAAACAGTTATTTAATAGGCATTGATGTGACATACTGATGAAAATTATTTTACAAATTTATATATCATGCCTTTCAATTTTTAGTCTATTTTATTATTTCCTATTTAAAGTAATTATGAACATTAATATTGCCTAAGTATTGTGGTATTATAATATATAATTAATACCACAGTATAATTCATATAATATATAATTAACATCATAAAGCGGAGAATAATATTTTCTTATTTGGATTACTAGGATTAATTTACTAATGAAAATTAATCATGATAACTTTCAGATTACTTACTTACTGCATAGGTCTACAGCAAGGGGTGGGCCTGAACAATATTCCTCCAGATATTTCTATACTTAACCTTTTCCTTCCAGTTTGTTATTCCCAAACGTTTGAGGTCATCCTCCACATCATCCATACATCTCCTAGGTCTTTCTCTTCTTCTGGTCCCATAAATTCTGCTTTGGAGCATCTTTTTTGGCATTCTATCAGCCGACATTCTTAGAATGTGACCCATTCGATTCGGCAGGATTTTATGAGGCTCACAATTTCGGCATTGCTGTATAACTCGTACAGCTCATTATTCGTTCTTATCCTCCATTCTTGAATTACTTCATCGAAGAACGGGCCAAATATTTTCCTAATTATTTTCCTAATACTTAAGTGGTAAATGTCCACGTTTCAGCAGCATATGTAGGAGAACAAGTCTAATTAAAGTTATGTATACCTTACTTTTTTTTCCTTGACAGCAATGATGATTTAAAAAACTTTAAGTTTGTTAAAAACTACACGGTTAGTGACCATAATTCTTTTTTGCATTTCTGTTATCATTTTATTTTCAATATTTAATTCTGACCCGAGGTAGGTAAAGGTATTAACGTTTTCAAAAACATGCCCTTCCACCACAAGATTATGGGTAAATCTTATATGGGGCAATACACATATACTTGGTTTTCAATGGTTTTTAACTTTCAAATTAAATAATTTTAAATAGGTATAGAGTTTATAGAGGTGATTGATAAACTAGACCATTTTAATTTTTTAATCATTTTCCTATTTGTGGAGGTACTTTTTTTTTTTAAATCAAAGATGGGGCTAAAAATTAATAATTTATCTGGAGAGAAATGCAGTGTAGGCACTAATTATGGGAAATCACATCTTTTGGCCTTCCTTTGCAAACCACGTATACCATTACACCATGATTGAACCTTAATTGATTGTACCTTAATCGTTCTAGATGGCACAAAATTTTTATTCGTTCTGCTCAAAGACGCACTTTGTTTCTATTTTTAATTTTATTTTTATTACTTATTTATTTTATTCATTAATATACATATCTTTTAAAAGAATTTTTCTGCGTGCATTTTTTTTTTTCTAAATTTCAACAAAGTTAGCTTTTAAATAGTGATTTTCTAAATTACAAATAATTATTATGTTTAATTTTTTTAATTTCATTGCTCTGTTTGATATATAACAACAATAAACCTGCAAACCTTCGTAAGTCATGTTTTTATTAAAATAAAGATTTTGCATCTCTATAACAAAACAAAAGATTCCGGATCGAATGGAGTGCATTATTTTTAATCTTAAAATTTTTTCAGAAGTACTTACGAAGTTTTGCAGGTGTACTGTTGATATACCATTATTTGTAATTTATGTTTTAATTAACATTAAACGTATTAATGTATATATTATATAGCCTGCTGATTATTGCAACTATGCAGACTAACATTAATGTGTCTTGTTGCATTGACCACCTAGATGTTTTGCTTTTATTCAGGTAAAGCAACACCATACTTATAAATTATTGTGTAACCATCAGATTAAATAAACAAATAAATATATATCTGCACTTCAATCTTGAATAAAATGTTGAAAAATAATTTTTTCTTTCTTTCTGAGTCTATGGTTCCATTTTTAGTTTATTTCTTCTCTGATATTAAACCATTCTATTGCATGAGTTATATATTTGAGTTTATTTAATTTTTATTACTTTTTATTTTTTATTTTATTTGTACATTTTTTTTTGGTTGTAGGTAAAACAAGGAAGTTTCTTCATATCTCAAATGTTATTGAAACCCGTGATTCTGAGGTAATTTATAGATGTGTTGATGTTTACTATGCTCATAAAATGTTATATATGACTAAAATATAATTAATTTTTTTAAATATGTTCAAGTCTGTAAAATTTATGATCTTTTTAAAGGTTCAAGGTGTCTCCTTAACATTCTCCTTGCCAAAAAAAAAATAATAAAATAATTCAAAATGTGAACTGAGTGGATACTGCACGAAATATATTTGTATATATACATCAGCATCATAAACTCACACTCACTCACTCCCTGGTGCTATAGCCCTATAAGGGCCTGGGCCTCCTCCACAATCTTACTACACCCTTCCCTATCCTGTGCGAGCCTCCTCCATGCTCTGACTCATTCCTCTTAATGTTCTTTCCATATTATCTTTCCATCATAAGCGTGGACAACCTCTTGTTCTTCCTCCTCCAGCAGCTTCTTGGGTGTTCCACCCGCCGGCATCCGCTCCACATGTCCAAGCCACCTCAACTGGTTCTTTTCAACAAAGGATACCAGATCCACTCGTCATTCTTACTGATCCTCCAGTTGCCGTTTTCGTGGACAGTTGTCGTTTAGAATATTCTCCTAAGTACTTTTCTTTCCCAAACCTTTAATATTCTTTTACCTTCCTTGGAAAGTACCCAAGCCTCACAATCGGTCTAATCGCTGTTTTATACAAGATGACCCTAGCTCTGTTGGTTAGGCCTCTGAACTTTAATAGCTTTTGAAGAGCAAAATAATACCTGTTACTGGCAGCAAATCTTGCCTTAATGTCTTCTAGGAGCTTGCTATTTGCTGTGACAAGAGCTTCCAAGTGACAAGTGTGTCTTCCAAAATTTACCGCCTCTTCCATTCTTTCAGGTGGATTTCTTTAAGACTTTATATACACTGTTTCATCGTTCATATGGAGGCCTGATTTTCTTGCAGCGTTTTTGAATCCCGAAACACTTCCAATAGTGCTGCTCTTGATCTAGCCGATATTACCACGTTGTCTGCATTAGCTAATTTGAAAAAAGTTGGGAAAGCAAAGTGTCTCCCTGCCTTAGGCCATCCATGACTGCAAACTTTTCCAATAGTGCTTCTTATAATTTGACTTTACAGTAACTATCTGCCGGCATAATTGCCCCACGGCCTCATCGAGAAAGCAGGGCAATAGCCTTTGCGAATCTGCTCATGCTCCATGAGTTAATCAGTTTGCAGAGCTTGATGCCAGTAATATAGTCACAGCCAATGTGGAAGTACTGTATTCTAGCTAACACATTGAACCTGCATATAAAAAGATAGGCAGTTTCATTCTTCAGGCTGCAAAATCTGCAGATTGGTGACTATTAGTCATTGAATTGGACAGGTGTTTATTTACCCGACAGTGACCTGTATAAAATCCTGTCATGTTTCTCAGGATAAAGTGCTAAACTTCTCTCTTTGCAGGATCCATCTAAGAACAGGTTGGAATGTTGCTGTTTTCTGATGTTTCTCCAATGGAATCTTACCTTGTTACCAAAAGCTACCTTAATAGATCTTTTAGCTTAGCTGAGGCTGATAACACAGATAGACTCTGATGAGGATGGTAGCTGATCTGAACCCTTCTTAGCAAAGCCATCGGTCTTATCATTACCTAGTATGCTCGAATGTCCAGGCACCCGCTCAATCCAGACCATTGGCTAGGGAGAAAATGTTCAGATTACCTCCACTGGCCTGGACCGAGCTGCATAACAGCTTGGGGCACCGATGGCCGCCTGATGGTCTGGAAAGATCGAAATTGGCTTGTCTCTCACTCTCTCCTTTATTACGATTTGACAAATGGTTTGCCATTTGTGTGGATGCCCCATTCGTATCCTTGTACTTTTATATTTCAAACTTCACAAACATTGGACTAGTTGTTTGACCACAGATTTGCCACTGGTGTGGAGCTGGCATGCCTAAATGGAGCCCTGATGATGCCCTAAATCTCAAGCCGAAACGTCAGTATTATTTGTGTGTTTATTCATTGACTGTACCCCCAACCAAGTTTCTCCTACGATTAAAATAATTATTTACATTTATATCTGGTCTTAAAAAAATAAAATTCTTACTAAATAGTAATTCAAATAATTTTGTGAATTCAGCATTAAATATTCATTCTAGGAATAGTTTATTTTAGTAAACAGTGATAATAAAATAAAATTAAGCATGTGCCATGTTTGTTTTAGGTACCAATAACAAGAGATGCTGCTCCTGACTCATCTTTCTTTGATGTGGTACGATATCTTCCATTAGTGATTTATTTTATTTATTTTAAATTTATAATGTCTCCTCATTTGTAGGCCACCCCCCTGCCTTCATCAGTTGTTGATGGTGCTGCGTTATTTGAGCGGTAAACTAATATATACTAATTTTTTTGATCTTAGTTTTATTAAATATTTTCTCCGATAGTTATCTTAGTCACTTTAGATCTAAATGGTTGTTAACATTTTACCATTGCATAAAGGTTAGAAATCTCCTCATAATTTCTCTGATCAAATAAATAGTGGATTATATCATTTAATGTAATATGTGCTCAGTAGCAGGTTTATGTGAAGTATCATTGTGGCACCTTGTAAATTTCTATCCCTTGATTTTTCAAAATTTTATTTGACCAAAACTTAAAACTATTCAAAAGATAGAAGTAAATGGCCTATATATATATATATATATATATATATATATATATATATATATTCATGTGTTTGCCTCAGTGGAGTATATTTAGCATTTTTGGATTTGAAGGCTGCCTTCGACTCTGTGACCTGAGAAGAAATTTGGAATACTCCGGTAAAAAAAAGATTACCTGGCAACCTCATAGGTGCAATAAAGCCAATATACCAGAATTTAACACTCCCTGTGTGGACACAATTTTGTGAAAATACTCCACAGCCGGGCACTTGTTTTTTTCAAAAATTAATAAGAAAAGAGCATGTTGGTTGATTTAAGGATGAAATACACTGCCGGAAAGCTAAAAGTCTACTGAAGCTACTTATTGTCACTTGGAATAAAAACAAACAATCCCCGCCAGGACGATAGGATAAAGCTGAATTGGAGATCATAGAGCGTGGGCCTACATTTACTGTAATATATCTGTCGGTCTAATACGAAAGAAATATTAAGTAGTTAAAAGATAATTTATAAATAATGAATTTGATTCAACAATTAGTTTTTAGTATTTCACATGTATGGTTAGAAAATTATATTGCCAACCTGTTGCTCTCAACCCTCTCCTTCACTGTATGATCCACTTTTTTTTATTGGTTTCCTTTCCTACTCGTATTAAGCAAACAGGATGGGTTATTGCTGTAGGTGACCAACCTATTCTAACCAGAGTGGAAATGTCGAGATTTATTCTGTGAATTCGCCACAAAATAAATTTCAACCCACCCAGGCCAGATTCGAACCGGCACTGCTATGGTGATGCCTTAACACTCTCAGCCACGGCCTCGCTGTAAAATTCACATTTTGGGTTTGTTTCCTTCTATTTCTGTCCATTCCATTCCTCGGTTGTGGAACCCTTTTTTCCTTGGTTAGACACATTCCCAATGTCCTAAATAATTAATTAGTCATAATATCTGCTTGAAATTTTAAATTAGATTAATTTTGATTTTAGTTTATGGATGTGAAATGAATTAGAAAAATTTAAATTTAATGATTTTTTTTTTTTTAGTGATTCACAATTGCTTTCTTCACTGGGTGATGCTGCCGTCTTTCCTGTGAGTGGACTCCTGGTTATGATATTAATTTCAATTTTGTAGTGTAACATTACCATGCTCATCACCATGTCATACATACCTGAATGATGGGAACCTCGTGGAAGAATTCCTGTCCCCAGATACGAGTCATGTGTTAAATTAATATTGGGTTGTCCATAAAATAATGCAGGATTTTGAGTTTTCTTTACCTTTACCGGATTATTCATTTGTATGAATGTCAACACTTATTAATCCTCTTCCAAACGATAATGTTTGTTTACCTCTTAGCATTTCGCTGCTTAGAAATAATTCAGTTTTAACTAAGATGTCAACGCGTGATTTTCATATAGTTTTGTTTTACGAGTTAAAACTTGGCCAGAACGGGGCCCAGACAGCCAGAAACATCAATCAAGTCTGACGCGAGGGCAGCATTAATGAGTGCACTGTTCAACGGTGGTTCAAAAAGTTTCGGGAGGGAGACTTCAGCCTTGAAGACAAAGAAGGTCGTGGAGGGACTTCTTCTCTTGATGATGATATTCTGCGGGCTTTGATGGAAGAAAACCCCAGAATAACTGTTTGAGAACTTGCAGGAAAACTTAACCTTAGCAAATCGACTGGCGATAACTACCTCAAGACGATTGGAAATGTGAAAAAGCTTGAAAGTTGGGTCCCACTCACATTAAACGACCGCCAAAAAAACTAGTGTTATGAAGTTTATATTACACTTCTTTGCCGAAACAAAAACGACCCTCCAAAATTGTTACTTATGGTGAAAAAGTGGATACTTTACGATAACAGTAGACGTTCTGGATAGTGGCTCGACAAAGGAGAAGCAGCCCAACATTTTCCAAAGCCCTCAACTCATCAAAAAGAAGGAGATGGTTACTGTTTGGTGGGCTTCATTTGGTTCACTTGGTGGGCTTCACTGCTTCTTAAATCCCGGAGAAACCATCAATGCCAAATCATATTGTAACCAAATTAATGCAATGCATCAGAAATTGGCAGTTATGAAGCCATCTTTGGTCAAACGGAAGGGGCCCATTTTGTTGCTTGACAACGCCCGGCCACATGTCTCACGTGTGACGCCACAAAAACTGTTGGAGCTTGGGTATGAAACTCTACATATATATATATATATATATATATATATATATATATATATATATATATATATATATATATATATATATATATATAATATTATAAATGTATATAAATTGATCCTGAGGTGAAAAAATCAGGTTTTGTGCCACCTCGTGCTCACTGAGCTAGAGTATTAGGGGAAAGCAGGACAATTATCTCTAAATTTGTGGGTTTTTTTAATAACAATTCCAATTATGTTTGTTGCGATGAATTTGATGCAAAATGTTTGCGGATATTAGCTTTTGTTCAAGTTGCAAAATTGCAATTATTTGTAAAACATGTTGAACATTTAAAAAAATTAAATTTATTTTTTAAATTGTCAAAATATTTATTACTCATGATTTGTTGACCGAAGTGAAACTATCCTAAAAGCATTTATACTTTTGAAATGCAGGCTCGAATTTTTATTTTTATAAATTAGTTTTAAGAAAAATGATTATAATTTTGCAATGAAACAAGTTTCATTTTATTGGATATCAAAAGAGCTATCATTTTTTATCGTGTCATCATGATAAATTAAGTGAATTTTTTTCTAGAGTACTTTAAAATTTGGAGTCAAGGACATTATTTTTTCGCAGTCTTTTACAATTTATTTGTTATAAACAACTAAATTACACCTTAAAAAATATTTCATGTTGTAGGCTATTTGATGGTGAAAAATTTTATTTATTTTTATTTTTATTTTATTTTTTATTTTTATTTTATTTTTATTTTTATTTTTATTTTTATTTTATTTATTTTAGTTTTATCAAACCTCTAGAAGCGGAGGCAAACGTGAAAAACTGAATTAAAAAAATCATTTTTTTTACAAATCGTTAAATAAATAAAAAATCCGTCATCTCATCTAGACAAGACTATTTTCCCAGATTCCTGAGGAAATTCTGCGCATAACATATTTTTTCAGATTTTTGTAATTTTGTCGGGAAAATTAAATGTTTATGAGCTCTGGATACCAGACTACTTAATATTGGTCAAAACAGCAACTGCTTCCACTATCATTAAAATATTACATGCTTTTATTATTATTTTCAGTTAATAATTATAACCCTACAAGAAATAGAGAAATGTTGGCTAGATGAGTTGGATAAGATACTGAAATCACCTGGTGTTTAATATTGGTGTGAACATCCTATCATCCTAACTCCCCCGTTAATGCCATGCCATGCTGTTTTCCTCATTTATGCTTTTGGTGTGGAAATCTATTAAAGATTTTGATTGCTATAAACTTCTAGCCATCCAACCATGTATATCTTTATTACATTTTCAGATTTTGATGAAAAATATATTATGCAATATTAAATTTTTGTCTTTGAAAAATCTTACTTTAAAGTTTATTTAAATAATTTATTGGGTAATGTATTTAATATAAATTTTTATGGATTTTGTCGATTTTATATAAAATTGTTTTGATTTATTTCTGAAGTTGATCGTTACCTAATTACTTTCATTTTGTTTTAAATTATTATGGGATTAATTTTTTTAATATATCTTTTTAATTTTTAGGAAGATATGGAATTGCGTTATGCAGAAAGTTTGAAGGATTTGACGACGCGTTTGCCATCTGTATCAGCTCCTGACATTGGCCAACCAGACATTTCATTGCCTACCGCTCCACAACCTTATCAAATATTGGACAAATTTTCCCTAGGACTGGTAGAGCAACCAGCGGAGATGGACTTTTCCGCAGCTCCTAGAACTTTAGACAAACCGTCAGTTGAACCATTGCAACAAGTAATTACTTATTTTATCTATTCTTCAATTAAATATTTATAGGTATAGTAAAACTTCGATTAACCGTCATTGCTGGGACCAAGGGCGTGACGGTTAAGCAAATAGTCTGATAACAAAAATACTATTAGAAAAATGCATTAACCAATAAATAGCAATTGATTGACTCTAATTTTACTAGGCTGTTACGAAAGTCCTTGTGCGTGAACACAACCCTTAATTCCAACTCTCATAATTATCCTATAAGAATGTTTTTGTTCCTACTATTTATGTCAATGTTAATTTGACTAATTCTTTAATCCTTGTGACTTGAGACGACTTTATGGGGTCAAATACATTTTTAAAACGCACGTGAAATGTCAGAAGAAAAAATCGTGATTCGCGGTCTTTTGAGACATTACTGAAAAAATGTTTAAGAAATTTGTGCCATAGAAGGAGAGTCAATTATTCATCAAAATACTGCCGCACAACCCAGATCAGGTCGCCCATCGGTCGTTGATGACGTTCTTCTTGAATGTGTGATCTAGGACCCACATCCAACTACTTGGGATTTATTGACCTTAGTAGGGACTCAAACCTTTACTGTGAACAGCTAGACAGAGTTTATGCAGTTTTGAGTGCAAAGTACCCCGCTTTGGTAAAAAAAAAAACCAAGCCATTTTGCAACATGACAATGCACTTGCACATCATTCTCGTTTGACCAAGGAAAAATTATCGGTACTGCAAGGAGTAAACGTTTCCTGCATATAGACCAGATATTGCACCATCAGATTATGGTTTGTTTATATCAATGGCTCATTTTTTAAAAGGTTAGATCTTTGATAATTATGAGGACATAAACATTGGATGTGAAGAGTTCTTTGCCTCAAAACCAAAGGAGTGGTACCGGCATCAAATCCAATTACTGGGAGAAAGATAGATGGAAGCAGTTTAAAACAATGGACTTTACTTTGAAGAGTAGTATTCAATAATGTTTACAATATGTAATCTGAAATAAAGCAACTAATGCACAAGGACTTTTGTAAAACCCAAGTAGTAAAAACATAAATTAAATATAAAAAAAATATTTAACTTGCGTTTGCAATAAAAAAAAAAATCATTATATAGCTACAACATATCTGATTTTTTTCCATTGTACTATAACTTACATGAATGCCCTGAATAAAATAAGAGTTTATTAATTAACAAGATTTGTTAAAATGTCGAATACGAATTCAAATGGTACACTATATAAACAATTCTACATATGTATAAAGAAATATCGCACTATGCTACAAACTTCTAAGTAAAATGCGATATTTGTAGCGTCTAATTAGACCCGAGGAATGAAGGAGGGGAGAGGCGTGAGTGCGTGTTTACATTTCTTTAAAATTAATTAGTTCATAATTTTTTTAGAGCTCTCTTTTCTTGTTCTTCTCTTACTGTCGAATAATGATTCCAAGATTGTGAGCCTACAGACGTAATTAATTTAAGTATGTTTGTATTTGTCATTTTTAAAAACTAATTTGACTCTCCCAAATTATTGTTATCTAATAAAATATAATGGGTTTGTTATTAAGTTGTTTTTAGTTGTATTTTCCCTGAAAAAAATAGACTATTGCAGTGGGTCGAAGGTCGGCGGTGAGCGGTGGGACTGCGTTTTCTATCCGTTTCATAACCCCTAGAGCACCATTATGGAAGATTTGGAGATGTCTGATATATGTATATTTTTTTTTTCCCGCTACATTTGAGCACCACCGGCCCTTTATTACTAATTCTTTATGCAGGACTTTCTGTATCGAAGGTCAGCGGAGAGACGGAACTATATAATAAAAGTATGTGTAAATTTTGGTATGTTAGGGAACTGTATTTTGTGGGTCTCAATTTTTTTCTTAATCTCCCGTTTTTATATTTTTTTAACATAAAAATACGACTTTAGTGATGGAGTTTTACTGCTCACGGATTTTTTTTGTATTACTGTATGCTATAATTGTTTTTTATACTTTTCTGTTAATATTTTCCTTTTATTACTCATACCCTGAGTTAAAAACCTACTGTATGGTTCCACTGTACTGACAGCTAACAGAAACTGACAGATTAATGAGTGACTGTTAATCCAAGTTTCACTGTAGATAATAAGAGGGTTTCATATTAGGGTGACCAACCTATTACAAGATTTCTAGATAAAATGCTGCTTCTCCTATTCAGACTTTTTAAAATATTGTGCATATATTTAGAAAGGCGTAGATACCATGCTTCACTTCTTTAAATTTAAGGATGTACCATTGGTTGGCTATCCCTGCCTTAACTAATTTAGTCTTATCAAAATAAATTAGTTATTTTGTTATCAGTATTGTATGATTTGTTACATTTATTTGTTCTTAGGTTTCTTCTCAGAATATTGGTATTTCGCTTTTGTTCATTTTGTGATAGAAATAATCATAGCATTTTGTATTTGGCAATTGGCTTTCACTTTTGTCTAATGATTTTGTAATAAATATTTATAGAGGGAATAAGACATTACTTTCCATAACCACCCTAAGCACGGTAAAATGGGCACAGGAGGGGAGAAGACACATTCTGATATTTGTTAATGTTTGAGAATCGAGTTTGACGGTTGACGACTTTTTGATGGCCTCACATGGTAACCTCGTAACTGACATTTTTGTCATAATTCTTTTTTCTTTAACAATTGCGAATGAAAACTTCTTATCTGGGTAGCTCTGTGCAGGGTGTTAAGCAGCCTTGAATTCCTTGAAGATCGTGTATTCTGCTTGAATTTTTCATGTCAGGATAAGATCGGGAATTATGCTTGAAAAACAGTCAGTCATTGGGAATTTTTAGTTTTTAGACTAATATTTCCATTTTTCCATCTGCATTAAATAATAAATAAAAATACGAGTGTATGGAATATTAAGAAGAAGGTTCATGTAGTTGTTCCCCTTTCCGCCTATAATTTCATGAAAGCTAGAAATAGCCTCCTTCCACTAAGTTTATTCATCATTCCTTCTCTCTCAAACACATACATATTCTATATTCTGTCTCACCTTACTGGGTCGCTCTACCTGTAAAATAATGTATTAGCTCCAAGTTTCAGTTTTAGCTGGTTTATACTCTTATTCTTATAATATGTTCACCGTTTCGTCCCTCGCCCTTTAGGCCTAGAGTGGAGGTGTCAGGATTCATTTTATTCCTATAATTATGATTATTTTGTTAAAGAAAAGAAGGGACTGTTAGAAGATATTACAATATATATATATATATATATATATATATATATATATATATATATATATATATATATATATATATATATATATGGCTTACTCGAGTTGGCAAAACTGTTCCTCCAGTATACTGCTACATGTATGGCTGGCCTTATGAGGATAAGGAAATCAACATTTTGTTTATGAGGAACTATATTTGACTGATGAACGATAAATCTTATTTTACCTACTTTTTAATATATTAGAAACTAATTTGTTAGGTCTCATACCTTTTATGTTATATCGTAGAGAAGTATTAATATAACTTTTATTAAGGTATCATTTCATTTTATATTGTGCCCTTCAATAATTAAAATTTGTATTATTTAAACAGCATTTATCTGAATTACAGGAACTGGAAAAGATCATCGAAAACATTGGTGCTGGTTTGGATGAAGTGAAAACCAGAAATAGAAAAGTAAAATACAAGTTT
Organism: Rhaphigaster nebulosa; assembly: GCA_948150685.1. Taxonomy (NCBI): domain Eukaryota; kingdom Metazoa; phylum Arthropoda; class Insecta; order Hemiptera; family Pentatomidae; genus Rhaphigaster; species Rhaphigaster nebulosa. Next base: position 4,678,098 of record OX411311.1, on the reverse strand, counting down.
CGACTCAAACCAATAATGACTTCTGAAGAATATGCTAAGTTTCTCAAGCGAAGGAAAGGTTTTATGGTTAGTATTTAAGAGTAAATATTTGTATTTTGTGTAAGTTGGATTTTTTTATGTATCTATATTTTATATTTGTTTACAAATTAAGTGGATCATTTAAAATACCACTGAAGTAACATTAAAATTTTGCTTTAATGATTTTCATTTTTAAAAGAAAATTTATTTTTACGATTTTTGGAATAAATAAATGAAGAAGTTTTCTTGAAATTCATTGCTGTTGTTTTGTTTTTTCAACTTTCAACTATTTATTCACACCTTTTTAACAGAATAGTGACAATTAGGAAATTTGATGGTAATAAAATATAGACAAGGCATGATAGGCATGGGGAAGGATAATACCCAGCATCACCTCTTCCCAGTCTTGATTCAGTCTCTTAATCCAGGAAAGGAGATCTCTCATCCAGCTCCATTTTAGTCTTCTCCTAACTGTCATGTCAGCCATAGCCATATTGTTTATTAGCCTGATGTTATGTCTGTGAAGGTTACTATGAAAATGGGAATAAAGACATTGAAATTGTTTCTTAATTTTGAAAAAAAAAAAAATTTTTAAACATTTACTTAATATTTTGTTTACATTTCTAGTATCTTGTTGATCAACTATGTATATTAATTACTACTTAAAGAAGAAAAAGTATATTTTTTTAGTATTTTGGTGCTATCTTGTGGAATCCTCAAAGAGTGCTGCTTGTAGTTCATCTAGAGATTGTGATAGGGTTCCCATTCCTGAAATCTGTCTTAGCGCTGGATTCTACCTGTCGAGTGCTAGGCTGAGTCACTCGCTTTGTCACTCGGCCGCATAAAATATTGAAGATTAGGTGATCACACGTGGAGGAGACAGTGGACGAGTCAGTTTAAAGGGTTCCACATCGGAAAAAAATCAAGAAAAGCAACTCAATCATACCTACCATAATAGAGGAAATCAAAGACAAAATTACCAACAATAAAAAGCGATTATGGACAAGACCATGGCTATTTTAAAAGAGATATTAGAGTGTGAACTGCAACTCCGTTAAGGGAATAAGAAATTGAAGATCTCAAAGAATATAGATCTTTTATGAGATTTAGATTAGATCAGTTTGATTCTTTGCTTGAAAGGATAACTCATAAAATTGAAAAAAACAGATACAATCCTGCGAGTTGTTATTCCAGCTGTTTTCTTATAACAGTAGTCAGTTATCGTCATTTACTATAATATATTTTCAGAGTATGTTGCGGATCAGAGGATTTATTAACAAAAATACAAACAAGTTACAACAAGATACTTCACTAATGGCGGACACAAAGCTACAGACTCAGACCCACGCTATTCCCTCTCAAGCCAGATACGTCTGTACCAGTGTTGCCGCCAACAGTGTTGTTTAGTTTATTATTATATTTATAACATTACAAACTACGAGAAATAATAAATCAATTTCTCCAACAGAGTATTAGAACCAACTATAAGTAAATTTATACCAGAAGTGTTAGGTGCTATATATGAATATAAAGGATTGCATTAAGTCAAATAATTTAAGTCGTATTTATCAATAGTTTTAATAAGTATATAATTATCTTGTTGGATCCAAACCCTCAACTGCTAAGAAATGCCCTTTTGGGAGCATGAAATCTAAACCTTGATGTATCACAAATCAGCCATGAGAGTTCGCCAAGGTGAAGTATAAGGGTTGTAAAGATGTCATTTCCAACCTGTTGATTAAGTTGGATCTTAATCAGTTGGATCTTATTAAGTTGGATATTATTAAGTTGGATGTATCACAAATCAGCCATGAGAGTTCGCTAAGGTAAAGTATAAGAGTTGTAAAGATGTCAATTCCAATCTGTTGATGAAGTTGGATCTTTCAACTTCTGCTGTACAGCTATATTGGTGTTTATTCACCAGTAGGCATTATTATTATTTTTTGGGGGGAGGGGAGGGAGGAACCTTCAGAACTTGTTCTTCAAAATACTTTGTGATTTACATTTCTCCTTGACAGTTTTTTAGTTCTAAAGCACTAGTGAGTGTTGCCCCGGGGAGACCTCTGTTGTGGTGCAAGTTGTGTGTGGTGTGAACTACCTAATATCATGTTTTGCCGGGAAAACTGTGGAATAGGGCATTGAAATAAAAATAATTTTTGCAATACATTTATTCAATTATATTTCTAAGCCCTTTTCATAACTGTCACCAAAGTTGTAAAATGTGATTCTCAGACAAGTTTTCACTTTTTTCGATGATTACATCAGTGTAGTAATTGAGCCTCTTTTGCATGGGTGAACTTGTCGGACTAGGGAAAGCTTGTATTTACCGTTATAGCTCCCCAGATCTTATAACTCTATATAACTCTTGCTTGATTTGTATCATGCTGTAGTACAAATACTATCCCAGTTATCATCAGTCCATGATATATGCATCGTACTGAATTGAAGTCTCCAAACTTTATGATGTGAGTTGAGCCCTGTGGTACATTGAGACCCTTGGTGGTGCAATCTATACTCTTTCAACCTTCTTCCAACAGTGTCAAATTTCATTCCCCCATTAGAAGAAGAAAATAAGTCATTAGTTATAGCCTCACTCAGTCTTTAATCCCCCATCTGCTCCTATCCTCTTACCGTTGTGTAAGTTTCTGAACTTATTCCATTGATGAAATCCAACAATCAATCGAATCTGTCACAGATGGATAGCGATGTAGGTTGAGATTAGAGACAATCTATTTCATTCAAGCGGAATGTTACCACTCAGATAAACTTTATGGATGATTTTATACAGCAATATAATTTACATTTTTTTTCCTTTTTGTGCAAGTATAATTAAATATAACATCTAATAATTGATTTTTCCTCTACTGAAGAATGGCTAATGCGAAAATGTGATTTAAAAATCTTCTGAGTAAGCTGGTACAGTATTTGCTATGTAGTTTTTAATTTTTATTTGCTCCGAATCCTACTTCAAAAGTTCCTCTTCTCCACTACTTATCTGGTACTCAATGCAAGAAAAATCACTGCTTGTATTTTCTTCCACATGAAAGATTTCTATTATATTTATTCTTCTCATTTTTATTATACTTGTATCTTGTTTTTCTTAGGAAAAAGGTCTACAACTTAGTCCAAAACATCAGCACAAAATTAAACAGTAATTTCATTACTGTATTTTTTATTTCTGAATATATTTCTAACCATCATCATAAATATTATTTTTCATGAATCAAGTGACAGTATCATAGTATATAATTGTTAGCTCATTCGAATTTGAGGAATTTCATTCCTTGAAATAATTTATTCCCTTTATATCTCCTGTCAGTCGTTTCTCTTTAGTTCTTATCATTGATATTTATCTTTATTTCTGTTACATCCTTTCATTAAAAAAAAAAAAAAAAAGAAAAAAAAAAAAAAATCCCCATCTATAGATTTACTTTATTTGCATACGAAATTCTCCAGTAAATTTTTAACGAATTATAATACTGTCATTACTTCTAGTCGTTAATTTTAAACAATCAGTTTTAAAATTTCATTGTAATTAATTATGTTGATTTGTTTTAATTTTGATGCCATAATATATATTTTTAAGGATCCTGTTAAATATTATGCCAAGAGCATCAAGAAATCATCAGCTAAGAGGCAAGAAGAGGAAAGCATCGAACAGGAGTTTGAAGATCCTGTTCTTAGAGAACTAATGATGGCAGTGATAGAAGTAAATTTTTTCTCTTAATTTTGAATATAATTTTTTTTCTGTTATATTATTATATAGTTTATCAATATAATTTTTTCTGTTATATTTTTATATTGTTTATGAATATAATGGGCTTTAAGGGAGTCACTGATGATCACTATAATTCAACCACTCCACACCAAATGGAACATGGTACAACCGTGAGTGTGAAAACCTGGGTGTTTTTTTTTTAGAGTAGAGGGGAGTAGCTGGAATTCTAGCCTCCCTATATTTCATCGCTTTATATCAAAATCCAATCATTCCAACTGATCGTGAGTGTGGAAAATTGATGGAGTGGCACAATGAACGCTACAGTTTTTCACACAGTTTTAGGCTGAGCTATAATAAAAATAAAAATTGTTGGTTAGTATATTAGTTAGTTAGTTATGGAGGCCAAGCCATAAAATCTATTGGTAATAAAAAAAATAAAAAAAACCTGTACCACTACAACCCGTGAAGGGTCTTGGATCACGCTCAACCGCCAGGTTTTTTTCCCAATTTAGGGTACCCACTTTATAGAGGCTGGGCGTGTCTCAGGAGGGTCCCTCGACCCCAGAGGGTCGATCCACGGCTGATAACAGAATATATAATTATCTGCCACAACCGGTCTCGAACCCGGGACTGGGAGCATGGTAACACAGTGCCTTAATACTGAGCTACTCTGCTCCTATTGATAATCAATGCCTTTTATTTTTATTATTAGTATATCATTAATATCGCTACTGTAGTTAAAATTTAATTTTGATTGCATAAAATATGTTTAAAAAATACTTATTTGAATAACTTATAATTTTGTTTCTTTTTACTTCTTTGTACGGAGTAAAGGAAGTGTTGTAATCACGAAAATTTTCGGTTTTCAGATTTCAATGAAATTATCCATTTGGATCATCTGAATCCATTTTGACTAGTTTCGTCATGGCGTTCGTACTAGCGTATCTCGCATAACTCAAAAACGGTTAGCTGTAGAAAGTTAAAATTTTGTATTTAGGATTTTTGTAAAATCTAGTTGTGTATCTCTCTTTTTTTGTCACTGCCTGATCACCGGAAGTGGTACTTTACTTGAAGGCCATAATTTATTTCCATAATAAAATATATTAAAATATTATGAAAAAATTCTCAAATTTAGTATTTATAACTTATATATTGATTTTAATAACATACTAGATGTTGGTATAAATTGGGAAACCGGAAATGGTACTTTACTTGAAGGGCATAAAAAACTTTCATAAAAAATTATGTTAAAATATAATGTAAAACATCTCAAATTTGGTAAATTCGACTTTTATAATAATATAATAGATTTTGGTTGAAATTGAAGAGCCAAAAAGGGTACTTTACTTGAAGGTCATAACAAACTTATATCAAAAGACATATAATACAGAGATCATATGATTCGGAGGTGATAAAGGTTATAAACGCAATTTTTTTTCCACTTTAATTAAACAATTTTATTACTGGTTTTAAGTGTTAAAATTGAGTGTAAAATACTTTTTTTTTCTTCCCAATTTATGAGCTGAAAAAGTCTGCTGCAGGAGAATAAGATATAAGTTAAGTGGGTTCTTCCGCTTAAAATGTCGAAACCATTAATTTTTGGGACCCGATGTACCCATCTTCGTACCCAGACACCCATCTCTTGTCTCGCAAGCTGTGTATTTAGATTACACTGCTGTATTGTTTGATACAACTATTTTGCTTAGATAATTTTCTGTTCAGTTCTTGTCAATTATTATGTTTTATTTCATTTCATCATCTTAATATTTTATTTACCACCACTATTTGTGTTCTAACTTATTTTTGAGATATTCTATTTGCTGTCTTCATTCTGTATTGTAAGTTTACGCAACCAGGTTATTTCCTGAATCCTTTTTATTGCATCTTCCTTTAGTTCCCTATTTGTGAACTATCTTGGTAATGTTGGTATTTTATTGTATTTGTAACATTTGTATTTTATTGTATTTTCAATATTATCACCCTTTCATGCTTCACATGCAATTGTCTAATTCACGTAGTTCTTTTAATCTTTCACAAAATTCTTGTCATTACCTTGGTCCTATGATTTGTTCATTTTTGTATATTAATAATTGTAATTGTTTTTATCTGTAGATATATAAATCACAACCGCAATTTTTTTTTTAAATGAACAAAACGATTATGATGTATCAGATTATTGACCCTTAAAAATTTAAGTACTTTTGTGGACACTGTATTCAACTGACCTATCGTCCAATGATTTACATTTGTTTTTGGTCTTGAACCATTTTCAGAAAAATATAGTGTTTTATCTAATGCTATCGAAAATCTCTTTTAGGAGTTCATTTCTTATTGGACTACAAATTTTTAAAAGAAAGGATTGGAAATGCTTGTTGTTTATCTCTGTAAATGTTTAGACTATAATTAATAAAGGCTGTTGTATCTGTTCTTTAGACTAACCCGAAAAACCTTTCATCTGATAGTAATAGGTAATGATTATAATAGTTATCAAGAGAAAATATAGATTAGATAAATATCTTGATATGTCATGGTATAATATAAAATCTTGAAATTGTTATGAGATTTTAATGTTTTCAAATGGGGCTGTGTCGTTATCATTTTAAGATAAGCTGAATCCTGGGCTTGGAACCAGTTTTTTTTTTTCAAATAATTATTTGTCCTTGATCTGGCCACGGTAATTACATAGTTTGTTATTTTTGTTTCAGATCCCGGTACCGATCATTCCTACCTATTTGAGGTAAACAGCCCTTTAGATATACAATTATTTTAAGACATTATAAGTAGCAATAGGCCAATTAATTATCTATAGTTAGTGGATGATATAATTTTTAATCTGAAATAATACATAAGGATTTTATAGTAGGTAAGGGATCAGTCCCTGTTCCATGAAAAATCAACAAACAAAAAATAGTTTTTGATATAAGCCATCTTGAGGAACTACAATATAGTGTACTTTTCTTCTTGCTCCTAATTTCTGAAGGAATATGATTTGTGCTAGGTAGGTCGAAGATATAGAGTCTAGTATGCCAAAGGGATTGGCCATTAAACCTTATGAGACTTAGATTGGCTAGCAAGCAAAGAGATCAGTCTTTGATCAAAGTCGACTTTAGTCACATAAGGCAAGGAAGACTGCACAAAGAAGGATAAATTTCCTGACTTATGTAGGTGTTATTACTAGCAGAAGGATTAGCTCCTAGACCTCAGATAGTTATGGTTAAGATACTGGGGTCAAGGCCAGTACGGCTTAGAAGGATCAATCCCTAATTAAAAGGCATAAAAACCGCAAGGTGAATTTTTAACTTGGACTATGGAATAACCTCCGTCTATTCCCATCCGGAGCACTGGGATTGCTCCTAGTACAATTGAATCTGAATTAGTCATAGCGCTATCTGATCTTATATTAAGAAGAAAAGCTATTTAGAGCCGTTAGAAAATCTGTAAGATATCCAACCCTCTAAAAAGAGGATCAAGTAGTTTGTGGCAACTACAGGGGGATCTCCCTGCTGCCTATGGTTTACAAGGTCATCTCCAATATCTTTTATCAAAAGCTCATACCATATGCTGAGCAGATTATTGGTCAATCCAGTCTGGTTTCAGGAGTGGCAAATCCAGGACTGACCAAATTTTCAAACTCCGTCAGATCTTGCAAAAGGGTAGAGACCATAAAATACCGATCCATTATCTATTCATAGACTATAAAAATGCCTATGATAATATATACAGTCAAGAAATGTTCAATGGTCTTGTAGATTTGGGTATACCCTAGAAATTATTCTGGCTGTACCGAATGACAATGGGAGAGATTAAATGTTTGATTAAGATCCAAGCTGATCTGTCGCATGAGTTTGATCATGAGAAAGGCACTTATGTATTCTTATTTTAGTGAAAGCTGTGAGAGACTCTGATAATGACACATATGGGACTACATTTAATAGGACTGTACTGATCCTTGGATATGCAGATGATCTGGACATGGTTGGAAGATCCCTTAGAGACCGTCTCAGGTGCTCTTATTGCTCTTGAAGACCCAGCAAGAAAAATGGTACTTGTGATTAATGAAACCAAGACCAAAGTTATGGTAGTGGGGCAGGAAGCAATGGAGAATGAAACATTCCAGATTGGAGCATTTTCATTTGAGAAGATTTATTTACTTGGGGTGTCAGGTGAATATGGATGGGGACGTGACAGCAGAAATTTAAAGAAGAAGCAGTGCTTCTATGAACTGCAACAGCATTTTAAGAGCAGCATCCTTGCCAGAAGTACCAAACTTTTTTTATAGAAAATATTAGTGCGGCCAGTCCTAATTTATGGCTCTGAGACATGGACCTTGACCAAGAAAAACTAAGATTTATTAGTTCATCAGTGCAAAATCATTAGTCTATATTGAGGAGAATGGATAAGAAGGACCAATAATGAACTAAGTTTCCTCTTGAATGATGCGGATACAGTCATAGTCATACATCTACGAAGGCTTGGGTGGGTTGGGCATGTGATGAGAATGGAAGACACTGAAATCTCCAAAAAAGCTTTAACTGAATTATTGTATGGAACAAGAAGAGTTGGTCGAGCTTAGCTTCGTTGGAAGGACAGTATCCCAAGCGATGCAAGACATCTACTTATGACCCGGAACTGGAAGGCTGCAGATCGGGACTACTGACACAGGCTACTCGGCAACGGGTTGTTGCGCTGCTGTGCACAAAGGACTCAGGCAAGGTGATTGTTTAGCATGCTTGCTGTTCAATATTGCCCTGGAAGGCGCCATCAGGAAGTCGGGAATCCAGGTAGGAGGGACGATTTTCAACAATTCGTGCCAAATCTTAGCCTATGCCGATGATCTGGATATTATTGGACGCAGTTTTTCCAGCATGAAGAGTGCCTTTATAAATCTTCAAAGAGCAGCTACTAAAGCTGGATTGCAAGTGAATGAGAAAAAACCAAAGTATATGCTCTGTAATCCTAACAGAGGAGAGCACCTAGGAGGAGTAGTAAAAATAGGGGATTTCAGCTTTGATTGTGTAGAGGAATTCATATACCTTGGAACACAGCTAAACTCAACCAATGATAAGCAACTGGAGATTCAGCGTCGGATTATAGCGGCCAATAGGTGCTACTATGGACTTCAGAAACATCTAAGAAGCAAGTCTCTCTCCAGGACAACGAAGATACGAATATATAAGACCCTAATCAGGCCGGTTCTCACATATTCGTCGGAGTGCTGGACGATAACGAAAGCCCTAGAATGGTCCCTATTAAGATTTGAAAGGAAGATTCTGAGAAGGATTTTGGGGCCTGTGTGTAACAACGGTATATGGAGATTGAGAAAAAACGCTGAACTTATGCATCTCTATAAAGATCAGGATATTATGCATTTTATAAAATCTGGACGTCTGAGATGGGCTGGGCATATTGCAAGAATGAGTAGTAACGAAATCCCCAAAAGACTCCTTGAGGAAAAGATCTTCGGAAGCAGAAAAGTGGGTAGACTTCGCATGCGGTGGGAGGATTGTGTGGCTGCAGACGCGTAAAAAATGCTGGGGACTAGAAATTGGAGAGCAGCAGCACAAAACAGAGAAGACTGGCGGCTCAGACTAAGGGAGGTCCGGACTCTTCACGAGTTGTAGCGAATTAAAACTATGCAGTTCATTGTTCCACTACATCCGTTTTCTACACTCACGATTGGTTGGAGTGACTGGATTTTGTTATAATGCAGTGGAATTTAAGGCCAATGGAATTCCAGCTGCTCCCTTCTACTCCAACCATTCCTCATAGGATTTCACACTCACGGTTGTTCCATGTTCCGTTTGGTGTGGAGTCATTGGATTGGAGTGATCGTCATTGATCACCTTTAGAATTATGGTAGCTCATGGGTTGATCAATATAAGTGACATCTAAGCAAGTACATAAATGTGAGCAATGAATACTGATCAATATTGCTCTCCATAATAGAACCAAACAGGTGCATAATGTGTACCTTTTGTACTAATTCAGAGAATTGCTGAGTTCTTATGTCATATCAATTATACATAATTGATAGATTATTATGCTCCTGCTGATATAAATATTACAGTGTTAGCTAGATAGATTACTTTGGAATTATAGTTTGATGGATTAATATAGTTTTGTAAATTAAAGTATAGATTAATATATAACTACATTGCTGTGTTACGATAGTTAGATTTTGAATGTTGCCCATAAATAGATTATCGTGCTACATAGTTTGAAAGATTATGATGCGATTGCAGATTGATAGAATAAAATGTTCTTATTATTTGATAAATCTATTCAATGTTTTACTATATGTTGATTGAACACTTTATTACTGTAAAGATGTGCTAATGTGGGTCTATAGAAGAATCTTATATTTATTGTTATTATTTTTTTTTGTTTTTTACAGGCATCAACCTATGATTCAGAGTGGTAAGTTGTTTTCTATCCCTCAATAATATAGTGGATTCACTTGATGGTAAAGTCCGATAATTACTTTGTGTATTTCATTGTCAAAAGTAATTGTATTACTTTTTTTTTTCATAATGTGAAAGATTCCTGATGTAGTTTTAAAAAATTTATCTGTTTCATCTTTTAAGTTTTTAAAAAATAACAGCTTTTATTAGGTAGTTTGTGATGCTTGCAATTAGTTTTTTTTTTTCTATTATGACATAATTTCACCGTGACCCATTCAGATATATTGTGCGCCAATGCCGCTTATTTACAGTCAGACCATGACCTTTAATTGCTCCACAAATCTAAGCAGATTCGTTGGATTGATTAGCTCACACTGCTTTGTGTCTATAAAGTGGTCCCAATCTTGAGAACCTGTTACACAAGCAAATAATGTGATAAGCTGTCTCATCCTCATTATGACAGAATATACACAAGGGTGATCCTGTCAGCTTGAGTTTGAACATGGGGCTATTCAATTTACAGTGTCCAGTATAGATCGCTGTAATTGTTTTGAGTAAGACCCTTTCCATTTTCAGTAATTGCTCACTTCTTTTGGAGCAGAGACCATCCAAGAACAGTTTTGAATGGTGCTGTTTTTTCCTTAGCCAGTGTTGTCTGGCTCTGATGTCATATTTCATCTTGATTTTACTTTTTACGAGACTCTTGCTTATGCCACAGACAGGTTCCGGTGTAATGGGAGTACAATCTGAACCTGATCTGGCCTTGTCAGCTTCTTCATTGCCTGTTATTCCGGATTGACATGGTACCCACTCAATGCTTACGCTGTTATGTTTTGCAAGGTTGTTCAGGGCTGAGTTACAGTCCCATACTACCCTTGAGTTTGTTGTATGGTTATTTAGTGCCCCAATGGCCGCCTGGCTGTCGGTATAGAATATGATTTTCTTGCCCCCAAGCCCCTCTTCTAGCAGCCTGGAGGCACCATGGCTAATAGCTAGTACTTCAGATTGAAATACTGTGATATGAATGCCTAGTAGAATTGAGACTCCATTTAGTGGCTTATCTTTTCTCCAGATACCAGCTCCAGATCCATGGGCCGTGAGAGAGCCATATAGCAGTTAACACCATTGTTGGGCCTATGATGTTTTGTTTTGTCAAAAAAGACTTGGTAATCAGAGTTAATATGCTTTCGTATTTGAAAATCAGAGTGCATGGTAAGCACTCTCTCGGTTTCCATCCGCTTTGCCAGCTCCCAGTGTCCAATCCGTGTCAGAACAGTGGAAGTTGTTTTCTGTTTTATCAGCCTATAAGTAGTTTTGTTGGCCTGTGATTCAATCTTCAAGTGTAGTGGTAATAAGTCAAGCATTACCTCCATAGCAGCTGTTGGAGTATTTCTCATTGCGCCTGTTATCATTAAATAGGCCAGTCTCTGTAGCTTCTCCAGCTTAGTTCTGGATCCACCCACCTGTGCCTTAGGCCACCATAGAAGTTCTGCATAAGTTACCATAGGTCTAATGGCTGTTGAGTACACACCTTTACAGGCCAAGAGGCACTTGAGTGCTTTATTTGTTGTGCTTTCCACATGTTGGTGCCAGCTTAGTCTGTGATCCAATGTAACACCCAAGTGTTTTACTGCCTTACTCAGACCCAGCTGTGTGCTATCCATGGTTGGCATTCTTATAGCTAAGTTCTTTTTATTTGTAAATATGCAGACATTAGCCTTGTGTGGGTTGATGCTAAGACCATTGGTCTTGCACCACTTCACTTAGATGTCCGTTACTGATTTAAGGAGATCAGAAAGTATATTCTGATGTTTACCTCCAATCAGGATAGCGATATCATCCGCATATCCTTGTGCATAAAAGCCTGCTGTGTTGATGGCTGTCAGCAGTGTCAGCCACCAAGCACCACAGTAATGGGGATAGTATACCTCCCTGTGGGCAGCCTCCTCCAGGCCTAATCCACCTGTGTCCTAATTAGTTATGAGTGAGCATATGTAATAATGAAAATGATTTATATAAATTAAATTATGCATTAAGTTATGTGAAATCATTTAAGCTGAGAATCTAGAGAAATTGCTGCTTATAACGAAATTTATGCTTGTAATTCAAGACTATCCTGTTTTTTAGATTTTGATTAAAATTAATTTAGATATTATCTTACAGAGTCTGGTAAAATTCCACTTTTTGAGTTTCCAATCACAGAGCAGGATGTTCAACATCATGAGGTTCTTCAGAGAAGAAGAACTGATGAGGATGTGTTAAGAGTAGATTTGAAAGGACCGTCTAATCTTATGCCTTCGACTGATTTTCATTTGATGGATGCTGTTAGGCCTGCTACTGAAATAGATGAAATTCAAAATCTTTCATTGCTCATGACAGCTCTATCTTTGGACTACACTCCAGGAACCTCTATGGTAAATATTTTGCCTAATAGTTTTGTTTCTAGTAATTTTTGAAATATACATGGGTCATTCGAATATAAACAAAAATGTTGAGCTGGCAGTCCAGCAAGAGAGTAGGTTGTCTCGAGTCATGGACAAATCAGTAGAGGGGAATTATGGGAGTGGAGAGCGACTACTGGCATGACCTTGTAAGGAGTAGGGGAACAGTAACAAAAATGAGTAAGAAGGAAGTACTTGCGTCAGTTGCAGAATGCATAATAATTAAGTTTTGTTGCGGAAGGGCATCATATTTTGCAAAGATTGCATTTACAGTTTGGGAAAAACATTCTTTCACAGGCAAGTGTGTTTTTTCGCACGAAACTTTTCCTGAAGGGCGATTAAATGAAAATTAATGGAAAATGAACCTCTCAATCTCAGGCCGAGAACGAGTTTGACAAAAAACCATCTATATAAGGTGTTCTTTTGTTGGATTTTCTTTGCGAACAGAGAATAGTTAATGCTACCTACTACTTCCCTCACTTGAATCAAGCGAAGGCTACTTATCGGACTAAAAAGCGGCCATCAAGGACCTCATTTCATTGCATGACAATGCCTGGTCCCATTCTGCTCATTGAACGCTCCAAAAGTTGATGAATGTCCAGATTCATCGCTGTGTGACTTTTGTTTAGTCCATTGAAGGAGGCTTTAGGAGAGCAACGTTTCACCGATGAAGCAAGGGTTGATAGTTTTGTGCGCAACTGGACCAAGAAACACCTCCCTTATTTTTATAGCTAAGGGATAAAATAGCTTCCGATTCAGTGGGAAAAATTTGTCATTAAAGAGGATGATTAAGTAGAAAAATAATATACTTTTGGTTAACCATTTTTTTTTTTGTTAAAAAGTTTTAACATAGAACTTTTCATATAATGTTATACTTTTTGAGTTATGTGCAAATAAAGTTTTCTTTTCTTCATAACTTTTTTCCTGCTTTTTCTCGGGGATATACTATATATATGGATAGTGAAAGAGTATTGATGATAAGCCTTTTTGACAATTTTCATTAAAAGTGTTTTAGCCATTTAGCCTTAGGCGCTACAGTCTATAGAAAAACATGTTTTTTGGCTATTGCGCACAGGGAGCTCAATTTAGGACATATGTATCAGGTGCCAAAACCACAGGAAATAAACAAATCGGTCTACCTCTCTGAGAGGTAATGGCACAGACCCACCAATAGTCAAAAAAAATTTTTTTTACTCAGGGGGCTTTGAAACGCATAGATCTGTTGAAATCTGTGCATCGAAATTCGACTTTCCTTGTTTAATAGCGCTATAAAAATAAAAAAGTAGACTAATATATAACACATTAGTCTACTACCATGTATATTTTTTATTTCAATAACTAATAAAACATATATTTGGACGGCATTCAGCAGAAAAGATCCAATCCACAAAATATGCAAAAATGAGTTAGAGGTGGTTTTGAATGGGATTGGTATTTACTATTTCAACAGAAAAGAATTATCTCTTGGTTCAGGTATCTTAAATGGGAAATTGAAGTTGAAAAAAATGTTGAATGGAAAAAATTACAATGTTTTCATATTATTGAATAAAATTAGAGTAAGTTTTGGTTGACTGTAGATAACTTAAGGAAGAAGTTAGTCGGGGAGGGGGGTGCGGTCAAAAATTAACACTTTAATAAGTAATACTAATAAATAAGTATTACTTATTAAAGTGTTACTTTTTGACCGCATCCTCCGACCAACTTCTTCCTTGAATAAAATTAGGTTTGTTATAAAAAAGAAGATAAACTTATCTGGAAACTTCAAGATTTTCCAAGGCCACTTAACTTTGACTTGAGTTTACTGAAAAATTTTGCAATGAGGGTTGGTTCCTTTCTCTTAATACCCTTCGTTTCTTGTTGGTAGAGTAGTCAGATCTTGCTTTGTTGTAATAATCATTTTACAAAATACATTTCATAGGAATATTACTTAATACTGTTATTTATTTCCTTTCAGCCACAGCATTTTGAAGAGGCTCCATTGCCGTCCAATCTGGAGGATGTAAGACCAACATCTTTTCCTCAAAGACATGATGAAGAAAATGGCAGAGAAAGTATTTATACGGACGGTGTTCCAATGAGGTCTCTTAATTATTTAAAGATATTTTATTTAATTGAGAATTTATTGCTTTAAAGTGATTGTGGACCGTTTCTGTTTTTTAAAATTACTATATTTATATCAAAAGATATTTTATAGAATTCTCCCAAAATATTGAAGGTTTTGGAGACTTTTTTAAGCTTTTAATTGAAATTATTTCATTGCTGGATTTGCCACTTAGCTTGTTAAGAATGACCAGAATATATTTCAATTATTCAATTATTTAAATTTATTATTTACTAATTTTTTCTCGAATTATTATCTAATCTTTCTATAATCGATGAGAGCTTCATAGTCGATTTGACAACATTATACCAATGGTTTATAAATTTAGAACAATCTTAAATCTATAGTTTACATTTGAAGGGCCACAGAGAAATAAGATCAATGTCATTTCTAATTTAGTTTTGTACCAGGAAGATTTAATTATTTCTTTAGGGATTAGTGAAGAGAAATCTTCCAATTTTAAATTCCTTTATTGAATTTAAATTTGTAGCTGACAAGGTTTTGAGGGCAAGTACCCCATCTTCAGGTCTCTTCTGCAATCTACCATATCATCTACATAACTAATAAGTTGATGATTATATACAATTTTACTATTATTATGTTCTTTAATTATAATTATATTTTAACAATAAATATAATATTTACCATAAGTTATGCCATAATAACCTTTAACTGTCCACCTTTCCTTACTTATTATGATATCCATTATAAAATTTCTTCCATTACTAATAAATAAAAAAAAAAAATCTACTTAACTAGTAAGGCAAAGATATTAGGTACTCCCTTCCTTTCTTACCATGATGCACTTCCCCTAAAAAAGGCAACGCTCGATGATGATTAACTACACCTGAAGCAGTTTGATGATAAATCCTGAAGTTCAATGATGCATTTGCATGTGATGGCACAAAGAAGTGGTGGATTACCTCGATGACCCTCCAGAGGATGCTGGAGGAACTGTGATAGGAAATACTGATCAAGACCAATGGCTTTTCCACGTTTTAAATATTTTTCTGAGTTATAATTTAAGTAAAATTTATTTATTTTTGGTTTACAGACAAATTTTTGGTTTAGTTAGTAAATTTGAAAAAAAGGAATATCCAAAAATTTTATATTGATTATTATTCCCTGTGACTTAAGTTTTATTTTACCTTTTTAATTAGGTTAGGTTTTTTATAATGCTAGGGAGAGAAGTAGCTCAGTGGTAAGGCACTGTGTTACCATGTGCACTTTGTTCGAGACCGGGTGTGGCAGATAATTATTAATAGGATCGAACCTGTGGGATCGGGAGATCCTCTTGGGAACCTTCCAGCCTCTATAAAGTGGATACCCTTAATTGGGGGGAAAACCTGGCGGTTGAGCGTGATCTCGGCCAAATCACCTCCTTCCATAGCCGTTGACTTAGAAACAGTATGGTCCTTACCAAGCTCTGCACCCAAGACCCTTCATGGGTTGTAGTGGTACAGGTTTTTTTTTATAATGCTTAACCTTTGGCTTTTAAGCCATCCATGTTCTAGCAGCCCAATATAGTTTGCCCATTTTGTAATAGTGGTTGTAAGATTCCTTAACACGTTCAGTGTCGTCCGGGGTCAATTGACCACGTGTCTGCTGAGGGTATGAGAGGCAATCTTTTAAAAGTGCTGAGAGTGTGAGAGGTAAACTTTCAAAAATTTCTGGACCTGTTTTAGCTTTGAATTTTTTTAAAAGGTTGTAAGCAGTATGGATATATTGTTACAAAATTCAATAATAATCAATACAAAAGGAAAGCATGGAGGCCAAATGACTGGGCTTAAAAATTTGATCCAGAGCGACACAGGGTCTTTGGAGCTTGTGCTATTCTCTTATCAAAATGATGAGTAGCTCGCTCTTAGGCGACTTCTCTTTGTACTATTCGTCTTCAATCTACAAAAAGCAAAGAAAAACTGAAGATGCTAACAAGAAAGTAAAAAAATATATTGAAGAGTGCCCTCTTTGCCTTACGTGCTTCAATCTGTGGTATTACTGTTTGTTTCATGAGATACTTGTTTTATTGAAAAAATATCGATAGAATAAAATTTTAATTTCTCACCGTACTTAATTTGATTTACCTTTTTACCAAATATACACTCACATCAATGCTCTAAGTTTGTCCATTCAAAAAAAGATCAATAAAGATAAAAAATGTGTTTCATTGTCCTAAATAAAAAAATATTACATTTAAGATTGGGGGAGGAGACCGAACATCACAAAAAGGCCAGTCATTTTCTGATCTCTAAAATTCTCATTAAAGTGCAGAAAAAATTAAATTCATATGAGGGGGAAGACGTAATTAAAAAAATAAAACATATTATTTATGAGCAAAGTTTACATGAGGTTACTGAACTTTTAAATTAATGAATCAATGGCTCGCTGCCATGGTAAACTGGTTTAAACCTATCAAGTGGGAAAACACATGATTTTTCCTAAATCAATCAATTTTCAGAATGCTGAATACATTTAACTAAGAAAAGAATAGAATTTGTTGCCAATTAATCCCATGTCACACTTGTAGATAGATGCAGGGTTTTTTATCCGTACCGAATGTGTTAAAAGTGTTTCTGAGGTCCTGGAGAGCAGGACTAGAGTCAATAGTGTGGGAGCCAGTGATAGATTTAGATCACTTATCGAACATCCACCTGGGTTCTATTTCATAATAAAGTACAACTGTACAAGTACTAGTGGAAATGCACGTTTTTAGAGGTTACAGGTTACTTATCGTCATTAGATAATAATAATTGTATTCAATTATTTTTTTATTTACTGTTTTATGATAAAACTATTTTACATGTTATCATGTATAAACATTCCACAGTGTAAGTTATAGACGTAGTAAGTCATTGGTTTACTTGTATTTATGTATGAAATAGGGTGTGTCTATTAAGTAAAGTACAAGATGTTTTATATTTATATATTCAATCATTGTAATATTAATGGAATACGATAACATTTAAATTAGTTATATTAAAATACAGTAAGTTAAAAAAATAAAATAAAATAAATAATAATTACTAATTATTATTATCTAATAACAATAAGTAACTTTTAACCTCCAAACACGAACCTTTCCACTTGTACTTTTCCGACTTGTACTTTATTATGAAATAGGACCCTGGAAGTAATTTTAAGAAATAGTGTCGTCCCAACAAAGAACTGCGCGTTTAGCTGTTGTAAAATGTCGCGAACATTCTGAAAACTTAAATTGAAAATTAGTAAATTGTCATCAAAATTTACATATCGAACATATTCCTGGAACATATATGATTTTGTTTTTTGTGTTTGGCTGAAATGCTTTTGCCTAATATTGGGATGATTTGGGCCCAACTATCAAAATTTGGAAATATAGCTGATGGTAACTGTAGCAAAGTGTACACCAGATGCACACAAAGTGAAAAAAAAAACTCCTAAGGTTCTGATATTTTTTCAGTTTTTGTCTTATAAAGAACCAAATTTAGTATTTAAGAAGAACATCCAATGTAAAACTTAATGCCGTATATTATAGGTAAGAGTAAAATTGTCTGTGCGATGAACCCTTCTAATGTTATAAGACGAACAGTGCCAAAACTTAACAGTTTTTTCACTTTGTCTGGTGTTCACTTTGTTACAGTCACCATCAGCGAGACTTCCACATTCGATTTCAGCCGAAAACAAAGATCAAAATTATACAGAATCCAGGAATTATGTTCGACCTATCATGTTCGATAGGTAAGTTTTGACGACAATTTATGAACTTTCAATTTATATTTTCAGAATGTTAACTACACTTTTCAACTGCCAGATGCGCAGTTCTGTGTTGAGACAACACTTACCTATTTTTTAAAATTATTTCCTGGTGTATGTTCGATAGGTTACCAATTTGGCAAATCCACTGGTGACCACTGGTTCCTGGACTAAAAAGTGTTACCTGGTCATAACAAGGCTTTGGTGTGACTCTGAATTTTTTGAAGTTTAGTCATTGAAGAGAGAGCTGGTGCCAATCATCCA
Source organism: Rhaphigaster nebulosa (assembly GCA_948150685.1). Classification (NCBI taxonomy): domain Eukaryota; kingdom Metazoa; phylum Arthropoda; class Insecta; order Hemiptera; family Pentatomidae; genus Rhaphigaster; species Rhaphigaster nebulosa. Next base: position 4,659,423 of record OX411311.1, on the reverse strand, counting down.
TGGATAAACTGAATCGCTTCATGCGAAAAGTGCCGTTTTCTAACTTTCGTTATAGTGACAAAGCCCTTTTAGCATGATGCGATTCAACTGTTATCTTCATTCATGAAACTTTTTTGCTTTTTTCAAATTATATGAAATGAAAATGTAAATATGAATTTTTGATTACTGATAACATTTATTTTCTTTGATTAGCTTGGATGAACTTCTTATTAAAATAACTGATCTGTGTGCTCAAATGGATACTACAGTTATCAGATTCATAGAAATATGTGATATTTCTAAAACAAAGCTTGAAGCAGCCAAAGTTTTTGTACACCTTATTGGTATGTAATTTTAATTTTGTAATTGATTAATATAATGTATATAATTGAATAATCAATACATTATTTAGTTTTGTTATGGACGCTAGCTGTTATATGTTTATTCAGGGTGTCTAGCGACCTGAAAGACAAATAAAAGTCATAGAATTTTTTAAGTCTGAAAAATCATAGACTCAGAGATAAAACTTGGAAAACAGCTGCAATGAGAAAATTCACAGTTAAAACTCAAAGATGGACCTAATTTACTGTTTCTCAGCATACAAATTGTTTATGACATCAAACTTTAAAGACTTTAGACTTTGGTATAATGATTCTAATACACTTTATATTTTTCCTCTATCTGTATAAATGGCTGAGATATGGACGTATTAAACCTCTAACAGGCCACCATTTTGAAAGAAAAGGTAGATGGTAATGTCGAGTTCTGAGGATCATCCTGGGAATAACTCTGACTTCAGTGCCAAATTTGAAAAAAATAGCCCCTCTAGTTTGGAGAAAAGCTGCATACAATGGTCAAACCGTTTTTTGAATTCTACATATCTTAAAACGTAAAAGCTAAAAATTTGGGATCTTTAAATTTTTTTTCATCTTGGTCGAATATAAAGGTTCATTATTGAAAATAATAAAAACCAAGATGGTGGTAGTGAAAAATTTATAATCATTAATATTCAATGCATGCCTAATGAGGTGACTAATATTATCGGTTTGAGTAAATTTTGCTATGTTGGTCAGGAAAAACTTGTTCAAAATATGGAAAATTCAGAGAATTTCTTCAATCTACTTTGCTAGGCACCCTGTTATTTGAGGATTAAGAACAGGCTTTACATACTTCTTCTTGCTCTTTTTTTGTTATATATATTTTAGGGGCTCCAGGTCTCATATTTATCAACCCCCATAGCGACGGTGCCCGCACAACATCGAAGACGTGACATTTAGATGCACCTTCGCACTATGGGCAAGGATTAAGCCCCACCTCACCAGTGCTTGTCACTTCAAGAAGCCTTCCAACCCCACTTGCTAGACAGATACTCAGAAAGACAGACGTACAGAGGAAGACAGAACGTAGCTTCCACTATAGTACAAGGAGATGTCATTCGCTGCAAACAGCCGGCTGCTTATTGTATTGGAGGTGGTGAGACGAAGAGGACGCAGTGATGAGTCTTTGTTTCAGATAAGACACTCTTTCGAGTGTCCTAACCACCCCCAAACCTGTCAATAAATATAGAATTAATTAAGTTAATTAGTACCAATTAACAAGCACTAACTTAATTGCCCCTTCAGGGATATAATTTGTTATTAAATGAAATTGTACTAACATGAAATGGCGTAATTACTTTCAGTTTGCGAATATTTATCAAACTCTTTCTTTTTCGACATATAAGAACGGGGTTTCCCAGTCATAAGACATGTACGGCCAGTATTGAACAACAGGCTTGATCGATTCCTAAAGAACTAATCTCATTTTCCAGAATTCTGAAAATTCTTTAAGATCTCGAGGTAGTCCAAAACAATTTGCTTGATTCAAATGAGTTTAAGTGACAAAAGATTAACTATTGCCAAATAATAATAATATTGAGGAAAAATAACCTTATCTTTTGTTTTCAGTCTAAAATATCTGAAATGAGAAACTATATTTCCAATAATTTTTTTTTTTTATGTTGCACTAGATAAAACTGCTGTTATTACTGTCAGGAGATAGTATATTTTTTTTTAATATTTGTTTTTGTTTTTTAAATTTACATATCACACATCCAGAATGAATGGGGTACAGCTCAAAAAATGGGGTTTTGTTAGAAGGAATATTAGACACTGGTTAAGTTCTACATAGAAATCCCCAGGCTGTTTCCTCTAACACATGTTTCTTGTAGATCATCTATTGTGTCTATTGCTTTGGCCTGATATTTGAGGGCTGCCTGCTCTTTGGGATGATTTGAGCCCAACTTTCAAAATTTCTGATGTTAAACAATAACTTTGAAATCTGACCATTACGTGCTCAGATGTTGGAGACTATCTTAAGTTGCTTGAAATCAACACAGATGTGTGCTTCTATGGCTCACACATTTTGACATTTACTTGGAGTTCTAGGTAAATGTTCCCTAACAGATCGACATCTTTGAGAGGTGACTTAGGGTGGCTGGTGCTATCACCAGATTTACTCCTTGCGATTTTTTTCTCATGCGATATCTCAAGCACAAGGTGTTTAAACACCGACCTCATTTTCTGGATGATTTAAAGGAGAGGATTAGACAAGAAATGAATGCCATTCAGCCAGAAATGACTAGAAGGATGATCGAAAATTTCTGGGAATGTCAATAGCAGCCAACGTTTGGAAGATGTAATTTTTAAAACCCACTGAAATAAAATTATTTACAATGTACTTTTTGAAAATAAAATCTTTTTTTCTAGAAACTATTCATTTTTTTTTACAACTCTTCAAAATGTGTCAGTTATTTCTGTCCCATCCTGTATATATAATTGTATGATATGATAATTAATGTTTGTTTTTATATATTAGTATTTGTTCAGAGTATTTTTATCAGATTATTAAAATAATAAAGATACTTGCAAAAGAAAAGCATGTCTCAAGTTATATTATACTTTTTTACATATGATTACTTGTTACTGATAGCTCATTAATTCATAATTATTTTATTTTTAGAATTATGGCAGAAGAGGCTTGTCCACCTCCATCAGGCTAGCTCACATCCAAGTGATATTTTTGTAACATTATCTCTTTGATATCTGGATGGGGAGTTAACATTTTAACTAAATTTAATGAAGATTTTAATTTATTGTATTTACTTAATTCAGTTTGATTAATTTTCTACTTTGACATATTTATAGAGATACAGACATTAATTTACATGGACTATTCATTAATAAAATTTTATTATATTTTATTTTAATAATTTACTGTTTTGTAAGTTTTCTTGGTTAGTTATTTATTATGTATTTGGAAATTAATTAAATAAAACATAATAAAAATGTTTGCGTTCTCAACTTAGAATATTGGTCCTTCACCATTGCTATTATTATTGTTATTTGTATTTCGTTCTGATAAAATAATTTTAATTTATATTTATTTTTAAAAATTAACAGTACCCGACTTTACAGAAAATTAAAAAAGTAGCTTTGCTGAAATTCATGATTTATTTATATTTTATTAAATGTCTATTAAAAATACCACGTGAAACGCTGTGGAAGCGCAATAGTATATTAGAGCTAGGCACAATGGACTCTACCCATCAATGAGGGTAACTCCTCATGTTTCCTATCTAACTGTTCACAGTGAAGTTCGTCGAACATCCGTCAGAACCTCATGGAATCTCATCAATATCCACTAATGATTGCCCAGAGTCCATCTTCTGTTCCAAGGACTTATGTCCTCTGCTGATTTATTTAAACCAACGGCGCATTGTTTGATGGTCAAGGACACCTTCACCTTCAGTTTGAATTATTGTATGTATTGCTTCAGCCGTTGTAGTTTTTTTTAATATTACGAATATTTCGTAGGAAACCATCTTTTGTTCGGCTGCAGCTGATGAACTCAGGCTTTATTGCACGGGTTGAATGTTTAAAAACAAGCTTACTTAATCCTTTACATGAAAGTATTAGTTGTTGGTAAAGATTTAATAGGTTTAAACTGCGTATTTACATTATTTGATAACAATTTGATTATTTTTGATACACCCCATTATCTTTTGGGCCGAAGTGTTTTTTTTTACATAATGCTATTTTTAAGGGGTATAGTTCCATTTTCTCAGGAAAAAGTTTATATTTTATTCTATAACTTACAAATTACAGCCATTTTGGACATACTCCTCAGAAGTAATGACATTTTTTTTTAAAATGCATAGAGAAACTATTTTCCTTAAAATTGCAAGCCATCTGTGTGTTGGTCAAAACTAGACAATCATACGGATACTTTCTTAGACCAGCAATATAACTACTAATTCTTACAAGTTGTCTGTCAAGGAATACATACCAACTTACTATAAATCGTTCCATCATAAATTCAAGATCACATTAATCGACTCATTCAGAGAATATTTGCTATTACTGTATAATATATTATAATGTGAAGAAAGGAATATAACAATTGTAGTTAGTTTTTAATTTAGTGTCTAATGTTTTCCTATGACGTGTGGACCCGATGATAATAAATTTAAGTCTTATATTCATACTCATTTAGGGAATCAACTCAGTCATGGAACACAAGAAGCATGCTGAATTTTATTAACATCATATATCACTGATTTCTGGGTAGCTTCTCTCTTGTGTTTATTTTCCCAATAAAATTATCAGGAGGTGTCATATAATTATTATCATCTCATTTTTTCAAAATCCTTTCTTTGCCCATGCAATAAAATCTTAGTAACTACATGCAACATCTTTAGAGATCATCACACTTAATTATAAAAGCATTCTTGTGTATCCATACCATTTCTAAAGTTTTCTATATATTTACTATGATAAAATCTTCAGCAATAAATAAGAGGTTAACTCGACATCTGAAAAACACTGTAAATTATTACGCTATGGCATATTATTTCCAAATAGTTGATAAAAAAACTTTACAATCAGGTCACATTATCAGTGTCTACACATGAATATCACCAAACTAGCACTTTTTAGCACCATGTGTGCTTACTAACTGCTTTGTATTCAATTTTAAGTTTCGTATTCATTGGAATTATTAAAATTATTACTAATTAGGAATTGACAAATTATTTGTCACTTCTATAACTTTGTTCTTATTGAAAACTAGTTTCGAATGTTATACATTCATCTTCAGTTCTAAGAACTCACAAAAATTCAAAAATAAGCAATTCAAAATACAGTTTGGTATTATTATACATATTAAATTAAATGCAGTATAAATTTATATTACTTTTAATATAAATTTATATTTATATTACATTTAATTTAATATGTATAATAACACCAACCTGTATTTTGAATTGCTTATTTTTGAATTTTTGAAACTCACTGTTGTCCGAAAACCCCTCCAAAAAAACGTTAGTTTTTCTTTCAATTTAAGAGTGTTACTGCCTTTATTTCAGAAACTAGAGTAAATTTGTCAAATCTGATATTTTTCTCGTTTCTAGAAGACTGGCATTATCCAGAATCGACTCTGAAACCCTGCGCCGCAAAATCACTGTTGCCCTGTATAATCAACCTTTTAAATAGCAATGACCTGATGGCCATATACCTTATTATACTCTAGTGAATGGTTATTATTTTGATTTTATTGAGAAAATGGGTACAGATGTCTTTACTGCACTTATTAATAACTGTAATTTTAATAAATGCTTTGTTGAAGTAGTAAATGCAACAGTTAATTTCAAAACCTCAATAATTAGAAGAAATATCCCTGCCAAGGTTAAACAACTGTACAAAAACTATAGTTTTTTTTTTTTTAAATAGCTTCATCATCATAGCTCTGATTTTGTAGAACCCCTATAAACAAACATCCCAACATTTAACTTTACCCGCAGCAGTAGCGTATCCAGGATAGAGTGAGGGGGGAGTAACCACCCAGAGCCCCGGGCCATAGAAAATTAAAATACATGACTAATACATTTCAGAAGAATTTATAGTAAATATTGAAGATTGGCCACGAGGTCTCGCGGCGTATGCAAAAATTAAATAATAGAATTATAAAATACAAACGAGTGCAATTTATATGGCAGAGACTAACATCTTATTGATAGCGGTGCTCCACGCAATACAAAAATAAAATTTGAACTATAAAAATTTGCTTTTAAACAAAAGAAAAATGGGAATAAAATGCAAAATTGTAAACAGAATACATGAATTTTGAGAGTAAATTTAATTGGCATAAAATGGTACCATTATGCCTCAAATTTTTCAATTTGCTAATGTCCAATTTACTATCGAAATTTTGTTCGGCCAAGAGCATTTCTACTTAATTACTAGCATTCAAAATTTTTCGTTATAGGTTTCGTTTTGCAGGTTTTCAAGAGCGCTATTTCCGAATTTATTATCGGATTTTCGATCGCGCATGCGCATTTCGATTTTCCGATGCCGTTGAAGGTTTCTATCATAAAGGAATCGTTTATTAGGTTTTCGAGAGTTCTGATTCCATTTTTCAATTCGATTTTTGATCGCGCATGCGCATTTCGATTTTCCACAGCCGTTTAATTTAAAAAATGGAATTAGAACCCTCGAAAAGCTAATAAACCATTCCTATATCATAGAAAACTTTATGAGTAATGGAAATGCTCATGCGCGATAGAAAATCAAATTCAAAAAATGGAATCAGAACAATCGATAACCTAATAAACGATCTCTATATCATAGAAAACTACAACAGTAATGGAAATGCAAAATGCGCATGCGTGATCAAAAATCCAATTTAAAAAATGGAACCAGAATTCTCGAAAACGTAAAAAACGATCTCTTTATCATAGAAAACTTCAACGACAACGGAAAATAGAAATGCGCACTCGTGATCGAAAATTCGATATTAAATACGGAAGTAGCGCCCTTGAAAACGTAGTAAACGAAACCTATACCGACGAATTTTGAAATTTAATAAATAAGTAGAAATGCTCTTCGAAAACCTATGAACGATCACCAAATCGATGAAATAACTCCCTCTCCCCTCTCCCCTCCTTCCATCTCCAAATAAATAATAAATAATTAACATTTAAAAATAAATAAATAATTTTATTTAAAAGATTTAAACTACTTGAAATTAGCACTTTATATCAATTATATAATAAAGGAAAAAAAATGTCGAAAGAATATATCAAAATAATTTCAAAAATCATCATTATAATTAAAATGGTTATTTTCAATAATAAAACAGAATTAATTCATGTCCGGTTGGGGGATTACAATTGAAGTGGGAAAAGTTAAAATTGAAATGGAAGAGTAAATAATTGAATTGGAAAAGTAAATAATTGAATTGGAAAAGGTGACAATTGATTTGGAAAGGGTTATATATAATTGAAATGTAAATGGTTAGAATTGAAATGAAAAAAGTTACAATTGAAATGAAAAAAGTTATAATTGAAATGGAAAAGATTAGAATCGACGTGGAAATGCTGTATACTAACATTATACATAAAATCTTCGATACCTCCGCAACCAAGGAGGGGCCCCGCAATATCGTATCGCCTAGGGCCGCAGTGGACCGACAGGCAATCTAATGTTTGGCAATTATCAATTTGACAGGTGTGGATGTATGTGTGTGTATATATATATATATATATATATATATATATATATATATATATATATATATATATATATAAATAGAAACAAAATGGGAATTGATTATCAAAGCCATAATGAAGGCTACTAGATTTCTATATGGTTGTCGTTCCGGCCTGGAGCAGATAGGGAAGTGCTGCTCAAGGTGGACAGGTCTGCCAGATTTGCTGAAAAAGAGAACAGGTAAGAGTCCCCCCCCCCCTTCACAATCATTAACAGGTTAGTTTAAGACTGTCCAGCGAGGTCCAACATGATCGGCCTGTATCTCAGCTCATTCTTCCTTCCTCTGATCTTCGCGATTCCTTCCGGTCTTATTATTACTTTCTTTTTTTACTAACATATTTTTTATTTGTATCATTAACCGTTGCATGTTTATTTTCTATTATAATGATTGCATGTTAGAATAACATATTATAAATACGGTCTTTATTAACAAGTTTGCAATTACTAAATTATTTATATACACGATTCCGGATAACACAACCTTATAATCAAAACAATTTTCAGTTGATTACATAAATTAACCATATAAATCAATTTAATCTATATTATTATATATAAAGCTGTACACTTGTATGTTTGAACGCACTAATTTCAGGAACTACCTTTCCGCTTTAAACAAATTATTTTTGCGTTAATAGACTGCTTATTTTGGAAGACTTTAGGCTTTACATCACGCTAGGACCAATAGCAACAGAGCAGTAACCATAAATAAATTTCTAAGAGAAAAAGTTGCGTATGTATCGTTGTCATTAGAGTGGAAGCAGGTTGACAAAGTTTTAAATACATACAATACATACAATAATGTTAAATTATTGTACGATAACATTATTTTGTAAATTAGATGGGAAGGTAAGAGGAAAAAAGTGTGACTTTTTAAACTTACTTAAGTGAAACTTTCTTGTCATTTATAAATATCGATTGTAGTTTTGACCATGTTCCTTGAAAATATCTTGAACAAATGAGACAGTACAACATATTATAGGTTATTATTTTAAAGTTTATTTTGTATTTCAGGGGAAAATCTGCTCATCATAATGTGTTAATATTAATGTGAAAAAATAAGGGATATCTTTCTCTTTCTTTTCATTCATTTTATTTATCTTTCTTTCTATATTTTATATATCTATATTTTCACAATAATTTTAAATACCTTTTTTGACATTAACCATAAACATATTTTTCTTCATTTCTTATTATTATTCACGTTATGATTAGTATTTTTTTCTTTATATTTTATTAACGTTCTTTATACTTTATTAACATATTCTTCCTTAATCCTTATTTTTCACATTAATGTTGGCATATTATGATCTGCATATTTTTCTTTATACTTTTTCACCTTACTGTTTGTTAACTTTCTTATTATTACTGGTACTGCCACTGTTGTTCCATCTACTGTTACCTTGTATCTTCTTAGCCCTGATGATGACCTAAAACTTAAGCCGAAACGTCGGGACACATTACATTAAGTTTTTTCTTATTTGCGTTTATTTATTGACCCCAACCAAGATTATAAATAATAATAAAACATAATAATTTATCAATAATTAAATTTTAATTATCAATTAATTAAGAAATAATTATTTATTTATAAATGCATTAATTAATAATTAAATATATAAAATAAAATATTAAATTTAATATTTAACTTAATTTTTAATGATAGCAGTAGGGAAAATAATAATGAAAAAATAAAATAAATAAATGAACAATATTAATTTAACAAAACGTTAGGAGAAGATTTGTTGCAATTAACAATTTCTTTTATTAATGGGTTATCTGAAGCTAGGGAAAGATGTCCTATTATGATTTACTTTTTATTGCACGTGGGATTCCCCAACATAACATTTACTGAATTTTATTTTGTTTATTACCTTATTTATTAATAGTTTTTTGTAAGGTTAAGAAACTTTTTAAATAATGGTATCGCAAACGTCTTTAAAACACTTCGGCATGTATAGTTGTTTTCTAGATAGAATAATTCTATATAATTGGAGATAACTTTCAGTCGAAATTACAGCCTTTCAACTTTGAGGAAGGCCGAAATGATCGCCGATGAATCAAAGATCCTCTCCATTAAGCGGTTTATATTTAAAAAATATTTCTCACACTCATTTTTCATTATTAAACCACTTGTATTTGATTATTATTTTTCTAGTGTGTCTCAAGTTTAGATATAATAAAAAAAATATAAAAATTATTTTAAATGTGTCATAAACTGCAACAGAAAAGCTTTTAATTTTTGACAAAGATCTTGCCTTTACTTAAATAAATTTACTTTAAAAATAGAAGAAATATAGTTTTGAGGCATGTAATTTTTAAATATTTTCCGGTAAAATTCTTCTCTGCAAACTTTATTTCAAACTTTAATTTTAATGCTGGGTATATAAGTTTGTTTGATTTGAAAGGAAATTTAAAGAACACGTAAATGCAGAGCCAATACAGCACATCTCACGTCAACATTCTATAGAAGACCCATTACTAATAAATATCAGTAAATAATTAACAAGTCAATTTGAGGAATGAATTTTGATTTGAGGAAATATTGACTTACATAGAAATTATTAAATTAAATAATGACTTACGGCTTAGTTTTGGAATCTTTCTAGTATTTCTTTATTTGATTTGTTCATTAGAACCTTCATTACTTATCTCATGTTTTAATTTCTTGTTGTTATATTCTTCTTCATTCTTGTACTCTAGGCGCTAATATATTTTATATGCTTTTTGCTGTTATGGAGATAATATGTGAAGTGAATAAAGCTGAGCACTTGCTCATTCCTCAAAAAATTGATTCCCCCTTTTGTTAAGGGGGATCCTGATCTTCAGTCTATAGCCGAGGGCCCCCAAGGAGCCAGTTCGGGCCTGGTTAGAAGGATGAAAATTTGTTGAGTATAATAATAATGACAAAGAATTTTATATCTGTAATGCTTATTACCTTCATTACTTTCATTTTTTTAAGAACTTGTTTTACTTATATCAGCATTATACCATATTAATTTAAGGGGACTTCTTTTTCATCCCCTTTTATACAACCTTTTACATCCCCTTAACCCTTTTATAACTATTACTCCTCAAGAAAAATAAAATAAAATTTTTAGTGTGTTTTTACTTCCTTGTACGAAATAAAGGAAGTATTGTAATCGCGAAAATTTTCGGTTTTCAGATTTCAACGGAAATATCCATTTTGATCATCCCTGAATCAATTTTGATTTTGATTTTGGTCGTGGCGTCTGTGCGTACGTACGTTCGTACAAACTTCTCAAATTTAGTATTTTTAACTTGTATATTGATTTAAATAATATAATAAATTTTGGTTAAGATTGACAGACCGGAAGTGATACTTTACTTGAAGGTCATATTAGACTTTCATAAAAAATTATACTAAAATATAACATAAAACATCTCGAATTTGGTAAATAGGACTTTTATATCGATGTGAATGTATTTACTAGATTTTTGTTAAAATTTGTGAGCCGAAAAGGGTACTTTACTTTAAGGTCATAATAAACTTACATCAAAAATTATATTAAAATAAAATACAAAAATCATATGTTTCGGTAATAAAGGTTACAAACGCGATTTTTCCCACTCTAATTAAACAATTTTATTACTTGTTTTAAGTGTTAAAATTGAGTATAAAATAATGGTTTTCCTGCCCATTTGTGAGATGAACAAGTCTGCAGCAGGAGAATAAGATACAAGTTGAGTGGGTTTTTCCGCTTAAAATGTCGAAACTCGATTTCCAATGCTTTATCGAGTGACATAGACAGTTCTAACGTTGTCAGGGAACACCAAGAAATCTCTTAGGAACTTGTTACATACTGAAAGAAAACGAGATATAATACCGGAATGAGACCTCCAGAAACAAGAGTATGTCAGTGTATGTGTGTGTGTGTCAATAGATAGATGTCGCGACGCCGAGTGTCGTTTTTGAGATATTGCAATCTTTGGAAATTAGTAACCAAATTGAGGATCACGTTTTGAGCCACCTATTTATAGTTTAATAGGCGTACAAGGAAGTCATGTGTTGCCCACATCAGATATTTTTATTTTATTCTGGAGCTTGTGCTGCTTAAGTTATTGTGGCTTAACCTAAAAAAAAAAAAAATGTTTTAATCCCCTCCCCTATCAAATTCGAGAACTTTTCGCATATTCAAAATATTCCTACCACCTCTAACAACTTTGTTAATTTACATAACTAAACTTTTTTTTTGTTTTTCGTTCGTTGCCTTGACAACTGCGAAGTTGATTATGTTGCCTATCGGCTAGTTCCAAGGACGACAACTTATTCTTAACGCGAATCCAGATATTTTTCTTCCTCATTAGTCCTAGTAATAAATATAAATACTGTATTATAATAAAATTGTTTACTTACATTGTAATCGACAACATTATTCTTTAAAGAAATTCAGGCTCAGCGTATGATTAAGTATCGGATATAAAGGAGTTACCAAACATTTTTTATTTAAAATTTCATTCTATCTAGTTCTTTGCATTTTCGGACATTGCGCTGCGTTTTCTCCCTCTGGGGGAAGTCTGATTTGTAATAGCCGAAAACAGGGAATCGATTGTACAGTTCAAATATCTTCCTTCTAAAGATATTTATAGCGTGTTATTAGGATATTGGATATGATTACTAATTTCGAGAAATAAATATTTTGTATCTACGATTTAATAATTCCTCTTTTTTTTTTTTTTTTTTACTTTATGGTATAAAAACTCTTTGTACAGATTTAGTAGGGCTAAAAATAATTTAATTGTAACATAAGAATGACTGTCTGATTTCTTGTCAGAAAATCTTGTATTCAACCTTCAGAATAACTTAAAAAGTTAAAAATTTATTCATAATTTTTCAATCAGTTATCAAATAAAAATGAACATCGCATACCTGTCGCCCCCCTCCTCGTTTGTAAGTCGAATCGAAAGTTGCATCGAAAGTAGAATAGCGCTTCCTTCCATTTTTTACCTCAATCAAGGCACGAATTACATAATTCTAATATAAAAACTCTATTACACAGCGTTTTATTATTTCCGAATAGTAATATAACAAAGCATCTAGTGTGCACCCCTCCCCCCCACACGACTTTGTGGAATGTATGGAGAGCCCAATTCCTCCATCTTTTCTTGAGCCATCAATGTTGTTTTTTTCCATGTGTTTTTTTTTTCCATGTATTTTTTTTTTTCCATCAATGTGTTTTTTTTCACGACTCCTCGCTGCCAAGAAGATATGAAAGTAACAACTACAAAAAAAAAAAGGAATCTTACGGGATTTCAAGAATATGTTGCTATGCCCAGCACCAAATGGCAAAAATATCAAGAGAGAGTTTGATAAATAAAATAAAATCGTATCTAATCATACGCTTTATTTACATTATGGGTTGTTAAAACTTGGAAAACTAAAAAAAATTTTGTTTGAAAAAGATTTACAAGATATTATTAGTTTCTTTCGTGACGAGCAAATGATTTTTATAATTATATCTCTAAGAACTGAATCTACATTTATTAGATCAACAAGAAATTTAAAAAAAAAAAAATTCCTTTGCTCCAAAGTAAGATCGTCTACATTTGTGTCGTCAGTGAAAGTAGACAGCTACTCAGGAAGTTTTATCTTTCGAAAGTCGGAAGTAGGAATCGATGGAATTTAAAAATGTGGAATTCAATCTTTCTGTTGTATGTTGTTATCATTTGTTTTGTATTTGTTGGTCAATGTCATGATTGTATCAAGTTCTCACTTATATATTTTAAGTTAAATGGAAAATAAAAGTGTATCAAGAGAAGAGGATGTCATTTATTTTGAGTTCTCAGGCGATGTGGGTTTATACCGGAGAAAATACATATCTTGATGTATAGCTTCCAATAATCGAGATTTCAATATCGATATGCATGCTAGCACATTCCTTATGGTACGGGAGATAGCATATCATTTTTGCAAGGAATTTTATACCGAATAAATTTTAATTTTAATAGTTGATTACAATTCGATAATCACCAAATTGAGAATCAGTGTACACCCGCGGTGGAGCTACAGATGGCAGCATCTGAAAGTTGTAAAAATTTATTTTCATATTGTGCCAAAATTTATGGGATAATCTTAACAATCATCATCAATAAAAAAATAATCGTCTGCTGCATTGAAGGGGGGGGGGGGGTTATATCGACGTAGTTTTTTGAAAAAGACTTCAGTACCAAAAATTCGAAATTCAGGTTTAGATTTATTATGGGACGTAAACACCACCTCTAACGAATCCTGCTCACGATCGAGCCAAAAAAAATTGAAAATGGTGTAAAAATCGACTATTGATGACGTAAGCACCAATTGCTAAAGTAAACAACACCTCTGTCGATTCCCGCTCACGTTATATCGAGAAAAAAAAATTGGAAATGGTGTAAAAATCGACTATTGATGACGTAAGCACCAATTGCTAAAGTAAACAACACCTCTGTCGATTCCCGCTCACGTTATATCGAGAAAAAAAATTGAAAATGGTGTAAAAATCGACTATTGATGACGTAAGCACCAATTGCTAAAGTAAACAACACCTCTGTCGATTCCCGCTCACGTTATATCGAGAAAAAAAATTGAAAATGGTGTAAAAATCGACTATTGATGACGTAAGCACCAATTGCTAAAGTAAACAACACCTCTGTCGATTCCCGCTCACGTTATATCGAGAAAAAAATTGAAAATGGTGTAAAAATCGACTATTGATGACGTAAGCACCAACTGTAGTCATGATTCTGCCCTTGACCAGTGCTAGAAGCCTTAAAAATATATTCTAATTATATAAGTTTTGCCACCTGAATAAATTCCTAGTGTACAAAATAAAGAATAATATATGTATATATTCGAAAAATGATTACAAAATAAATATTATGGGGCAACTCAGATATATCAGGCAAATATTTATTGAAAATGTGGATTTGTAGCACCTATTTGACAGGAGAAAATTTATGATTTTAAATAAACTGAATAATTTTTATTAATATTAATTTTAATTTAAAAAAAAAAAAAATATTTTTGAGAAGTAGATATATTAACTTTTGACAGAATGATTATCCTTTATGAAAAACAAATTATTAAAATCCTTTTAATGCTAAATATTTTAATTTTTTTAGCATTACCATTACAAGGCTTCCGAGACGATCGCCCTCCCCTAAGTCACAGTAAACAATTCGTAGTGAACTGGAGCCGCTGAGTTGAGCTTACTCCCCAATACTAGTCTGCTATCCCATCCAGGGCCCGTTTTTTCTTGAAATTTTTTACTGCTTAAACGAAGTAGCGAACGTCGGGCTGATCTAGACTTACAGAATTCGGTTCTACTTCAAATTGTACTCGTAGGCCTTAGCCTAGCCAGCTATTCCACCTTTCCTATTTTCGTAATTGACTTTAGTTTACACGTTTTATTGGTCCAATTTAAGTAGATTATTTGCTATTGATTTTCATTTTACTTTTTAAAATTTGTACACATGAAATTATTGGAGGAGAGAGGAGGGGGAAATGGGACTCTCGCCCCCTCTCTTTTATAATTGGGAGGGAGAGGCCCCGCCCCCTAAGTCTGTCCCTATGCAAGCAGTTACAAAATTCTATTCTGGTTAATGAATGATATTAATATAGAAAAGCAAAAACCTCACCAAGAGACATAAAATAGTTGTTAAGATATACGTGGCAGATTCCACACAAGAAGTCTAGACTCTCTAAAATACCGGTTAAAAACTAACCGCTCGATGTTAACCGACTAGTAAACAACTAATCAATCTAATTAG
Organism: Rhaphigaster nebulosa; assembly: GCA_948150685.1. NCBI lineage: Eukaryota > Metazoa > Arthropoda > Insecta > Hemiptera > Pentatomidae > Rhaphigaster > Rhaphigaster nebulosa. Next base: position 4,644,091 of record OX411311.1, on the reverse strand, counting down.
GGATTGATAAATTATTTGCCACTTCTATAAATTTGTTTTATTGAAAACTAGTTTCCAATGTTATACATTCATCCTCAGTTCTAAAAACACACAACAAATTCAAAAATAAGCAATTCAAAATATAGTTTGGTATTATTATATATAATTAATTAATTAAATTCATAATTCATAAATGTTTTATAATACTGATTTATATTAATCTAATTTAATATTTATAATAATAGCAAAATATATTTTGAATTGCTTATTTTTGAATTTTTGGTGTGTTTTTAGAACTGAAGATGAATGTATAACATTCGAAACTAGTTTTCAATAAAACAAATTTATAGAAGTGGCAAATAATTTATCAATCCCTAATTAGATTGATCCTTTTATACCATCATGCGGATGTCAAATAACTAATCAATCGACGCACAAAGGAATATTCGAGTCTTAAAACTGGACAAAATTGCTTGAAGATTTTTTTCCTGTGATACAGCTGCACACAGGACTATTAGTAACTTAAAATCGGACAAATGTCCGAATCAAGAAGTTTGTATAAAACTCCAAAGGTGTGTTCCTTTCTTCAAGCTTGAGAACCTATTTCCATCCTCTGAATTCTTTGAGGATGTCATATAATTCTCTACTTGAAATTCTGACAATGCCTGAGTTCAGATTAACTTTACAAGAAGTGACAAAAGTGAGAGAAATTAATTCGATTAGCTATCAGGTTTGAAGAATTGTGGGCTTATTAAAGTTTTCAATACAACCTTCCTGATGCGGATTTTTGTCCGGTTTTACGGCTCAATGTTAGAGACTCAAGCCTTCATAGATGGAATTTTCCATTTATTTATGCTAATTAATGATATGATATTACAGGTGATAAAGTAACAACACTGTGCTCCAACGGTCAGCTCCAATCAGAAGAATGTATTAGGAATGGACTCAACGCAATAATTTCGTCTCTGGTCAAAAGTAAGTAACTGACCTCTTGTGATATATATATTTAAAAAAATAATATTTATTGAAATTTGCCATAACAAATTTTGCTGATAATAAAAATAACATGTGAAAGAACGATCAATTAGCATTCCGTTAGTTACGATAGTAGCATTCTAACGATCATCCAGCTAGAAGATCCCGGGACCATCTTATTTTCTTACACCATACAGGATGATAAGGATTAGATTAAGAAGATAGGTAGGAGTTGTGTGGGTCCGGAATTTATAATTCGGGCCAAGTACGCAATATCCTTAAGGATAATTTTAATTGAGAAATTGTCAGAAACATTGTATTAATCAAAGGATTTTAGATTGCAATAGTATGATTAAAAAGGAGTTTGATGGTTTCGTTGATATCCGAAGCTTCTATGTTCAAATAGGCCTAGTTATGATCATAGGGATGAGCTTTTTGAGATGAATTAGAAATTTTTATGAAGTAAGTAGTCGAGGTCGAAAAGAAGTTTCTTGTATTGTCTTGAGGATTTTATGTGAGTCGCCTCTCAGTTTGAAGTCCTACCTATAAGATCTAATATATAGAGAAGTAGGGAACATTATTAAAGAATAATGTGTGTTCCATTGTTTTGTAGGGAATTTATATTAGCTTTCGAATAGGTATGACAAAACCGAGTTTTTACTTCCTTGTACGAAGTAAAGGAAGTATTATAATCGCGAAAATTTTCGGTTTTTAGATTTCAACGGAAATATCCATTTTGACCATCCCTGAATCCATTTTGACTAGTTTCGTCATGGCGTTTATACGTACGTACGTTCGTATCTCGCAATACTCAAGTACGTTTAGCCGTAGAAAGTTGAAATTTTGTATTTAGAATTGTTGTAAAATCTAGTTGCGAAGCTTCCTTTTTGGTCACTGCTTGATCACCGGAAGTGGTACTTTACTTGAACGTCATAATTGATTTTCATCAAAAATGATATTAAAATACTATGCAAAACTTCTCAAATTTAGTATCTATAGCTTATATATTGATTTAAATAAAATATTAGATTTTGGTCTAAATTTGAAAACCGGAAGCGATACTTTACTTGAAGGTCATATTAAACTTTCACCAAAAATTATATTAAAATATAATGTAAAACATCTCAAATTTGGTAAATGGGTCTTTTATATCGATATGAATGTATTTACTTTATTTTGGTTCAAATTGGTGAGCCGAAAAGGGTACTTTACTTGAAGGTCATAATAAGCTTACATCAAAAATTATATTTAAATTAAATACATAAATCATATGTTTCGGTAATAAAGGTTACAAACGCAATTTAGTTTCCAATCCAATTAAACATTTTTATTACTTGTTTTAAGTGTTAAAATTGAGTGTAAAATACTGATTTTCCTCCCCATTTGTGTGTGTGTATGTCAATAGATGGATGTCGCGACGCCGAGTGTCGTTTTTGAGATACTGCAATCTTCGGAAACTAGTAACCAAATTCAGGATAACTTTTTGAGCCACCGATTTATAGTTTAATATGCGTACAAGGAAGTCATTTGTTGTCCACATCAGATATTTTTTTTTGGATTCAGATGGCTCTGAAACGCACATCGAAACTTTGACTCGATTACAAAATTTTCGTTACCTAGTAGCGGTAGGAAAGTAAAAGGATTTTAACCCATGTGTTCGATTATGCATGTTCAGCTATGTACAATTATCTATGTACAATTCTACCCTAAATAACACTGCAATGTAAAGAATTTTTATTTTTCAAATACATAAAATTGTATTAAAAGCTTCCAAATAGGATACCTTGCCAAGTTCAGGCTCAATTTAAACATAGAAATAGAATTTTTTCTATTATTTACAATTTAATTGTAATATGAGCTTCTTAGTATGGCATATAATTATTTATTCTTTTATCAGCCGTGGATCATAATTTAAAGCAGATAATTATATTTTAAGTAAAATGTATTTACTTTTTGGTTTACAGACAAAATATATTTTTTTTCTCATTCAAACCTTTGCTAAAATGTCATTTTTTAAATTAGTAAATTTGAAAGAAGGAATATTCAAAAATTTTATATTTATTATTATTTCTTGTGAATTAAGTTTTACTTTAACTTTTTAATTAGGTTAGGTCTTTTATGATGCTAGGGAGCTCAGTGGTAAGGCACTATGTCACCATGCTCTCGGTCCCGGGTTCGAGAACGTGTGGGATCGGGAGACCTTCTTGGGGCTCACCCAGCCTCTATAAAGTGGGTACCCTTAATTGGGGGAAATACTTGGCGGTTGATCTCGACCAAATCACCTCCTTACACAACCGTTGTCTTAGAAGCAGTAAGGTCCCTTACCAAGTACTGAACCCAAGACCCTTCATGGGTTGTAGTGGTGCAGGAAATGAGCTTAATAAAAGCAAAATCTTTTCTCTTGTAAGCAAAATCTTGCTTTACCGCTTGAAAAAATGCTTTGGCTCTTAAGACGCCATCTTCATTTGCCTATTGTTGTCACCAGAGGGAGATACGTTGTCTTTGAGCACTGAGTCAATAGTGACAGCTGATTTTGGTGATGGAATAGGAGACTTGGAGGAGGTGCCTTTTATTACGGCGGTATGCAATTATTTAGGCAACCAATCTAACATAAAAATCTTTTAAGAATATTCTGACCTCTTTGTTTAATTAAAATTGAATATAACTAGCTCGGAGGCTGCCGAAACAGTCAAGAAGGAGGCGCTTTCGACGTTCCGCCGTTGGCTAGGTACCATATTTGGTACCTGCATTAAACAATGATGATCCTATAGGATTTATGATATAATACAGCAAAAATAAAAAAAGTAAAACAGGAATATTCAATATTAAGCCACTGAAACAATATAATGAAAATTACATTTCCTCTATTATAATGATGATTCTTGGTGTGATCTTGAGGAAGGTTTTACGTGTATTCTTGGTTCTTTTATTTACCAACGTCACACAATGTTGCCAACTCACTTCTCTAATAGATTCTCTAGAAAGTGAAAACGCTGCAAATTATTACACAATGGTTTATTATTTCCACTTATTTATTCCACTTGTTTATTATTCCACAAAAATATCTATTCTGTCAAAGTAAAAAATATAAGCAGTAGGTACCAAAGGAAAAGAAATTTGAAGCACGTTACAAGATGTTCGCCGTGAGAGTGCTGAACTATGTTAATTAAAAAAACTGCGTCAATGCAAGTAGGCTGTGATGTAAAATGATACAGAGGTATATATTTGTGTGTGTATATATTTGGCGTGCACTTCACTAGAAAAAAGTAAACACGAAGTTCATTAAGCTATATCTCAGCTAATAATGGCCCGATTTAGGTGATTTCTAGTTCGTATTATAGGGATTTTCGTTAGCTTTCGTTTAAATACAATAAAAGCACCAAACAAAAAATATAAGGTTTTTCATTTTTTTTTTTTTTCATATCTCGTTATGCTGATTCCAAAACACCTTACATTTTCTCTCTATCTTTATAAATGACCGAGTTATGGGCTTATTAGATATTTAATCGGTAATTATACAGATTTTTTGTTTTCAATTTTTTTTTTTTTTTCATGTCTCGTTATGCTGATTCCAAAACACCTTACATTTTCTCTCTATCTTTATAAATGGCCGAGTTATGGGCTTATTAGAGATTTAATCGGTAATTATACAGATTTTTTGTTTTTCAATTTTTTTTTTTTTTTTTTTCATGTCTCGTTATGCTGATTCCAAAACACCTTACATTTTATCTCTATCTTTATAAATGGCCGAGTTATGGGCTTATGAGATCTCTAATCGGCCGCCATTTTGAAACAAACAGACGGATTGTAATGTCGAGTTCCGAGGATCATCCCGGGGTGACCTGTGACTTTGGTACCGAATCTCAAGAAAATCGGTCCAGTAGTCTCGGAGAAAAGCCGCGGACGGCGTACGGCGGACGGCGGACGGACGGATTTTTTTTTATTCGATTTTTTTTTGGATTCTACGTATCTTGAAACGTAAAACCTCAAATTTTGAGGGGGGGGGGTTACAAAAAAATTTTCCTTGGTCGATTCCAAAGGTCTATTATTGAAAATAATAAACCAAAAAGGAAGGAAAAATAATCATCCTGGAACGGGGTAAAAATTCCCAAAGACAAGGTGCCAAATTCGGTACCGTGCCAATCTAAGGGTTAAAAATGACTTCGTTCTATAGTTTTCTAATTTTAGAGATAACACTGCAGAGGAGTGTAATAATTATTTAAGAGTCGTGTAAAACTCAAAATATTCCATGGCAGAATTTTAGGTAGTATAATTCCAACTCATTTAATTAAAATGAAAGTGCAAAATAATCTTTACCTAGGGACAAATTATCTTCTGAGATAATAAGGGTTCTTGTTATTCGCTAAAAGCCATTACAACTAAATGTTTCGCCATTTAAAATAATGAACCCACTAATCACCACGACACGCCATGTTGATGTAAACTGACCAGATCTGTCATCCAGAGCATATTTTCCTCTTCCTTGGACCAGTCGCACATAGGTGAACAACTTAAGCTTTTAGTGTGTATGCGCCTAATAATAACCTTTTGTAATTGATATAACAATTAACTTACGATTTAGTGCACGCGATTGAAAAAATGTAAAGAAAATTAAAATGTTAAAGATGGTATATTTGACAAGCTAGCTGTCTGATTTCTTGTAAAGAGAGTTTCACCTTCTTGATTAAGGCTTTCTACCGCCCACAAGTTCTACCTTAAGTTGTCTGTCTATATTTTGTCGATCTTGCCGGGCAAAACTAAAATTTCTTATTTCTTTAGCTTTATTGCTTCAACTTTCTTCTGTTGTACAAGGGCTTATTAGTATTGGCTAATTCAACTGATTTGAACAATCTTCTAAAAAAATAAAATCAAACTTGCACAAGTATTAGTGTTTAAATATTTTTTATTTATTTTGTATGTTTAAAGATTGTGCATCTTATGCAATAGGATTTTATGTTAAGTTCATTTCAATTAATTAGTAACTATTTTGGTATTTGTTTCAAGACTATTTAACTTAATGTTTAATGTATTTTTTGTTTTATTGTGATTTCTTATATTTAATATTATTTTTTTGTAATTAATTTAAATCTATATAATAACAAGTTTGCATACGTATGTAGGTGTCCTTAGTCGTTGTCAAGATAACTTCATACCCGTGGAAGCATATTCCCAACACGCATTTTATTAGGTAACTTTAGGTCAATGTTTATTCCGTAGGAATACCCTCGGGTGATGTAAGGAATTGTCTCTATTGTATATTGTACGTTATTGTTCATATATGTATGTGAAAGAAACTTTAAAAAAACGGAGGATAAGAAAAAAAAAACCAACGTTTATTCCCATAGGGCTTTAAAATAAAAAAAAAAACTTTATTTCTTGCTACTTATTTCTCATTCGGAGGGGAGGGAAACAAGTTTGTAACCTCATTTAATAGGTTATTTTGTAATTTAGGGTATATTTTGCAATAGATAACCTCAAAAATACGAGTAGTATTATCTTTATCGTCATTGTATATAGATAGATAGACAGAAGAAGAATTTTATTCTGGGAATAAGTCCCTTAGGAATAGCAGAATAGAACAAATAAAACAGAAACAATATCTGTCCATAAGATTACAAAATAAAGATCAATTAATGTTTACAATATTTTTAATAAAATAATAAACGAACAATATAATCTTGTCTTGAAAAGAATAATTATATTTGTGCATTTATTGTTTGCTGCTATTTGTTTCCATGTTTTTTACTTAAATATTATGCTTTGTATTTTGCATTTTTAAAACCATCTTTGGGACGGGCACCCTCTCTCGTACATAATCAAATTTTGTTGCTAATTATGGCAACATTTATTGAGTGAAATCGAACAATGAGGTAACATCACCAAAGAGGTAGTAAGCTATAATAAATGGCACTTAGTTCAGGGGAACGATAGGTAATTAGGAACAGGGAATGAAAATAATGATAATGAACATACTAGATCTCAAAAATTGTGAGTAAAGTGAGATTTCATAAAAATATTCAACCGATAACTGCACTTTTTTTTTTATATAGTTTAGGAATGAAACTATTTAATAAATAGAATTTAATTTAATAAAAAATAAAAATCCCGAATACGAAAATAACCTTTATATCTTATAACCCTATTCGTCCTAAGGGACGCAATGTTCTTACATGTCTATTTCAGCATGGGTTCATTGGTGGGTTGTTAGTGAAGCTGACGTCCATAAATATTGAAACAGTATTGTAGCCTTCCACTACACGTACCTTCCACTCCTTGCGGCTTCGTCGAAGTCGGGTAATGAACTTAACACTGTTTACACATTATTTTGCATTTTTCCATTCTGTTGCTTAATTTTTCATCATGATAGTTCCTCGATATTGTGATATTCTAAATTCCATCCGTGATACAATTAAAGTAATCTATCCAGTCAGAAGTCCTTTGTGTTTTGGAGGTAAAGTTGAACACTTCTAAGTTGAATATTATGTTTTGTTTTGTTTATATTAATGTTTGATGGTAGAATGGAAAGAGAAGAGGAGCATGGATCCGCTGGTGGTGGGAAGCGTCGACACCGGCTACTCCAGCGATGGCAGCGACATCAGCCTCATCCTCAAGGACGTCTTCGTCGCCGGACTCTCCTCAACTGTCCTACGCCAGGCCAAGTCAGTAAACTATTCAAAACTAGCTATTACCACTATTATCTGCCAAGTTTCTTCATAATTTAGAAATATATTAAGTATATTAAGAGTCCACGGAAGAAAGGGGGGAGGGGGAGTCACTCGTATTGCATTTCGAGAAAATCAAGTTTGGAGCTCCACCTTTCTTCAGTCTATGGTAATTCTTCAAATGCTTCTAACAAATCGACGATCCACATTTCTGGCTGTTTCTTTTTATCATCTTATTCTACTGAGCGATGGAAAAAATGTAACTCTTTCCCTTTGGACTCTTCATATTTTGCATAGTCTTAGGAGTACAATTTATATATGGCTAGTCTTTATTTTTATCAAAGATTATTAGGTCGACAAAGTATGCTAAAAACATAAAATTAACAAGGCTTGAATACCTGTAATGTAATTGGTATGTATTCTTGTCTTGGCTTGTAATAAGTGTTAAGGAGTTTCAAGAAAAGGAGGGACCCGAAGCTTCACTCTTGACGAATTGACGAATACCTATAATGGTCTCTTGATAAATAACCTTGTGTTCTTTATAATTATCCAATTCCCATGATCGTTTACCGGGCCGAAGATCTTTCTCAGCATCTTTCATTTCCTAAACATTCATGATCATCACGCTCTCCCAAGTTATACTCCAGCATACCACGCTTCCTTTACGTTACCACCGGTCTTATTATGATCTTCTAAATGGTGGTTTTTGCAGATCGACACAATTCACGGAATTGAAGCATCTCATTCAGCGCGAAAAGAGAGTTTATGTTAAAATAATAAATTCTAATTAGGAATTGATCCTTCTATACCATCATGCGGATGTCAACTGAATAATAAATTCCTTTACATTAGTGAACTAACTGCTTTATTTTTACATGATGTATTACACCGGGTATCCTATCTTTCCATTAACTGGATGTTGGGTTACAGGTGGAAGAACCTGGATGAGGGCAAACTGGAACTGATGTGTAAGACTGATTGGTTGAGCGGGACTGGAAGCTACTGGAGCGAAGGTTACATCTCCACATTTCCCGTCCAAAGCCAGGGCATTTTCAACATTACTCTAGGTTGGTCCTCATCGATATAGTAGTAATAATTTATTTATTTGTATTAGGCCAGTATAAACAAATAAAAATAAAGGTTTTAATCTAAATATCATTACTATAAATAAAGGTAATGAAGCTGGGCATGTTACTATAAGTTTATCAATTACAATAATCATTGCAAAATACATAATATCTTAGACTACTGATATAACAACCATTTATTTAGATATTCACATCATTTGTAAAAGCACCTTGCATATTACAATATCATTGATCAATACAATTCAATTTCAGCTGCAGATTTAAGCACTTCCTGACAAGATTGTAAAATACATTTTGGGCATTACTTAAAAATATAACACTGTTTTAAAAAGCATTCCTTTATTGGATAGTAAAATAAACTAAATGCGTTTACAGAAGATCTGACATCTCTGGTAATACTCCACCTGGATCGGTCCGGTGCCCACCTTGAGATCAGAGAATTGAAGCTGGACACAATGCCTTCCAAGATAGAGATCCAGACTGGACAACAGCTTGATGGCAACAACGCTTTAGGTAATTTTGTGTGATTGACTAATAATTTGTTACGAAGATAGATTAATACTATGGCTACTCAATGTCTTATTGTTGCAGGAGAGGCACTCAACATGTTCCTGAACGAGAACTCTTACGAATTGTTCGAGATGATGAAGCCTAGGCTTCTGCCATATTTTTCAGCCAAGATAAAGGATATGTCCAACTCGTTACTTCTCCAAATACCAACACAATCGATACTTTCCATCCTCAACATTTGATTATCCAGCTAATAGATATCCTATTCTAGTCACACTTCTGTACCATCTTCTTTCGAAATTATATTATTTATAAAAGAATTCCATTGAAATAGATTTCAGATGGAACATTTACTATTACTATTAGTCACAAACCACCGATATTTACTGTGATATCTACATTGATACAAGTTACTATTTTTCATTTACATATTCAACATTTTAATTGAGGGATTGTGAAGTTTAATAAATAATAAATAAATAATATCCATATAGTTGAATGTACTCGGATAATCCACAATTAAGTTAGCCGAAAACAAAAACAACTTTCAAAATCGTTTAAATGCTTCATGCCATAAATCTATATATCAGAAGTAAACTGTCGTAAGCCCAATTTTCCTGATTTTGATTTTATTACCGTATTTGAATTATTCTGACCATATTTTTCGATTGTAATTATCGTAAACAAGCTAAAAGGGTAATAAAATACAATAAAACTTCCGTCATTCCGTTAACCGTTACTCATTTGTCCGTCGGTTTCTATTAACCGCCAGTACAGTAAAGCCGAAAAAAGGAGGCGTTTTTAAAACATGATAGGAATTTTCCAACAGAAAAAATCAATAAATTACGCTACGCACAGTAATACAATGAGTAATTAAATAATATACACAACATATTTTATTACGTAAAAATAATTTAAGGACAATCAAATTAGTTTAAAAAACAACTACATACATAGGTAAGCTAATTACATGCATAGGCTCAAAATCTCGGAATCATTGTTCAATAGGAAATGAAGGAACAATAATGAGAAAAGGGATTTATATGAAAATTATAAACTAATAAACCCCCCTACCTCCACCATTCCACTATCTCAGGACTCAGTTGTGACTTTTGACGCTGTAAATATTTTTATGATTATATTTTATATAATTTTATATTTTTTATTTTATATTAATGATTTTATATATTTTTTAAGGATACGCAGTATTGTTTATACAGTGTTCCGCTTGAATGCGCATTCGACATTTTAATTGATCTATTACTGAACTTTATTTTATTTAGTGCATTAATTTACATACTGACTTACAGCAATGCGACAGAAAAATGTTAGATCTTTTGTAGTTATTTAAGAAAAATTGTCATTATGTATATATAAACGTCTTTTTTAGAAAAAAGGCTTAAGCGCCAAAAATTCGAAATTTTGGTTTCAATTGATTATGGGACATAAAAACCACCTCTATCGATTCCCTCCCACGATATTTCGAGAAAAAAAAATTGGAAATGGTCAGACTATAGTAAAGAAATGGAAGAGAGTTGTGATAAGAATTCAAATTCAATTAGGAAGAATTATTACAGTTATTAGATAGATATTCATATAGTTTATTTGCTTTAGAGTGATTTATTACAATTAAGAAATATATTTTAAGATAATTAAGCATAAGAAACAATATATGTTCATCCTGATATTTACAAGGATTTGATACCAAATATTTTTTCTAGACCTGCTTTTAAATAAAAATTTCACAGAATTATACTTTCTTTTTTTTTCAATCCTTCTTTATCACACACTTATGAAATAATTCAACTTAAATGGTTTAATAAAACAACACTTTATCCGATATACTTGATGCTGACAAATGCAGATCAGAAATTCACTGAAATATGTTAATAATTACGAATGATAGAATAGATTAAGTAAAGAAAGACAGAAATATTCATTGGAGTTCAAAAAACTATTCGTTATATTACTTACATATACAGACAAAAAGACAGAACAAAAATTTACCTCTTTGTTGATTATTATTTTATACGAGTGATTATTTCAAAAATGGACATTTTGTGCCCTAAATTCCTGGTGTGGCTCACATCGATATTTTTTGACGGGATCAATTTTGATAACTTCATATATGCCATAGCTTAGTACTTTGTTCATTATATAATCGCAAAATAGTTAAACACCATTATTGTAATTGATCATAAACCACCCTACTATCATTCCTTTGGCTTATCCGAGGTCGCCTTTGTTTCTTTCAACAGCCTGTGCAAGAACAATGACATGTTTAGGCTAGATTTTGCATGATGATATTTGTACCAGTTTTGAGAGCCTTTTAAGGCATGAAAAGAAAAATCCTCTTAAACAATTAGCTTGTTATCCACGAATCGTTTTATCCCTGTCCCACAATCCGATTCTCATTTCTTTGTAAAAGTTTGAATTACCTGCCAGGATCTGTTCATTATTGTTCCTAGCCAGGAAACACTGGCAGTTTCCGTCAAATGTCTTCCCACTATTTTTGTTGTTTTTATTAACAATCAGTAACCTTAAACCCGTATTGCAGAAAGTAATTTGTGATGTGTCCCTTCATTCACCTAATTACTTTGTCGCAGAACGGCATAATTTTGTAACTATAATATGTTCCAAATATGTTAATATTTTATCCTTTCCTAGTGGATGATCTAATAATTTTGTATACTAATTTTTCCTCAAGTAAAAATAACTAAGTTATCACACGTTGAAGCCGAAATCCTCATTCCGTTGTCGTTATTATTTTAACAGTCGGAAAAAAATGAGATACCTGACAAAAAATGGGATTTTCTACTAAAACCCAGCACCATAACAGCCACCTCAAACCATCAGCCCTCATTTAATAAATAAGAGATCCCAGACTTGCAGGGGAAGCGCTTACTATTTTAAAAATACTTTATTTGAAAAACAAATTTTTTACAGGCCAAGTGCCCCAAAATGTATTTAGGAGGAAATCCCAAATATCAAGCAAAAAGTTCCAAAGACAAAACTATAGATCTCTATTATTTTTAAAAATATTTAAAATCTCGATATTTGAGACAAGAAATAAAACATGCAAGAAACAATTTTAATGAAAAAAAAAAAAAACTCCAGCCGAATTACTAACATTTTATTCAATGAAATTCCAATGTTCAAAATGGCCAATTTTGGGAGAATCACTCGTACATGAACGTTGTTACAACAATTTGTTGGAGAGTTAAAATATAAAAATTCCCAAGAACATTGACATCATTTCGCAACTGTAGTAAATATTTTCCCATCTATATTATGAAATATTTTAATTTTCTCTACTCTTTTGGTTTTGAACTTTTCACTTACCTGTTGCGAATGTTGAATGTTGACTACAATAAATTTTTTTTTCTATTCAGCATTGTATAAATAAAAACTCAATACTATAACTTAAAAAGTATTCGTACTGGTTTTAAAATGTAGTAATTCTTTAAGTAAAATATTTTACAATAATTCCTGCAGTTTAAAGTAGACCTACATGAAGCTGTATTCAAACCTCAAATTTCCCATTTTTGGGGTATTTCGTGATTATGATGATGTTCCAGATTATATATTATAAATATAAAAGAGCAAAAACTCATAAATTCCAAAACACAAAGCCTTATTAATATCGGCAACCAACTAACCAGTCAACGTTTCGCCAATTCAGGCATCATCAGGTCATACACCGAAAATCACATCTATGAAGATCAAATGCAGTACATCTCACATCAACCGTTCAGAAAGACGCATCAAACAGAGACAGTACATCACTCCGACATCCAATCACCTACATATTATATATTATGTTAAATGCTTGATGTAGGATAGTGTAAATAAATGCGTAATAGTCTATAAATATATTAATAGATTGAACAAAAATTTTAATACTTCCAACTATTCTGTGCAGAGCTGCATTATGAAGACCTAATAAGCATTCTGAAAGTAGATAAGACGGATTTTATTTCGTGACAGACCCACGGAAAAAATCTCAACCATGTAACTACGTTTAGAAAAGGTAACCTGTAAGATAAACTACTTTTCAGGTGAGTACATAAATACATTGAACAAAGAGTATGCGTGTAAACGTTTTGGGAAAAAAATATATAAATTTCCTAAGTAAAAAAACACATGTAATATTTGCTAGCCAAGTTACTCTAGGTTATTTTCCAGTATACTTAAACAATCGAGTGCAATATCAGCTGCAAAGATCCATAAAATGGCCCAAAAGACGATCCTCAGGGAGCTGAAACGTTTGAAGAAAGCTGAGAATCCGTTTTACAAGGACAAGGAGGTAACATTTAAAAAAAAAAAAATTGGAACTAGTCCATTACAAGGACCATGCCTGATCTAACTTGTTTACTTGTTCTACCACAGAGCAGCGCTGCTAGTCCATACTATACTGCTAGCCCAAACAGTCGTTATATAATTCTTTTTTATTTCCTTGTTGTTTGTATGGATTTTGACTTCCTTTTAAAGAAAATATTGTAATCGCGAAAAATTTCGGTTTTCAGATTTCAACGTAAATATCCATTTTGATTATCCCTGAATCCATTTTGACTAATTTCGTCGTGATGTCTGTACGTACTTTCGTACTTCCGTATCTTGCATAACTCAAAAACGATTAGCAGTAGAAAATTAAAAATTTTAATTTTGGATCGTTGTAAAATCTAGTTGTGAACCTCCCTTTTTTGCCACTACATGATCACCGGAAGTGGTACTTTACTTGAAGGTCTTGATTGATTTCCATAAAAAATTATATTAAAATATAATGCAAAACTTCTCAAATTTGGTATATAAGACTTACTTATTAATATAAATAAGATAATAAATTTAGGTTAAAATTAGCAAACCGGAAGTGATACTTTCATATCAGACTTTCATCAAAAATTATATTAAAGTATAATTTAAAACATCTCAAATTTGGTAAATAGGCCTTTTATATCGATATGAATGTATTTACTACATTTTGGTTAAAATTGGTGAGCCGAAAGAGGTACTTTACTTGAAGATCATTATAAACTTATATAAAAAATTATATTAAAATTAAATGCAGATATGATAAAGGTTTCGATAATAAAGGTTATAAACGCGATTTTTTTTTCCACTCTGTTTAAACGTTTTTACTACTTTTTAAGTGTAAAATAATTGTTTTCTTCTCCATTTTTGAGCTGAACAAGTCTGCAGAAAGGGAATAAGATATAAATTAAGTGGGTTCTTCCGCTTAAAATGTCGAAACTGTCGATTTCCAATGCTTTATCTAGTGATATTGACAGTTCTAATGCTGTCACGGAACAAGAAGAAATCTCTTGGAAACTAGTTACCTACTGAAGGAAAACGACATATAATAACGGAATGAGACCTACTGAAACAAGAGGTTGTGTGTGTGTGTGTGTGTCAATAGATGGATATCGCGACGCCGAGTGTCGTTTTTGAGATTTTGCAATCTTCGGAAACTAGTAACCAAATTCAGTAACATTTTTGAGCCACCGAGTTTAATAGGCGTACAAGGAAGTCATGCGGTGTCCAAATCAGATATTTTTTTTTGCTATCGGTAATGGTAAGTAACCCTGCTTGGTAAGACCCTAATTTCAAAGGTAAAGAACCTTTTGGGGAATTTGTTTATTTCTTGACGCAGCGTAAGTCGAATGCATTAATTTTTTTCAATTTCTAATGTTATTGGAAATAAAATAAAAAGTCTGTGCTAAAGATTAAAAAATGTTTGTTTGAATCAACGCCGAGCACTTTTTTTTTAACTGCAGTAACATTGGATTTTTAGTATTAAACGAATATTAATAATATCGAACGATTCGAATAGTCATCAGTAGGATGCAAACAAAGTCTGTTTACTTTTACACTTACAAAAATTATAGTCTACTAACGTATCCCTTCAATCAGCAATTCGATGTCCTTTCCCCTTTGAAATGTAATGACTGAGGTTATCCTCCAAAATATTAAACTTTGGAAGACCACACTGTACTTTAGCCAAACCAATCCATACCATGTAAAAACCCTGATAGGAATGCTGAGACATTGCATGGGTGCATTCAGTCATCAATCCTGCATGGAAGTATCATTGCTTCTGATTTGTGGAAGTCTTACCACGAAATCGAAAATCTGTCGTTCATTGAAATAAGTTTGTAGATCCTGCGACTGGCTGATACCCTCAAAAAGTGGAGTCGATTTGGGCCCAAGCAAAAAGACGAATTAATGAGTGTGGGACCTACAGATCAATTGTGGACTCGTATTTATGTGAGTTCGTCAGGAGTCATAAATACTATGATATTGATCTTTTTTAAAGAATATTTCAGGAAATGTTGAAATTTTGCCCAGCAGAGTCGTTTGTTTCTTGTTCTAAAATTTGTAAATAAAATAGATATTTCAATAACCTATACATATATACATGTATATGTATATATATCTTACGATTACTGTAATTACTGAAAAGTAACTGGTGTACTTATTCTAAAATATCTGATGTGGACAACACATGACTTCCTTGTACGCCTATTTATCTATAAATCGATGGCTCAAAAAGTGATCCTGCAATTTGGTTACTAGTTTCCGAAGATTGCAGTATCTCAAAAACTACATTCGGTGTCGCGACATTCATCTATTGACACACACACACATACTCTTGTTTCTGGAGGTCTCATTCCGTTATTATATGTCGTTTTCTTTCAGTAGGTAACTAGTTCCCAAGAGATTTCTTCGCGTTCCGTGACAACATTAGAACTGTCAATGTCACTAGATAAAGCATTGGAAATCGACAGTTTCGACATAACGTTTAAGCAGAAGTACCCACTTAACTTAAATCTAATTCTCCTGCGGTAGACTTGTTCATCTCGCAAATGGGGAGGAAAACTAGTATTTTACTCATAATTTTAACACTTATAACAACTAATAAAAATGTTTAACTGGAATAGGAAAAAAATCGCGTTTGTGACCTTTATTACCTAACCATACAATTTCTGTATTTAATTTTAATATAATTTAATAATGAAGTTTATTATGAACTTCAAGTAAAGTACCCTTTTCAACTCAACAATTTTAACCAAAATATAGTAAATACATTCATATCGATATAAAAGTTCTATTTACCAAATTTGAGATGTTTTACATTATATTTTAATATAATTTTTGATGAAAATCAATAATGACCTTCAAGTAAAGTAATCATGTAGTGACCAAAAGTTCACAACTGGATTTTACGCCAATCCTAAATACAAAATTTTAACTTTCTACGGCTATCCGTTTTTGAGTTATGCGAGATAAGCACGTCTGTACGTACGAACGTACGTACAGACGTCACGACGGAACTAGTCAAAATGGATTCAGGGATGGCCAAAATGGATATTTCCGTTGAAATTTGAAAACCGAAAATTTTCGCGATTTCAATACTTCCTTTGCTTCGTACAAGGAAGTATAAAATACCCTTACGTTTGCTCGAGATACCTCCCTTGAATCAAATGGTTCCTTCAGACTAATGTATGCTAAGATTAATATAAATCATAACCCACGCACATTCTATTTTAAAACATTTCAGCGATATCCACGGACGGGAACTCTAACTTTGTTATCGTTGTCTAGACCCAAATGGTGGACTACCAAAAGAAGGCGGTGACCATCGTGGGCGGCAGCGAGGACAACGAGTTCTTGATGGCACTCATGTACGAGCTGTACTCCGGGCAGCTCTACGGAGATCGCAGCCTCGTGAAGGTCTATCTCTTCGATTCAAAGTCTAACCTCGAAAAAGCTGAGTTCGCTTATGCCAGCATTTGGACATCTGGTTTACCCTTCTTCGATGTTACGTATAAAAACCAATTCAAATATTTTTATATGTTTATATTACCAATAAAGACTTGTCCACACTGGTAGACAAATCGGGTGACTTGTCTCTGCGATAATAAATAGACATTCGGGAAAGGCTTGGGTGTTCTGCAACTCCTTGAAGGTATCCTTTTTCAAATGGAAAAATGGACGTCGGCAACTTGACGTTTTCTACAGACACAATCTTCAATACTCTGCTGTTTCATCCCTTTCGCCAACTAATTAAAGTAAATCTTCTAAGCTGCTGAGTTCAATTTTGTAAATTCAATGGCATCTTCTAACTTAAATTTAGCCAAAGAATAGTCAAGATCATCTCTTTTCAGTTTCAAAATAAATTGCTATCGAACCACAGAGTTATCTTATCTAGATAAAATGTTCTTGACTTAATGTAGACAACTTTGCAATTCAGGCTACCAGCGTGGACTAATGCTCTAGATGATATGATTAGATTCAGATATATCAATCATTTATTATGAGTAAGCAAGAACCTTTCAATTCTGAATCCATTAGTGAATTTAAACTGACGGCGGTTGATAGATATCATATTTCAAATGTGATCAAAATCGTCGATAATAATAACAATGTTCTTTGGCAGTTCTAAATGGGAGCATTAAAAATCAATTAATATATCAATAGTGGAATGGAAGTTGATGTATCGATATCGATATCGATCTTTAAGAGAAAAATATCTTTAGCGGATGGACTATAATAAATTATTGACTATTGAATGTTAGTTTAAAACCATATATTACTCCATTAAATGTAGATAATAAACTTGATTCATCGGTCTAAGCATTAAACATGAAAATGGCTAAAATGTGCTTAGCTTTGAATAATTTTTAAAAATATTGTGAATAGAAAAATATCAGATTAAAACGATTGTATATATAAAATGGACATTATATTATGAAGTAGTAATAATTATACATTATGACATTATAAATCAATCATCAATTTTTACGAAATCTAACAGTGATTTCTGGCCACAGATTTCGTTCTCACTTCGGATCCGAAAAGAGCCCTGAAAAAATCCGAATATGTAATCATTCATCCTAATATCAAATGGGACAGAGACATCACCCGAGAGCAAATCATCAAAGACAATTTTCAATTCTTCAAGACTTTGGTGAGTCTGCCCATCAGTTTTTGTTAAAATAAATTGTTTTAGTAATTTGAACTGGGCTACTGGCAACACTGTTTACGTATAACCTTTGTTGTTTGTAATCATGTTATGTTTACATCTACTGTCCAATTTATTTTCAATTAATAAAACATCATTAATTCTATTGGTAACTCAATAGTTTGGCTATTTATTATCCATGTGATCTCAATGCCTTTGAAACAATTATACAAGATATTTCAGTTCTCGATGGCCAAACCCTGGTAATCAATTGAATAATTCAGCAAAAAAACAAAACAATTTTAACATTTTTTTAGAAAAATACTTTATTTTAAAAATCTTTTACAATTTTCGTTTGTTTTTACTAAGGTAATGTGGGGTACAGTGGCGTAGCCAGAGGAGGATTCAGAAAGTCCGAACCCCTCCCCTCTCCGAAATCACAAAATACTTTACTTATTCCTATCTGTAAACAACATTGTATAAACCTATTTGAATGTTATTTTAAAAATAATATGGCTAGGTATAGAAAATATTATATAGAGAGAGGACCCCCAGATTGGGATGGATTTCTTTAAAGTAGATCCTTCAATGGCCTCTCCACCCTTCGAAACGAAATCCTGGCTTCGCTACTGGTGAGGTAAGTGCATTTCCGGAGTAAGTGTGAACTGCCCTTTTCGGAGCATGAATCCCAAACATTGATTTTTAACAAATCACTCAAGAAGGTTCGTTAAGGTGAAATATAACGAGCTGTCAATACATTTATCTAATCAATTATGCTCCACATCCCACTTTCATGACTCACTGAAGATTGCGAAATGTGAAACTGAGACGTTATAACTATTTTTTATTTATTACATCAGTAAAATAATCCTCTGAAAACGAACAATTTTTCCCTGTCCACACAAGAGCTTCTGCTTGAATAACGTGTCATTCTGATTAAGGCAGGCGCAAGTGGGACAAATTGGACTACTTGGGACTAATAAATTTAATTATCATTCTCAAAGAATGGGCGTGATTGGAACGTGGACTTGAATGTAATATTTAAAACAAAATTATCTCAAGAACATTAAAAAAAAAAAAAAAAAAAAAAAAAAAAACCTAGCTTCAAAAACAAATATTTAACAGTTACTTAAAGCTAATCAAACTTTGTAAAATCTACTTAACCCACGCACCTGCCTCATGCTGAAGAATATGAAAAAAGCTACTACATATAACTTATTCCTGTTTATGATTTCACGTTAAAGGTTTTTAAAGGGTTTCATAGCAAAAAAAAAAAACGAACACTACCAACACTACCAAGAAAAAACTGTTATCTGGTATTAGACAATAATTCAATCATTTTACATAGTAGCTTCGAGATTATAATAAAAATTCATAATTGACAATTGAAAAAGAATGTACTATTGCAACACATATTACCTCTAAAAGGGCGAAAACAGTCATCTGCAACTAGCATTATAAACTTTAACTACATCTTTAAGAGAGGAAAATAATCTTGAACGTCTATTGTTCGAAAATGAAGAAATTCTGGAGTTATGTCCAAAATCTTCAAATTTCTGTTTTAGCGTTTGAAAAAAAAATTACACTTTTTACTTTTTTTAAAACCCTTATTTATTTTTTTTATACGCTTCTAGTAGCTTTTTGGTCAACCAGTAGCAATCATTGTTGCTTGAAGAGGCCGAATCACGCTTCGTTTTTGTTGTTTTTTTGGAGATCAATAACACCAAACAGAAAAAATGAACACCGTACGTTTAATTAAATTAATATAAACACAAAGCAGAAGTTATATGGTCGTACTTATAAACGATACTAAAATAGAGAACCAACAAGAAGGTTACAACATTTTTTATTTTCCTAGTATATATGATGATATCTTGTGGGATCCTTCAAGAGTGCTACATACAGTTCATATAAAGTCGGTGGAAGGATACCCTGCTCTGATATCTTTCTTAGGAGTACTTCTTTAGGTACTACAACTCGTGAATCAGGGCCTCCTGTAGCATCAACCACCGTTAATCTCGGTGCATTGCTACTGCTTTCCAGATCCTTACTCCCAAGAGGGACAAGGCATCGACTGCCACCCCATCGGTCCACCGCAGTCTTGGCCGATTCTGCTCTTGGCGTTTAGCTTTTCTTCTAGAATTTTCTTTTATTCTAGGGACATGCCCCGAACAGCGAAGCCTTCCAATCTTTATATATTTTATGTTAACCACATTTATGTTATATAACAGACTTGCTTTTTCGGCATTTGTTCTCAATCGCCAAGCATTATCGGTGAAGACTATTCTAAAAATTCTTCTTTTTTTTTTTCTTTGGAGTTGATTCCATACATGCTCAATGGGATTTAGGTCGTGTTAGCAAACATGCTAATCCAAACGTTATATTTCTCGATCAGGTAAGAATCTCATGATGAGTTTAACGGAAAGCGCACACTAGTGACTTTTAGTAGGACGTGACGTCATGCCATTTCTCCGACTTTTGTCGACTCCCACCGACTCAACGTACATGAGTTTTCGATTCCCTCCGATTGTATATTTAAACCCCTTTGTTTCTATTAAAACAGTGAACTGTGTCCTTTGAAAATGTAAGTTAGTTTTCTGAGATCGCCGACTGTGTGATCGACCCTTTACATACGCGGTAAAAGAAAAAATATAGCGATCGAAAGTCTTAGATTCATCCATTAACCAAGTCAACGATTGCTGAAGGCTCAATTTTACTTGTTGCACAGTGGCATCAGGATACATCCTGACAAGTTTTATTAATACCTAAAATAATAAAACCCACTGCTTCTTCTTCACGTTCTTGTTGTGGAAATGTGAATGAATGAGACCTATAAAATAGTTTTTTTACTTCATATTTTTTCTACTTCATTAATTATAATTTCGGCTTTGATTTCCATAATGATCGCGATGCCAATCACAAGCTACAAGTGAACCCAGCCAGTTGAAGACTAATGAACAAACCGACTAAAATCGGACGTGTGAGATCGCCCGTCCTAAACAATCTGTTCAATCCTCATTGCTGAGAATCGGATCGGAAGAAAAATAGAACATGTTTCATTTTCGTTCATACTTTTAGTCAGTTCGACTTTTTTTAGGATGTCTGCGATGTCTCTTAAACTACAACATCTATTACTTCCAGCAGTGCCCGGTTCTAGTCTGACCGACTGTAATCGCTCGTCTGCCCTAACTCTGTCAGGTTGAGTAAACTATTTCATCCACAAAAACCAATTATAGGAAAATTGTTTATGCTAGATGCTGCACTATTGGTGTTAAGAACTTATTCAAGTAAGACTGAGCAGTCATTGTTTCATTTCTTAACACCACAAGCTCTTTTCGAGTATCTGAAGAAATCCCACATCCTACTATAATTGAGAATCTTCCGAAAGGGTAAACAAGAAGGAAAACAAGGAAGGGTTGTACCGCTCCAGATCTTCCGGTAACTTGTTTAAGTTTTAAAATAGGGAATATTATATTATATTACAATGGACAAATTTTGAATATTCAAATGATTATAACCAGTTATTCCAATGATCCATTTTATATGAAATTAGGAAGGTGATCTGCTACTTATATTATTATTATATGTATTGAATGTGTTATTGCTACTGTAGATTATACCATTTTGTAGGCGGAGCAGATCTGCGAGCACTGCATTCCAAACGTGCAGATCCTCCTCATCGGATCAAGGTGTATGGTCCCCTTCCGGCTGATATTGGCCCTCTTCTTGAACAAGCTTCCGATGACTCAGCTCCACGCAGTCACGAGGATCATCGAGCGGGCTGCCGCCAGCCTCATCTCCCACAGGGTACAGGTCGGTACCAAATTAGGCAACTAACAATTTGTTAGGGTTTAGGGTACTAGTACTAGGGTTTAGCTTTGAGATACCTACAAGAAACCATTGGAACTTTGTTTCGGTCAGAAGTGGAAATGATACTTTTCATTGCAAGCTCCTCAATTATAATTAAGAAAAATAAGAACACCATATGAGGGGCTCCATAGAAGAAGACTAGGTCACCATTATTCCTTTTTTGATTTTAAGGCTGGTATAATATATATGTATGTGTATATATAATATATATTTCTATATGTAGGTATATTATAATATATCTGCCTTCAAAGAAAGAAAAAAAAATTGTATGTGACATGGCGCATTCGCCCCTTTCATATGGACTTCATATGTGATAAGCACATAATTTATGTATAATCTTACAACCCGCTACATCGTAGCCACCTAAACATTACAGTATTAGAGAGGACAGAAGTGGCGCTATCTCTATACCAGTGGTTTCTATCCCGTATAAGTCTGTGGACGACTAAGCCAGAATTAGAACCGCCTTCACCTCCGACTTGGTGATTAGGATGCTTAAAAGTGGATTTTGAGTCACTTTTTTATTGCATTAGTCTGTTAAAATATATTCAAATAACACTCAAATCTCAGGAAAGATAAATAATAAAACAGTTCTAACAATAAGGCGAGGTTCACACCAGAGCGATAAGATAGATACTTAGGTCGCAAGCGATAAACGATAATTTTCTTATCAGATACGCAACGTTCTGGACTGTTAAAAACATTAAGAAAGGATAAAATGTGCACAAACCTATACGACATCTATCGTAAGATACTTGTATTAAGAGATGGCCTACTTGTCTCTTCCATCGTACGATCTTGCGAAAGTTTAAGATGGCAAATCAAAAGGATAAAGATATTGGCTTTATTATAGCCAGTTCAGGATTACATTGGCTTAAGTAGCCAGTCTAAAATGAGCTACCTTCTTCTATAGGTAAGGTGACAGAAGTTCACACAGGATGTAAAAACATTTTGGACTCGTCTGATGCACGTGAAGTTTAGACGGATGCTGAGACAGCTCTTTTATAACTACGGCAGAACTATGTTTCGCATTTATTCTCCCTCTTCTCTTTCATTCCTCTTCAAGTGCCAATAGCTTACAACTACTTCATCCTTACACTACGAACTTATAATTAATGTCATGAAACTTCTCTTACTATGTCTTTCCTCTTCAATTTGAACCTTGCTTATCTTAAGATAAAAATCTTCTTTGATAAATCTCTTATCGCTGTGATATAAATCTCGCTTAAGTCTTCATAAAAAAGATACAGAAGGGTACTATCTGATCCTCCAACGGACCACTCCGGTACTCTCGCGGACCACCAGTTTGGAACCACTGCTCTATATATATAGTTGGGACATAACAAGTTCCAAAAAAACTTTACAGGAGTACCTTCCAAGAAGAATGATGAGAGCGTCTTACGAAAATCATTTCACTCTAAAGAACCAAGAGAATATAAATTTAATATATAGATAAAGAAGGAAATTACTTTAATAGAGAAAAAAAAAATCTTAGTTTTAGGATATTATCTTAAGATTCCAAAACAAATCCTTAATTTTCTCAAGAAGCAGTAAATGACTAACCAGTACAATGCTCACCAATTCAGGCATCAGCAAGACTGGAAAACGTAGGATCACACACACACACACACATATATATATATATGTATATATATATATATATATATATATATATATATATATATATATATATATATATATATATAAATATATGGGCCGGGGTGGCCGAGCGGGCTAAGGCGCTTGCAATAGGTAATCACAGTTAAGCAACGTCGAGCGTGTTTAGTACTTGGATGGGTGACCGCCCAGATTTGGGTGACCGCCTACCGTGGAAAATCCACGTGGCTTGCCACTATCCCCTCTCCCCCGGGTATGCGAGGCCCGTCAGCCTACTGGAGGCAACTCACACAGACCGGGCGTAGGAGTGATGACCCTACCCCGTGTACATTAATTGTGAATCGCGTTGCGGTTTTCCAGGACATAAAATAGCCGCCCGGAGGTTTGGTCCATGGACGGTCTGTCTCGGGGAAAGAAATATAGGTTCTCGTGCGCCTGCTGACTCCGAACAGCCATAATCAATGGATCTAGACCGATTTGTCACTGTCCTTGAACCGGAGTGAGTCGGTGGGAAGGACACTGCCGAATTGGCCCCAAAAGGGACCGGTTATGGAGCAATGGGCAGCCTGCCGCTGCACCATGGAAACCATGGTTCGCAGCAACGTGAGGTTGGGTGACCCCCTCCAGGCTGTCTGTGCTCCCGCAAGCAATAAATGTCTGTAAGAACACCAAATCGCGCGGCCAAAGATCTACAAGGTCTATAGAGCCAACCGAATATATATATATATATATATATATATATATATATATATATATATATATATATATATATATATATATATATATAAAACACCTCACATCAACAGCAAACTGCAGACGGATTATATTGTTCAGGGTATGTAAACAAACGTCAGTTCTGTTCATCTTCAAAACAATGAAAGAATTGGGGGACTTCAGATTATTGAAAGTTGAGGAGCCCTGACTACAAATCATTAAGTGTTGGTAAGTAAGATGCCATTGCTACAACTTCAAATTACCGAGGCGACCTAAACACCTTGATTTTTTGTTTTCAATTTATCGAGTATTTTTCAAGGAACCGAGAAATACTTCAAATTACCGAGAGATTCAAATTATCAAGAGTCGACTGTAAGTATATTATACATATAATACACATAAAATACATTTACAGAACATTCACTTTATCGAAATGAAGGAAGAGTGACTTACACCACCATCATTCTCACCAGCACTTATCCTGAAGGAAGAGGGAGGTAATATCAGCTGCTAATTTAGAAAAGACTTAAGGTTTTTAGCTGGAATCCAATCCAATAGCGAATTTCATTTGCTAGACTATTATCGTTGTACACAGTGTTAATGATATGATATGATATTGAGCAGTGCAATTCCAACGAGGTCCGAGGAGTGGCGGTGTTTGGCGAGGATATCGTAGAGGTGAAGAACGCTTGGCTGGAGTGGAGCCATGCCTGCGACGCCGACCTCGTCGACCTCACCACTATCAAGTACGGGGATCCAGAGCTAGGCCAATGGACGGAGGTTAGTCCTTATCAAATTAGTTTACTTTATTTAAATAGTTCATTATATTTGGGTATAGTTTAGTGCAGAGACCATCGTTACCTGCAACTTATCATTCACCCGTTTCTTATCTGTAGTTGCAAAGGGGTACTAGCCGTATAATTCATAGAACGTTTAAACTAGATGTAAACAAAGTGAATGAAACATTAATTTAATTTTTAAATATCAAGACGGGTGGAATATAGCTAGCGAACCCGTAGGGTTTTTTGGATAAGAATGAAAGAATTGAAAGACCAATGAATTAGAATATACATTAGAATTGTAATAAAAGGAGAAAAACATAGGAATCTGTGAGATTCTTCTCTTGTGAAAAATTACGCAGGGTTAAGGGAAATGAAGTGAAGGTAAAATCAGGATAGAAATATTTTCTAATGAGAGAAAATATCTTTAGTTAATGAGGCAGCTGAAGGCACTTGGATTGATAGACATAATTAGATGAATAAATAATTGACACTTGAAATAACAACAGATATGCATATGCATAAGAAAGATGTTTGAATACGGAAAACAAAATATCTGATGTGGACAACACATTACTTCCTTGTACGCATATTAAACTATAAATCGGTGGCTCAAAAAGTGATCCTGAATTTGGTTACTAGTTTCCGAAGATTGCAGTATCTCAAAAACGACACTCGGTGTCGCGACATCCATCTATTGGCACACACACACATACACAAATGGGGAGGAAAATCAGTATTTTACACTCAATTTTAACACTTAAAACAAGTAATAAAAATGTTTAATTAGATTGGAAACCAAATTGTGTTTGTAACCTTTATTACCGAAACATATGATTTATATATTTAATTTAAAAATAATTTTTGATGTAACCTTATTATGACCTTCAAGTCAAGTACCCTTTTCGGCTCACCAATTTGAACCAAAATAAAGTAAATACATTCATATTGATATAAAAGACCTATTTACCAAATTTGAGATGTTATATTTTAATATAATTTTTGGTGAAAGTCTAATATGACCTTCAAGAAAAGTACCACTTCCGGTCTGCCAATGTTAACCAAAATTTATTATATTATTTGAATCAATATATAAGTCATAAATACTAAATTTGAGAAGTTTTGCATAGCGTTTTAATACAATTTTTGATGAAAATCAATTATGACTTTCAATTAAAGTACCACTTCCGGTGATCAAGCAGTAACCGAAAAGGGAGGTTCACAACTAGATTTTAAAGCAATCCTGATTACAAAATTTCAACTTTCTAGGGCCAACCGTTTTTGAGTTATGCGAGATACGTGCGTACAGACGCCGCGACGAAACTAGTCAAAATGGATATTTCCGTTGAAATCTGAAAACCGAAAATTTTCGCGATTACAATGCTTCCTTTACTTCGTACAAGGAAGTAAAAACAGACAATATTGCATATGCGAGCCACAACCAGACTTGACTAGACTGAACTGACGCGTACGAGAGAGAGTAAAATTGCGCGCTGATGGCAGGTGCAAGACAGACAAGTTTGAGCGCTTAGTAAGGCGGGTGGGGGATAAATGCCATATGAATTAGAAATCGATTTCTTGGCTGACCATCGCCAATATATTCAATAATATCCATATATTAACAATATACGCACATTGAGGCCATTATTTTCTTAACAAAACGTATTAGGACAGTACCGCAGAATGATCAAATCAGAAGTAGGATCAAATACCTGCAGGGATGGTTGGCTTTTATTTTGTGACGAACCCAAGGAAAACTCGAACTTCATAGTACAGTAGAGTTTATCATTTATTATATAGAGTTATTGGTACAGCTTTACGAATGGGCAGCATTATCAGTGTCTACATCCGAACTTACCCAAAGGTCGCCAGACTAGAACTTTCCAGCACTGTGCTAACTGATGCTTTGTATTCAATTGTAAAATTCGTATTCATTGAAATTATCAAAATTATTACTGCTTTAATTATATATTATGTAAAATTATTTGTTCCGGTGATCTGAGGAAGCTGTAGAAATAATTTAAAGCATTAATAATTTAAATTACAGTAAGGGTCCGAACTAAAAATTAAAAGGATCGTTGGAGTTTTGTCTATCTCTTTCATTCATTCAAAACC
The DNA here is from genome assembly GCA_948150685.1 of Rhaphigaster nebulosa. Taxonomy (NCBI): domain Eukaryota; kingdom Metazoa; phylum Arthropoda; class Insecta; order Hemiptera; family Pentatomidae; genus Rhaphigaster; species Rhaphigaster nebulosa. The sequence goes on along the minus strand of OX411311.1, from coordinate 4,616,820 downwards.
CTCAGATTCTGGCAGGAGTTACTCTATACTTATAGAATGATTTTGTAAAGATTTTGTTCTTAATACAATATTGTAGAACTTAAGAAAATATTCCCAAAACCTTTTATATAGACAAATGCACAATCATTACAAAAATTAATTTATTATATTATAAATAATAATATAATAAATTAATTTTTGTAATGATTGTGCATTTGTCTATCTAAAAGGTTTTGGGAATATTTTCTTTTTAACCTAGTATACACATTATTTTACTTAGGTATTTCTTTTGATAATGAGTCAGAAATGAATTAATCTGAACCAAATTTTTTGTTACTTAAGGCGGCATTATTGCCCCATATATATATATATATATATATATATATATATATATATATATATATATATATATATATATATATATATATATATATATATATATAATATGTAATTTTATTCTTTAATCGATGCTAGTCAGAGATTCAATCAATACCCTTATCAATATCATAACTTGGTTATAAATTGCAGAAATATTTTGAAAGAAGAAATAATAATAATATAACAAGAAATTATATTTCTAATATGGTCTCTAGAACGAGGAAGGCCATATTCTGAAAAAGCTAAATTTGTCCTTTGCCCTGGAACCTGTATGTTAATATCATTGGTAAATGGCTTTGTTGAGGTTTATTCTCAGAAATTGCTTAAAGAGATTCTAAATAAAAGTATTAAATATATTATTTTTCACATATGGTAAAAGAATTGAGGAGCTTTCTATCTGAAGTGGACATCACCACTTTCGACCAAAACTAATTTTGATGAGTTCTGGAAAGTATACCAAAGCTGTACTCAATGGACTAGCACTTCTGTGATATGTGTTTTTTTCGCTATATAAAATAGTGGATGGAAAGGTATTTTTTCAAGCAAAAATGAAACTGAGAATAGTGGAAAAATCAGTTTTTAATGTTACTTTGCAAACAAAAGTAAAAATGGATATGTCCACATATGATAGAAAGCCTCAATTATTAAGTAAATTATTAACTTTTAAAATTAGAGTATTATTATTAATTTAAATAAATCTTTACTGTCATGAAACATTTAGAGCACATTACCATAATTATGTTTTAGGATCAGTTGACATCTGCATGATGGTATAGAAGGATCAATCTAATTAGGGATTGATAAATTATTTGCCACTTCTATAAATTTGTTTAATGAAAACTAGTTTCGAATGTTATAGATTCATCCTCAGTTCTAAAAACACATAAAAAAATTCAAAAATAAGCAATTCAAAATATAGTTTGGTATTATTATACATATACATACATAAATATTATTATTGTACATATTTAATATGTATAATAATACCAAACTATATTTTTCTATATTTAACTACTTCTATATTTTCTATATTTAACTATATTTCTTATTTTTAGGTATTATTATACATATACATACATAAATATTATTATTATACATATTTAATATGTATAAAAATACCAAACTATATTTTGAATAACTTATTTTTGAATTTTTAGAACTGAGGATGAATGTATAACATTCGAAACTAGTTTTCAATAAAAGAAATTTATAGAAGGGGCAAATAATCTATCAATCCCTAATTATGTTTTAGGACTTCAGGTAATTGATAACATTGGAGTAGGCAGGAGGGAGGGAAGATTGTGAGATATATATACCCCATCTTTCCGAAATATATGGAAAACCAAATTAGTGTTTTAAGTAATATTTTTGACAAGTAAAAAGATAGTGAAAAGGAAAGTCTTCCCAATTTTAATTTTTATTTGCACCCAGTTTTCTCAATTGACATGCAATATTCTTGGTAATTTTTAACAATACTTTGTGTTGCAATTTTCATGATATCCTTAAAACTTACTCCCAATTTGGCTATTATAGATATTTAGATGATTACTTGCCTTCTTCTTATTAAATCTCCTCCCTTCTCCTGAAAAAAAAATTCTGTGTACGCCCCAGATTGATGAGTTACAACTCATGAAAAATCAAGGCCTCCTGATACAGTAATTGCTTAGTAAAAAATCAATTGTTTATGTTTATTTATTTTTTCATCCATAACTTGTTCTTATGATGCAAACATCTTTAGAAAATACATTAAAAATCTCATTCTCTTAGTCTATGTAAATGACATTCAATTTTTCATATTAAAACTAAGTTACAACATATTAATTAAGTCGGAATTTAATGGTTATATTATTTGAAATTTCTAATAGATCCTTTGGGACAATGTAACACATACTCATATAAAGATGGAATTATTTTATCAGAGTCTAAGGTCAAATAATAATACATTTTCAATGAAAATTTTTTATTGGTTTAAATTTCACTCTTTTACATTTTATCTCAATAGTTTATTAAGTTAAAAGAGTATAAATAAATGTTCTGTAAAATACTAAGTAATAAACAATTACACGCATAAATAAATACACTCATTTTAACTCCTATCAATAAAACAAAAAATAATAGTTAACTAACTGTCTACAGATAGCAGCACAAATCACGAAAACTCAGAAAATATATAAATATCAGTTCTGGTTAGTGCCACAAGAGGCCAGCACCATTCAAACAAGCATTTCCGAAGTCAAATTCCAGCTTGAAAATTTTATATTGTAATAGGAGAGTAGGAGTTTGCAGGAGCTCAACTGTTCGGGCGAATGGGTGACTTGATAGTGCTGCTATCTTACAATGGTTAATATGAACTACATTAGTTCGGGTAATTGCCACAAGAAAGCAGCACTGACGGACCTAGGTAACCGACCGAGCAGTTGAGCTCCTGCGCACTCCTACTCTCCTATTACAAAATAAAATTTTCCTTCTAGAATTCGACTTTGGAAATGACTGATTGGATGGTGCTGGCATCTTGCGGCGTTAATCAGAACTATTATTTTCTAGCTTTCTCGATTTGTGCTGCTATCTGCTGGCAGTTTTTGAAACCAAAATATTTTAATTCACTATATAATTTGTTTTGTAGTGAAACATTTAGCTATTTTATATTGACTAATATGCATATAAAAGAATATTTGTTTATTGTAAGCAGATTTTGCTTGTTGTTAGTAATCACTGAGAGTTGTGAATTAAACAATAAAGAGAGAAAATAAATGCAAATAAAAGAGAAAAATATCTTTCATTTGATTCAATTCAGGGAGCATAATAATAAAAAAGCCTTTCAACTTCCAACATTCTTTATTCAGTAAGTCCAGAAAGAAAAGTATTTTTTAGATAAATATTTTCTTGGTTGCTTCATCTTTAATAAAATATTTTTACTTTCCCTTATCTATATAGGAAGTATACAGTAAGGGGAAGTATTTCGATCGTGAAAATTTTCGAATTCGAGTTTTCAACGGAAATACACGTTTTAAGGTCCACTGAGTCCAAATGACCAAGTCTCGCAAAATGGTCTGTGTGTACGTGTGTGTGTGTGTGTGTGTGTGTGTGTGTGTGTGTGTGTATGTGAACAGCCTAGCTCAAAAACGAAAAGTCGTACGATACTCAAATTACGTATTTAAGGTAGGCACGTGCATGTGATGTTACAGCAATATTTTCGTCAAAATCGACTTACCGGAAGTGCCACTTTATATAATCGATTTTACACTTTTTTACAATTTTCTCGAAAACGGCTCTAACGATTTTGATGAAAATTGGCTAAATTATTCTTCATAAAGGCTTGTAACTTTTCATATATATGATACATCACCGAGGAATTGCAGGGAAAAGAATATGAAATGAGAATGATGAAAAGAATATTTTATTTACGCATAACTTCAAAAGCGTGCAATTTATGGTAAATCATCTATGCACTTGTATGAAAGATAATTAAATTATCTAAAAAACAATAAAAGAATCATCAAAATCGGACCAGTATTAGCAAAGATACAGCCCATCCGACTAATCGGAATTAGCTATTATATCATGGATTTTACACTTTTTTACATTTTTCTCGAAAACGGCTCTAACGATTTTGATATAACTTGCCTAAATTATTCTTCATAAAGGCCCTAATAAACCCTGGCTGCCACTTACATTGAATAATACTATTCTGATCATAGAATGATTCTATGATTTGGGCTGTAGGTTTCTTTGTTATACAATTAGTTAGACTTTCATTTATGTGTTTAAACTTTTCATTTATGTAGTAAATCAACGAAAAAGTGCAGGGAAAAAGTTATGATGAAAAGAATATTTTATTTGCGCTTAACTTAAAAAGCATGCAATTTAGAGTGAATTATGTATGAAATTGTATGAAAGGTAATTAAATTAACCAAAAAAAAATATCATCAAATTGGACCAGTATTAGCAAAGATACAGTGTATTTTATGAGGAGCACAAGACCATAGATGGATAGCCGAGCGCATCCGAAAGGAGACGGATGCGACCGAACCTCCTCCTCCCACCAAACCGCTAATCTGTTGTAAATAATACGCTCTGTAATAAAGTAATTTATGAATACAAAAGCGGAAATTAACTTAATAATTTCTACTTTCACATTATTTAATGGAAAGAAAATGTTTCCATGGAAACTAAACCAGAAACTTTTAAAATATATTTGCAACTTGACAAAGTTAAAATATGTAGGTAGTGTACAGAATTGTTGTACTAAAATTGTTTAAAAAACTGTTTTATTGTACTTAAGTGGGAGAAGAAGTGAATGCTGCTGAGTTTATTAGAAGCAGTGCTTATGTGAACTCTTTAAAATTATGCATAATTTCATGCAAATTTAAAATTAAAAAGATAATTATTATAGGACGGTAAGGGAAAGTTGTGTGATGCGCGCACCCCACCAGATTTTTTTTATTACTTTCAATTCAAGTTAAATTGCAATTTTATATTAAAAAAAGAAAAAAATGATATCAGTGGATATGTGGTGTTATTCACATATCCACTGATATAATTTTTTTCTAAATATTATTTTCGAATAGGTCCTAAAATCTTATTTAGTTTATTAAACTCTTTCTGTTTAAAGAAAAATAAAATTATAAATATTATTAATGAGTATAATATAAATATTATTATTAGTGAACGGCAGTCAAAAGAACTAATAATTTTAAATAATACCTAATTAAAGCAGAAACAATTTTAATTATTCCAATGAATACGAATCTTACAATTGAATACAAAAGAGTTAGTTAGCACAAATGGCGCTAGAGAGTGTTAGTGCGACGACCTTACTACAGACATTGGTAATGCGACTTGTAAAGTAGTACCGAGTTCTTTTTACCCATTATATTAAATAAATATAGTTAGTTATTCTAAGTTGTGTCCCCCCTAATAAACCCTGGCTGCCACTTACATTGAATAATACTATTCTGATCATAGAATGATTCTATGATTTGGGCTGTAGGTTTCTTTGTTATACAATTAGTTAGAACTGATCTCTTGAGGCCATGTCGGAGATTGTACGATGCCACAGTATAAAGAAATAGTTACCTCTAATTAGTGAATACGGTGGATTCATTACACCGCTCTCAGTCGGATTTTGATCTTTCAGAAAAGAGAGCAGCTGAGAGAGGCGATGGCCCGCCTGGAGCTGCCGAAAGGTGTTGAAGTGATCGGCCTGGACCCGCTGAGTCCGAACCTGGACGACGGAGTGGACCTGCCTCCCCTTGTGGTGCCCAAGGTCGATGTCGACAGCCTCCTCTACTCTGCCAACTTCGCAGAGGAAGAGTTTCTACCCAAGTACGGAATATACCGCTATGCCTTGTTATCTATGCCTTACTAATTCTCTCTATTCCTCAAGATTTCTCGGTTGATCAACCTCACGGTTAGCAAGCAGGACAAGCGAATTAATGAACTCACAGCAGTAAAACCTTTAGAAATCAAATTTTATTATCAAAGAAAGTTACATAATCACTTTAAAATCTTGTCACTAACTAATTTGTGACATCTTTATAATTACTCACCCACAATTAGATGGTAGCTTGAGGGAGAACTCACGCGGCACTAAGCGTTGAGCGGCGGGACTGCGTTTTCTATCCGTTTCATAACCTCTAGAGCAAGATTATGGAAGATTTGGAGATGTCTAATATATATATTTTCCCCGCTACATTTGAGCACCTCCAGAGGCCCCCTTTGGGTCGAATGAGCTGAAATTCAGTAGGTAGAGCTTTCTTCCAGGCAGAACGATACCATCAAAGAATGGGTAAATTCCAGTCAAAATTTCGGTATGTTTACCTGAAATTTCGGCATTTTTTAAGTTTTGCATATCTCTACAGCTTCACCATATTAGTTTATAGGGCTGAAAATTTGTATGTGAATTGAGTTGGTGTTGGGGAAGTATTTTTTGGGGGTCTCGACTTGGTTTCCCCAACCCCCGTGTTTTTTGATTTTTTAATATATATATATATATATATATATATATATATATATTGTATCGAAGGTTAGCGGAGATGCAGAACCTTATAATAAAAGTACGGGTAAATTTAGGTTTGTTAGGGAACTGTCTTTTGTGGGTCTCGAATTTTTTTCTTACTCTCCCGTTTTATATAATATATTTTTAAAGTTAAAATATGACTTTAGTGACGGAGTTCCACTGCTCACGGGTTTTTTTTGTAAAGTATTTACAAGTACATTCATATATTTCAAGATCACAATACCATCTTAAAATATATGCTATAGTTGCATGAATGTGGATCAATATGGAATGAATTTCTGTTAATTTTGTTATGGCTGTTAAATTAGTGAGGAACAATTTAAACTTACAGATTGATGGAAGGATTAAAACGGGAAGGATTGCTGGAACAAGTTAAACGTTAGAAGAAAAATTCTAAGAAAGTATCGTATATTTTAATATCTCGATATACTTTCTTATAAAGATATAATAAAATATACCATTGTCTTTTGACCAAAAATAGTATAGCTATTGTTGAGATATTAAATGAAACTTAACAAGAGCATAAGCAAATGGGACTCTGGAAAATACTAAAAAGAAAATAGACATGACCCAAAGCGAGAAAACGACTCCTTATGGTTATTTTCTGAAGTAAAAGTGGTCTTCAACTCCCTTTGAGATGTTCAACCAAGAGAGGTCTAATAAAGAGTAGGGTAATTACGCACTATACGGTCGACCGTCTGATGAGGTTATAACTTGACACCATAAACTGATTCGTATTTAGGAGAATGTAGGCCCCGACCTCAACTAAAAAAATATCTGATGTGGACAACACATGACTTCCTTGTACTCCTATTAAACTATAAATCATTGGCTCAAAAAGTGATCCTCAATTTGGTTACTAATTTCCGAATATTGCAGTATCTCAAAAACTAAACTCGGCGTCCCGACGTCCATCTATTGACACACACACATACTCTTGTTTCTGGAGGTCTCATTCCGTTATTATATGTCGTTTTTTTTCAGTAGGTAACTAGTTTCCAAGAGATTTCTTCGTGTTCCGTGATAACATTAAAACTGTCAATATCAATAGATAAAGCATTAGAAATCGACGGTTTCTAAATTTTAAGCGGAAGAACCCACTGGAGGAAAACCAGTATTAATAAAAATAAGAAATAAAAATGTTTGATTAGAGTATAAACAAAATCGCGTTTTAACCTTTATTACCGAACCATATGATTTCTCCATTTAATTTTAATATAATTTTTGATGTAGCCTTATTATGACCTTCAAGTAAAGTACCCTTTTCGGCTCACCAATTATAACCAAAATATAGTAAATACATTCATATCGATATAAAAGTCCTATTTTATGAAATTTGAGATGTTTTACATTATATTTTAATATAATTTTTGATGAAAGTCTAAAATGACCTTCTAGTAAAGTATATCTTCCGGTTTTCCAATTTAGACCAAAATCTAGTATGTTATTTAAATCAATATATAAGTTGTAAATACCAAATTTGAGAAGTTTTGCAAAGTATTTTAATATAATTTTTGATGGAAATCAATTATGACCTTCAAGTAAAGTATTCCGGTGATTAAGCAGTGACCAAAAAGGGAGGTTCACAACTAGATTTTACAACAATCCTAAATACAAAATTTCAACTTTCTACTGCTAACCGTTTTTGAGTTATGCGAAATACGAAAGAACGTACGTACTTACGAACAGACGCCACGACGAAACTAGTCAAAATGGATTAAGGGATGGTCAAAATGGATATTTTCGTTGAAAAATTTTCGCGATTACAATACTTCCTTTACTTCGTACAATGAAGTAAAAATCTGTTGGGTGTATGTTTATCTCTTAAGTGAGCACAGTGATCAGAAGTATATAGCTTCGGGCTAATTAAAGCAGTAATAATAATAATATAGATTATAACCAAAACAATATTTGATCGTTTAGTATCTAAGTATTTAGAGTAGTTTACCGATATTAAAACGAAATATATAATAATGGTTAATAATAACTACAAATAATAACTATCTCTTATTTTGTAGCATTTGGCAAGTGCAAGTATCTATTTACTGTTTGCCAAATACGGAGTAGTTAGGTATATTGTAGATATTCAATTACATAACATGTGAGTAACAGAAATCAAACACACTCGTATAAATAACGAGAATGTTCCCTAGTTCTCCGAGCGATTGCCAAACGACTAATAACTTCAACCAGACTTTAGTCAACGTGTTTAACATTTTTTTTCTTGGTCGATTACAAACGTTGATTATTGAAAATAATCAACCAAAATTAGTGTTGAAAGAAAGTAGCATACCTAATATTTCTGGTGATATTTTACACAGTAAAACACATAGCACACGGTTAAAAGTACAATATATTTATAGGATCGATTCATGAATAACAATACCTTGAGCCTAACATTGTATTAATTAATTATCACTCACCTGACCAATTTTTCCTAATTGGCAGGAAAGGGGAAGGTGAGTTCGAAGAGTTCGAAGTTGAAATGAAGTCTCATCAGGTAAGATATATATATATATATATATATATATATATATATATATATATATATATATATATATATATAGAGAGAGAGAGAGAGTAAAGTATACGAACAGTACATATTCGTGTCTTTTTTTGAGATAGGAAAGTTCATTAGTTGGATCCCATTATCATATTAATACAAACTTCATATCGATTTTTAACCGTTCGTCTGGTAATTGTAGAATTGATCCTTTACTTTCTGTTCTATCTCGAGAAGAGATTTACTTGTGGATTGAACCTAGACTAAATAAGTATTTTCATCAAGACGCTCGAAACTTCCAACACAAATACTCATCTACATTATTATTATTAGGCCTATTTAGGCCCAAAGCATTGGATCATTAAGTTCAACCAAACCGTTGAATTATTTACATAATCCCACCAATCTAAAATTCTGATGATTCCAATGTTTCATTTGTAAATTATCTGGAAAAAAAATGTATATCATTATTTCCCTAATAAACTACAATATCACTCAAATTATTTAAAACCTAACCTCTCTTCCATTACAATCCCCGATAATCCTCAAGTCCTCTGGCTCCGTGACCCAGTGTTGCCAGGTCAGTCCAACTTTAACCCTAAACTTATCTAAATTTTCCTTTAAATCCACCAACATTAATCCTAAATGTTCAATTCTTATTTTTCTATTAGTGTAACCAAAATTACTCGCTGGTATAAGATAAGAATAAATGAATGGAAAAGTAAGACATAACCCAGAGGGTGAAAAAAACCCCTGATTCTAACATAATGAATCTAACATTGGAATACTACCAATATCAATTATACCATGTCTGTATAGGTTATTTAATTAATATATTCGTAAATTGTAAATATCAATAAATAAATTTTAAAAAAAAACTTTGATTTCTATATACATTTTAAAACGTTAATTTGCATGTTTCTATTTCCTCCTTATCTTGTGTTCTATCCTTCTCTTTTCCAATGAACTTTAATTTCAAAGATAATAAACTTATTGCTAAGCTGAACTCGTAGTTTCTACGATTATCATTAAATTATCAAACACTAAAAAAAAGGATTGTTGCAGGCGGAAGAGCATCGGGCTGCAACTGCAGAAACCGAAGACAGGACGTATAACGACGAAGCGACTCCCGAACAGTCTGTGAGTTTCTTGTCATGGCCACAACAAAGAGCGCTCTTTTACTCATACCAATCTTCACTATATTTTTTATCGAAAGGTTGTTTACTTATTTGGAGCTTGGAATGTTTTCAACCAATCAATAAAAATAAAGAAAATTGTAGGTAATATTTTATTTTTTTCCTCTCTACTTATTCAAGATTGTAGTAGCAACGGGTATTACGTAAGGATATGCACGAGTAAGTAAGCCACTACTACCAATAAATATGTCTCATCAGTTTCCCGAATGCCGTGGCAGAGAGATAGTGTACTTCCTGAAGCTATGGAGCATAGCGGAAGCCCCATTCCTTGTTAGGAATTGAGAGATCCAGTAGTCCAGGAAGACCCATTGGGCTGCACTGGGCGGTGGAGAAGTATATCCTCATTGAAATCAACCAGCATCCATTCTACATCTCGACATATTTCCCGGGTGTTCTCCCACATTATCTCCGTTCATTTAAGTTGATATTTTACAATATTCTCTCGGATATTCCTTGAAACTCTTATCGAGCATTCTCTATTGAAATCATGCATCGTCTTGAAATCTCGAAGATGATTTAGGAGTATCCCACAAGCCCTACATCATACCTCATTCACATTGTTTATCTCTATATCCCTTTAAGCACATGATACCTTTTGCATTCCAGGAACATAGACCAATGGAACAAAAAAGTGAGACCATGGACTGGCAGGAATGGATGAAAGAGCGGTTTCCAGAGTTCGATTATGAACCGATGGACAAAGTGCAAGGAACCTTCTGGAGCAACTTCTACAAGCAGGTCAGAACTTCAGCTACGCAATTCCGGGAGAACTCCAAGCCATGGCAGTGTCCTCTAGACCCTAACCCTCTTGAAGTTCCTCAAGACAGTAAGAAAGAAGGTCCAGTTCCCAAGTTGTGCTCTGACTGGAGGCAAAGGGTTGAGACCATCATCGAAGACGAAAAATTCCTCAAGGGAACCATATTCGAGGTAGAACAGCTTGTTGGCACCATTATGTTAAAATATGACATTAGGGTACGCAAATACTATAAAATATATATTTATATTTTATGGCATTTCTTATAATATGTTTTCAATACTTCGTTCATTGTCTTTTTTTTCATTTTATTCTATTTTTTAAAATTTAAAATATCTGATGTGGACAACACATGACTTCCTTGTACGCCTATTAAACTCTAAATCGGTGGCTCAAAAAGTGATCCTGAATTTGGTTACTAGTTTCCGAAGATTGCAGTATCTCAAAAACGACACTCGGCTTCGCGACGTTTATCTATTGACACACACACACACACACACACACATCTATTGACACACACACAAACTCTATTTTCTGGAGATCTCATTCCGTTATTATATGCCGTTTTGTTTCAGTAGAGAACAAGTTCCCAAGAGATTTCTTCGTGTTCCGCGACAAAATTAGAGCTATCAATGTCACTAGATAAAGCATTGTAAACCGACAGTTTCGACATTTTAAGCGGAAGGACCCACTTAACTTATATCTTATTCTCCTGCTGCAATTTTAACCAAAATTTAGTAAATACATTCATATTGATATAAAAGTCCTATTTACCAAATTTGAGATATTTTTAATTATACTTTAATATAATTTTTGATGAAAGTCTGATATGACCTTCAAGTAAAGTATCACTTCCGGTTTGCTAATTTTAACCTAAATTTATTATCTTATTTATATTAATAAGTAAGTCTTATATACCAAATTAGAGAAGTTTTGCATCATATTTTAATACAATTTTTGATGAAAATCAATAATGATCTTCAAGTAAAGTACCACTTCCGGTGGTAAAAAGGGAGGTTCATTACTAGATTTTCCAACAATCCTAAATACAAAATTTTAACTTTCTACGACTAACCGTTTTTGAGTTATGCAAGATACATACGTACGTACAGACGTCACGACGAAACTAGTCAAAATGGATCCAGGGATGGTCAAAATGGATATTTCCGTTGAAATCTGAAAACCGTAAATTTTTGCGATTACAATACTCCCTTTACTGCGTATAAGGAAGTAAAAACACATGTATTTGGTCCGGTCAGAAACAGTAATTGAGATAGAGTAAGCCTAATAATTATAGATAGGACGTTGCAGAAATGTAGATATTGGCTGACCGGCTACGCCCAGGCGAAAGGTATCATCAACTACATCAGAAAGGTCCTTCTCTCAAAGAAAATCATCTACACGAACGAAGTGGTGTGTTCTCCTGGAATCTACGGCATACCAGAGGGCCTATATTCTTCTTTTCCAGTCCGCATTGACGCAAACGGAAACTGCAAGATAATTCAGGTACCATACACTGCATTGGCTACATAATGTCCTATTTTATTTTGCAACTATTTATTATGTAATCTACAACACTGCAGATATAACATGCCAAATATATTAACTAAATATGGCTTCAAAGATATGACAGAGCCGTATCATCCTCAAAGGACTTCTCGACACTTGGCATGTATCATTGTAAAGAAAGGGCTTGTGATCAAGAGAGGAAAGTGCATTACCATCATATCCAATGCCTTTAGCCGTTAGGATGTAGAGAGACAGTTATAGACTACCCTTATAGCCAAGGAATGGGTCAAACTTGTACCTAATTTAAAATGTCTGATGTGGACAACACATAACTTCCTTGAACACCTATTAAACTATAAATCGTTGGCTCAAAAAGTGATCGTGAATTTGGTTACTAGTTTTCGAAGATTGCAGTATCTCAAAAACGACACTCGGGGTCGCGACATCCATCTATTGACACACACACGCACACAAATGGGGAGGAAAACCAGTATTTTACACTCAATTTTAACACTTAAAATAAGTAATAAAAATGTTTAATTGGATTGGAAGCCAAATTGCGTTTGTAACCTTTATTACCGAAACATATGATTTATGTATTTATTTAAATATAATTTTTGATGTAGGCTTATTATGATCTTCAAGTAAAGTACCCTTTTCGGCTCACCAATTTTAACCAAAATATAGTAAATACATTCATATCGATATAAAAGTCCTATTTTGCGAAATTTGAGATGTTTTACATTATATTTTAATATAATTTTTGATGAAAGTCTAATATGACCTTATACTTATACTTATACCGCTTCCGATTTTCTAATTTAGACCAAAATCTAGTATATTATTTAAATCAATATATAAGTCATAAATACTAAATTTGAGAAGTTTTGCATAGTATTTTAATATAATTTTTGATGGAAATCAATTATGACCTTCAAGTAAAGTACCACTTCCGGTGGTAAAAAGGGAGGTTCACAACTAGATTTTATAACAATCCTAAATACAAATTTCAACTTTCTACGGCTGACCGTTTTTGAGTTATGCGAGATATGAACGTACGAACATACGAACGTACAGACGCCACGACGAAACTAGTCAAAATGGATTCAGGGATGGTCAAAATGGATATTTCCTTTGAAATCTGAAATCTGAAAATTTTTGCGATTACATTACTTCCTCTACTTCGTACAAGGAAGTAAAAAGGAACAAACTCCTCAAATACCTCTGCCCTAGGGGAGTAACTAGCAGGTGGCTAATGCTATGGGCGTTGGTCCAAGGGAGGCCTTTATAACAATAAAGTATAATATCAAATTGTAATACAATATTATATGAAGTAATACAATTAATAACTAACATTATAAACATATTCAAATTTTGAGTAAGAAGTTTAGGGGGCCTCAAAACCTGGCTGCCACGGGCCTGCAAATTCATACTTTAAAATATTAAAAGTGAACAAAGCTCTGAATCTTATTGAGGTCTTTACCTACTGTTGGTGTTTGGAGGATGAAGAACAAGCTGTAATTATTTTAAATGAATGTTTCTCCTCATACAGACAACAGCACTACGTTAAGACCGTGCTTGTACCTAAAGCTATCGTCAAGGCCAATGCAAAGAGTGTAGTATGGTTCAACAAGAGATGGGTTTGATAACCGCTAGTGGTATCAGTGACAAAATGTTTCTGTTCCTCAACTGTATCCGATACTTTTTGTCACATGTACCAACTAACGTCCTCCTTAAATGTCCCCAGCCTAACCAAGAGCAGAAGTGGGTTCTGGTCCCATGTACCCATGTATCAGTCGGCCAAAATGTTTTTAAAATTTGTATTTTAAATAGATCTCATGACACTCTCCCGGTACATCAAAGAATTAAATATTTAAAGGAGATATTTTATAATAGATTTTTTAGGTACAAATGATGGTGAAGGTTTTCTTGTACTACAACTGTTCTCACAATAATTTTTCGATATCTTTCATCACTATTGCATAAAATAGTTAAAATTATTTACTTTATTATACTATTTTTAATATATCTAGCTATCACATTTACTTTTATATTAATATGCAAGCAGTTTTTTGTCGAACCGATTACTCCGCCTGTATGCCTTTGAATAGGTGTTGTTTTATAGATGTGCAAAAATGTAAAAAATATTCATATATTTTACGTTGAAGCAGATAAATACCTGGTTCTTTGCTTCTGATTTTTACACGATTATCTCTTGAATGAGTGGATCGATTTTTTTTACTTTTATTTTTGTTTTGAAGGGTTTGGATCCTTTGTGCCTGTATATCGAATCGAGCACCTTGTGCGGTATAGCGGCTGCGCGATAGCCGAAAAACCATTTGTTACATTGAGTGTAGCGTCAAAATGACTCAGAAGATTTTTATGAAACGTGCTTCAAGTAATTTCTTTAAAGCCCTTTAACTATTCATACGCTTAGTAAATTCCTAAGAAAAAAAGTTATGATGGAAAGAATATTTTATTTGCACGTCACTCGAAAAGGATACATTTTTCGTCCGTTATACAAATGAGCTCATTTAAAGGATAATTAAATTCCCTACAAAGCAAAATAAGAAATTATCTAATGTGGGGACCAAGGAGTCGAACAAAATAAATAATAAAATACCTTGAAACTACTTTATTTTGTATCTCGAGTTTGAAACGTGATATCGAAATGGGTTTTCTAGTAATAATAATGAGTAAGGAACAAATTAAGTAAATGCGACAATTTAACCGGACCAATGTCGTGAGTATATGCCAGCAACATCAAGCTGGAGGAAAGACCCATGTGACTAGTCCAAGGTCGTTAGCTGTGCCAACAGACACAAGCTGGCACTGAAAGTACCTGTTCCAATTATTTATCATATTTTAGTGTACCTGTTACTAGTCAGTAGCAGTGACAAAGTATCAGATTGATACATTCCAGTTGATCTCTGGATTCAACTAAACCCTGAAACCCATTGCCATGGTGATTGAGCCAACACCACCTATAGAACATGTTCTACATGTGGCGTGGGATTGAACATGTTGAGGTAGCAGTTCCACACTTCCTAGTTCCAGGTTCATAACCTGTTCTTTCAGCCCTAATTGGAGTACACAAGGAGGTTAAGCGCCAATAAAGAAATAATTATTATAAAATTTCAACTTTTGAAGAGCTCACAGAACAAAAGGAAAGTGTCACATTGTTTCCTAAATGGAGTTGTACACATAAATATGTTCATATCATTGCGTAGAATAAGATGATAAAAAGAAACAGCCAGAAATGTGGATGATCGATTTGTTAGAATCTTTTGAAGAATACCCATAGACTGAAGAAAGGTGGTGCTCCAAAGTTTAAAACTTGATTTTCTTGAAATGCATTACAGGTGACTCCTCCGTTCTTCTGTCGACTCTTTACTTGTTAAATTATTATTGAAACAAGCTATTCAAGATTGTTCTTTATCAGAACAGGATTTTTATGTTTTCAATGATATACAGCTTTTCTGTAGAGTTATTGCAAATGAGAAACCTTTAAAATGAAAAAAGAATATCGACAATTCTTTTTTGTTTTATAAATAATATAATAATAATAGTGATCAACAACAATATTATTATTGTTCATATCTAATGGGATTCAAAATTAATCAATTTATATTAATACATTTTAGACTTTATTAATCTCACAAAACATTTATTAATAAAAACTTATTTACATATTCTTTATATATATATATATATAAATTATATAATTTATAATAATAATAATTATATATATATATATATATATATATATATATATATATATATAATTTATTTTTAATTTTCAAAGTGCTGAACTTTTACATATTCTATTTTGGCACATTGGTTTATTTCTTTTTCTCAGTGACATAGTATTTCTTTATTTTTCATTTCTTAATAAATTCTTTACAACAACAATATTGCCTATTGTGGGTCATACTTCACTAACCGCTTATTAAAATTTGATTACATTTATAAAACAATAATAATATTATATCCTGTTGCAGGGATATCACTTGTCAGAGATGACATTATTAAGAATCAGAAGGATGGTAAAGGAGGTGTTAAACGATTATGAACAGGTGTTTGAATTATTCTATTATAATCCTCCACAAGAAATCAAAGCTCTGTCGCAGATAAAGAGCGAACATGAGCAGTTGCCAGAGGAACCGATGGAAACAATTCCAGGAACACCGGATGAACTAAAAGAGGAAATGGCAGAAGAAATACATGAATAATACTAATACTAATTGAATGACTCAATAAATACTTTTAAATTATTTTAATTTAATTAGAGTAGAGAGGGAGGGGGGGGGGGTGAATTATATTTAAAAAAAATTTTTAACGACTTAGATAAAATTATTTCACATATGCAAATTTACCCATTGTTAAAAATTGTATTTCATTTCTAATATTCAAGAATCTTAGAAACATATTACACGTGATCCGATTAAAATATGATTTATTATTTCAAATCTTTACCTCAAAGGAAAATATTTAAGTATAATAGTTTAAGAATATAGTATTTTAGAATCATACCTGGAAGTGAAAATTGTAATTTTAATGTTTCTAATTGTAATTGGAATTATAAGTTAAAACATATAATTTTCTACTGGTAAATTGTTGCCAGTATATAATAACTATTATGCAAATTATACAGCCTTAAATTAATATTAGAAAAAAGTAATATAACATAAAGAAAAAGGGCCTTCTTAAAATTATACTACATAAATCACGGATATCTATTTTCTTTACACTGTAAAATTTTTTGCCTATCAGTTATGATATATTATCTTTGATGCCTATAAATAAAAAAAAACAAATTACCAAACCTTTTTTCACACATATTTACACTGCTACATTATAAGCAAATAAAGATGCTCATAATCAAAAGTGAAAGAATCTATGGTAAAGGGATGCCAGAAGAGGCATCTAATATCTTTAAACATTTTTACATCATCAGGATATTCACTGACTCAAGAATTAGCATAATATTGGAATTAATTTGACCTTACCTAATCTGAGATTTAACTACTCTGGTACTTAAAATAGTAAAGTCAGTCTCGGAGAATCGTTTAGTTTATGAAATTGAAAATAAAAAAACATTCTATTCTCTAAATAAATTTAAATAGTAGAAAGTAAGATTTCACAAAACTTTCGAAGTGAGAAACAACCTAAGAGATATCCTCCATGATAAAAAAAAAAAGAGTGGTTATCTTAGCTTTCTTGTGACTCAAAATTATAACCCAAAATTTTTAGAAATTTTGACATGAACCTTTGCAATGAAAAAAAAATGATTAAATTCATTTTATTGCAACAGGGATTTTCACTTAATTTCAAATTGGAGTCAAAAATTGAACAGGTTTTCTGCATAGAATACTTTTAAAAACATACTAGCCAATAAGAAGTGGGCTGATTAAACCCAACAGAATTTTTAATTGATGGAAGGAACTAGTCCAAGTTTTTGACCCTATGTTCTAACAATTGAACCTAATTAAGATCCAGAAGGGAAGTTTTAATCGATGCTTTAAACTGATTTTAGTTTTGTTTTTTCACTCATACAAAACTAATTCAATCGCCCAAACAATCATTACCATTTTATTTAACTAATAATTCATTTATGATAGTTTATGTTTATCATCGTACTTTACTAATTACATTTTATTTTTATTGGAGTAAGTTTGGTTGAACATAGATATAAATTAAGAAAGTACGATGTTAGGGGATGAGGTCAAAGACGAAGAAATTAATAAGTAAGACTTAATTATTTTGTGCCAACATTTTCGGCCATCATCAGGGTAGAGAGGCGTACAGCCGAGCGCCAACTCGGAGCTCGACTACACGTCTCTCTGCCCTGATGATGGCACAAAATAAATAAGTCTTATTAGTGTCTTTATCTTTGACCGCACGCCCGACTAACTTCTTCCTTAAATTTTATTTTTTTAAATATTAACATGACTTTTTAAAAAAAATTAATAAAAGAAAAAAATTGTAAGTAAAAATGGAATAAATCATTCTAGCAAATGAAAAAGAACAAATTTTTGTAAAGTTTTTTTTTTCTTTCCTAAACATTAAAAATTCAACATATAATATGGAAAAAAAATCTGTTCAGGAAAAATTGAAGCCACTAAGTCAATTGAAAGATTCAATTACCTAAATTGTCTCAGCACACATTGACTACAAAGGCAATGGTTAATTTCAGAATTTTATTTTTAATTATACTTCAATAATTAATAAATAATTTAATGCTTTAAATCATTCTTTTAGACATTATCAATCATTATTGCCTTCTTGATAACTGTTTTTTTTAAGGTCATTGGAATTAATATATGCTTTCTGAGAATTGGTTTATTGTGATTGTTACTTAAATTGTTGTTTAAAAAAAAAAAAAAATTAAATAATCCTTTATAAAGAAAAATAACATCCTTAGGAAAATTTTATTTAACTCTGATTCACGTTCAGATTACAATATTAACAATAATTTTAGATTCTTGGTTTACCTATTAAGTGTAATAACTAATTTTAATTATAAAAAAATATATCTGAAATATAAAACAGACAGTTTCCGTTTCTATTTACTCTATACCTCAATTTCCTTTTATAATTAATTTTCAATTCAAATGTGACATAGATATTGAAACAATATTGGACTTTTTTTTTCATTACATACAGTATATGATTTATTTTGTTTTCAAATTATGTCTATGAAAAGATCAGGGTGGAAAGAAGGTAATAAAATAATTAAAAAACAAAATACAAATAAATAAATAATCAAATGACAGAAAATGGTTAGACATATCACATAACCTACGATTGCTTAGCTATTGCATCAACACAAAGATGGGTGAAAAATGCAAACAAACAATTACTATGTATAATTGTATTGCCAGAAAATAAAGCATTTTAACAAACATTTACAAAAGAACAAAATGGAATGATAAAGATGAAAATTTTCTCCTTATTAAGGAAAGGCACACTTATCAATATATTTATTAATTTTATGAAGTGTACACGTTTCATTAGATCTAATGCTAACTAATTTAAATAACTCTTTAATTCCAAAACATATAAAACTTTATTTTGCGGTATAAAGTTGTATTTGTATTTATTACAGTCTATAAAATATAAAATTTTGTCTTTACAACTGAAAGTTGTGTGATATAGCAAAATATCAATACTTTGTACTATCTCAATAAATAGATAACAGCTTAGTAGTATAACTATTTGGATAATAAATCACAGAGAAAGGGATACCACTCATGGGAAAAAAAATATCCATATAACTCCACCGCTATAACTCGATACGAGGTCTGTACTGAAGCCTAAGAGGTGGATCTTTAAACCTCCATCTTGTAACATAAACAAATTTAAGAGTATGATCCTTACCAAGCAACTCGTCATTACACAAAATATCAATATCTCTATATTTTTCCATACCATCTAAAACTTTTTTAGCAATAAATTTCTTGAGGTGCGTAATGGTTGCTTGAGATGATAAGCGAATAAACTTCCTTTTGAGTGACTTGAGATTTTCTGCAGTACATTCCAATCCAATATTGACTTGCTCATCCAATCGATGAAAATCTGCTTCAACTTGAGTAGTCGGTTTCTCTTCTTCAGCATCCCCAGTCGGCAAAATAACATCCTTGGGACAAGGCAATCCTCTGGACTTGTAAAACTCTCTTTCTCTTTTAATTTCATTTTCTTGTAAATTAGGAACTAGTTTATAAACAATGTCTTGCATGGTTCTATCAAAGCTGATGTATTGAAGAGGGTGTGATTGGTGAATGACTATTTGGCATGTTGGACATGTGTTGTTGTCCTCCAAATGCTTCACCATGCAGCTTTTGCAAAAGGTATGGAGGCATTCTGTCACTGTGGTTGCATCAACCAGGTATCCTCTACATATCTTGCATGTTATATAAGCATTGAGAGTTTTCAACTTGATCTTGCGTTCCATATCACTCATAAACGCGCAACAAAATCGCAAATCATCCGTGAGCGATTGATCAATTTATTGAACGTATATTAATAAAAAATAAATAATAATACCAGTACTAAAAAAACAAAAATAACCTCCTAAACCTCAAATACAAACAACCAAAGACCTAACTAACCTGGCTTACAATAACCTACTGATAATGAAGATTACAACGTGATTAAAAATTAGAAAAATGTATAGCATTTGAAAACTAATTTAAATAGATATGTTGCAAACAATTTGAAATGAACTGGTCTGTAATAACCAAGACCACATTTATACAGAATATAAGTCAATATTTTAACTTAAAGGTGAGAGTATGGTTGACAGTGGAAATATATATAGAAGCTTGGTTGAGGGTGCGGTCAATGAAGGAACACACAAATAAGCAAAAACTTATTATATTGCGTGCCGCCGTTTCGGCTTAAGTTTTAGGCCATCATCAGTAAACATAATGAATGAAAAAGTGTAGGAATAGTAATGAAAAAATGAGAGCTGCAATCTACGACGCAACCTCTTGAGAACGGGGATGTCATTCAAACCCACAAACTTTACCATCATTCCATCAAATATTTAGGATGTACATTTTCGGGAGAGCTGTATTTAACGAGGACGCGGTGATAATATTAAATAGTAACCTCGATAAATTTAGTTATTTATCGGCTCGACAGGCGCCTGAAGCTGTCCTTGGCCCTCTCAACCGCCTTTTCCCAGTCATTGCGGTCAATAGCAAGTCTGCTATTGTATGGACGGAGTGTCCATCCTCAAGTCCTCAGCCACCGAGTATTTCCATCTTCCCTTCGGTCTTCGGCGCGGTCTGACACCATCATCCATCCTGATCACGTGTCCCAGCCATTTGAAGCGCTGAATTAGCACGAAATGAGAAGTTTGGAGATCGTCGTAGATCCCTTTGTTCCTTCTCAAGCGGTATGAACCATTTTCCTATAGGCCCTATAATGCGCCTCAACACTTTTCTCTCAAACCTGTCAATCTTTTCAGCCAGGATCTTAGGTAGGGTTCAGGTTGTACAGGCCTAGGTCAACACGGGCCTTATGATTACTTTCTATAGTCATTTTGGCACCCCGACTTAGCAGTTTACTACGGAGTAAACTTCTTAAGGCAAAATATGCTTTGTTAGCCCCCATAATACAACTTTGAATTTCCTCCTCTTCCTCCGATCATTTACTATGGAGCCAAGATATTTAAAACTGGACACTGGAACATATACTTTCCCACTACATAATGCTTTGGTGGGCTTATAGGTGTTTTCTTCCTGAGCACCATAATTTTCGTTTTCCCTTCATTTGTAGATAGGCCCATTCTTTCTGCTTCTCTTCCTAACCATTCACAGGCCTCCTTTACAGCCTTGAGGGACAACCCAACCAGAGTCACATCATCAGCATAACCAAGCACTTGAGTCATTTTATTAAAAATTGTACCTGATTGATTAAGCTTGGCACTTTTCACCAAAACTTGGAGGGCAATATTCACGAAATGGAGGCAATATAATTTGAGTAGTGGCGAGAGGGGGTCTGTCTAAGTCCTGACTTAACTGCAAAAGGTTGGACCAGCTTACCATTTACTTTCACTCGACTTACACTCTCTCTTAATGTACATGCTGCAAGTCGGATTAACTTCGGTGGGATACCCATTTCTTCCATTACCATGTAGAAATCCTTTCTGATGATGGAATCATAAGCAGCTTTAAAATCAATGAAAAGGATTCATATAATCTTATTTAATTCCTTTGTTTTTTTCATTATTTGTTTTAAGGAGAAAATCTGGTCGATAGTTGATCTGTTATTTTTGAAGCCTCTCTGGTAATCACCCAACTGAGGTTTTACAAATTCCACTATTCGTGGAATTATAAAATAATGGAAAAAACTTTGTAAGCAGTGTTCAGCTGGCTGATTCCCCAGTAATTGTTGCATTCTGTGGAAGCACCTTTCTCCTTGAATAAGGGGATGATAACTGATTCCTTCCAGCTATCCGGTATTTTTTCGATAAATTAGTACTTGATAAATTACAGCTCCAACTGGATTAGATCAACGTTGTCAATTAATATTTGTTCCCCTTACAAAGATATGCCCTGTGGTATAAGAGGGAATTGATATAAATAACCGCTGGAGTTTCAAGACCATCATCGCACTCTCCGCAACAACAACACCTCAACAGCAATGTTGTATGCACCAAGGAGGTATCGGGGATTCGGACTGATCTGCTGTCAATGGGAGGCTCCTATACAGCATTGTTCCATTGTCCAGCTACTGTCAAATGTGCCGAAAACCCTGCTCCAGTCCACATTTAAGAACGAAGCGGAAATCGTGGAATGTGTGGACTGATTGGGTATTGATAAGAGCAACCTTCATTTGAGAGCTCAACGACAGTCACTACGGGAAAATTCGCTCATTGCAGGTAAAAGGGTGTTAGTGTTAACCATTTCAAAAGCCATATGCAAATCAAGTTCTTTCAAAGTCAGAATGATCCAACGCCTTGAAACTGAATATTATTACATACTTCTGAGTGGAGTTCCAGGAACCAGCGGACAGAGAGAGAAGTTGGGTCCCTCTGTCGTAAATGCGACTGAAAAAATGAAAATCCAGCCCATGTGCTGGGATAATGCTCCCAAAAACTTCCTTCTCATAACAAGCCGGTACAATAGGGCCAAGCATGAATTGATAAGGCTCCCTAGGGAAAAGGACTTCACCTGCTTCGATGAGGTTTATCATGTTGGCATAGACAGATCCACTACATGTTGTCACATGGTCGAGGATGGTAAGGACAGCAACGGTCCTGGATCCGAACATGTGATTTAAGAGAAACGATCCCAATCAGGCAGGTGGAGTAGAAAGGAGAAAAAGAAAGAAATGAGAAATACAATCCTTTCCTATATGAGAAATTCTGTGAGACTTTCACAGAGAGAGAGTTCACCATGAGAGACCTCTGATTTGCGTCAACAATACCAAACAGAACAAGGAGCTTGTTAGAAGACTTAAGTGCTAATGTTAGGGATGTTGCTGTGTTGGCCAGGAACATTATTCTGGACTCTCTGGGGATTATCCACCATCATTTGCATGGTAATTAGCTGAGGGGATAATTATTTTATTTATATTAGTCCTTTTATCTTATTAATTATAAATTATTCTATTGAGATAAAAATACAATTATGAATCCCATTTATATTTAAAAAAAAGTTAAATCAATGCTTTGGGATGATTACCCATTTTCAGGTACAGTTCACAAGTTTAAAATTGCAATAAAACATTAATTTATTATTTTAAATTATTAAAACCTATGTATTTACTATCTTTATTATAATTTTTTTTTAAAATAGTAACAAGATATATTGTAAATTAAGGTGTTTAATAGTTTGATGTTGTATTGTAGAAAACAAAGATCCTGATGACGAAGAAGTACTTCGAAACATCGAAAACAATATTATAAACAAAAAAATTTTAAGTATAAAGTTAAAGATCAATTGGAAGTTGAATTATCCTTGAGTTGAAAAAAATTAATTTATCATAATATATCAACTTCTCTAGCAATTAGAAATTATTTAATATAATTTAAAAAAAAAAAATCAATGTTTTGGGATGTTTACCCAATTTCAGGTACAGTTCAAAGTTTAAAATTACAATAAAACATTAATTTATTATTTTAAATTATTAAAACTTATGTATTTACTATGTTAATTCAATTTAAAAAAATATATATTTGAATCAATTTCCATTTAATGATTTGAACAATACTGTTTTATTGAAGCCTTAATGGACTTATCATGAATTGTGTAAATTTGAAATTTGTTTACTAACATTCAAATCTGAACAAATTAATTAGTATTTTTTAGCTTAGCTATTAATAATAACGAAAAAATATTCAAGAAAATCAATATATTTTAATATTTAACTTTACTAAGACTAACTATCTATTTACTTTACTGAAAGCTATGAATAGATTGAGGATAACAGTATAACTTCCTTGTTATTATAGAAATAATCCTGTTACAATTCACAATTCTGTTTCAAATTGTTCACTAGGTAAGTGTTAAATTAGATTGATTATACATAATTCAAATCACTTTACAATAACTACATTTAAAAAATATGAATGGGATTACATCAAAACTTTTAATTGTTCTAAAAATATCACAAACGGTCAATGAATCAAATAATTGGTCAATAAAGTAGTGATATACTCGTAACTATTCTAATATGTATTTATATAACTTATGAAATGTGAATTCCATTTATGGCTTTAAATGGTTTTCAAAGTTAAGTTTTGAGAACATTATCCCTAGTATTGTAATTACAAGTTCATGAACACATTATTTATTTTTAGTTAGGCCCTGCCAGTTATTTATTTATTTTTTTTTTTGGGTGCAAAAATAGTTTGTTCATGGAATTAGGCATTGTAGTTAACCTTGAAGATTTCCTTTCCATTCTGCACCCACCATTACAGCAGATCCCCTCCCAGTTCATTATTAATCTGGCTGGCACAATAGGCAGACCAAGTAAGCTTTATACCTTATTAATATCTTGTATTTACATATTCATAAATGTTAATAGTGTTTTATTAAATCAAAGACAGTTATTTAACGGTTATTTGATTTTGTAAAGATTATCAGTTGAATTAATTAAATATATTGTCTGGATATTCATAAAAAATAAGTCTAACTAATACATATACACGTATTATCAAATTAAAAGGAATATATTTTGAATGATGATATTCATAAAAAATATTAAAATTACAGTCGAAGAACTGAAAAATTAATAGCTTTTATCTAAAAATATGTGTTAACAGTAAGTTTTAACCATAAAAATACCTGGTATTGGCAAATTATTAAGTAATTTTTAATGAACTTTAACTTATATGGCTAAAGATGTTTAACTGGAATATTACGAAAATATTCTAATAATTATTTATTTATTGATATGGGTAAAACAACTTAAGGAATGACCTTTTAATGTACATGCATCAGTTTGAGGGAAAAAATATTACCACCTCTAAGTAGCCAACAGATCATACCTCAAGCTTCAGCCCAAGTTATTTTTTTATTTAAACCAAATAAAAATCAACTTATGAATTAGGGCAGGTGATTGAAAAGGTGTAAAACCAATTTTAAAATGTAAAAAAAAAGAAAAGTCAAGTTGGTGCCTATTTGACAAGTCAGCTATCTAATGTTAGCTAGAGGGGGAAAGGCTCTCCCTTTATTTAGTGTAATCTTCCAGCCTAAGCTCCATCCACAAAGTAATTTTTTAAATTATTCGCCTTATGCCAATATCGAATTTGCAGTGGTAGTTTTGTTTCAGCATTTAGAAGGTGAGTTTTTGTTGATGAAACAATATTAAAAGTGCAGACGGTGTTTATAGTAGGTCTCCTGAGGAGTATTTTCTAGAATATTTTTGTGCTTTAGAATTTAAATTTTCTATATTGAAATCAATAAAAAATTTCTTAAAGAAATGTAAGTACAAAATATTAATTTTAAAGGATAATATAAATTGGATTATTTATAACAAACAATGGGGATATCATTGATACTTATAAAACCATATGATTCTTGTACCATTTATGAAAAATGCAAAATTAAATTGCGTACATGACGGGTTTGCAGACATTGGTGATGCTCATGAACTCGTGTTTTTTGTCTCTTAATGAAGGTCTTGCTATTTTTCACTATCTTCAGTTCCACATTAATCCAATCAATTGATGTTTTTCTACTATGTTCATTCATTTTCAGCTTTCTTATGTCTTAACATTTTGTTATCTGACTTAGTGAAAAACCTGGCCTTAGGCTTGTCAGTTTCATTATTTGTGCCATCCAAAATAATTACCTTCCTGTCATATCTTTACTAAATGTCTCTATGGTCAATATTAATATCTGCTAGCATTTGTTATAGTCATTTTTATTTTAGTTGAATCTTGTCTATGCTGGTCACAAGTGAACCTGAAGGAATCAATTTTTCAATTATTTAGAATCCAAATTGAACTGATTCAACCATTTCAATTCACCCACTGGGCGTGTCAGGCCTTTTATTTGTATTTATATTTAAATTTTGTGGAGAAAAAGGCTGATAGGGTTAACATTTAACCATTTAACATTTAATATAATAACTTCAGAATACTTCCACACAGCTGGAAAATATGTTGTTTTAAAAATAGAGATGTAGATATAAGTTAAAAAGAAAATTGCTTTCCAAGGTAAGGACTTGGACATATTAACAATTTCATATACTGTCACAAAATAAAACAAAAATTTTCACATCAGACTGTACAAACACTTACATCTACCACAAATCTATAGATCCCACCCCGGCGATTTTTGAGGTGGTGGTCTAGAGACTTGCTTAGATAACTGTTGTATAGGTAAGCACAAATTTGCTTATTGCAAAAGTACTGCAAATGGCAAATTAATATGCTTTCACAATATACTTTGTCTATATAAATACACAAATATTTTGCGGGTTGACAACTAAATTTAAATATATATAATAAACAATTATAAATTCTAAAAAAATTAATTTTTAAAAGCATTGAGAGAACTACTCGCCCACTTCTTATCAGAAGGCACTCAAAATTTGTGGCAAATCTTTCAAGTTTGGATTCAGGATTCTGCAATTTTCAAGATTTAGAAAATTAACCCACATAAGATGGCATTTAAGAAATTCTAGATAAATTACTAAAAATTTTACAGGGGTTTGAACCAATTCAAAGTGAAAAGTTCTTGTTTTTATTTTTTTTATGTACGTTATGTTATATTAGAATATGGCTCAGATTAGTTGTTAAAGAAATACTAAAAAGTTATAAGTGTTAATTAACAATTTGAGACAAATGATTTAATAAAATAATAGTGCAATTCATCGTAATAAAATTGAAGTAATGAACATTAAATTTTTTCTTCGAAAATTCCTTGTTGTACTAAAATTTTAGGCTGCTTTGGCAACGGGCACCATCCATACCGATCGATATTTTTAATCCACTTGTCAGCCTTATTTTATATTTTATGTAATAAGTTTATCAAGAAGGTTATCGTATCATTGCGGGGGAGCTCACACATATCATCAATCATTTACAAGTTATTTATATTTCGTTTAGTTTGTTTTCCCATCCTAATCCAAAATAAATTGTGCTAAGATAGGCCGTGAAATCGAAGAAAGAATGATCAGTACTAATTAATATTATGTATCTTAGCTTAAAATCTATAGTCATACTTCGTGTTCACTGCATCTTGCATTTTACCATAGAATCTAGCTTCGGTACGTTATCAGTATCAGCTTCGGACTTGCTTACGTTATTAATGAATTTCTTACCGCAAGACCAAAGCTCACCGTGAAGCCTCGTTTAAATAGTGATAGTTTTCTGTCTTAGTAGTACTGTCCCGATAACGAGATAGTGTGGCATCGTGGCAATATCCTTCCCAATACGCTGACAGTAAACCTTGTAACAGCTGAAAAATTACGGACATGAAACAGCTGACTGGACACTAGCGATTCGTAGATCGCCATAAAAACTAAATTGTATACTTTCTATTCCTCCTCCAAGCATGTTGAGGTGGAATGACCGAGCCACTTTTCTCGGATAAGGGTGTCCGCCAGGAAGATGAACTAACCTGCCATCTTTTTATCATCGATTTTGAAAAAGCCATCAGGAGTTTTCAAATTCAACTTGTTGGCACAATATTTAATAGAACAGTACAGCTACTCAGGTATGTCGACGATATTGATCATTTCAGGCTGTCTCCGAAGCATTCCTTCTCCTTGCCGAGGCCGCTAGGAGAATGGGTTTGGTAATAAAAGAGACGAAAACAAAGTATATGGTATACGGAGAACGAGCAGTGCATGGCGAGGAAGTCAGAATTGGGGACTATAAATTCAAGAAAGTTAACGAATTTGTATACCTCGGCTGTCATGTGGATATGGAAAACGACGTTTTCTGGGAAATTAGGTCTCGTATCAGTAAGTCCAATCATTTCCGAAGTTATCTGTTTTCGAGAGGAACGAAGATAAAGCTATATAAAACTTTAGTCCGCCCAATTCTGAGCTACGGCTATGAGATTTGGGTGTGCGAGATTTTTTCGACTTGAATGGCTAAGGTTGGCTGGGCATCTGGCGAGGATGGATGAAGATTCAATCCCAAAGGAGATTCTTCAAGAAGAAACTCGTGGATCCAGGCGTAAAGGAAGATCTTAACTGCGTTGGCGAAATGATATTGCACACGATGCTCGGACATTGCTTGACGGGCAGTGCATAATTGGATGGTGCATGCACAAGACTGCAGTAAGCTGATCCATGAGGCTTTGTCTCAGCAATGAGTTGTTGTGCCCTGATAGGTTGAGAGGTAGATAAACGTTGACACTGGCCACACTAACACAAACATTGGGTCATACCCGAAGCGTTACTTCATTGCAATTTTCAAGCCCGGGAAATAATAATGCACAAGTATTAACATTTCTTCTTGTTTATTAAACTTGAAAAAAAAAATCAAATTACAGAACATTCAGTATTTTATGTAATTTTTTTTTATTACCAAGATTTCGTCATAAATGATTGGAAGCATACATAGATTCCTATGAACTTGGAAGAGGATGAAAATGAGATTTGCGCATTCATCTGTCAGGCGGGTCGGATTCGACCATACCTTTATAGATGGGGATTAATAACATCAAAACATTGGATAAATTCAATTTCAAATTTATAAAAACATGCAGTTGATAGTAGGTTAGATTAGATTGATGAGTCACTGCCACGACAGCTACTATCAACTATTAGTTCAAGCCTCATAGTGCGACAGTACTGCCAGGACTATAAATGCAATAATGGCCGCGACTGTACTACAGTGTACACGGTAAGTACCACCATGTAAATGGGCCTTAAAATATCACTGAGTCACCAAGAGTTTTCTTGAGCGCTCATTAGCTGAAATGAACTCCCCTTTTCCAGATATCTGGAAGATATTCCTACACTAGTACATCTACAAAGACATACCATATATACAGTTGCCCTCGAATTAGGATTGGAATATCGAAACGCGATTTATCGATATATCGGATTTGAAAAACCGATGTATTATATCGATATCCTAACATCCAATATATCGATGATATCGATATTTTACACCGATATATCGGTGATATCGATATTTTAAACTTTATTATTTTATTTTTATTAGAAATTTCCTTTATTCTTTATGATATTTTTAATTTTATCCGTGAGCTTTACTTTACATTATAGCTTAATTATTTAATCAATCTAGGACGCTGTTTTTGAGCTGTTGTAACTTCCTTACTGTTATAACTCATAGGCGT
Source organism: Rhaphigaster nebulosa (assembly GCA_948150685.1). Classification (NCBI taxonomy): domain Eukaryota; kingdom Metazoa; phylum Arthropoda; class Insecta; order Hemiptera; family Pentatomidae; genus Rhaphigaster; species Rhaphigaster nebulosa. The sequence goes on along the minus strand of OX411311.1, from coordinate 4,587,203 downwards.
CACTAACGGTCAGTTACCTGTTGTTATTGTGGTGATTAAAGCGAAAATAGAAACTAAAATGTCGCCGCCAAAAAGTGCAGTATGGGAACATTTTCAATCGAGGGACAGTAAAAGTGCGGAGTGCAAATATTGTCACAAAATATTTCGAACATCGGGAAACACAACAAACCTACGGTCATACCTCAAAGCTTACCATTCACAAGTTTTTTCGTCTCCATCAGAGTCAGGTGTTTCTGCAACACCATCTACTTCTAAATCAGAAACAAATGAAACAGTTCCTCCGTCAAAAGCTTCTGACATAAGAAGTAGTTTCTAAAATATCAGTTGAAGAGGGAGACGAACGACGAAGAAAAATTAATGATGCTATTTTATATTTTATCTGTAAGAATACTATGCCTTTCTACACTGGAAAGAATACAATGAAAAGTTCTATATAGGGGAAATGTCCCAAAATTTGAAAACAAGATTAAAGCAGCATAAGACAAATTCTAAAAATCCTAATAGTAATAAAGAAGTATAAAAGAAATGCTCAATTTCAAAATCGATATTAATTGAAAATCATTACATAGACATAGTAAATAAAATAGATATATAATGAAAGAACTAATAATTGTAATGAAAATAGTAAATTTAAAATAAAAATAAGATCTAGAAGAATTACAAAAAGAAAAGGGAACACTACCATAAGTATTGCTAGATAGTGAAGGCACAGGTCAATATTCAAGAATAGGAATCGAGGCACATTAGGTAGATGCTAACAACTAGTTTTAAATTTTATTGCTTCAACATTTCAATGTGTCATATGCATCATAGGTCTACTTGTAATTGTACTTTCGTACTTTATTATGAAATATGGTTCAGGTCTTTCCTCGTAACCCTTCAAATAAACTTAAGATTTTAAGATTACCAAAACAAAAAATAATATGGATCAATCATTCACCAAATTGAAATAAAATAGACAATACTATAAATGTAAATAAATTGTTTGCATAAAATCATTGGTTAAAATATAGCACATGTTAATTTATAAATATAATGGGGTAAATATGAGAGTAAACAATATTTAGTTGACAAACAATAATTAGTAGATAAGATTGAAACACATATACTGTTAGCTAATCCTATGTAAAGACAGACAGGTAATAATATAAATGGTGATTGTACCGAAATATATATTAGATGAATTACATGTTTTTAGATAAAAGTAACGGGATTGTACCGTTCAAAACGGAATGTTGCTTATCGGAAACCGATAACGATATATTGATTTTATTTAAACTTAATATGATAAATAGTCATAACCTTAAAGACTGCAGTGAGATTAGATTAAGATAAGCTTACTCATTATTCAATTTTTTTTTCTTATCTTGAATTTAATGAGCGATTTTATACATAACTCAACGCATTATCTTCCATAATCGTTTTTCTTTTACTCTGACTTTCGATATCATGTTTATATTTATTGTATAATGAGAGTAAATATTTGTGATTTTCGTATATACATTATGAGGAGGCGTACGCAGAATTTTTCTTCGGAAGGGGATTTCAATTTTTTTTCGGGGGAAAAATAATATTTTTTCATAAATTTCGGGGAAGGGGGGGGGGGGGTATATCTCTCTGATCTCATCCCCTGCTTACGCCACTGTACACTATGTTTATACGATGCATGACTAAATTATATGGTCGCTACATTAAATGCCAGTTTTTAGGATGCTTATACTAAAATATAACATTTTATTAATTGGCGAATTATTATTTAGATAATACGATGAACGCGTTTTAGAGGTATTAAATTGAACCTCATGTTTATTCAAAGTGCTATTTGTTCGCAAAGGGTTCCTCTACAATCCTATTTTCATGAAATATATATGAGGTTCGAATTAATATCTCTGAAACAAATTTGAAAATTGGGTTTTATCTTGTTTCGGCCGCTCGGGCGTGCAAGCGATACGGAACTGTTACGAAAAGTTTTTATTATTTTTACATAAAATTTTTACAGCAGATAGGCACCATTAAAAAGCACAATTTAAGCCTCGAAACATGTTCCTATGGCAATTACAAGCACTATAATTAAATGTCCAAAAATGGACCATATTTCGCGTTTTTTATTTTATTTTTTTTGCGAAAAGTTGTTGACCGACTTCAATTGCTTGAAATTAATTTTTCCGTATTTTTAAACGCTATTACGTATTATTTTTTATTTTTATTTAACAAATCTTTTTCACTTTTTAAACGTGAAAAAAAAACTACTTTTTGGCACCGTGAATTTTTTTCACCGTGTTGCTTATTACCGATTTTATCTAAAATCTAACATATAAAATATTTTTCAACCATTTTTCTCCTGATTATTTTTTCTCCTAAGTTGAGAAAGTTCCGTGGCAATTTATTTCAAAAAATGATTTTATTTACTCCATCGCGCCTGGACAAGCGCTAGAGTTCATTTGTCAGCCACCTCTGGTCATCAGCAGCACTAGTACATATTATACTATAATCACCCGTTCATTATTTTATAATTAATACTATATGCGAGTTTTTCTCTGAATCTTCTCTAAATCAATAAAATTTAAGAAAGGTTTGTCTGCTGTAATTTAAGTAAATTAGATGCTTGCTTCACTTACTAACGCCGATCTATTTCTCTTAATGCGAACAGGAAAATGGTGATCAAATTAACTTACTTCCCAATGACTGGGCTTGGAGAGCCCATAAGGCTGATATTAGCAGCGACTAAGACAGAATTTGAAGATATCAGGATCGGAAAGGAGGAATGGCAGAAGTTGAAGCCAAGTAAGGCCTTTGGACTAGATCAATCTTTTATTAAAAATAAAAAAGTCAAATGCTTTATATGTTTGTTATTATTCCAGGTCTGAGGTTGCCACATTTACCAATGGTGGAAATGGATGGAAAAACTCTTTTTCAAGCATTCTCGATTTGCCGTTATCTAGCCCGAAAGAATGGTCTCTGCGGTTCTTCTGAAGATGAAGCCCTAGATATTGATATAACAGTGGATACTCTGGAGGATTTGAGAAAAAGTAATAAATAATACACATCTTTCGTAGATCACTACATTAAAATTTACTATTATTGTAAGACGTAAAATTTCTTCGAGGTCTCAGTCAAATTACACGTTTTGGTACTTATTTATTCAGCGGTCAACCATATCAACGTTTTTTGAAAAAGGCTTAGGCGCCAAAAATTCGAAACTTAGATTTCATGCATTATGGGACGTATACACCATCTCAATCGATTCCCGCTCACGATATGCTGAAAAAAAAAATTGGAAATGGTCTAAAAATGGATTATTGATGACGTAAGCACCAAATACTGACTATCTCTGTTGTCACTCTGGTGTTGAATTCTTAAAAGTATATTACAATTATTAAAGTCTTTCCACCTTAATAAACTCCTACTGTAGAAAATAAAGAATACATTTTTTGCGCTTCTTGTAAAGTTTGCTATATGGCGCCTATACCTTTTTCAAATAACGACGCTGTTATCTTTCCTACCATGCCCAAAAATCGAATATGCAAAAATTCGATTTTCATATTCGTAACTTTGAAACACGCTGAAGTGTGTAAAGTCCTGAACTACCGATCCTCAAGGATTGGCATCTTTTGTCTCAACTTTCGCGTTTTAAAGTGACAAATTTTAAAATCACATTTTTGCATATTCTATAGTTGGAAATTTCTTTATTAAAAAAAAAAAAGAAAATAAATATTGAATAGTCCCAAAACATTGAATTTATGTGGTGGCGTTAAAAATTCACTCAAGAGATAAACAAACCCCCAACGGATCCTTTTCAGTTAAGGTAGGGGCCTTACCGTAATTCAACTTTAATTATTATGTAAATATGGGAATATCTACATCTACATCTACATATACATATCTACAAAGTATTTCTTCGATGGAATAATCCCAAAGCTTTGAAAATACTTTACTGCATTTTCTTGCGTTGAGGTTGATTCGTAAATTTTTAGTAAACAAATAAAAACAAGAGAAAAATCAAAAATAGAAAAATAAATCACAAAATAAACAGCTTATTAATACACAATTTATATTAATAAATAAAACAGAAAACTGATAAAGGCTACAGTGTAGGTTATAAGCGAAACCAATAGGGCATATGGCCAACCGCTTGATATGTTAGTACTCACGTTTTAGGATCCTTAAATAAAAAAGTAAAAATTTTCCTTTAAAAATATTCATTATCAAAATCTTTCGCTAACCTGATTTGATTTATATACCAAACATTTTCTTTCTTCGAACGATAACTGTCAGATTGATTATACAGATTGATTATAATGTTATTCCAATTTAATTATTCAAATCATACAAGTAATCATAGAAAATATATATAAATTAATAATTTTTGTTACGATTGAAAAATTGTCCATTTCAGATACGGTTGTGCATTATTACCAGCCAGACTCTGACAAGAGAAATGAAGGCTTAAAGAAAGCAATTGAAGACACAGTTCCGTTTTATATGAAGATTCTTGACAAACAACTGGATGAAAACAAGGGATATCTCGTTGCTGGCAAGGTAAATGTTTAAATCATGCTTATGGTTTAGTGTTTTTTTAAATCTTACTCTTAGCTTAAATGAAAATACTTCTTGGTTAACCGACATTCTCATTAAACATTCCAAAAAATCCAGGAGAACCTTGGAATAAATAAATAAAGATCTATTAATAGATTGGTATGTTATTTTTAAACCTTACTTCAAAACAGGAGGTAAACCGGTTTGACTTTATATTCTGTGCATGTCCACGCATAACTTCGCCATTCTTTAACCGATTTCTGTGATTATTTTTTAAATCAATACTGCAAATTTAAATTTATACGGGACCACCCAGCGAGTATAAATCTGATGAAAACTCTTTTTTTATGTATGCTCTCTCATAACTTCTTCATTCTTAAACCAATTACTATGATTCTTTTTTTAATTAAAAGGGTACACTTTGGATGTGGTTTCATATAAATTTGACCAGGATCCGAGTATTTTTTAGTCTTTGAAGTATTTGCAATTTATATTTTATTACATATGATCATGATCTTGAGGCTGTGGTGGTCGAGAGTGTTAAGGCGTCACCTTAGCAACCTTGAGACTGCTACGCCGAAAGGTAGTTAATGAACACGCTGCAGGGAGTTAATGAACAGGCTATAAGTACTTGATGAACTCGCTATGAGCAGTCCATGAACACGCTACAGTTAGTTAATGAACATGCTATAAGTACTTAATGAACACACTATAGGTAGTTAATGAACTTTCTGTGGGCAGTTAATGGACAAACTGTAGGTAGTTAATGAACATCTATAGGTAGCTAATGAATATGCTATAAGCAGTTCATGAACACGCTACAGGTAGTTAATGAGCATGCTATAAGTACTTAATGAACTCGCTATAGGTACTTAATGAACAAGCTACAGTTAGTTAATGAACATGCTATAAGTACTTAATGAACACACTATAGGTAATTAATGAACACACTATAGTTAGTTAATGAACATTCTATGGGCAGTTAATGGACAAACTGTAGGTAGCTAATGAACATCTATAGGTAGCTAATGAATATGCTATAAGCAGTTCATGAACACGCTACAGGTAGTTAATGAGCATGCTATAAGTACTTAATGAACTCGCTATAGGTACTTAATGAACAAGCTACAGTTAGTTAATGAACATGCTATAAGTACTTAATGAACACACTATAGGTAATTAATGAACACACTATAGTTAGTTAATGAACATTCTATGGGCAGTTAATGGACAAACTGTAGGTAGCTAATGAACATCTATAGGTAGCTAATGAATATGCTACAGGGAGTTAATGAACATGCTATAAGCAGTTCATGAACACGCTACATGTAGTTAATGAGCATGCTATAAGTACTTAATGAACTCACTACAGTTAGATAATGAACATGCTATAAGTAATTAATGAACACACTATAGGTAATTAATGAACACTCTACAGGGAGTTAATGAACACGTTACAGGTAGTTAATGAACATTCTGTGGGCAGTTAATGGACAAACTGTAGGTAGCTAATGAACATCTATAGGTAGCTAATGAATATGCTACAGGGAGTTAATGAACATGCTATAAGCAGTTCATGAACACGCTACATGTAGTTAATGAGCATGCTATAAGTACTTAATGAACTCACTACAGTTAGATAATGAACATGCTATAAGTACTTAATGAACCCACTATAGGTAATTAATGAACACTCTACAGGGAGTTAATGAACACGCTACAGGTAGTTAATGAACATTCTGTGGGCAGTTAATGGACAAACTGTAGGTAGCTAATGAAAATCTATAGGTATTTAATGAACACGCTACAGGGAGTTATAATGAACATGCTATAAGCAGTTGATGAACACGCTACAGGTAGTTTATGAGCATGCTATAGGTAATTAAAAATGACCTTTTAACATTTGGGAATAGCAGTTGTACTATTCTTAATGTACTTTTTTAATCTTTTTTTTAGCTTACCTGGGCAGACATCTTGTTTTTGTCTCATTGTGACTATTTATCTAGTCTGTTGCATGTAGACATTTTAGCGAATTTTCCAAAACTGAAGAAGCATCAGGAGAAAATATCTGATTTGCCTGGAATCAAAGAATGGCTTGAAAAGCGACCTCCTCATCCAGAAGATACTAGAGTTTTCTTCTTTTAATTGTGTCATATCACTGTAATAATAATACTGTAACTGTCTAATATTCTGTAGATAAGTTTTTTTATTTTTTATGTATTAGTGATAATATTAATTTTGCATTATAATGATATTTATATATCATTATTATAATATTTATAATTCAATATTATAATACTAGCGATAATAATTAATATTATTAATTGTATCCAGTATTACGTAAACTTTAAAAGGTTAAGGACCAAGCAATGAGATTAATAAAATGTAATTTACAAAATTGATGCATTTTTGTTATTCTTTGTGCCTTTTGATAACATTTTCATAAACATTTAACTTAATTTTTTTCTAATGTTCTTTTTATCCATTTAGATTACAGTGCTGAAAAGACCCTCAGTGCTTGAAATGCCCTAACAAATCGAACTACCTTATAACTTTTTCATTTATCCTATTTTTTTCATCTTATGTTGAATTAATCCAACTAGAATTCCTTAGAATTTTATCCGAACTCAACGATACTACAACAGTTGGGAAGCTGAATTTCTGCTCTCCAGCCCACACCAATAACTTTTAGTTGACATCCGCAAGATGATTGTGCAGTCTAAATCGGAGATTAAAGGCACATATACATGCATATAATAATAAGACAGAGAATTGCAACTTTGCAATTCATTTAAATGAAATAAAAACATAAATTCATCAAAGACTCAGGGGTTAAATGAATACATCACGTTGAAAACAGTCTCAAATTAAATATATATGAAGCACTTGAAATAATAAAATCCTTCAAATCCAATCCAGATTTTTGCTTAAATGACCAAATAAATATCTCCAATTGTTCAATCTTAAATTTATTCCCATCTCTAACAGAAAAAACAATTACTCACCAGAATTACTGGAAAAACCCCGACCCTTAAACCGTTTACTTATAAACACCCCACCTTTCTTGCATTGATTGTTCAGTGCGAGAACAAACCAGTGCAAACTTTTCTGTTTGATACAATCCATTTGATATCTTGTCTTAATTAAATTCATAATTCATAAATGTTTTATAATACTAATTTATATTACATTTAATTTAATAAGCATAATAATACCAAACTGTATTTTGAATTGCTTATTTTTGAATTTTTGTGTGTTTTTAAAACTGAAGATGAATGTATAACATTCTAAACTAGTTTTCAATAAAAATTATAGAAGTGTAAAATAATTTATCATTCTCCAATAACTTTTAGAATTGATGTCATTATAAGGAAGAGAAAGTAGTGAGAAATAAAGAAAAACTCCTCAAATATTTATTTTATATCTCAGGTTCCAATTTGCTTACGAAGGCCTTTTTTTAGTGTAGTTTATAGAACCCTAAACCACTTCCAATTTTCGTGTTTTGATCTGCGGAATCGTGTGGAAGTTATTGCTATTTTTATCCGTAGACTACTCTTGTCAGTGTGCTTACATTAACCAGCAAGGGTTTATTTGGGAAATAGAAGAAATTTCCTTTAAGGAAACAAATATTGGGGTGTTTCTTCCCTTGAATGTGTTACTAGGGTTTGGTGTATGTGACAATGTTGCTTCATGTGTGAAATAAACTTTTTGGTTTGATTAATTCAACATAAGTTGAAAAATATGGTTTTACGATTAATGAATATGCTACATTTAGTTTAATGAACATGCTATAGGTAGTCAATGGACATGCTGTAGGCAGTTAATGGACATGCTATAGGCAGTTAATGGACATGCTATAGGCAGTTAATGGACATGCTGTAGGCAGTTAAAAATGACCTGAAATTTCAGAATGACAGTTTTATTATTCTTAATATACTTTTCTTTTTTTCAGCTTACCTGGGCAGACATCTTATTTTTTTCTCACTCTGACTATTTATCTAGTCTCTTGCATGTAGACATTTTAGCGAATTTTCCAAAACTGAAGAATCATCAGAAAAAAATTGCTGATTTGCCAGGAATCAAAGAGTGGCTGGAAAAGCGACCTTCTGACCCAGAAGATTTTAGAGTTTTTGTTACTACTTTTTCTTAAGGCTTAAATTTTATTTTTTTATTGTCACCTCAACAATAATACTGCAACTGCCAATATCATATTGTGTAGATAAGGTTTTTTTTTATGTTTAGTGATAATATTAAAAATATTATGTAATATACCAAAGGTCTTGGATCATGTATGTAATAAAATCTAATCTACAAAATTTATATTATATTTATATTAATATTTATATTAATATATTTATATTATATTTATTGATAATTTTTTCATGACCATGTATGATGGTGTCTTTCTGTCTTGGTATCATTATTATCATTATGAGGTCTTCAAAAGTTTATTAGAATTCTTTTCGCGTAGCCAGAATTCCATAGAATTCTCAGATAATTCGAATGTTGCTTATCAAAATCAGTTTAAAAACTCGACTGTTTCGATGTTTTCATCGATTGCAACTGGCGACATGTTTTCTATAAGTATGAAGAGATTGATTTATCGACCGATTTCAACCCACCTCCTGTATTCAAACTTATTATGTTCCTCTATACATAAATCTATAATTTTTAACTTGTGCCATGAATCTTTTAAAGCAGTCCCGAACGGGGGACTGGTTTACCTCCAGATAATGAACGTTTTAACTTAGACAGATCCTTGACTATTAGTGGTATTTTTTGAACTAAAAGTATGTGATGAAATCTACGTAACACTCTCCAGCAAACCGCTCTCATTGTTGGCCAGCGAGTCCATTCCAATTCCACTTCCAGGAATTTCCATCGACTATCCTCATATACGCTACTCGTGGAACGCTCCCCTACGCTGTAATGAGATCCGTGTGAGGAACTATTATTCTTCCTACTTCTTCTCAGTAGATCAAAGAAGTTTCACGAAAATTGAAACTAAGATTTTATAACACAGGCCAACAAAAAATTTTTTTTTGAAAACTGTTTTAACTTTATTAAATGATTCTTATAGATTTTTATGTGCTGAATCTAAATCTGGCCTTAGTTTTTTTGTATCACCTATAGTTTTCCAGCAATATACTTTGTATTATATGGTATAAGCCCCTATCTACACCTCTATACGGTATACGGGGGAATTAATGAAACACTATGTTACATCATAAGCATGGTTTGCATTTACAGGATCTACGAGGTTTTTGCGTAGAATGTTCTTCTCACCAGGTTTTAAAGACTTCCTCACAGGCCAGTTCTTTCTGCACCAATGTTGATTCGTAGCCCTACTGTCCCATTCACACAAGAAACATGGACATATGGTAAAACCACCTTGCTGACCAAGGAGCATGCATGTTATTTTTAAATCACCACATATCATCCAACCTTGAGCAGAATAGCCTATTCGATTTAACACTGTTTCTATGTTTTCATAGTTTTCTTTATAATCACAATTCTTAAATTGTGGGTGATATAGCTTTTTTAATATCATATTTGGATTCAGCACCCTAAAAACTATAGGAATAAGGTATTTTCAGTACAAACGTTTTTTCATCGTTGGCCTGTGTAATTTTCATAAAACCTTTAGTGAAGTATGGCAGTGAGACATGGTCTCTTACGGGCGCCCTTGAGAAAAAGATTGAACAATTTGAACGAAAAGTTCTGTGGGCGATAGTGGGCCTAAAGCGGAATAAGGAATTAGGGATTTGGAGAAGAAAGAAGGAATCGATCGCGCTTGATATGAAATCAAAAAGGTTACAATGGGCGGAACATGTCGCAAGAAGCCACCCAACAAGTCCAATCTTCCTAACTATGAACGCCCCAGTAGTAGGAACTAGACCCAGAGGGAGGCCAATGGTTGGACAGGATATAGAAAGTCGCAGCTGAACACCACGTAATAAATTGGAAAGTCATCGACCAAGATAGACAGAGTTCTTCAGTGAAGGAAGCTGGCAGATGCGGCTTAAGATCTTTAAGATCTGTAAATTGCCAACCAAAAAAAAAAAAAATGCGTTGCCTTGATAACAATAAATAAATAACCCAACAAATAAATAATTTTAAGTTATTTTTTAAATTTATTGAAATAACAATCACTTTACGAATCAGTGCACACGATTGAAAGAAAATGAAAGAAATAAAAATGTTAAAAAAATTCAAGATGTTTATTTTACAAGGCAGCAATCTGAATTTATTTAGTGGCAAGGCATAACCTCCATTGAGCATAACCTCCCGATCTAAGCTCCGTCCACAAGGTTGTTTTCCTATAAAGGTTATTTCAGATTCATTAAAAATGCAAACAGTTTCGTGATTTTATTTTGGAGACGAGGAGATACAGACATTGAAAAGACAATCTCATATATATAGATGTTATGTAGATTTAATGTATACATTTTGATCTACTCCTCGTGCAAATTTTTTTAATTTATTCCGTTACTCTGTAGTAAAAAATTTAATCATTAAAATGTTTGGAATGCTATATATCTTATAGATCTTTTTGAAAAGGTTTCAGTTATTTTATTTTTTTGCTTTTATAATTAAATTACATTGCTTATAAATATGTACAAATAAATGACTGTTGTCTTGACATGCGGTTAAAAACACGGAATCAAGAAACACGACCAACGTTTCATTAAAGAAAACAGTTTCTCATGATTGGACTTTCAATTCACTTGCAATAATATAAATAAATTAAAAAAAAAAAAACATAATTAGAGAAGTCAAAGACAAAGTTAAATGTTCTTCGCCCCTCCTCCATGTTTTCTCCATGCCCTCTTTGGTTTATTATTTTTTAAATCCAAGATATCGATATCAATATTATCGATATTGGTATAACAATTTTGGATAAGATACATTTTTCTGTAGGATACATTCTCATCTTATTATCATTTATATATATATATATATATATATAAAATATATTATTTTTATTAAGTTCATGGATTTAAATATTAAGAAACAGGTTATCTCCTTATATATCACCTTCTGATTCGCTTAGAAATTTTGTTAATTTAATAAATAAAATGATCGGTAATTTTGAGTATCGATATTTTTGTGCCGATTTAATCAAGATATTGTATTTATTAACTTAATTTACAGCAGGATTTAAATATTAAGAAATAGATCATTTCTTAATCCCTTTCCAATTTGTTAAAAAAAAAAAAAATTAATACAAATGTGAACGATTTTGAAATATCTATATTTTTAAGCCGATAATACTGCGTTATTGATATAGTTAATCGAAATAGATATTTTGAATATTAATCGTTATTAGTTAAGAAATTTATAAAGAATACCTAAATATAATAAAATTATTTAAAATGAATGAATCTAGATTCAATGCTAAATGGATTTTACAATGATGCATAGTGTTGGCCTCTCACTGAAAGCAGCACATGTTTATAAATATCTAAGAATTGCCAGTTGATTGTGGGTGTATGTTTGTTTACAAATAGATAGCTATTTTGAACAATGGCCTTCAAAATAAGAGTAAGGTCACTATCTACATATCGTACATCAAAAAGAAAATGGTACAGCTCACAAAATGTGGTTATGCTAGAACAAGCATTAGAGATAGGTTAAGTTCTACTAAGCCCCTCAAACGCATGTTCATGTAGATCATCTTGTGTATCTATTGATTTAGCCTGATATTTGAGTGCTTTATGCTCTTTGGGATGATCGGGATCCAACTATTAAAATTTCTGAAGTTAGAAATATTGAGTTGTGCTTCCTTCAAGCTGGGTGTGTACTAGATAGTTAAACATCGATGGTAACCATCGATGGGACAATAATATCGTCCTGAATACTTCGATTATATTTTGAGAGAAAACATCGATATATATTAAAATTAAAGTTATGGTATCAGAAACGTAAACTGGAATATTTCAATGGAAACTATCGATGTTTTCATAACGATGTTTTGAGAAATTAGGCTGCTGTAAATAAATTTATTCTTTAGTACCAATATAGGCCTAATAACTACCATATCAATTTGACCCACCAATGAGAAAGAGAAAATGTAATAAGAAATTTCATTTAATCTTTAATTGAACAAAATCAACGAACAAAAATTCTGTTAATATTTAAACACATCGATGTCGGAGAGAAACATCGATGCAGCAAAATCATCGACTGTTTTCCATCGATGTAGGAAACAGATCTTCGACACTAAAACATCGATATTTTGAAAACATTGGCTATCGATGCTCAACCCTAGTGTGCACACCTCAGTTGAGGGGTAATTAACATTAACATACGTTCATTACTAAGCCCAACAACTTTACATTTGGTTAGCTCTAAATCTTTCTCTCTTCGATTCCATTCATAGAATCAAATAAAATGGGAAAAGTCACACAGAAACAATTCTTTTATTAAATAACAACAGGAATAAGGAAGAAGGTTAATTATGGTTAAAATTATATTTGAAGTGAACAACTCGTTATTATTTCGTGCTGAAGTACAGTTCGTCTAACCATCTTCTATTCTAGTAATAATAATATTAAATAACAATTATTTAATAATAGTCTATTCTAATAATTCATCTAGTCTATTCATTCATTCAGACTGGAATGGGATGTACTACTCATTCAGCCGTAGAGAGCCTTCATTTGGCAGAAAGTGACGAACGCGGATATTGCACTCACGACAAACTGGAACAAATCAAAACATAATGGAAGCTTTTTTAATTCAATAACAAAAAGTTTTAACGTTTCTTCAGTATCTGAAAAATACAGATAATTAATTTATTAGTTTATTTGTTAATACAGGTTTTTAATTTATTATTAGTAAGTCTGTGAATATTACACTTATTAAATATAAATAAAAAAAGTAAACAATACAACATTGAACAAATGGAATGATTGAACAACAAACTAAAAATGTTATACACAATATAACCTAAAGAAGTACTTATTAACAAGGTTTGCTTACAGCACAGCATATTTAGGGTAGGTGGGGGTAAAATTAAGGAATGGAAGGGTTAGACAGGAAGGCCGTACACTAAATCCTGTTTGGAGATATCGCAATATATATATTTATATAAACTCCTGGACAAAATTATCGATTCGCTCCATTTTTCATAGCATGCGATAGATTATTATTCTTATATTATGTTATTATTGTCAACACTTTCTCACCGCAACCCATTACGGGCCTTTTGTGAGATATCCCTCTGTCCCATATGAATCGCATACTTCTTATGGAGCACATTAATTCCTTACGGGTCAAGTCTAGTAATTTCTTCGGGTTTAATTATTGCCTGTTGTAAATAGCCTTTGGAAGGCAAGAGCTTTACATTCACGAAGAATGTGTTTTCTGCTTTTTCTTCTTCCTCAAGGCACAGACTGCAAATGGGATCCTCCATTATTTTCATCTTTTTGAGATAATATCTTGGCGGACAATGGCCCGTGAGGAGACTCGCTATCTTTCTCAACTCATTCTTTATCAAGTTTAGATAGAATTTTGCCTTTTCCTTTGAAATTTTAATGAAGAGTTTGTATTGTTTCATACCAGTTTTGGAATTCCAATACATTCCCTTCTTCTTTGTTTCCCAGGTATCGATTTCTCTCCTCATTAAGCTAGTGGATATGCTTCAATATTTCTCAGGGCCAATTAGCATAGTTTCTGAGCCCTTCCGTACTAGGTCATCAGCTATCTTATCTTCGATTCTTCGCACCCCGGAGTCCACATTAGGGTGAGTTTATTGCTCTTAGCTAATTGCTTTAGGATAACATGCAGTAGATAAATGAGATTTTATATTTTTCTTTAGATATTAAAATTAAGACTATTTTTTTGGTGACATGATCAACGCTAGAAGGGTAAGTAGGTTAAAAATACAAACAAGAAAAATGTTACAAACAGTTTTAATAAGAGAATAAATAAGAAACTCCTCTTGCTTGTTTAACAGCTTCCAGCCGTCTCGGAAATGACAAGAGGACATGGAGAATGTCCGTTTTGTTTTGAAGTTCCACATTGATCATTGGTGCATGATTCCGAGATCTGATACGTCTCTTAAGCATATCTCATTCTTGCTCTATCGGATTAAGGTCTGGGCTTCAGGAAGGGCATACCTTTAATGCATACTTCCTGGAAGTAGGTAGATACCATAGCAGCGGTATGTAGTCACACATTGTCTTGGAAATTTTCACTAATTACTGTCGTAAATGGTATTAAATGTTGCTCCAGAATGCCTGTTTCATACCTCTCTGCATTCAGTGCGCCCCTGACTATTTTGTGTAACTCTGTGCATGCTTACAAACTCGTACTAGCCCATACCATTACAGAACCACCTGCAAACGCCATTCTTAAAGAAAATGTTGAGGCAGCAAACCGCTCTCCAGAGCGTCTTAGCAACCTTATCAGATTATCTGAAGAATACTCGGATATAGTAAACTTTGACTCGTCACTGACTAAAACCATTCTCCAATCAGCCATGGTCCCATTTACATACTACGGTGAAAATTCAAGTCTGGCTACTCGATGCTATCTGTTCAGAGATGAACCAGTGATAGTGGTTATGGAGGTCAAGTTCTCATCGTTCCGAAACAACCATATTTCTGGCCGAATTAAGTTCTTTTCGAAGGTGAAGACTTGTTTGTAACCTCTGTCTTAAGGCCGAAAGCGTCTTGATATGGTCATCTCTAGCTGAACTAGCTCTTGGCCGACCATGTCCGGGTTGCTTTAAGTCCTTGAATCGATGGATTATCCGGTAGACCACCAATGCGTTTATTCTCAAGCCTTTGGGATAAGCCAAGAATGTTAGTGCTCTGACTGCGATATTTTCAGTCCTATTCATATTAAAGCTCCTGAAAACTGGATTCTAAAAAGAACTTACAAAAACAATGAAAAAAGTAAAAAAAAAAGTAATCATTTAACATCAATAAGACACAGTCGGAATTGTATTTTACTTACCGAGCCATTTTTTATTCTGTCAATGGAAGATTACATCAGAGGATTATCTCTAAACTTGACTCCGCTACTAATACCAGTAATAGAGCAATTCCATTTAATTCTAATGAAGAGGTATAAAAAAAAAAAAATAAAAAAATAATAAGCAATGTAAAAGTGTTGCGCTAATTTTGTCCAGGATTATAACTAAATATGATTATAACTAAAAAGTAAATATGCAGAGTATTCACCTTCGATACGTGTTATAATTAATTATAATTCATTGGCTTATAATGATGAACCAAGAGTGTCATGAATTATACTATAGTTTCCTCATATCGGGCAATAGTTTCAATTCAATTTCTACCAGTTAAAAGATCAGGTTTTTTTATACATGTTTAACATCCTTACCTACTCCTATTAAGGTTAACAGAACGGGTTATTTCTACTGGTTTCCAACCCATTCTAAACAGAGTAGGCAGCTCGAGATCCATTACGCGGGTCTTAACACTCTCGACCACCAAGGCCTCACTTCGCCAAAAATAACAAATTGTCTTCCTTTGGATTACAAACTCCGAAATATATAAATGAGTAAATATATTATAAATGAAGTTTTTACTTTTTCCTCCTTCTCTTTCTTGCCTTTCGGCAATACGGGTTTCTGAGCTGTTCAGGTCTTAATCATGTCTCTGTTCAACATCGCCTCCCACCTCCGATATCAGTCATAATCTGATGGTCTTCTAGGCGCGTCTACAGCCTTTATTGTTCTTCGATTCTCAAGAAAGAAGTGGGCTGGACCTATTAACGTCTTCTACCCGAAAATGAAATCAAACGGGCAAGAGATATATATACTGATGGATTCACAATAATGAGGTACCATTTTAAAGAAAAGGATACTCACACCAGCGAAGTTCTCCCTGTTGAGAAGGAAGATAGGAGCCTTGTAGGCGGTGAGCTGGATGGGCCTGCTGGACATGGTGATGACCATCCGCACCAGAGAGGAGTGCCTCTTCTCCATCTGGTACCACGGCGTATCGTAAGCGGTGTGGGCCAAGTTCTGCGCCTGTCGGGCCAGTCAATGGTAAGTTTATCAGCTACTCTTGAGTACAGTTTAGAATACCTTATTCTGATCCACTACATTCAAAAATAGTTTTTTTTTATCAATCGAAATGGTTCCTTAATTACTAGATATGTTTTGCCTATCCAATAACATAACCTCATATTCTTTGTTCGTTGGATTCGTAACGGTGTCATGATGATGACGTAACAGTGATTCAGTTTAACTTGTCTCTCGCCACCGTCAATAACCTTTAAAAACCTCTTTGGCGCAGCAGGGTTACATTACCTAGATTTAACATTGTTCTGTTGTTGAGGCATAATGCTTACATGCATTATACTTCTATTTAAAATAATTAAAGTTATGGAGGTATGTGTGCAGTGATGGAATGGCAGCATTATTGAACCGCATTTAGTTTGTTTTAAGTAATATGATTATAGTAGGTATGTTTTCAATATTTTAAATTGTGGTCAAATAGGTTAGATATTATATTTTATTAAGTAACTTCTTTAACATATAGTTTAGTAGTCAGAATAGCATTATTTTCGGAATAACTTTACAAGAGGGGCGCGTTATCACTTGTTCCTCTCGATCTTACACTAAGGTCGCCGGACTAGCATACTCTAGCGCCATTTGTGCTAACTAACTGCTTTGCATTCAATAACATTCGTGCTCATTGGAATTATTAAAATTATTACTGCTTTAATTATATATTATTTAAAATTATTAATGCTGTCGACTTATTGACATGACCGCTCATTACGCTCGCCCAAGAACAGCAACGGATCCTTTTCAGTTGAGGTCGGGGTCTTACCGTAATTTCAATTATCACTCCTTTATTACTACAACTTCTCCAGATCACCGGAAGTCGACAGCACTAATAATTTTAAATAATATGTAATTTAGACAGTAATAGTTTTAATAATTGCAATGAATACACAGATGGCGCTAGATTATGCTAGTCGGGAGTACCACTGATAACGCGCCCCTCTTGTAAAGTTGAACCTTATTTTCATCTTTTGATTTATAATTTATATTTCTGTTAAAGTTATGCAACAAAACAAATAATATTTTGAATATTGAAAGAATCCCAAGTACCCTTACAGATTTAACGCTACATGTATCTAAACTGTTCATTAAACCCCAAGACAGGAAGAGCGAGGTTATCCTACAGGTTACCAATCTATAATTAGTCTTTTCAACACCTTTCAGTTCCTTGGAAACTTCCCTCTCACTTAGCAGGTGTAGTATAACCACTATTACTGAAGGTGTCTCTATTTGTGACGTTTGTTTTTTATCGAATTTTTTTTGTTGGTTACTATGGAGATTATTTGTGTAAACCACCATTGTCACTATCCAGGTACCAGCACTGGGTTATTATTGTTAAACATATTAAAACAATCCTGACATAAGATACTCGTTTAGTGTCTGAAATACGGTGTATAAAAATACACAATACTTTACAGATTTATAAATTATTCATTTATCTATTTTCTGATGCAGGGCATGCATAAACAAATTAAACAGGATTATGTGACTAATAAATGAGCTTATGCAGTTATTATTATTATTATTTCTAAAGGTAATATAAAAAATATAAATGTAAACAAATATGTATGTATTCATTACCTCCGCGGTGAGCTGATCTGCAGTGTCAGCTAACAGAAAGTAATATACCAGCGTGATCGCAATGAACACGAAGATAGAAACTGACTGGAATATGTTATCGTTGTCTTTCTGCAACAATAAAATATTAACCTTGATATGCCAATAGTAACCAAACCGCAATTTAATAAGTGTTTAAATAAAAATAATCCGTCATTTCAGGGAAGCAGTTTCAAAATTTGGTTACATTTCAAATTTATAATTTCCCATGTCGCTATTTAATCGTTGATGACTTCTTAAACGTAGTGTTGGTCTAAAATTAATTTTCCTTTGAATTAATCGGATTACAGACATCTAGCAATCAAATCGAGTAGAGAATCATTCAAAATTTCTCATTGATAAACAGAATTTCATGATTTACTAAATATCACAAAAAATCATTAAAGAGTAGAGCCTAACGGAAGGTTAAACAGATTTCCTAAAATTTATAATTTTCTCTAGCTACCAAACATTTGTGTTAAAAATCACTTTTTGGAAGCCATAAAAAATTACTTTTTGGTAGCCATAAAAAATTACAAATCCTAGCCCAAATTTTATTTATTGAGATCATAGAATTTTCATGGAATTAGAGGAATTAAATATTAGAGTGGAAGCAAGTTTGAACTATTATTATAAAAAGGTTTATAGCGCTACAAAATTTGTAAGAGAAATTATCGAAGTTATGGAAGAAGACCAGAGCTGGATTTAAAGCTTAGACGATTCTAGGTCCAAGAATATTTGCCACCTCTTCTTCATACCGTCGGAGTGTGGTAGAGGTTCGGTTCGGCGTTTTTTCCACAATTAAATAATTATTATGATGAAAATTTTGATTTTATCGCATAATAACACCACTTATGTTCTTATAAGGCTTTTTTCCATAGCTCATAATAAACTTTTTCTTGGTAATTAAATAAATATTTTTTTAGAGGGCACCTCCTGACATTGCGCGCCCCTAGGCCGAGACCTTGTGTTAAATCCGACCCTGGAGAAGATAAATTTTCAATACGGGCTGGACAGGTTTGGTAGAAGAAA
This sequence comes from Rhaphigaster nebulosa, assembly GCA_948150685.1. Lineage (NCBI taxonomy): Eukaryota > Metazoa > Arthropoda > Insecta > Hemiptera > Pentatomidae > Rhaphigaster > Rhaphigaster nebulosa. The sequence goes on along the minus strand of OX411311.1, from coordinate 4,567,993 downwards.
TTAGGAGAGGGTGTTATGAATCTCCGTGCGCCATCCATCATCGAATCAGGGAGGGACATTTAATTGATAGCTCAGAGATGCGTTTGAATAATACAAAATATTAGCCTATAACTAGGTAAATAAATCTTGAGGAAAATAAACTATGAACCTAGTACAAAGTTCCCGCACACTTAAAGGCACCCATTATGTTTATTATTATTGTGGCTGACAATTAGACTTAAATACCTAAAATATCTGATGTGGACATCCCATGACTTTCTTGTACGCCTATTAAACTATAAATCGGTGGTTCAAAAAGTGACTCTGAATTTGGTCACTAGTTTCCGAAGATAGCAGTATTTCAAAAACGACATTCGGCATCGCGACGTCCATCTATTGACACATACATAAGCTCTTGTTTCAGGAGGTCTAATTCCGTTATTATATGTCGTTTTCTTTCAGGTGGTAAAAATTTCTTAAGAGATGTCTTCGTGTTCCTTGAATACATTAGAACCGTCTATGTCACCAGATAAAGGATTGGAAATCGACGGTTTCATTAAGCGGAAGAACACGCTTAACTTATATCTTATTCTTCTGCTGCAGGCTTGTTCAGCTCACAAATGTGGAGGAAAAATAATTATTTTACAGTCAATTTTAATACTTAAAACAAGTAATAAAAATGTAAATGCCGATTTACCTTTAGATGTAAGTTTCTTATGGCCTTCAAGTAAAGTACTCCTTTCGGCTCTTCAGCCATAATCTATTATATTATTTATATTGATATATAATATATAAAAGTCTAACATATCAAATTTAAGATGGTTTTACATTATATTTTTTTTATGAAAGTCTAATAAGACTTTCAAGTAAAGTACCATTTCCGGTGTGCCAATTTTAACCAAAATTTATTATGGTGCTTATATTCATTTATAAGTCGTATATACCAAATTTGAGAAATTTTTCATTGTATTTTAATATAATTTTTTATGAAAATCAATAATGACCTTCAAGTAAAGTACTACTTCCAGTAAATACAGTGAGCAAAAAGGGAGGTTCACAACTAGATTTTACAGTAATCCTAAATACAAAATTGTAACTTTCTACGGTTAACCGTTTTTGAGTTATGCGAGATACGCACGAACGAACTTAAGTACAGACGTCACGACGAAACTTATCAAAATGGATTCAGGGATGGTCAAAATGGATATTTCCGTTGGAATCTGAAAACCGAAAATTTTGGTGATTACAATATTTCCTTTACTAAGTACGAGGAAGTAAAAAAGAGATATACGCGTTATATACTAAATAAATACCCTCCCTCTAGGTTGAACATGACGGAATAGATGGAAAAAATTGAATGATAATTCGATTGCTAACGCTCCAAAAAATGTTCTTAGAGTTGACTTACGGCTAGGAACCAATCTATGGAATAAACAAATCAAATCAATGTATGGAAGTCTTTGAATGAGAATAAAATTAAGGAACCGGTCGTTGCTTACCATGATCTGAACAAAAGTGCCGCAAACGACGATACAGATGACAGTGACGTAGTAAATGATGACCACTGGAGATGAGATAAGGATTAGCTCGTCCACGCTCCTGCAACCGAAAAATTAAATAATCAGATGTTATCTACTATCTCTTATCATATCATTCATTAAGGATACATTCAATCGGGATGACTTGACCTCCAGAGGTGACTGCCCAGTTTTTGCTACAAAAAAAATCTGCATTTAAAAATGGTTGATTCAAAAGTGCCACCAGAAGTACAAAATGTGCTTGATCAGTATTCCCAGGTGAATGGTGATATAGGACTACGTCGGGGGTGTGGGATGTTTGTAGTCTTCTCCGATTGTCCTAGGATCCTCACATCCAAACATCCTACCTGGTTGGACCTAAAAAACAATATGCGAACTCCACTTGTTTAATACTTCGTTATTAATTGTTACCACTATTTGTTTACTATTGGTCAGTGTTACCCATGTAGGAGTTATTATCCCTAGATTTAGGTTGTTTTTTGAAGGTTAGAAAGCTTTTTTTGTTTTTTATTATCTACTACTAAGCGTTCATCATTTTTGTGAAATGATCAAATGAAATGATTCATCAGTGCGTTATGATTCATCAGACCTAATCCTACTAAATATCTTCAGGACTGGGTCACAGAGTTTTGGGCTTCTTGGGAATATCTTATCATCACAAACAGCTGATTTCTTTATCAGGCATTCAATCAGGTGATTTTTAGTGGTCTTAAACTTTGGTTTGTGGAGCCTTCCTGTACAAGAGGTAAGTTAAATTAACTAGGAAATTTATTTAGGTCTACTCATATAATGAGGATTGACTATAGGCTGTTGTTTTCGTTTAATTCGTTTCATGAAAATTTAAAAATAAAAAAAATAATGTGGGTAAAATCACCTCATATATACGTCCTATAAATACATAAATACCTATAAAGATGCCACTTATCTTTTGTTCATTGGTAGTTCAATGCGAGGAGAAACCAGTACAAATTTTTCTGTTTGATATAATCAATTTAAACCTTAGTGAGTACCAACATGTATTTGATATCTTGTCTTAATTAAATTCATAATTGATAAATGTTTCATAATACTGATTTATATTAATCTAATTTAATATGTATAATAATACCAAACTATATTTTGAATTGCTTATTTTTGAATTTTGTGTGTGTTTTTAGAACTGAGGATGAATGTATAACATTCGAAACTAGTTTTCAATAAAACAAATTCATAGAAGTGGCAAATAATTTATCAATCCCTAATTAAAATCACCTCGCATTTCACCACAAAAACAGTCTTATGCCGCCTAGTTTTTTGTTTAAATCTTCTTTAAATTGGAATTATTGAAAAGGAAGCGAAGTGGAGGTGTGAGTACTCCAGTCCTTAAACACAGAACATGACAGGGACTACGAAGAGGAAGAAACAGTAAAAAAACCTATTTGCCTTGACCTTTCCCCGCCTCTCCCAAATGGAATCAGTCAACATCACGTACAATACTGGAGATTTCCTTATTGTAAAATTCAAGGGAAAGAAATCAGTGGCACATTACATAGCGAAAATACAACTTTTGTTTTAAAATCTTTTGTATAGACAGGGGACATAGAAGTCTAATTCTTCCGAACATATGACAAGAGGAAAACATCCAGATTCCTTGGTATTTAATATAATAAGGCGAGCTTACAATACCTACGCCTTATGTCTATACATTGTACACAAATCCACAGAAAAGTTAGGGAGCTTATCAACAAATAAACAAAATTTGATTACTAACTTAACAAAACTGACAAAGTCACTCCGGTTGGCGGTGATACCAAAGTACCGAAATGAAATTTTCAGAAATTTGATAAGTAACTAGAATGGAAAAACTTGTCAATGTTGACAAAACAGAACATATAAATAAATATGATAAATCGTTCTTACCGTTAAAAATTAACAGGACTTAAAGAGAACCTATATGTTTTTTTAGCTTTTAATAAAATCTATATCTCTGCAAATTTATAAATTTTATAATAACGGTTTATGGATTTCTATAAACTACGATAAAATAGAGAATTTTTGTGTTGCACCTAGCAAATTTAATAAAAAGTATTGTTTCAGAAGGCAACTTTTCTTCTAAGTTGTGGGCCCGAAGTTGATATTTTTAATTCTAATTATGGAAGAACAATGACATAATTGCAGAAATTAGGATTAACAAGGGAGAGGGGATGAAGACAACCTGATGAAAATTGTAAATTTTATAGCGAATAGGTACTGTATCGCTACGCTGGAGTCCCAGGGCCATAGAACCTATATTCTCAAGCATCAAATTGAAGGCGATTTAGTTTTTTGTGCCTCCTGTAAAATTTAAGTTTTTGCAGTTGTGTCGTTGTTTTACTACAGAGCCGACTATATAACCTAACCAAAGATATACGAAATTTAATAGTTCTGATGCTATAATGTATAAATGTATGTTACATTTCGTGAGTTAAGTGAAAATCAGAAAGTTAATGATGTCTTGTCAGATATTGCATTTTTTTAAGTTTTCCTGGTGACTGTTTTGCCTAGACATAGTCCAAGAAACCGTAGTCCGTTTTAAGAGGCTTAGGTGGAAAATCAATCAAACTTTGTGGCCCATCTATTTTCTAAAGAGAAATGAATGCTCACCTCAGCACAGATTGATGAAGTTTGATCCACAGTTTTAGTTTGTTGTCGACGAAAGCGCTGTCACTCTTGAGAAATCCCTTCTTCATTGCAGTCATCGACAGAGAAAGGTACTTGAGGAACGCGATTTCGATCTTGAACAGTGAAATGAAGAGACAATCAGTTACGACCTTCTTGGCTATTGATGCGCTCATGCAAGCGGCAACCAACAGAACGACGACTTCGTAAACGACGGGAGCCCTCTCGTCGAAGGGACTCTCAATCAGGACGGGGAAGTGGCTCCTGTATTGTCCGGCCAACCAATCCATCGCCGGAACCGAGAGGCAGTAAATGGGCGGAGCCATGGCTCCCAGGATGACGGATTTATTGACGAGGACGGACATGAGCTTGGCGTTCTTGTTGTAGAGCTCGAGAAAAGACTGTTCTTCCCCGAGGCCGCAGCGGATGATGTCCTTTGCGATGTTGTCCAGGTTGTCAGTGAGCTTCTTGAGGCGGCCTCTGAACATCCATTGGTGGATAGTGACGAGAAAGCCGCTCATGTAGTTGGATGTGCTCACTCCCAGCCCACAGAGGTCCTGCGCACATACAAGTTAGAACACCAAAAATAGTAGCAAAGCTTCCTATGCAAGTATCCCTTGAGTTACATGGTTCATTCCTTCCGTGAGACTTGAAAATAGTGCTCTTGATATGAGAACTTAAAGTACTAGTAATCTGCCATATGTCAAAGTTGCAATATGGTTAATGTCCGCTAAATTTCCATTCTTGGAGAGCTAAAAAATGACCAAAAGGATTCTCCAGATAACTAAATAGACAGTGTATTATAATTATTTTGTTTTTATGATATATAACAGTGAAACAAGAGTACCATGTAACTCAAGGGATACCTTTAGTTCCTATACAGAGTCAAACTAAAGAAAAATGAATTCTAAAAGAAGATTATATAAGAAATTCACACTGAAAACTGTGCGGAGTTCCTCAAATACAAATACATAGAAACCCCTAGCGAAGGAATACCGTCATTTTCCATCTTTTTTCTGATACACAACTTACTGTTTGTCCACTGCACACATAATTTCACTAGTTCTTATTTTATTCCTCGCAAAGTTTTTAAATTATTACATACTTAAATTTTAGCTAGCGGCGAAATTTTGGTGACTGAATGAAATTATTTATTTCATAATTTGGTGAATGAAAATTATGATATATATACCCAAGAATGAAAACGGAGTATTAGTTAGAATTCAGAACAGAAATCCCGAATGATCAATGTAATGAAAATTCTATATATCTATATCTATATATATATCTAAAACTTGCTACTAAATACAGATAGGAAATGGTAAATTCATTTAATTTAAAGAAATTGATTCTCCGACCTCCCAGAGGAAAAATATTTATCTATTTTATTTTAATAATTATTTCTTCTGATAAAAGGAGGAGGATTTCTGCGATTATGGGACATCTCAACAGACTGACTTGCGTCCAATGCCTATTTACATAATGTTATTTATTTATTTATTTCAGTTTAATTCTCTGTATTTTGTGCTATTTGTTTTAAACAAACGTAGTTTTTATCTATCTATAATTTTTGAGAATCGATCGAATTTCTTAAAATATTTCAATTGAATTTTCATTTGTATTACTCCGTATTCTAAAGGCCAACATAAAATACATGGCACCATATTCAGGCAATGTTCATTGGGTAACAGCAATGTTTATCAAGTGGAGATGGAATTCCATTCTGTTCTGAATACCATTATTCGCCTCGAGTGTAGGCTACGCCTCTGGTATGTTAAATGTGACTCATTAGAACAGGTTATATTATGCTAATAACTATATTTATTTCAGTTTGTTATTTGATTTGCTCGCATATTTAATTAATTTATTTCGTTATGTAATACTTATAACCAGTAAATAGATTCCTTTCTTCATCTATCTACGTGCTTTAATATTTTTATAAATTTTATATGCTTTAATTTAATTTAATTTTATTATAATTCCCGATTTTATTCTAATGATCAGGATTAAACAGCTGTTTTAAATGATAAATATTCGAAAGTCTTAGCCAACCGAATCTGCCACCATCATAGTAGCTAATGTATTTGATGTCTAATGCCAAGTTTACTCAGTAAATGTTTTCTGTCATGGTAGGACTGTCTCGACGGTGAGATAATTGGACAGTGTCCGTATCTACAGTCTGACAGTAAACCTGTTTTTTTTTTTTAAATGGCGGATGTAAAACATGTAATGTCATGATTATTTCAACAAAGGCAACTCATTTATATGTAAATCAGTGATTGCGATAGTTGTTGCCATGGCTGCAGCTGTTCCGCTGTCGCCGTGAATACAATCTAAAGGTAGACTTTCGCTGGTACTGCCCGCGGTTGCGGCTGGCAGAGCTTGCCAATCGTAGCCGCTAACTGTTTCTGTATTTAACTGCTTCTATATTTCGCTGAAACTGCCCACCGCAGCGGCCCACTCTTGTATAACCTATAACGTTATAACCTCTCCTATATTTATAATCATATTATATCGTTATAACTACATAGTATATCCTTAAAACCTTTAAAATTATACGTTATTCAGAAATAAACAAATTATAAAAAAATTAATACATTTATTTACAAGTATTTATAGATATGCAACTATATATGTACAACATATACATTGTTATGTTATGTAAAACTAGATATTTGTTAGGTATTTTAGAAAATTAACAAAGTTCGTCTGTCGAGGTTTCTGTATTGTTTATTAATACAATAATAATAATGCGTGATATGTTAAAAATAACATATGTTTTTCCACACATTATTCTTTACTATTATATTTCTGTATTCCTTATGTTCGTCGACAAAAGGAACCTGAAACTGATTTACAAACTCTACGAGACGTTCGTCGTCATAATCACTAAATCCCTTTTTGTTAAATGGCATTGTTTCAAATGACTGTCGCGTCTGAGGCAGTATGATTCCTTCTGGAACGGTCGAAGATGCAGGAGTATAGATAGGTATGACGTCAAACCTTGACTGCCGAGCAGTGCCAGAGAAATATGTCCCTACCTATTCAGTCAAAGTAGTATTAAACTGCCAGCAAACATTAGCCGCAACCGCGGGCAGTAACAGCAAAAGTCTACCTTTAGAGGTATTTACTGTACCCGATTCTTCAAATACTTAATGTTATTTTTTTTTAGACTGGTCCGATACATCTTATTTCATGAAGCTACTTATTTATGGTTACGGGAATAAATACAACGCGTCCCAGACCATGACTCAACTTAAAAAAATCCTTAGTGGTTTTGCGAATCTTAACCCCTTCCCAATGGTCTTCAGCAAGAAGGCTCAGTATCTGATGCATCGAGGATGCGGTTTATATTTTATGATTGATCAATGTCTCCTTCATTTTGGATAGAAAAAAATGTTTTACTGATGAAAGAACATACCTGAAAGGGAATGGACATGGTCATGATGGTGTAGACGTAACAGGAGAGGATGTAAGCCACCAATGCCATCAGAAATACATCGTAGAACAGGTTAGCCAACCTCCAGATCGAAAAACTCTTCTTGACCCAAGGAGTCGGCATGCCGCAACTCCTCAGCCCGGTCAGCAGTGGCCTGTTAAAATGATATCATTGGCTTTAGAATGGAAATTAAGTAAAACTGAACAGAATTACATTACTGGAGAGGAAATACTATCATTACAATTTTAGTAATTTTTAGATTATCTTGGAGAATTTCTGAATCAAAGAACATTCAAGGGTTGAAAATTAAATCAATAAATGGAATCCAAGTTTTTTCTCGGATTCATATTTTTAACTCAAAAATATCATTGATAAATGTATTTTCCTTCCTTAATTAAACATTGAAAGTTTAAACGCTTTCCTATTCACTCCGTTTTTTCCGTAAATAATCAAAAGTCTGATCGTGTTTATGAGATTATAAGTGACTAGTGACTAGACTACCCAAGCGAGAACTCTCGCATTAGACATTTGTCTATCTTCTCCTTAATGCAATCGAATTATAAGCTAGTTATATTGGAGAAGCATGTTTCTTCTTATAATGTTAGAAACAATATGAGTCGCTTATTTCCAAAATGAACCCTAATTGATTTTTTCGGAAATTGATATAAATATTGATTCGTATGTTAAAGTAACGAAGGAATTAGATGGTGTTGTTATTTTTTTCCCGAAACGAGTCTAAATATTAGAAAAAGTGGTTTAAAAATACGTAAATTTCCAAATTGTTCCAAATTTTGTTCCAGAATGTTCCTAGATTACAACTTTATTTCATTCCAAACCGTGCCTCAAACCACAGTAAAGTGGGACATAAATCATTATTTTCTTTCCAAAAGGGACCCTAATTTTCAAATCAATCAACAGGTGGTCCTCTCTTCTGCGTTTTTTTTTTTTTTTCTGAAGACTGTAAATTAATTATTTCTTGTTTTAATTCGCGTAGTTTTTCTGTGGTTGATAAAGCGTTTTTCGCATTTTATAAAATTTGTCCGTCCAGATGATTTAACCTTATCGAAATATTTCAACCGACAATTCTTTACCACTCACAGTCGATGTTATTTTCGTTTGGTGCTTCGTAAAGGTTTTTTTTTTTTTTTATATTTTGTGAAGAAGCCAAAAAATAAATAATTTAATGATATCAGATGAAAGAAACGTGAGAAATGTGACAATGACCGAAATCCTGATAATGACACAAATTTTAGCTGATGAAATAATTTTTGACGAACTATTATAATCTGTTTACTGAATACTGTTTTTGTTTTTGAAACTTAAATATTAGTATTATTTATTTTACAGGGAATTTTTTTTTATGTATTTTTTATTGTGATATATTTTTTATTGTTCTATTATTAATACTCTTGATGTTTAGTCTAATTAAAAAAAAATACGTTTTGTTTTATCTTTTCATTTTTAATCTTTTCATTCGAATAATAATAGTAAATAAATTGATCTTATAGCACCTTTATAACACAGGAAATATAAAATTATTGAAGTTCAATGTCAATCTTTTTTTTCGTTCCAAAACGAACCCTAATCAATTTTATTTGTTGCAAAACCGGCCTTAAAGTTTAATTTGTTCCAAAATCGGCCTCATTGAAATTTAGATACTCTTTAATTAATATTAAAATAATCAAGGATTTCTGAAAATATGTGCTACAAATGAAGATTTGTTTACTTTATTTAAAAAAAAAAAAATGGTTTTGATATCATCATTGGAATAGAAAATATAGATTTTCCCGTTTCCTGAAAATTTGTCAATGATGATTAGGGTTCATTTTGGAAATAAAAGATTCATATAATATATTCGCATGTTAGAAATAATTAGCATGAAATTTTATTTAACAAACACATTTGGTAAAACAGCATAGTTTATAATGATCATGTTGAAGTAACAGTTTAATTAATAGGTAAGCTAAGCAATAAGACTCAGCTATACCATTTTCTATGTGTAGTATTCATATTTAACAATAGGTACCTTTAGGGTTAGACATGGGAAACTTATTTAAAAGTGTTTGTATACAGACCCAACTTGCTTTTGCTTGTTTAAAGTTGCCATGACAACGGCACTTACGCAAAATGGCATAGGACCCGAGCGGACCTATATCGTGCGAAAAAGGTAGGTTTTTGAGCTTTTAAACGCTGGAACAATACGATTCCAAAGGAACGTATGTGATCTTGATACCCGCGTCAAAATTTTTAAAACCCAACTTATCCCTTCTCGATCCGCCGATTCTCAGTCGTCAAAGCTTTGAAACCTCTCAGTTTTTTCATCACTTTTATTTAAGCCCTAGTAAGAATTTAAGACTTGAAATTAGGATTCGTCACTTATCCATGAAATTCCCTTTCTTTTGATACCTCACCCGTCAAAATCCATCGCTCCTGAGAGCCGGAAAAGGGATTAATCCTACCGTATTAATATATAGTAGTGATTTTGCAACTGTCATCTGGTTTCATTTAGATGGAAAAACTAAATGAACGATGAATAAATTAAATTAAAAATACAGTATTCATGAAAATTTGTAAGCTATTAATCGATCCTAAACGAAGAACTCAAAATACAGCTCTGTATCCCAAATATTTCATTGAAAAAGATTTTTCCCTTCCTAAATTTGACATCGGAAGATAAAAAAAATTTCTATTCACCAGGTAATCAAAAATCTGCTTGCAATTTCAATGATCTAGTGCCATCTAATATCATTAAGATAAAACAGACACTTTCTATCAGTATAAAACAGGTTTAAATAATATTTATTTTATGTATATTGTCCATGGTAAAACCTTGTACTAAAATATTGGGCGCATGGTTGCTAATGGTAAGAGGACTAAAATTAAAATTGTATTTAATAATTGGACAATTTTTTAATCGATTAAGATTAATTGCGAAAAAACGTTCCGTCATTCCGTTTCAATCTAACCTTCTCGCTTTGAATTTTTTTAGAAATTTTAAATTAAGTTCTTCAGATAGGCTTTGAAAATGTTCTGGACAATCCTCGTACTTATTTGGAAAATGGCTCAATAAGGATTCCAATTTATTCACACCTGAAGATAAGCAGATATTCAGGAGCTCTTCCGGCTGTCTGTCCTCTCCTTCAAGAGTTGCACTCGTCAAAAGTTTAGTTAAGTCATAATTAATCAATAAATAAAACAAAAAATAGCTGTATCGCGTTTCGGGGCAGAATTTTTCTTATTTTTAATATTAATTCCATCTTATCTGACATTATAGTTATCATTTTAACAGTAGCTATCACATTACGTAATTGCATATATAAAATAAAAAATACCCTACAAAAACACATTTGTAGCTATATCTCGCTTGGGCGCAGAACTAAATTATGGTTTTTCTACTGAAAACCTTAATTTAAGGATCAAACTATTTTTTGATGACAATTTTTTTTTGGTCTACTCATTGAAAAAATTTCTATAGCGAAATACGCGTTACGCTTCGTCCAAAGCGTAGAAATTGATGCATCGTTTTAAAATGTTCATGGTAAAATCTAGAAACAAAACTAAAATTTTACGCACACTTCGCACTCAAATATATTATTTATATATTGAGATATGCAAATAAATTATAATTTTGAAGACATTTTTGGAAAAATCGTAAAAAATCAGCAAGTTGTGATATAAACCTCTATATTTTCTTAAACTTATCTAATAAACAAAGAGAAATACAGAAAATATTGATATATACAAGAATTATTAGTAAGAAAATTTTTTTATGAAAAATACAAAAAGAATTATAGATTTTTATCAAATTAAATTTAGCTAAAAATTTGATAATCTAAACATTTAAAGCAAATTTACTTAGGAGTAAAATGACCTTGAGATGGCTGCTCTATCATAAATAGAACGACCAGGGCGGAGTTTTGTCCCGAAAAAAAGCGTTTTGAACCAATGTGCGCCGGTTCGAATCCGGCGTGGGCGGGTTGAAATTTATTTCGTGGCGGCCCCACATAATGAAACTCTGGGTAGAATAGGTTGATAACCTGTAGGATAACCCGTCCTGTCTGCCATGATAGGATAGGAAAGGAAGTTAAACCCCAATAAAAAAAAAATATAAGAAAAAATCAGGTTAGGTTAGGTTGATAGGTAGACAAGGTTTGCTGTGAAGGGGTAAACATGTGACAGGCACTGAAAACTATCACGCCAATATGGCATCTGCCATTGCCATTTATATCAGGCAATATAACAATTGCCTGCCTTTAATCTTGCTTTTATTCATTCTTAACTCTGAGCGGTTGTAGGGAAATAATCTCTTTGGTGGGCGATGACTCAAGAGTGATCATGGAACAGCCAGACGCTTTCAAAGATATCGATTAATCCTTATTCCTAATAATTAATCGTTCATCGATAATGAAACATTCAAAATCCTGCTAAAGGAATAAAGAACTGAAGAGAGAATTTAACTTTGAATGATATATATTATGGATGCGGCCACCAGAGACCCCTGTTTCGAAAAACCTTTTACATTTTTAATGTCTTCCCAAGAACTGAATTCATAATTAGTAGAATATTCGCTTACTTTACACCGCGTAAATACATGGTGTTAGGTGAACTGATGAAACGAGGTGAATTTTAATGTTCAACTCCTTTATCGGGAAGGAATCATTTAGTGAGGAAAATTTAAATAGAATCAAACATATTCCTACAAGAATAAAATATAGATCTAATATGTACCAGTGTATCCAGGATTTCCTTTGGGGAGAAGGGGGGGTCCATCCAATTATATACTTTAAAGAAACCCACCCCAACCAGGGATGTAAGAGATAATCGGAGGAGAGGACCCAGAAGACCCCCTGGACTCCCCCTCTGGCTACGCCACTGTCCCAGTACTAACGTGCCAGTGTTTACTTTCATATACGTATATATGAAATATTTTATAAGGGAAAGTATTGCGATCGTGAAAAATTTCGAATGAAAGTTTTCATCGGAAATACACATTTTAAGGATATATCGTCTCACCCCCTCTTCCTCCTACTCTCCCTCCCCCCTCTCTCCGAAATGTACGGAAAAAAAAATTAAGTTTGTATTTTGAATAATATTTTTGGTAATTTTTTATCCACTTTTCATGCTTATTCTTAAAACTTCTTAAAAATTCACAACCCGAAAAAAAAATTCTTCGTACGTCCTTGATAACATTAAGACAAGTAGAAAAATATTTATAAAAAGCAATAGATAATTTTACTTTAGTAATTTTATTTAACAAGTGAATGCAAATTGATGCAAAAGGAAATATAATAAAAACACAAAATCGAATTATCGAGTCGGAGAAGGCAAAGTTGTTCTTTTTAAGGAACTGTTATTTTTTGGGATAGTTCTTCGTTCTGAACTAGTTCAACTGAATCTGATATTTCATTAAAATTAATTCTTGAGATGTGAAAAGATTAATATAAGGTAAGGTAGTGCGTTCATAGGGCAATTGCGTTCAATCGGCTTATAGACGGAGTAATCTTAGTAAAATAGAGTTAAAATGTTCAGTAAATGTTGTTTATTTATCATATATTAAGATTATAATTTTATTTTAACAGTATTTGAATAATATTATACTATTTAGAGACGGTGTATGCACTAATACCAGTAACTCCTTACGTTATGTAAAGTGTAAATATGGTTTAGAAAAAAATTAAACATTGTAGAAGGTGTAAATAAAAATTTATTAAAAATAACGACTTACATGTGAATATCAATGTACGTGAATACTATTCTATTATACCATTCGAAAAATATTATACACTTTCAAATATTAACCATTGTATGGAAGAAAAAGAATTTTAGATTAGTTTATTAGCAATCTAAAAATTGACATGTATTTATATTTCAAATTTAAATATGACGCACTTGATCAAAAGGAAATAATAAATCAATATAATCAAAACTCGAACAAAGAGTGTTTGAACAAAAAGAACCAAGTGAATCAGAAGATGGGGTGAACTAAAGGACCGATTGAACTACAAAGACCGATCCGAACTAGTTCCTTTTACTGAACTAGTTCGTTCAAGAACTACACATGCCTAGTTAGAGTTGAGTCAACTAGACAGGGAGTGACTGTGAGCGGTGCACATGTGCCGGATCTTCGACCGCCTAGGCGTTTCAGTTGCCCTCGTGTGTAGGGGGAGAGGCGGCTCCTTTCTAAAGGCCCCCTATTCGTTCTATCAAAGTAACCACTCACAGATTCCTCTGAGCTAGTTGGCTCCGCTCAAAATCAAAGGGGAGACAGTCGGTAACGAACAGTCAAATAACATGGAGAGGTTATTTTCTTCTTTCAAAACTTTCAATGTTGAACTTTTTATCGAAGAAGTAAGAAATCGGCCGACAATATGGGACAGGCGGTGGGATGATTACAGCGATAAATTGAAAAGAAATGATTGTTGGAGAGAAGTCTGCCGTTCTTTATTTCCCGATTTCGATAGCATGGAGCCCTCAAAGCAATCTGCAACAGGTAACAACATTTCATTTATTAACTTGTTTTTTATAGTAGGTTTTTTAATGAATTATTTTTTAAAATTTAAATCTAAATGTTTAAGTTTTTAAATATATTATTAATAATATATATTTTCAACTATCCGTCAAAAACGATTTTGTTTTTAATATTATATTTGTTAATTTTATTACATATATTTCACTGATAACGTTTCGGTGAAACTCTTTAATCTTCGGAACCTTAAATAAATTTTAAATTTTTTAAAAGTTTATTTCATGGATTTTTTTTTACATTAGGTGTCAAAAATGATATTGGCTAAGTGTTCACTATTAGAATTCATACACGCATCTTAGTTATCCAAACACAATGCCAGATCAGTCGCCGAAAATATTCAGCTCCTTGGTCAAAATCCTAGAGCATATACCGCACGGCACGATTTAAAAGAAAGATTCGCGCCTATATCACTTGAAAATCCAGTTGGACACAGGAATCCTGGTGACTTGGAATTCCGTTTTGAGAACTAATATGCGTGCATTAATTATAATGAAATGGAAAATTAATCATTTTCTTCACCTAATGTAAAAAATCCAATAAATAATTATTAATTTCTTAAAAAGTTATTACAGACTCAAATAGGTAAGGTACTTTTGGCCCACCCTGCATATATATATATCCAGGAAGTAAAATAGTCGTCTGGAGGTTTGGTCCATGGACGGCCTGCTTTGGGGAAAGAAATATAGGTCCATGTGCGCCTGCTTACCCCGAACAGCCACAATCCGTGGATCTTGACCGATTTGTCACCCGAGAGAATCGGTGGGAAGGACACTGCCGAATTGGCCCCAAAGGGATCGGTTATGGAGTTACGGATAGCCAGCCGCTGCACCATGGTTCGTAGCAACGTGAGGTTGGGTGACCTCCTTCAGGCGGTCTGTGCTCCCGCAAGCAATAAATGTCTGTAAGACCACCACATCGCGCGGCCAAAGATCTCCATGGTCTAAAGTGTCAAAAGAAAAAAATATATATATATAAATATATATGATATATATTTTACGAACCATACATTACTTACGAAGTTAGGTATATAATAATTATCTGATTGCCTACAATTAAATCATTCTCCTTCTGTAAATTATACAATGAAATATCTATTACATTCGTACAATTTTCATTATAATCGTAAGGAGCTTTTTATTGACAAAAAAACTATTCTGAACATAGGCGTAACCTGCCTCTAACTCTTGGGGGAGGGCCCCGACTTTGATATGGGCGGCCCTGAGCCTAGAGTGCCTTGAAAGTGCAAACTGTCGAGAGGATTCCGGTCCAATTGCTCTAATGTTTCACCAATTTTGCTTTAAATTAAAATATATTTAACAACTTCTAAATTAGAAATAGAAAGTATGTCCCTCAATAACATTCAAAGTTTTGTTATTAATTGACGATGCGCGTAAGCACTTCTAACTTTTTTGTGCGTGTGTTTCAGTGAAAGAACTCAGCAAAAAATGGAAAAACTTGAGGCAATGTTACAAAAGGGAACGAGACTCTCAACATCCCAAATCGAACTCTGCGAAAAAGAAGAAAACACAGTACGTTTACTTTGATGTCTTATCGTTCCTTGCTCCCGTTTTCAACACCAAAACAAATTCTTCAAATGTTTCTGATGGGGAAGAAGAAGAGGAGGAGAAAGAAGTTGAGGATTCATCACAATTACAAGCGGTGGGTGATCATGGGGCCAGCCAATCTGTAGCAGTGAAATCCTCCACAACAAAGAAATCTTCGAACAGAAAGCGTGGAACTGAAAACTCTGCGGTAGAGGTTTGCCAAGTTTCAAAACAAATCTTGGAAGATAGTATGGCAGCAGAAAAGAAGCAGGAAGAAAAAGATGACGATGAGACCAATCAATCTGCTGCAGCGAACTCGCCCACATCAAAGAAATCTTCGAGTAGAAATCGCGAAACTGAAAATACTGTGGCAGAGGTTTGCCAAGTTTCTAAAAAAATCTTTGAAGATAGAATGGCAACTGAAAAGAGGCAGAAAGAAAAAGATGAAGAAGATGAAGACAAACAATTTATGATGTCTCTGTTGAGCTACACTCGGCCAGTTAAAGGGATCCACAAACTGAATATGCGGTCAGAGTTTCTCCAAGTCGTAACTAAATATTACGATATGAGTATATATGCACAAACTCATGAAACTCCATTTCAGCCGCCAGTGCTTAGCAGGTTCACTCGTACTCAGTTTTCCCAGCACCCCAATGCTTCGTTTCCTGCTCTATCTCCTCGATCATCTTCTTCAGTACCACCATCTCCAAATGTTCAAGTAGACCAAAATGAAAGCAGTTACCAATCCTCATCTTTATCCATCTCTCGCTCTGATCATCATTTCGCACCGCCTCAAACTAATCGATTTAAGCCTTCTGTATCCTCACCTCAACCCTGATCTCATTTCAGAAGGTATAATCATACAGATACGCCATTGAAGAATATAAGAGTAACATAGTCACAGTTTTTATTTTGTAATACGATTTTGCGTTTTTACCATGTATACTTTTGCACCAATTTTTATTCACTAGTGTTTAAAATCAAGCAATAAATAAAGCAATTAAAGTAAAATTAGATTTCATTTTATTTATATATTTTCACTTACTTCTGTATTTATGGCCAGTCTTTCTTTGGATGGTATAGTACCCCTCATCTATATTGGATCATACTGTGCATCTCTTAAGAGGATGATTAAGATTTAAATAATTGATGAAATTATCCTCATTAGTAAGCAGTTGTGGATATAACTAGGATACATCCCTGTTTCTCGAAGAAAAGGATGAACCTACATTTTCCTTCGACGTGGTTTCCTCGATGATTATGATTCTGTAAATTAGCTAGCACGAAAAGTACACCTGTTTCTTCTGCTTCTATCACTGTAAGTACTGTTGTAAAAAGAAGTTGATTGCACTATAGTCCGTTCGTTAAGAGAATGCCGATTAAATGTAACGAACTATTAATCTAACTTGGAACACATTGGAATTTGACTCAAATAAAATACAATAATCGAAACAAGACTAAAGAAATTAAGGTACTTGTGGGAGAGAGAGATGCGAGAAAAGGAGTGGCGAGTACCGAAGAAAGGAAGAAAGAACAACGGAAAGAATCAGGAAAAGGTGGGAAGAAAGGAAGAAAGAGAGAAGGAGTATGAAGGGAAGTGAAAAAAATGATATTCGCATAATATCTAAGGCCGTTCCGTGAAAAAATAAAATAAAAAATAAATAAAGTAAAATAATATAAAATTAACTTACCATTTAGGCATTCTCATCTAGAATATGTGTGTCTTTCGTCTTGTTTATTCATGTTGTGCCACAATACTCAACGGTATTCTTTCGGCGAACGGACTGTAGTTGCCTCATGTGAACAAAATCCACTATTGTCTTCACTCTTGATTCAACTATTTGAGTGTCTCCTGGGCAACTGAGTTGAATCAACTAAACCGCCTCGCATGAAACAGGCCTAAGGTTGAACTGAATTCGACGAAACTTTGTAGCATGATTTTTCAAGAAATAAAAATTTTTAACGAAAAATATTAAAATTTCCAAAGTTATTCTATTACATAATGCGTATCTTAATTATAATTTCAATGAAATGATTTAAACCCTTAAACTTTATAAACTTTATTTTCTTTTGAACGACGTTTCGAACGAATTAGCTCATTTTTCTGTTCAGTACCATTTTTTATTCTGTGCTTTCGAAAATCGTTAGCCACGGGATGTACTTGCATATCTACTTAGACAAATTGGTGCGTTATTTGTAAAGTTGACTAGTATGGATATTGAAAATTGGTGTAGTAATCGGGTGCCTTCCACAACACATTATAGATTTTTACTAGTACATTCCCTCCCAAGCATCTATACCTGTCAAGATGTAGGGAGATCCTTGCGTCTGTTCATGTAAACATTATTTTCACTTCCTTGTACGAAGTAAAGGAAGTATTGTAATCGCGAAAATTTTCGGTTTTCAGATTTATACGGAAATATCCATTTTGACCATCCCTGAATCCATTTTGACTAATTTCGTCGTGGCGTCTATATGTACGTACATTCTTATGTTCGTATTTAGCATAACTCAAAAACGGTTAGCTGTAGAAAATTGTAATTTTGTATTTAGGATTGTTGTAAAATCTAGTTGTGAACCTCCCTTTTTGATCACTGCTTGATTACCGGAAGTGGTACTTTACTTGAAGGTCATAATTGATTTCCATCAAAATGTATATTAAAATACTATACAAAACTTCTCAAATTTAGTATTTATAATTTATATATTGATTTAAATAACATCCTAGATTTTAGAAAAAGAATAAATTAGAAAACCGGAAGCGGTACTTTACTTGAAGGTCATACTAGACTTTCATCAAAAATTATATTAAAATGTAATGTAAAACATCTCAAATTTTGTTAATAGGACTTTTATATCGATATAAATGTATTTAATTTATTTTGGTTAAAATTGGTGAGCCGAAAAGGGTACTTTACTTGAAGGTCATAATAAGCTTACATCAAAAATTATATTTAAATTAAATACATAAATCATATGTTTCGGTAATAAAAGTTACAAACGCAATTCGGTTTCCAATCTAATTAAACATTTTTATTACTTGTTTTAAGTGTTAAAATTGAGTATAAAATATTGGTTTTTCTCCCCATTTGTGAGATCAACAAGTCTGCAGCAGGAGAATAAGATATTAGTTAAGTGGGTTTTTCCGCTTAAAATGTCGAAACTGTCCATTTATAATGCTTTAAACAGTGATATTGACAGTTTTATTGTTGTCACAGAACATGAAGAAATATCTTGGAAACTAGTTACCTACTGAAGGAAAACGACATGTAATAACGGAATGAGACCTCCAATAACAAGAGTGTGTGTGTCAATAGATGGATGTCGGGACGCCGAGTGTCGTTTTTACTGTAATCTTCGAAAACTAGTAACCAAATTCAGTATCACTTTTTGAGCCACCGATTTATAATTTAATAGGCGTATAAGGAAGCCATGTGTTGCCCAAATCAGATATTTTTTAATGGATTAGTTTTTGAGAATGTCTAATTTTTGTTTTATTTCTTATTTGTTGTCCTTATGTACTAATAAAAAGAGTAAAAAGTAAAAAGTTAAATTATTATTATAATCGGAAGATTCTAAAAGCAAAACTTTATGTATGTCTAATATCAGTAAGTTTTGTTAAGAGGTATACTCATTATTACATGGAAGATTGTATATATTTTAGTATATTTATATTTTTTGGAGCATTGTAATAGAAAAAGATGATTATTTTATTAATTTTTGTTAGTGATCTAAGATTAATAACTAGGAAGTGGCATTAAGGCCAACTGCGGGCTAACGGTAAAGTAGACTAAGCCCTAATGTTTGGAATTGTAATTGAAATTATTTATAAATAATAATTAATAAACATTATTTTATTCCATTATTCTAGTATTCTAGTATTCATTATACAGTGATCCGCTTGAACGCGATTATAGGTTAAGTTATATTTCGAATGGTGTTAATGTAATCCATCAACTCGAAGGTGACATTTAATCGAAATTATACTGTACTTTCCTAATCTAGGAACAGTAGGAACATGGCTATAATGTTCAATGTGCTGTATCTTTTTTAATAATGGTCCGGTTTTGATATTTATTTTTTTGTTTTGTAGAGAAATTGGATACCTTTCAAATGAGTATTTGTATAATTAACAAAAAATGTATCCTTCTCCAGTTATGCGGAAATAAAATATTCTTTCCGTCATTACTTTTTTTTCTTCTTTTCTCGGAGATGCTGAACGTTTTTGGATAGTTAAAGGGTTTTAAGGAGTTGACTTGAGGTAGGTTTCATTAAAATCTTCTGAGTCGTTTTGACGCTACCCTCTATGGATGAAATGGTTTTTCGGTTAGTTCGCAGCCGATATAACGCACAGAGTGATCAATTTATTACACAGGCACAACGAGTCTAAACCTTAAAAAAAAAAAGTAACAAAATCGGTTCACTCGTTCAAGAGATAATCGTGGAAAAGTCAGAAATAAAGAAACAGAGATTTACCTTAACATGAAAATATGTAAACAATTTTTATATTGTGCACTCCTACACGACAATGCCTATCCAATGATGTATCTATTTCCTCCCTACTATGCATACAGGCGGAGTAATCGGTACAAAAAAAATGCTTATCTACTAATATATAGATTATATATTTTTATTTTATATTTTCAATTTTTTTTTAAATAAATATAGTCAGTTGACATCCGCATGAAGGATCAATCTAATGAATTGAAAAAACTAGGATTAAACCCTGCATTTAAAATAGAAAAAACCCTATCCCTATCTTCTCCTAAAGAAAAAATAGACCCTTTCCAAAAAAGCGGAGTATACGAGCTAAATTGTAATGATTGTTCAGCCAAATACACGGGAAAAACTAGAAGATCGCTAAATCAGAGATTAAAGGAACATATACGTGCATATAATAATAAAACAGAGAATTCCAACTTTGCAATTCATTTAAATGAAAAAAAAAATCATAAATTCATCAAAGACTCAGGAGTTAAATTAATACATCACGTTGAAAACAGTATCAAATTAAATATATATGAAGCACTTGAAATAATAAAATCCTTCAAATCCAATCCAGATTTTGGCTTAAATGGCCAAATAAATATCTCCAATAGTCCAATTTTAAATTTATTCTCATCTATAACAGAAAAACCAATTATTCACCGGCATTACTGGAAAAACCCCGACACTTAACCCGTTTACCTATAACCATCCTATCCACTTTTCGTTCATTGCTAGTTCAGTGCGAGAACAAACCAGTACAAACTTTTCTGTTTGATATAATCCATTTAAGCCTTGGTGAGTACCAATAAGTATTTGATTTCTTGTCTTAATTAAATTCATAATTCATAAATGTTTTATAATATTTTGAAGTGCTTATTTTTGAATTGAAGATGAAGATGAATGTATAACATTCGAAACTAGCTTTCAATCAAACAAATTTATACAAGTGGCGAATAATTTATCAATTAATAAAAATAGTTTAAACCGAAAGTAACAGCCAACCAAAGTTCGAATAGGCGGAACAGTAGCGTGTAGATAGGTTTGTTTGCTAAGCGTTTACACGTTTGCCGTTTATTTGGCTTGGGCTTGCCATAGTTTGGCATCTTTACGTAGTCCAACAAGTGCAGTAACGACGGATTATCCAGCAGATAATCAACTTATTCTTACCAGGGATGAGGTCGAGTTTCATTCCTTTTGAGTAACAGCTGTTTAGATTTTACGTGTAAGCCAAAAAAACTTGTTAAATATCTTGTCATTGTCTCTATAATCCTCCTATGTGACCAAAAATCAGTTATGTGGTTTTGATTTGATGGGTCTTTTCCGTTTCGAGTACCGCAGTTACTAACCGATGATTTCTGTGATAATGTCTATTATTTTGCATGCTTAATTTTAAACATCTGATGCTATTATCAACTAACCTCGTTACATATTTTGTTTACACTCCAAAGTTCTAAATTCGGGTAAAATGAATTTCTCTACGCTTGTTACTGATTTTAATACCGAGGATAGTTGTGTTCCTTATTATATGGATCACATATATGTTATATGGCGCACATACTAATCGTGTTGAGGGATTGTGGGTGCTTGCCAAAAGAAAAAACAAGTTATTATGTGGTACATCAAGAAAACTACTCGGCTCCGACATGTGTTGAGTTCGTGTGGAGGCAAAGATACAGGAATGTGGACCGTTTTCAGAAAATAATTGAGGAGATGAGGCATTTTAAACCTGAAGATTTGGATCTATAAAGCTTTTTATATTGCATATTTATTTTATGGTTTAACAATGAATATAAATGTTAATTTTTATTGGTCATTGCATACATTATTAATAACCTAAAATTTAGCATCATATGTTATACTAGTTTTGTATCACATAAATCACAGGTTAGAAACAATTCGGAAAAGACCCAATTTTATTAAAGACAAAATTTTTATTCTAGCAAAGAAAAAATTGCAACGGACAGCGTATGTAGGAACCTTAGACAATTTTGAACACTGGACATTGATTAAAAATATTTTCCTGCATGACTGGAGTTCCCTATTTGCATTCAACTTTTTCTATACCTTAATGATATTCCCATCAAATAATAATCTAAACCAGTTATTGATTTGATATTGTATTCAAGATTCTTGGAAATAAGGGAGATTTTTGGTAATGTAATGTTTTTCGTTTACAAGTCTATGTAAAGTGGCCGATAGTCAGCGTAAATTTTAGCTGTTCGGATCGGATGAACCCAACAGATTTATGGATTCAGATGGAATAATAAACGGGTTTGAGTTGTATGGATACCTGAAGTGGATTGCGAAGCACGGAGGGTCCATGGTGGTACTGCGTCGGAGGGCACCGCCACAAATTAATTAAATACTCGTTAAAAACCACTCATTATTGAGGCACAAATTGCCGGATCAGCCCTTTTCAAACTTTCATGAAATTGTAGCCCTCGCCGCATTTTTAAATTCACCCCTTTTCATTATGAATGGTTAATATTGGTTCAAAGTGCCAATTAACTCTGACACCTTATTGGTCGGCGATAGTCCAATCAGACTGCGCCTTCGTCTCGACCGACCGCTCCTGGATGGAAACGTCACCATATTCTTTGATTGTCATTTATTTGTGGGATTCAAGTATTGAAATAGTCTATCTCGTTGGGTTGATGCACATATTTAAGATGAATGAGCACTTCTAGTTCAGGTTTGACGGATTTTCAACTACCACCATCTTTACTTAAAATGAAACAGCTTCTCAGGCCTACAAAATACAATCATTTTAAATTAAAGACGAATTAACATCACATCCTTAATGAGTGCCACAAAACGAACTTTTTTTTTTGTTGCTTGTAAAGCTTCCAATGGAGTAGATTTCTTTGAGAAAAATTATGTCATATTTTTATTTCAATATTTACCGGAGTAAAAAATTATTTTAGTTGAGCTATTGTAAGTTTACTAGTCGAACATAATGCTTTCCTTCAAACTATGATTAGATAGTAACTTTATACAGACTGCTCTGTTAAATATTTCAGAGGTGGGTGAAGCCCTATCTCCTGACATTGAGCTATCTGGTTCTATTTGAAGACAAGATTTTTCAACAGAACACATGTTATTTGTTAAAGAAGACACTCTTTCTACTGGTGCACTTGTACGCGGGAGACACATTGCAAATCCTTGCAAAAAACTTTGAGAAAAAACGGGATATTTTTGGAATCTGACGGGACACCTTCAAAAGCCTTAATTAACGACTATACCGTTCAAAACGGGATGTATGTCCACCCTCAATATTATTTATAGAACTTTATTATCAGAAATTATCGAGCATTTTATAAATACATTACTGCAATAGCTTATACAGACATTGATTGGTACATGAGTATTATGCGGTCGACCACACGTTCAATTGGTCTTGGTTATTACCTACACTACAGTTATGAAAATGTTATAACCTTTATCTGTTCTGTGTTTTGTTTATTAATCTTATTTGGGCATTAATAAGTTCGGTGTTTCGTGATATTTTTCTTCTGTTTTTTTTTTTTTTATGGCAAATGGTAAAAAATCGGGAGTCACTTTCTAATGAAGAGAGTGCAGTAAAGTATTTTCAGACGTTCGGAATAGCAGAAAAAAAACTACATATATATATATATATATATATATATATATATATATATATATATATATATATATATATATATTTTTTTTTTTATTACATAAATTACATTTCTTCATCATAAAATTAAGTAGGGTGGACAAATAAATCAATAAAATAAAAAGTTAAAAGAAATAAAAAAAAAAATAAAAATATCATACGCACCTTTTCCGCCACTCGGTTTAATCCATGTGCCAAGTAGTATGGACCATGTTTGGAAAGAAAATGTTTAATGCTTCACCGGCTTTAACCATGTAGGGTGCTGTATCCCTTACAAACAGAACTTTTTCTTGAAATGGTGTAAAATGGTTATAAAATAAACATGCAATTTTATGCAGTAAAAACATTTACATAAAAAAGTTAAAAATGTGCGATTTCATGCAAAATAAAATTAATATATGTTCATCACATAATTCGTGTAAATAAATTGTTCTTAATGGATTTCAAGCCAGCAGAAAAAAAGTGCAATTGCATGAGAATTTGGGCTCTAAACATGATATTTCCATTGCATAAATAACTAAATTTAAATTGTGGTAAGACCCCAACATCAACTTGAAAGAATTAATTGTTTTTATCTCTTGATTGAGCTTATTGAGAGGAAGTCGACTGCTGTGATAAAATTAAAACTGTAATAATTTTAATAATCCCAAGGAAATAATTTCATTTTATTTTTTTTAAATAAAGTCATTTTAGTAATGAAATGTAATTTAAATTTAATTTTGATTAACACCGGAACATAAATGATCTTGAATACAAATAAGACACCTGTAATCACTTAAAAAACTTTAAAAGTATTTTTGGGAATTGTAGCTTTCCTGGATGCACTTGCTACCAAAGCATAGGATTTATATTCACTAACTTTGCAGCTGCCAATAATATATTTATGTTATTTAGTTAATATATTTATGTTATTTATAATTATATAGGAATAATTTATGACTTCTTTCTTTTGATGGAAATTAAATTGTTAAAAAAATTTAAGATACCACCTTTCTTACAATAGGTAGGATTATCCTTTTAACTTGGCATTATGTAAGCTTGTATACAATTATAATCAAATACAATTATTTGAAATAAATCAAATCTTTCACTTATCAGAAAATATAGATCTTCATTAAAGAATAGAACAAAGTTTCTTATTATTGTCTGATCCGAGCCAGTAACAACCTACAAGAATGGACATAAGGTTGTATCTGGAAATAAGTATTGATAAAAATAGAAATATGTAATGTAAAAAAATTGAGAAATTTTTACGAGTACTAAATTATTAGCTACATTAATAAGATCAGATCTCACTGGTTAGTGATTGGTATAACTTAGTCTCTTCTCTATTTCTCTCACTAGTTTTTTTTTTCACTTTTATACATTTAATTAATGCAATTCATATTTAATAAGTACAATTGAGGGCTATGATGCAATAACCAGATAAGTCCAAATTTTCCAATTCTCTTTTTAGTTGACGTCCGCCTGAAGGTATAGAAGGATCAATCTATCAATAAATTATTAGCCATTTCTATAATTTTGTTTTTATTGAAAACTATTTTCAAATGTTATACATTCATCTTCAATTCTAAAAACACAAAAATTCAAAGTACAGTTTGGTATTGTTATACATGTTAAATTAAATGTAATATAAAATATATTTATATTACGAAGGAATGAGATGGTTCGGGAGGTGACCAAAAAGTGGCAAACAAATAGCAAAAACTATTTATTAAGGAACCGACGTTTCGATCCACTTTGCAGGTCTTCTTCAGGGCTTGAAGCTTCAAGGGAGGAAGAATGACTTAGCAAAAAGCAAAGTTGACTTTGCTTTTTGCTAAGTCATTCTTTTTGACCGCCTCCCGGACCATCTCATTCCTTCATAAGTTCTACGGTCAACCATTGATTATTCAATATTTATATTACATTTAATTTAACATGTATAATAATGCCAAACTGTATTTTGAATTGCTTATTTTTTAATTTTTGTGTTTTTAGAACTGAAGATGAATGTATAACATTCGAAACTAGTTTTAATAAAAACAAAATTATAGAAGTGGCAAATAATTTATCAATCCTTAATTTTCTTTTTACCGCATTTTTTCCTGCGAACAATATAGCTGTTTCGATTGGTGCAAGAGCTAGATACCAATGTAATATCAGTCCTCTTCTGTAAGATAAATCATATGGGAAAGACTACATTACCAGCCAATAGAAACTTAGTTATCCATTGGTGTAAAAATCATGGCCAAAGTTACCTTGTTTTTGACACCTATTTTAATGAATGCATACTATCTTTCTTCTTTAAAAGTTTAATTCAGATAAGTTTGCTGATTTATTCAAAGTTTAATGGTAGACTTATCTGGAGTTTTATTATATTTTATTTTATTTAATTTTACCCTCACCCTCACAACAAAAAATTTGTGTGTCTGGACGTACCTGGTGCTTGTATCAAGACCCTCAATTATTTAAGAATAATCTGAAAAACTTACATAATTTTTTACACTAGCAGATTAAAGGGGATGTTTTGGACAGAACGACCTCTTCCCCTCTCCCCCCAAAACAAAAAAAATTGATTTTCCCATTTTTGTTTCTATGAATGATATGAGCCAAATAATTAAACAATTACAATATGTTATCTTTTTAAATTATTACATATAACAAAAATAGCTTTGTTAATTTAGAACTACAATTAAATTTTATTTATCGTGTTGTAACATTTGCATTATTGTAATTAAATTGTGTTCTGCTACGGCTACATTGTCCAACTTTTTCTTCACAGTGCCTTGCTTAAAATTATATCAATTTTTAACAGTACAAACAATAAAGAAATATAATTCAGACAATGGTGTCTATCTGAATGATGGATTAAAAACTATTATGTACTTCAGCTACTACAGGTAATCATTTGCCAATAAAAAATATAAAAATTTTCTCCCTATAAAAATAAAAATTGTTCCTGTAATTACCATATTAAAAAAAAAAAAAAAAAAAAACTTCCTGACTGAATTTCTATTGAATCAAGTTTACTGCTTGGAATGGTGTAAAAAACACAGTTTTGGTCAGTGACTTCCAAAAATTTCTCAGGAGAGGACCCCCTCTGATGCTAAGAAGTATCTCCATCCCCAGACTTCTGGAATTATTCCCAAAAATAAAATCTTGGATCCGCTTCTAATTTGTTATAAACCAGGTCTTACATTTATTTTGTGTAGATACTTACACAAATATAATTTTTTTATATACCAGCCATTATTATAACAAAATATTCTTATAGATTTCAATTATTTTAAAAGTAAAACATAGTTTGGAAGCTAGTAATTTCTTTCTCTAACTCAATTTTATTAATATTATTTATGATTTATATATTTGTTTAATATTACAATTTTTTTTTCAGGCTATAAAATAATTAATGCATAGTTGCTAAAGTACCTACCTAACAGGTGATATTCTTCTAGCTTTATTTACATAATTAACATAATAATAGGTTAAATTAGACAGATTCCTAACCAATATCCTAGGTCTCTCAAGTCAATTTTAAACAAACCGTCAACATTTCACCAATTTAGGAATACAAGATCATCATGGCTACAATGTTTAATCTTATTAGATGATACAAACCACAAAATAATTAGGGATTTGCTACTTCCCATGTAGTTGGTTACAAAAATACCCACTGTCTAAAAAATCATTTCTTAGCTTGTATTTTCAAAATAACAGAATTTATAAACACAAAAATTATATAATTCTAGGATTCGTTAAAATATATATCAAATCATCAAATTAATCGCAATACATTTTCACTGGCTGATCGATGATAGCAAAATATAGTTGCAAGGCAGGCGTTAGTTTAGGCGAGGTAAGAAAAATCTCAAGATACAGGTAAAGTCAAGTCACCCCGGTCGGGTGATATAGAAAATACGTGAGATTAAAACGGAAAAATCTTAAAATCTATCAGTGATACAGTAAAAGGAGATGCATCAAGACAGTATTATGGCCAAATATAATTTCAAATTGAGATAAAAAAAAAACTTGTATCCAGTAATGTGATAAACGTCAACAGGTTAATTATTAACTTTGAATTGAGGATTTTGTTTAAGGTTCTTCAAAAATAACCTAATTACAATATTGGTCTTTAATTTGTGTTTTATTTTCATTATTAATAATTATTATTACTTGTTATTATATAAGGCTTATTAATATAATGTTAATTAATATATATATATATATATATATATATATATATATATATATATATATATATATATATATATATATATATATATATATATATATATATAATGTTATTATATTATGCTAATATATAATTATTATTATTATTATTTTATGTGTGTTATTCATTGTATTGTGATTAAAGATTTTCTTTTCTTGACCTACTTATTTGTTTAATGTTTAAATTGGATAGAAATAATAACTGCAATAATTATAGAAATTCCTTGTCAATGATGTATTAAGTTGATTAGTTTGAGAATGATTCAGTTATCAGTTTCAACCTAAAGCACTTTTCTTATTTTCTGTTGGCTTCTATTCCACTTTAGTCTATTTTGGTTGGTTGTTGTCCTATTCCTAGTATGAAGACCTGAAGTATATTCGAACTGTTTCTTCCAATCTAAAAAGATAATTTTTAATGTAAACCATACAGTTTTACCTTTCTCCTAAGGTTATATAAAATTTATATTGCAAATGAAATTTGTTCAGTAGGTAAAGATAAATCTTCAAGAAACACAAGAAATATTTTGTGAGCTTCATCTCCAATATCAACCAACAAATTAATCAAAAAAACGCAAGCCATTTGGTATAGTGCAGTATGAAAACCTTAGAGTGCGAAGATGTTCATTTTAATTTCTTACTGACTGGAATTATCTTATTTTATTAAATCTTAAATTATCTTATTATTTAATCGGTAGCATAAATGTATTAATTTATTTATTTACATCTCTATCTTTTTAATATCATATT
Source organism: Rhaphigaster nebulosa (assembly GCA_948150685.1). Lineage (NCBI taxonomy): Eukaryota > Metazoa > Arthropoda > Insecta > Hemiptera > Pentatomidae > Rhaphigaster > Rhaphigaster nebulosa. Next base: position 4,539,246 of record OX411311.1, on the reverse strand, counting down.
TTTTTATTATGTACATATTTATAGATTTCCTATCATTTATTCTATTTTCATTATCCAAATATGTTCTTTTTATTTCTATTATTATTATTTTATTTTTGTAAATTTGTTTACAAAATTATCTTAACCTTTATATTAAGCAATATCATAACTAAAAATTTAAACCTTATAGCTACTATATTAACTATATAGCTATTATACCGTTAATATGTAAGAGAAAGTAGATAAATAACAACTTTCATATAATCAGTAAATAATTATAATAATATGAGAGTGATAATAATATGAGAGTGGTGTAATTATGCCAATGCAACACAATGGTGTACACTATATAAACGGATATCCTGGAAAACATTTCCATAAAAATAAAATATTATGTGAATTCTGTTTCAAACAAATGTTTGATATACAATTGAAGTATACTCGTTAAAAACAATATCTCTGTCCAATTTTTGTTACATCACTGGAACGAAGGCTGACCTTATTATGCATTATGAATACTTTTATACGTGAATAATTAAATTTATAATGGAAGATTTATTTATAATATATTTAAGATAATAGTGAACAATTTTCTATCTTATTACTTTATTAAGTATTTTACATTAAAAACAATGTTTTGTGACCATTAGCTACAGGGTTCAATCTAATTATTAACAACATATAAAAAATAAAAAAAATATTACACATTTAACATCAAATAACAATTAATATTATATAATTTTATCTAAATAATTATACCTTATAATTATTTTATCTAAATAATCATACCTTATATTTATTTTATCTAAATAATCGTACCTTATTATAAATACATAACAAAAATACATGCAAAAAATATAAATGAATATAACTGTGAACTTAGAACAGTTAGATATAATCATTTAGATAAAATTATATAGTATTAATTGTTAAGAAGTAAATTATGAAATATTTTTTTATTTTATATATGTTGTCAATAATTAGATTGAACCCTGCAGATGAAGCAAATGGGCAGGAAACATTGATTCTAATGTAAATTACTTAATAAAGTAACAAGGAGATTCATTACTGGAAAGTCCAAAGAGGACTTTGTCTTCTTTAAATTAAATTGTTTAATATTATATATTACTAAACATTATTATAATCTTCCTACTTAATTATTATAATCCATACTTAATTTGGATAGAAGACTATCAAGTACACTATTATTATGTCAATATATGAAAATTTATTTCCAGGAACATAACACTTTTAGCTCCTTTTATCTGAACCTCTCTGATCTATTTTATTGAAACTATCATAATTGGAATATATTTTCTTAATAATTGTGTTATTGCTACTAATTGTGTTTTTTTATTTCAAACCACCAACATAACAATTTCAAATATCTATTCTAATTACCTGAAAACAACCATTAGTCAATATTTTTATTTTCATAATTATTGTTTATTACTATTATTGTGGTTAAATATTGTCTATATCAACTTAGTGTCTACCAAGATGTTTTGTATCAGCTATATAATTCATGTTTTTAAAAAATATTTTTTGTAATTAGAGGAAAACAGTTGTAAAACATAGTAGCTAGCAAAATGAAAACTTCTACAACGTTAAAATGTTTGTCTATCTATCTTACAATTAATATCAACATTATTCTTTTAAAAACAAACAAATTTCCTCTTTATTCTTTCAACAAGTGTATGAAGTCATAAGAAGTACAGTGTCGCCAAAGACTTCAATTAAAAAAAATGTTAGATATATCATGTTTTACGAAAGACTGTCTCATAAATATGACCAACAATATATTTCTATTTTATTGTGCTTGACAAAGTATTGTTTTGTTTTTTAAATCAAATTTATATTGCAGCTCTATACTATAATAAGCTAATGATGTAGAATTTATATTTTAATTGTTTTTACAATTGAAAATATGTTGTGATACTCTTGTTTATTAATAAATAGCAAAGTATAAAATATAGTAAATAAGTGATTTTAACATATGAAGCCAATTTGCATTAACTACCTACAAAATTGTTAAATGGCATCCTAGTTAATTTAAATAAAATATGTATGATTTAAAATTACAATAGGTTCCTTCAGGCACTCACTTATATATCTTGGTTTCACCTGGTATTGGAAGACAATCAATTCAGACTATCCCTTGAGTCTACACTAGTACAGATTTTTTTCAGTTTATAATATTTTTTAAATTATAATAAATATTATCACTAATTAATTTAGGCAAATTAGAAATAATTGTGAGCAATTGAGGGAGCTGTGGTGCTATTATACCATTGAATACTTAATTTATGAACACAAAAGACATGTTTAAATCTACCAGAACAATACTTCTGCATAAATGCACCATAAGAATTAAATTGAAGATTCTTTTAATTTAACCCTAAAATACTAACCTTTCATCACTTCAAGGAAGCCAACCTGACAATTCTGGATAATACTCTTACAGGTATCATTAGAAGGCTCAATTCTTAGCAGTGCTTCCCTAAACTCTGATTCTTTGAACCACAAAAACACTATACCTTTCTGTTCATAACCAGGTGGGTCTAAATAAAACTTACCTTATGTCACTATACTTATGTTGATTAAACGAAGGTTTAGGATTATAAGTAAAAATTTGTTCATCATTTAAACTAAGGTTTAGTAACCATGCATCTGTGCAAAGGTTTTGTAATCCAAGTAGATTACTATTTCTAGTTAATTTTTCCATAATTGAGGGGATCTTCTGCAATAAGGAGGCAGCTCCACTTTTGTCTGATTTTTAGCTAGACCAGGTTACCAGTAAAAAAAAAATTGCTGTTTCTAATGATCCATAAAGTGAGTAGCTCCAGCCTTTAGTTCCAACATTTTCTGCTTGAAAGCAGCACCTCCACTTGACTTGATGCTACAAGAAGGTAACATACCTTGAACTGAAGATGAATGTATAACATTCGAAACTAGTTTTCAATAAAATCAAAATTATAGAAGTGACAAATAATTTATCAATCCCTAATTAGATTGATCTTTCTATACTATCATTAGGATGTCAACTAAGAAGGGTATGTTTTCTGGAGCTAATTCCTTATTGATATGATAAAAGGGACAAAAATTAACTCAGATATTTTTTTTTTTTTTTTTATAATTATAAAACTTCGAGGAGGCCCCTCACCTCCGATTCATTAGAGAAATCCTAATAGGAAAAGATGATCCCAGGTATGTATATAGATGATCCACCTTCAAATACTTACAGGTAGAATAAGGTAATGTATGTATTCTGAGTCATAGTTTTTACTGCATGATGTTATAATGTTACTAATTTTATGTTTTTTCTTTTGTTTGAGGGATCCGGAAAAAAAAAAAAAAAAAAAAAAACCAGATAATATTTAAAAAAAACAAGCAGAAAGTTTAATGTTCGAGAGGAGGAGATATTAAACTTCGGTAAGATTCTCAAAACCCTGTTTTAGATTAATCCGTAAATCATCACAGCAGGAAGTTCACTTAAAAAAAAGTACTTGATAAGTACAAAGTATTCTTGTAAAGGATGCCCTAAAATTAAAACAAGACTTGAATTAAATAAAAAACACAGTTTTTTTTTATCGTTTGTTTTTGTCAGTTTAACAGCTTATAGTCAAATCTTACGTTAATTTTTAGACACCCTTTCTAACAAAGAATATTTAGACCCAGGTATTCTTGAATGCAATGAGAACGTTTCATTGTTATCACAGTAAGGATGCCATAGTGTACACCCATCCTAAGGCCTTGAAAACAGCCAAATACAATGATGTAATGGCTCTAGCCCAGAAGTCTTTTTAGAACAGGATATTCAGCTGCAGAATGACTATTTTTTTTTTCCTTTACTATATTCTATTTATTGTCTCTCTGTGTATATAATCTTTTGTATCAATAATTAAAGAGTTTCTCAGGATATTGTTTATTACTTAAATTGGATGTTTTCTTGAGCATTGGTGCAATAAGGAAGCAGTTTCAATCTTTTAAGCTTTCTCCTGCCCTTTATGAAAACGAGAGCGGGCTCCAAATAACCTAGTTTAATTTCTTAATACTATATATTTATTTTAACAAATAAAAAAATAATTAGCTCAACAAAATTTTAACTTATAATTTAGTAGAATGGACCTACCCCCTTATTGCTGCAGACCCCTCAATTATACATTCATTATTCACAAGTTTTATTAATGCTTTAATTCACATTTGATACTATTTATTACTTTGATTTTTTTATGTTCACTTATTTTATTGATCTACATTTTTGTTATATCGTTGCTTTTGACCAACCAGCCGATTTGTACTTTACCTCTTGAAAAAATTTCAATTAGTGAAATTTAACCAACTTACATTTTAACAACCCTGTTTATCATACAGCGTTATTGATTTTTTGCAACACTAAAAGATTTTTCTAAACAATTCTTCTTAGTTTTATATGTATATCTATAATGTTGTATGTGCATATCTATAATTTTTTAATATTCAAACAATAAAAATGTTGAATTGATCATCAATTGTTCCTATTGTTTTCTTTAATACTATCTATATTGATATTTTGGTTCTGGTTGTCAAAATCATGAAGCTTTATTAGTAATAAGGTACATTGTTCTTTGGTATTCTAGGGTTAAGAGCAATACTTACTTAATTAATCAATGGCATCCATGTAAAACGTAATTAAAATTTTGTAATGAATCCATCAATCTGAATAAATTATTTTTTATATAAAACCAAAATTGATTCTTAATTAGTGTTTTATGCTTTGTTTAATTTTATAGTATATCGAGAGGTGAAACAGGAAACTAAAATGAAATAAACATTAATTACTACAAACTAATATATTTCTACATTCTACAAGACACAAATATAACAAAGTACAAATGAAAAGACTATATACTACATAACATTATCATATCAGATAAAACATTAGAGAAGTGTACATGATTTATTTAAATACAATATATAAAGCAATAAAATATAGCTTCTAGCCTAAATATTCAATATTATAAGTAAACATTGAAGGTACATGGTATATTGATAGTACAACAAGTCAAACATCAAAGTGTCTATCTACGTTAGAGTAGGAATAATCACAGTTCATGCAATACAACAATGCCAATATATATACCACAATAAATATTAAACATGGGTATACATATACATAAATATATCTATATCAATAGATAACTTTGACAATTATAATAAATAATATAAGTTAATAAAAGTGGAGATTTATGTTAAGGAACAGGGCTATAAATGTCAGAACTAAGACTGATGATTCCTATTACGCACCGTCCTCAGAAGTATAGCTCTCATATCCTTGACTAGGGATTCCATTCTGTCAGCCTTAACTTTCAATTCTACATTCTTTTTCTCAAGATCGGATTTGTGCCTTCGCATCTCGAGGTCTCGCTGTTTCCTGTTTAAACGCGACCGTCTTGAGGCCTCATTGTTTCTATCACGTAAGGCTCTATACCTGTCATGGATATTTCCACCACCGCCGCCGTCTGAAGAATCTAATGAGGAAGTCTTCCTCCCTCTCCTTCGGCCAGGACCGCCAACCTTCTTGCCTCTACCCGATGAAGGAAACCATTCTTCACTTCCTTCCTCGTCATCATCTTCATCAAAAGAGTCTATTATCTCTTCATCGAGATCCATCGACATATTGTATGAGCTAGATCTTCTATTGATAATATCTAATGAGGAAGGAGAAACCGGTTCACATTTAATGTAGACTTCATCGCCGACAACTGAGTTCCTACCGTCGACGTAATCATGGTCTTGTATTGTGGTTACTTCCCCCTCCTCTTCTTTCTTCGGTACTACTACTGTCGTCCTGTTCACTATATTTTCAGAATCCTGTAGGCAAAAAAATAGAAAGAGTTTAAATTAATGATAAACAACCCAATTAAGAGGGGATTTTTACTAAGCTAATGCTACTCCGCCATCTGGGGTTACATTAGGACTGGACTCACATATTTACTCATTTGAAAGCCATTTAATTGGTTTTTAGTCCTGATGTTATCCTGTAAAACCATCTAAAATGTCCAAAAATATATTAAAAGAATATTTTGTTCTTGCCAATGAGATTTATAACTAGCTGGCATAGACTGAATACAGGATGCTCATTTTAAGATGGTTTAAACACATTTTACGGGAAACAGTTGGTCTGAGAAAAAAATTCTATTAAAAAATAAAATATTAAAAAATTAATGCTAAATAAAAAGATGGCCTTTAAAAATGTATAAGTATGTTTAGAAACATGTAAGAAATATGTTAACTTCTGGAAATTATAAACCTTCAAAATATTGTTATTATATATTCATTATTCGACGATGTTTCGGACCATCAGTCCATTCTCAGGAAATTCTATCAAACAATTGTATAATATTATTCACTATCAAAGTTTTACTATACATTATTCATCTATATACAATAACAATTTTTATCTTTTTAAATTAGACAACTATTCTGTAAAAAAAAAAAAGAAATGTTTAACTTTTTATTATCAAATTTTAACATACCTAACTGCTTAATCTTCGCCATACTTAACATCTTCGATTTTTAATGTATATATTAATAAACTTATGAGTTTATATATTCAATTTTTAACAACATACTCTTTTACATCATATATATATATATATATATATATATATATATATATATATATATATATATATATATATATATATATATTTTCAAAGTAAAAGTTTGATAGTGGATAATATTATACAATTGTTTTGTAGAATTTCCTGAGGATGGACTGATTGTACGAAACTCCAAATAATGTATTCGTAATAGAGATATTTTGAAGTTGAAAGGCTATAACTTCCAGAAGTTAACACATATCAAGTAATATTATAAACTTTAAAAAATTAAGCAAACATATGTAAAAATGTGGTTGTAAGTTATAATAATGATAAAATTTACCCCACAAACATAGTTGAGAAGGTCAAAATCACTCGAGGTCAGGTCAGTGAGAGGTTTTAGAACCTCCGGAGTGGCGAGACCACCACAACCGACTTGGCCTTGGGTTTGTTGGACTTGTGCTTGATGCTGAGGCTGAGGAATCTTGAGCTTGAGCTTCGGGCGCGTGCCGGGCGTCTGGACTGGCGGCGCCTGGTACGTATCTTCCTTGATCAGCCTTCCGCCGCTCCCCAATCGGGCGGATGTAGATGAATTCAATTTGGTATAATCCATATATTTGTTCCCACTATCTAGGACAACAGGAGCGTCCTCCGGCAGGATACTAACCTGTGACAGGAGGACATTCCCTTTTGTCTTAAGGATGTTATTATTGCTAGCATTGCTAGTATTTGGAGCAGTTTTCGACTGCATCTCTTGATTAATTAAACTATCTCCTTTCACACACGCTGCTGAAAAATTGCTCTGAAATTCAAAGTTGTTATTTTCTTCATCTGTAATAAAGTTGTTCGGTGACGTTAAAGGCAGTTCATGATTTACCCACGAGTCATTAATCTCTACTAGCGGATGTGCCAACCCCCAACTTCCGCTATTCACTTGACCATCAAGACTAAAATTGAATTCATCTTGCACTGCAAAAAAAAAAAAAAAGAGGAAAAAAATATTAGTTTTTTAAGCAATATCAATTATAAATCTCTTATAATATATTTCATTACAGTAAAACTTCGATTAGCCATCACTACTTTATCTGTCAATACAGTAGAACTCGTTTTTTAACAAAGGAAGCATTTCAAAGGAAAATATTAACAGAAAAGTAGAAAAATAAATAAGTAATGTTTATTAATACCAAGAATAATTTAATAACATATGCAACATATTAGTTTTTTAAAAAGACAACTATATGCATAGTAAGTTAATTACATTCAAAGGCTCAACTTTTCGGATTTATTGTTTGACAGGAAGTGAAAAAACAAGAATGAGAAAGGGGATTCTAAGAAAATTATAAACTAATAAATATTAGAGAAAATAATGATTTTTAAGCTAAATAATTACTTTATAACTGCAAGAAATAACTTGCATATTACTTAACAACATAGTTAGTTTTCTGCTATAAATCTTTTGTAGTTATCGAAGTTTTACTGCAGTTGGTAACTAAGCCAACAATTGAAAAAAAAAAAAAATAAAATAATATAGGTCCCAGATAAGTATCTAAAATTTTTAGAGTCAACGGAACATACTTACAACTAAAACTTCTTACACAATTAATTAATTCATCAATTGTCTTCAGTGAGCATATAATATAATCTGCTAAACAATTATTTCAAACTAACTGAAATAAAGAATTCACTAATTACTAGTTCAAATGAGGCATTTATTTTATAAGTCAATAATTTAACTATTAACAGCATATAAACCACGATTTCTTTAAAATCAGTGATACAAACAAGAACTCATCACCATTACACTTTACAAACAAATAAAAGTTATAGCAACAATTAAATGAATAAAAAAAAAAAAATGAGCAGATTAGCTATTAGAAAATCTAATTTTTACAGTTTTAAATTTCAAGAAACTTCTAAATTTAATTCAAATTTATTAGCGTAATAAGTGCTCATAGACTATCTGAACAGTTAATTAATATCCAAATTTAGATTATTTGAAGTAGGCAACTTATTTATTCCTTCTATATTTAGATATCTAATTTATCTATAATTATCTTTATGTACGGAATCGTAAATAATGATTAGAAAATATATATTTCCGAAATCGTAAATAATGATTAGAAAATATATATTTCTTAATAAGTGCTCTTAATTATTAAAATTAAAATAGAAGAGTATTAAAATTTGAAAAAATTAAATCCTAGTATTAAATTCAAGCTTGAATAAAATAAATAAATGTCATAGAGTTATTAATTAATAGAAAGAAAAGTATTTATTCTAAATTGAAATAAAAACTAATTATTCATAATTAATAAACAAAACATTGATAAGATCAAAATATTTAAAACAGTAGACTTTCGCTAATCCGGATCATTTTATGATCCTAAACACCCTTAAAAAAAAAAAAATAAAATAAACAAAAGATTTGATTCAAAGTATAGGTATACCACATACATCCAATAAAAAATACCTTACATACTGTTAGGCTTAAACATGTATTTATAAATACTAACTCCTTTTATTTAAAATAAAGACTAAGCAACAAAAATTTGGAAGTATATTTATATTTATGATTTCAGTGGATATTAATTATTCCTTTAATTAAATTGTTCTTAAATTTAATTTTATGATCTTAAAATTTTTATCTCGTTGAATACAATGAGCAGTTTATGCAATTCAAAAATATAATAAACTATGAGTAATGAGTTTTCGGTAAGAGGCCTTGCAAAAGATACTTTCAACTTCCAAACAAATGAAAATTTCATGATTTCTTTAGAAAATAATTTAATTTCTGAACAATGGTTTACTATTGAAAACATAGTTTAAATATATGATTTTGAAATTGACTTGTTATAATTGAAGTTAAGTTGTTTTTTTCCTGTTAGGTGATCCGAATCCAAGTGCTTATAATTAGTTCAGATTAACGAGTCTACTGTATATAAATAAGCCATTATAGGTAAAATTAACTTGATATTAGAAAATAATCTGAAGTAGCATTTAAAAAAAATGATATTCAATCATTTTTTTCTTCCAGCCTTCACTAGCTAACAAAAAACTATTGTGAGGAAACTGCCTATGAAAACAGATCTATAAAACAACCCTACTATAAGATTAAAATAATTCGAACTATGTGTTGATTAATAAACCAATTAAATTAAAAACTATCATAAATAATGTTATTGGACTAATTGACTAATAATAAATAAGTTATGTGACAATATTTCTCTTATAAGGCAGCATTTAAAAAATTTTGATAGAACACGCTTCTTACCTTTTGAATAAAAGCAGCCACTCGTGAGGCTGATTTACGAATCTTAGTGAATTAATAGAAAAATTCATAATAAATATTTTTTTTTTTTATTTTTAAAAATATTTTTTAAGGTCCTTCTAAGTCTAACTATAACCAGTAGTACCTGAAACTAAATTATGAAACTTCAGTAAACAGTAATGAATTAAAATTAAAAAAATTAAATAAAAAAAAAATAAGAAAAAAAAGAAAATTTACATAACTAAATTAATATTTAACCTTAATCGTTAATTAATCGAAATATATATTGGTTGAGAAAATCAATATGTATATGTTTCAGTAGACATATACATAAAGATTATATACATATCAATATGCATTAATATGTATAAATATTTTCTAACATGAAATAAAGATATGAATCTATTCATGTTAATTTGTCAAGTTAACCCAGAATTGAACTACTTTGTGTGAGGGGGTTTGCTTCATTAGTCATATAATTCCTAATTTGGCAAAATTCAAATTAAAAAGTGAATTTAATATGCAAAAGAGATTCAAGAACAAATATTTAATGGGAAAAAATATAATGCAATCATAGTGAGAGGCAAATTGTTTAGAAATGATATTAATTGTCGCTTTATTAATAGACTTTACCAAAAAAACTTTAAAATTAAAGTGGTGTTTGCCGCAAAATTTTCACCCATAACTTTGACAGTCCTACATTAAATATAAGCTTTAATATACAAAATAGGAGGGAATAGCTAAATTTAAATTCCTTTTATTTATTTTTTTTTAATTATTACTGTTTTTATCTTCTTTTTTTTTTACAATTGTCTTAATAATCTGTTAAATAAACAACTGATTGTGGGAATATTAACTATAAAAAATAATAAAAAGTGAAAACTTAATTATACATGTAAAAAATATTCCAAAACACACATTTCAAAAGTAGAAAATATTAACATAAACCACGAACTGTTTTTAAATTAATGAAAACAGTCCCAGTGCAAGAAAACTTGAAATATAATCATAACATAAAACCACTTTTATACTTTAAATTGAATTTCTTTAATGAAAAAAAAAAAAAAAGGAAGTAGCTAGCTTTAAAGTGGAAAGTAAAAGTTTAAACTATTGAAAGGTCTAGGAGAGAAATAAAAATAATGTTTAAACCAAAATAACGAGAAAATAAATAAATTAAACTGGATAAGTAAGAGACATGAATTAATAAAATAGTTTTCAGTAAGTCTCAGGAGGACACATATTTTTTTTTTAAATTAATTTAAATTCTGAGAAAATTTAATTAAATGCCTTTTAAGAGAAAATTTGTTTTGTATGAAATGACTAATGGTTGATCAACTACCAATGCATAATTATAGCAAACAATATTCTTGATTAAGAAAAAAAAATGAATAGATTCCAGATATTCAGTTTTTACTGATCTGTACTAAATCCATTTTATCGAGGCTAAACTAAAACAATACCAAGAAAAGAGGAAAGACAACTTAGACTTGGCCTTTAAGACAGGACAAAGCTGATAAAAATAAGCTTTCTTTCAAAGAGAATTATAATCCCATTGAAATAATCTTCAAGAAAACGAAAAGCATTTTAGCATTTCAAGTATTACCGAACTGAATTTATTGCTACTAATGAAGCGTTAGCAATTTTAAATAACAGCTCACCGATGTAATCCATTTAAATAATTTTGTAAAAGTGATCCCTAAATTAAAATAAACCCAATGACTAAGGCGATAGTGGAAGAGAAAAAATCTTATCAAAGCAAGTTTGCCAACTCAACGCCCACAGACGTGATAAGAAACGGGATAAAGTTTGATAACTAAACTATTCTTAAATAAACTTGAAATCGTTTCAAATCAATTGAAAAGACAGAATTACAGATATTTCTCAAATGATAATATATAAAATTGAACTAAAAAAAAAAAAAAACTATTTTAAAAAGTATAAATGAAACGTATGGATTACTTCTCGAAAATATAAATATAAAACTCGTACAATAAAAATGATTCGAATCAATTTTCTAATTAAGATAAAACTTATAAGCAGAGACCGGATTCATAAGCAGTTAAAATATACGATGACATAGCCCAAATATGAAATTATTTTTAAGTTTGTGATAGTAGAACAGTAAAATCAATTAAATAAAAAAAAGTCTTTTCAATAATAATGTAACATTATATTTCCACACGAAACAGCTATAATTATTAATGATATAGGAATAAATAATAAAAAATATCTTTACAATTTTTAAGAAGATAAAAAAAACTTCTTTATTTGTAAACACCATTAAGAACATAAAATGAAAGACCGACTTTCAGAATTTTTAATAAAAAACATAAAAATAATAAAATAATACAATTCATTCATAATTTTATTAAATTCAAAACAATTAATATAAATAATAATATAAACGATTCAATACGAAACTAATATTCAACTTTTTTAAACAAGTTATCAACTACATACGTAATTTTCTCACTATTGTAGGTAGGCTATATTAAATATATGTAATATAAATCAGTCAGTTCTCTGTTAAAAAAAAAAAGTTCTGTTCAGTACTTATTTCTAAATTAAATTTTTTTAAAGAATGGTTTAAATTAAATCTAAATGCTTACTAATCTGAAGAGCAACTTAAATATATATATATATATATATATATATATATATATTTGTTTAATTTTATTCATGCCAAAACCACATCTCATTTATTAAATTCAACTTTAAAAAATAGTATCATAATACAAAGCCCTTCAAAGAATATACTATAGTTGAAATATGTCAAGGGCTTAAATTATTTTTTTAATTACAAAATTAAACTGTAGAACGAAAAATATTCGACTTGTGTCCCACAAGCAAAACTCGAGAAATTTTAGTTTTATGATATTGATGTTAGAATAATTAATACAAAACTAATTATGCGTATTGAAATAGAAAATTTAATTTTTAAGGTAAACTAGTTTTCTGACAAATTAAACGGATCAGCTGTTTCAGGCTATTAAACGGATCAGCTGTTTCAGGCTATTAAACGGATCAGCTGTTCCAGGCTATTAAAATGACGTCATAGTTAATTAATGCTAAGTATTGTTTGAACTGTAGTTTATCCTGGTAGAAATTTGCATTACGAAGCACTCTTATATGTTCTAGATATATATTTTTAGTTTATATTTTACACAATAGCTCCTTTATAATAACATATACTGCTGTTTACATATCTAGTAATTTATAAAACAAAATTTATAACTTAATAAATATTGATAAGAGTAACTCACTTGCTATCTGGGGTGTATTTAATTCATCCTGATCCATATGACACCAGGAACGAAGGTCCTGGAAGCATTCCGGCCATCCATCCATTCTGGAGGCGACTGAGGCCCTCTGTTCTACCACTTCCATCAGATCTGGAGCGAGGCTGGTTGCTGCTCCTTCTAGTTGTGTTCCTCTCTCGCCAGGACAGGTGACTGGTGATTGGGCCGAATGCGCTCTGCATCTTGCACGGGACTGGGGAAGAACAAGAGAACAACCGAGGTTACTAAGCGTTCGCGATGGAACAGTCATGTCGATGATAGTCATGCCGGAGTCTTAGGCGATACTTACTATTAATCCGGCGTGGCTCACAAATGAAATGGTGACTGCTGAGCTTAGCAACCGCTTACCAGGAAAGTTGAGCTGCACTCAACCTAAACGCAGATATATATATATATATTATTTAACAGAAAATTAATAAATAAAAACAATAATATTTAAACTATAAGAAGTTTGATGGCAGCGAAAGTAAAAGTTCCGCAGAGCTACTCGTGGGCGTGGCCTTTGGACAGGTCGGCTAATGTTTTTGGCACGGTCTGTAACATCGAATGCCGAGTCTGTTAAGGTGGCCATCGATCATCGCTTTCTTTGTTATATTTTATTTCACCATTTTTTTAATTTTTAGGCGGGAATATCAACCTTAAAGAATTTGAACTGGTTATTATTTACTTGTTTATACTTTATTTGCCACTTGTATTTTTTATTTATAATTTTATAACCTATTTTATTGAAATTAGAGGGTTATAGTTTATGATTCGTGTAGTTATAGAATTTATTTATTTTCTATAACTCAATATGGTTATAATTATAGTAGATTTTTTTTTTCATTTCTTTAGTATTCGTAAATATATTTTAATTACCGTTAATTTTATTCCTTTTAATTTTTTAGCATAAAACTTTACTAATTTATTAAAATAGATAAAGGACCTGAGATTGTATATTCCCCTTAACCAGAACCTATAAATGAAGATCTTATTTTAGAATAAATTAATGCCTTATCTTAAATTATATAAGTTCTAAAACCAGGTGTAAATCAAACTTATTTGGGGGGCAGACGATGTTCAGACCGTGCCAAAAACATTAGTGGGCCGATAAAGAGGCCAAAAATGTAAAAAAGTAAACCTATCAAAGAGGTTAACCTACCTGCAGCACCCCTTCTACAGGTAACCTACTACAGCATTGAAAAATACGTGTTCCCACCTGCTTTTGATGTTTGGCTATATTATTTCTTCACAACAGAGGCCTAACTCATTTGTAATGTTATCAAATTAAATCAACAATTTTATGTTTTAACATTACACTATTGACCATTTGCCACTACTTCCGCAGAAAAATTTACTTAAAATCAATACGAATCATTCAGATAAGAAAAAGTAATTTTAAAATTAAGTATATTATTGCAGACTAACAAAACTGAATACGATATATCAGAGGAGAAATGGCGCAAACATAATTTAATAAAAATGACTATGATCGGGCGATGCGAATTTTCGAGCGTAAGGAATAAATAGGGTAGAATTAATTGGCTTATTGCACTAATAGAAACATAATTATTGACTTTGTTTAAACTGTTAAGGATTTGCAATACCACTACTCTTTATAAGGGAAGCCCACACATTCACCGTAATGAACTAGTTCTGTTAAAAAAAAATTGATGTTATTTTCAGTAAAATAATATCAAGAAGAAAAAAATTGAAAATTATTAAAATTGTAAATTATAAAAATTTTGCTTAAAACTGTGGTGCTTTAGATAATAACGAAATATATATAATACTTATCACTAAATATATATATAAATTTAAAACGGATTCAATCCGTAGAAATTTAAAAACATCCAATTTCACGACTATTATAACAGGTGGTGTTCTCTCGTAAGATGAACAGGTGTTAATAAAAAAGATAAAACTAATAATGTTTCTTTCTTACATTATTTATTTATTTTTAATGGCGCCCGAACAGGGAGATAATAAAGCAAGTTGTTAGGCCTAATAGCCTAACTACCGCTTAAAAAAGATAAGATTATTTAATAAAATAAGCTCATTGAATTAATTAGCTTATGAACGGATTGTCTGTCTGCAATCGCGGTCTTTTGATAATTTTCATATGACTTCTACAATCTGTAGTTTTTATCTAACTGAAACATATTTATATTTTATAATTGTGCTATATTAACTGATATTAGAGATGTAGCTGTTCGGGGATTGTTAGTTCAAGGCACTCAAGGTCTTTAAATAGCGATGAGAAAATTTTTTAAATTCAATTTATATTTTCAGATAATAAACACTGCTCATAAATCTAATCAGCAGAAGAAAAAAATTAATCAATTTTCTATCACTCATTTTATGGGTTTATTTTATTATTATAGGAAGATGGAGTTTACCACTGAAATAACTGATATGCATTTGAAAAAAAAGGATTAAATTGAAAAATTTTGGATATCCTTAAGTAAATTGAAAACAACAGTTTATAAAAAGTAATTTATAAATCACAGTTTATAATAAACCCCATAACATTTGTCTATTCATACCTAGATCATTTATGTTAACGTTAGCGAAAAAACGCAAACCTTCTTAGCAGCAGTTACTTTATCAGCATATTTACCAGCCAAAGTTCGCATTCACATTTATCACTTAATAAATATATTTTATTGCAAAACAAAAATAAAGGCACAATGAACCTTCCTATAATTAAGATACCTATCTTCGCTTTTCTACATTTAACTAAATGCCTTTATTACGAAAAACTAAAAAAAAAAAAAAATTGACGGTCGCAATTACTGAACAAAGTGAACAATGAACGAATTAATGTTCAATACAAGAATATATTGTCTAGAATCCAACGTGTCGGGAGGGGGGAGACAAGGAACCCCCAGAATCCTTTTCAAGCGAAGCAAACATCAAGTAATCAGTGCTGACAACCTAAATAATGAAAATGTATGAAGTTAATTTGGAATGAGTTTTGAAATTTTCTTGAAACATTGCCAAGGTAATGAATGCTGATTGAAATAGCGTCAAGACAGATATCTATGTCTGTGAGTGTAATCGAGAGATAAAATAGATATCTATCTTATAAAATTATTTAGGGAAATTGTGTGTCCTTAAAAAATAAACCCAAAATCTTTGTAAACCAAATTAAAAAACTACTTCGACAATAGCTGCTTACATTTGCTATATGGTTGATCCGGCACTGTATAGTACAAATAATACAGCTGTTTTCGAAGCTTAAATTTTCCAACATAAAAAGCACAATTAAAAGGAAATAAATTATAGTAGCCATTGTATCGATATAGATGGCGTGCTGAACATCGATTATCAAAAACGCAGCAAAGTATAAACTATTTCCTCCAAATAATCAAATATTAAAACAAGTTGAAAAACTATTAGAATTAGATATTTATTAGCTATTCGAATATTGATTCCAAAACACCATTTATGAAAATTATCTTATATCTGAGTATTTCGTATATGGGCGTATGAAACAACTAATCGGCCGCCATTTTGGGAGAAAACGGTTGAGTGTAATTTCGAGTTCCGAAGACCATCCTAGGGCGACCAATAGGTGATTAAAACATTAAAAAAAAGAAAAGAAAAAAAAGGCCTGTCAGTCTCGGAAAAAAAACCGTAAACAGCGGACAGACAGACTATTATTATTAGATTTTTGGATTTAACGTATCTTGAAACGTGAAACAAATCAAACCAGGGGTTTACTATTTATTTTTCTTGGTTGATTGCAGAGGTTCATCATTGGAAATTATAAATCAAAATTAAATAAGATATGTTTCAGAGACAGTAAGTTAAGGGATTATAATCAAACGATTATGCTTAAACTTAATTATCAAAATAAATCAGCTGTAAAAGATAAAATTAATTCGCAATGTTCCGTCCAAATGGCTTTTATGACGTGAACTTTATTTTTTTTTTAACAATTTATATGAAAAGAAACAAAATTGAATAAATCGATCTTTATCGATATTTATCTTTATTATTGTTCAGTAATTGGAATAGTTTATTTTAAAACGAAAGAATAACATAGAAAGAAAGTTTATTTACGAATAGCTAATTAAAATACTAATTAATTAGTGATACCATATTTTACATCATTATTTACAATTGTATACATCCCATGTCTAATATACAAAATAAACGAAGGAACCATGTTTAATTAGACAGAAGGTCGACACCGCTGGAAAATATTGATTAGAATCGGTGGGTTTGAGGCGCAGTTGTACACAGGGCGGCCGCCATTTCAAAACACCTCAAATAATAACATAATAAAAAAATCATTACAAAAATATGTACAAAAAAAATTGATTCTATTGCGTTAAATTAAAAAAAATTTAAAATTGATTGAAAATTCTTTTAGCATTACTAGATGAACAGAGATGGTAATGTTAATGTAAACGCATGTACACATCTAAAACCATTTTTTTCTTTTTTTTAAATTAATATAACTTACATAGAATGATTGTACAAAAAATTATCACATTTTATTATATAAAAAAAAAGATAGTGATTAAAGATTAGTCATAGATCAATATTCATTATCAGTTTATCTGATATTAGTCATCGCCGTGGAATTTAGAACAAAACAAAACAATATAATACTTCTGCCACTCAGAGCAAGCTAATTAACATTTTAAAAATATATTGTAAGTTAAAAAAAAAGTTAACAATCAATAAGTGGAAAAAATGTACTGGAACATTTAACAAAATTTTATTAAAACTTATATAATAATAATAATATATTTAAAAGCCGTGTTTAATATTTAATGAGCAAAGATTTATAATAAACGAAATATGAATTAATATAAATAGATTGACTTATTTGAAAAAATATGGAACTGAATTAATCAATCGTGAATGAAAAAAAAAAATAGACGTGAAGAATCTAGAACAGTCCGGGCGCCTAAGGAGGTGGATGTTGGGCAAGGTCGTGAGGCCCAGCGTGGGGCAGGTCAACAACTTTTTTTTAAATATTTATAAATATAATATTTATTGTAATTTATTTATTTTTATTTATTGTAATAGGTCAGGGTTTGTTTGCGATTACAATGGATGGAGTATCATTGAGCCAGGTCGTGCCACTGTGTGGCCAATCCCAGAAGTCCAGTATCGATCAAAATACGTCAGAAGCTCTCTGATCACCACAAACAGCTTTAAATACAAAAATGAACGAAATCGGAAACAAAACATCAAAGGTCAAACCTGAAACATATCAACCATATTGTACAATATTACTCACCGATCCTGGCGAAGTACGGCCTTTACTGGTCCGGAAGATTTGGTGACTAGTTGTTATGGAAAATAACAACTATAATATAATAGCTCGGTGCAAGATTTCTTCTGAGAGAGAGAGAACCCTGCACTAAGGAAGCAATGAATCAGTAAGAGACTGGAACGAGACGTGAATACTAGGATAGCTGGCTGCGGACTGGGGTGTGGAGGGGGCATTCTACGCCTTAGGGCGTTCGTGACGTCAGGCGGTGTTGCCGGAGCGGAGAGTTCCAGACCTTACCCAACTACCTTTGGTTCTGTCAATGGAGGCCCTTCTTCCATATGGCTGGGAGTCCTTCGGAAGGTCGATCGACGATAAACAGCTCAGTATGTCAGCATTATACTCACAAACTGAATTTGGCCACTTGCAAATATGCGTTACAATCGATTATTGATACCTGAACATTCAATGCTTGGACTGGTTCCGACAGGTTGGCGATTCGGAGCGGGATGACTATCAACTAACTATCGACTCAAGGCGTCAGCTGCTTATAAAGACCAGGAAAAGTCTTTATTTATATATATATATATATATATATATATATATATATATATATATATATATATATATATATAAATATATATATATTTTTTTTTGCCATTCACAATAAAAAGGCCTTATTTATTAATTTTTTTTTTAAATGTAATCAATAACAACAAACTAATGTAAAAAAATGTAATCATTAACTCCACTGTCTTTACTGTTACTTACGTAAAATTACTAAATCCACAAACATCATGTTAAATTAAAATCGTATAACATGAGTTCGTTAAATCTTCGCCATCGGTTTGACACTTAATAGCCCTTTCTCAGAAGTACCTCAATGGCCAAAGATCATGCATTCATACTCTTCCTCGAACCCCAGGTTAAAAAGGCCTCATGAATACCTTTCACAGAACGTTTCCCCGAAACTACTTTCTAATCCTAAGAGAAACAGCTCTTAGAATCGATAGGCCTGATGTTTTGCACGCCTTGAACCGTACCTGTTATATTTTTCCTGAATCCTCTCTCTCTCTCCCACAAGAGCTTGTCTTTCAAGAATCATTTCTTCGAACTCTCTACGCTTCTACCAAGGAGTTTTATCAAATTCATCTCAATCATTCATTCCGTAGTAATACTTTAACTATTACAACTGAGGTTGAATACTCAAAACTCATCAAAGAATAACGAGAGAGGGAAGTATCCCTCTGAGTCAACAATTCCTCACTCAGCAAAGAATGCAGCATCTCTTTGAATCAATTCATCAACGGATCGACCGTATCTAACCAACACAACCTTTTTTTTTTTTAAATATATATGGATTCGTTTATGCATTTAAAAACAACGCTGGTTCCATTTTATAATATTTATATCCCAAAAAGAATCCCTTACCCATGATTGCATCTTCACTCACCAAGAGAAACCTGTTAGCAGGTCTTGCTTTCTAGACAGATAGCTGAATCATCAGCAATTTTCCATTTCAACAGCTGCTGCAGATTGTCGCTCCTTGACGTACCTAAGTCAATCATCACCAACAATTTTTTTCTTAAACTAAATACATTCACTGTCACAACTTTTAATCTATTAAAGTAGTTATAAGAATTTCTAGAATATTTTTTCAAATAAACGAAAGAATAAAAAATGAAACGGTAAATTGATAAAATTACTCAGCAGAAAAAAACTAGCTATTTTCAAAGTGTCCGGGTAGAAAGAGAAAGCTTTAGTGACTCACTAAAAACACCCAATTCTGTACTAATAGATTATATATATTTATGGTAGATATAGTTTAAAAGATTTTAAGTTCGGAGAGGGAGGTATGCAATTAAAGATTGTTGACATTATTTTCTAGGAGAAAAATAAATATAATGTTTTTTTAAAACATAAAAAACAACTGTATTCACCATTTATTTAGTTATAATTTTATTTAAAAGTAAGAATCATGCGAATCAAGGTAAGAGGTTTTAAAACATAAAAGAAATATAAACAAAAATTATTTTTATAATGCACAGGGGCTAAAAATAACTAATGATAAATCCAAATTAATTATTTCAATTTTTCACTATCATATAGAAATATTTGATATTATGAATCTTAATTTTTCAAAATACAAATAATAATTATTTTTTTGTTTAAAGTCAGCTGGTTAGTGGCCATGATCTAACCTAACTCCGTGCACTCAAGAATCAAATATTTTAAATAAACATTTTGGAAGAATTTGCATTCTGTCTGTTTACTTTATATGTTGACTAACTAACCATCCGCATTTAAGATGAAAGAAAACTTTTAAAGTAGATTTTGCCAGTTCCCGAACTGTAAGGAGTATTTTAAAGAACTGTCAAATACTAAGCCAAGTTATACAAGACAGGTTGCCAACCTATTTTGGGTATCTGCTGACACCGCTTGTTGACTAACGAAACAGAAGCGTTTTTTTTTTTTTGCTAATTTAAAAATACATAAGTAAATAAAGAAATCATCAGTACTTTATTGAAAACTAAACAAACAGTATCGATATTTACTGAAGTGTATATAAAATCTGCATTTTCCCATTGACTTCAAAGGACATTTTAAACAAAATCAGTTGTATTAAATATATCTTTCATATATATTTATGTATATATAAACTTCAGCTTATAAATATATGTATTAAGTAGGCGATGTTAGTTAAATTTACCAAATTTTGAGGTTGCCACTAAATTACAAAAAAAAAAAAAAAAAAAAAAATACATAAAACGATACGTAATTTGAAAATGCCTTCACAAAATCAATTTAAATTTTAAGCAAGCTATAATAATTTTCTAATGTGTTTTGTAATGAATTAATTTGTACTAAAAAAAAAAACTCAATATTTACAACAAAAAAATGATATTCTAATTTTTTCCCATTAGAGCAAACGACCTGATTAAATAATCCTTAAAAGAATCTTTAGAGAACAATAATAAAAAAAATATCGAATGGAAATTTCATACCTACAAACAAAAGAAAGTAAATATTTACCTCTAAAACCCTATATTATTCAATTTTTCTTGTTAATATCGTAAATTAAAAGTGCCAAAGCAGACTGCCTTGTATTATATTTTAAACTTTTATTCATTTTTACATTCAAATTGTTACAATTGATAAAAAAAAAAATTAAAGACAATTATTTAACGGCAAATGAGTAGTTTATATCAATTATTCCAAACTTCCTTAAATATTTACAAAGGACCTCTTTGGAATTGTTGGTATCACTCTTTTCCAACTTCATAAAGTCTTGACACAAGACCTCTTTGGAATTGTTCGATATCGATCTTTTCAGACTTCCTCAAGTCTTGACACAGGACCTCTATGGAATTGTTAGGAATCGATCTTTTCCAACTTTATTAAGTCTTGACACAGGACCTCTTTGGAATTGTTCGGTATCAATCTTTTCCAACTTTATTAAGTCTTGACACAAGACCTCTTTGGAATTGTTCGGAATCGATCTTTTCCGACTTCTTCAAGTTTTGGCACAGGACCTCTTTGTAATTTAAAGTATTGTAAAATTGTACACGAATCAATGGTTTAGGTATAGTTGATTTAAAACATTATATTACTTACTCACAAAAAGAAAGAAAATTAAATATATGTTTTAACGGTTTTAAATCAATTGCTATGAATTGTTAATAGATGAATAGAACAGCGAGCTTTTAGTTATGAAATTGAAATCAGTTCTAAAAGAATTTAAATAAAACTAACTATAACAGGAAATGACTATCAGGTCTGCAAACGGCGCTATCTAATTTATTTATAGCACATTTCTGAGAATGCC
This sequence comes from Rhaphigaster nebulosa, assembly GCA_948150685.1. Classification (NCBI taxonomy): domain Eukaryota; kingdom Metazoa; phylum Arthropoda; class Insecta; order Hemiptera; family Pentatomidae; genus Rhaphigaster; species Rhaphigaster nebulosa. Next base: position 4,517,078 of record OX411311.1, on the reverse strand, counting down.
GGCGCCACTAAAGTAAACGATCTTTGACCACATTTTTTCTCTTAAGATTATTAATATTATTATAAAGACATATAAAATATTATTATTTATTTTACATTTTCTCATTTACGGTAACCCAACAAAAGATTAGTGTATTAGAAAAATATAGACAAATCTCATGTATAAAAGCAAATTATGTGTCTTGGTTGTTACCATGACTTTATACAATTCATAAAATTAAATGAAGTAAAAAAAAAATTAAAAAAATAAAATAAATGAAGAAACTATGTGTTTATTATCACGGACCAAAAATTTTATCCTCAGATAGGCCATTGAGTAATAACCTTCACACGTATTTTCAACTTTATCACTTGTTTATGGGACTTAATCAGTTTTGTTGTTTAAAAGCTACAGAAACAATTTTTTTTTTATTTTTTTTTTTTATTCTCATTGTTTGTTATTTTAATATTTCTGTGTTCTTTTCCATACAATAAATGTTTTCATAATTTACAAAATAGTGTTTTATAGTCATTTTTAATAGTTTTAATACGCTTGGCAAAGTTCCCCAGGTTAACTTAGCAAACGCTGTTTTTTATTTCTTTTAACGTAAAAAAGTTTACTTTAGTGCCACATTTCCCCAGATTGAGAAAAAAGAGATAAAGACCAAATAGTTTATGATAGCTTGAAGAAGTTTTGAACACGATTAGTTTAAAAAGCAGTTGTATGAAGAAAAAAAAAGTGACAAAGTTGTCCGGTTGACTGTAATATTTATTGTAATTTTTAACAATAGTTTTTAATCCAATTTTCATATTCATCTATAAAACTTACATCCGATTTGGCGATTATAGACATTTAGGTGATTATTTGCGTTCTTATTATTAAATTCCTCCCGACCCCCTCCCAAAAAAAAATCTGCATACTCCCTGTCTCTGGTAAATTATTAATTATAATGATCGCAGTAATGAATCCATCACTTACTTTTTCTAATTAAAATTAACAAATTGTTAACAAGTCGTTAATGAAACAAAACCAAATCATCGTAAAAATTGTAAAAAATTAATAACTGATAATGAGTAATGAAAAATGTTAGGAAAAGAGATAGGAGTCATGCATAGAGGTAATAAAAGAAGACAGTAGAAGGGAGCCAGTGACGTCACACCAAAACCTGCGAGTCACTGTGGCCACCCCCCACCACCGCATTGCGGCTCGTTCACTTCAACAATGCCGGCCAACCATGTTATTATCGAAATTAATTAATTAAAAAGTCAAATAGTCTAACAAGTGGATTCTATAGATCAGATATTGTAACAAGATAAAATTATAAATTTTTAACCTTTAAGAAGTCCTTTTATGAGAACTGTTTAAGATGGATTGAAATATTAATAAATAAGTTTTTATATAATTACATAATTAGTTTCATTAAGATTCATTATGTCTCATACCAACGTAACATTGTAATAAATTCAAATAGTTACATAAGAATTACATAACCTAATAAAAGGATACTAGCGACTAATTTACTTGAGATGTTTGTTAAAACCTAATAAGACAAAACAATTCTTTCCATCGACATATTTCAAATCTAGATTAACATAGATAAACATAAACCCATGCAATTGTAAAGTTATACAAAAATAAATGGATTTGTAACTTCAAAGAATCTTTTAATTTAGTAAAAAAGTTAACTTACTAAGACAAACTGAAAAATGAATAACACACTTAAGTAAAAACTTTCAAAAAGTCATTCCCAAACTTCCATTTCGAAATTATTAATGAAAAACTATTTTTCACACAAGATTCATATACATTTCTACTTTGTTATACCCTGAACAATAAAATAAAATTAAACACAAAACAGTAAAAAGAAAATTTTTCACTCATGAATTATTAATGAATAACAACTTTTCCCTAAATTTTCATCCAATATTCATAATTAAATAAATTGAAAAATCATGTTTTTTTTTTCAGACACCTCTGATGTATGATAAAATACATTAACATACAGCATGGGACATATTATACAAACTAGAGAAAACATTTAATTGCAAATTATCAATAGAAAACAACAACAAATGGTTTCTTAACACTTAAAATTATACCTCGATTTTTATTTACATATAATATATTTTATGGGGATGTTTTGGCATTCTATTTTGGCCATATTTAAACATAATATACAACACATGGGAGTATCTGTTAAAATTTTCTATAAGTTTTCTCAAAGCTGTAATAATAACAAAATGGTCAAACAGTCAATTTGGCGAAACATAGTTAAAAGTACATTAAATATTTATCAATAACTAAAATAAAAATTAATTTTAAACAAAGTTATACTAAAATGACCAAAATTTAATTTATTTGCAATATTATACAGAATTTGACCAACAGATTTAAGTGCAATACATAGCAAATAAATTAAATTCTGTCCAGTTTAATATAAATTTTGTTTAAATTTAATTTTATTATTTTAGTTGTTGATAAATATTTTTATGTAAATATCAGTGTGTTTCATTAAATTTACAATTTTACAGTAAATGTCGAATTATTACAGCTTAGAGAACTTTATAAAAAATGTCAAGAGATACTTCCATGTGTTTAGTGCTTTTAGAAGATTATGATGTTAACACACAATACCTACATCTTTGAAAATGTCCAAATTAGATGACCGAAACGTCACTACTAAATACAATATATCTGAATAAACATTTTTAATTAAAAAAAAATTGTTATTTCAAAAAATCTCAATTTTTTAATAAACTAAATAGATTAGAATTTCCACTAATTATTAAATAAACCACCTGAATAAACTTGTTCAATAAAAAAGTAATATTTAATATAGAACACACTATACAAATATATAAAAAAATTATTAATTAGAAAATATAAATAAAAAATAACGTTGAAAGTTTTCATATTAACACCAACATCCAATACTTGGAAAAAATTGGTTTCTGGATTAAACCACCTTTTTTTAACAGTTCAACACTGATAAATGATAAAAAATAAAACATATGAAATTTAAAAAAATACAGCAAATACATAATACAAACATGAAAAAACCTAATTTGTGCCTTGAAATAAACAGAAATTAAATATTTTACAACATTCAAGCTAAGAAAATTAAACTTAAGCTTAAACTTTATTAAATTTATTGAAATTTAGTAATAAAGTCAATATATCAAGTAACACCAGGTGTTATAATTCAAAGTTTCCAATTTATATCAAGGAAATCATTATATACTTGCTAGAATAACCAGTGAATCTTTACATTCTTGAAAAAAAAAATCACTTTTTCCAATGTTTAAGCCATGTTTAAGATAAAATTTTATTCCTAAGATGGTTTTAATTATAATAACTGACTAAATTAAAAACCTGTAATAATATTGGCGAATTATAACAAAAATAAAATAAGCACTATTATATCCGAAGAGGATTTTAATGAGAACATCTAATCAACAAACAGTTATCAATATTATTTTTTACTGACTGAACAGTAGATTCAAAATAAATCATTGAAAAAGGGCTTAAATTGAGTTATTGCACCATATTGTGCAATATCTAAGGATGCCTATACTTAAAAAATAAATAAATAAAATTAAAACCAATGATATTTGAATTGTATTCAATGGACACCAATGAATCTACCAATTGTTATCTTATATACCAATATTACCTTTCATGGATATTAGTTGTCAAGTTGGACAAATTTTACTTTAAAAATTATTAATGAATAAAGTTCAATATTCTAATTGAATAAATAAAATTACTTACCCGTGACTTTTAGATTTTCTTTTAAATTTCAAAGTACTACGTGATTATTTAAAAAATAAATTTTACATATTTAATTTGTCAATCAGATTTGGGTTTAATTTATAATTGTTGTATCTTATAAAACAGAACTTCGACGAAAATGTATTCTTTAAATATTACCTGAATTGATTAAAAATATTCTGTAAATTTCACTTTTTTGAGATGATAATGGTCCAATAAAATATTAACACTCATTTGAATTCTGAGAAACAAGAAGTTAAAAGACCACTGGCTAAACTATAAGATCAAATATTAAATGTACCTCATAAAAATTAAAAAATAAAAATTATAGTACTTACATTGTGAACAAAATTGAAGACAAAACAAAATTCAGAATAAGATAAAATAATAATTCAGCAAGAGCTGCACAGAGGGAAGAGCACTGAAGCACAGAACAGAGAGCGTCCGATGTCGTCACAACTTGCCTGATTCAGAGCTGAGACTGAAGCTTAAGCGAAGTAGGCTCGCGTTGGGAATCCTGTGACGTCAATCGGATTAGGCGGCTCCTCATTGGTCGGCGGCCGGCGTAGTAGGGGAGGGTCCAAGGAGGTGGGGGTGCGATCTTTCGCGAGGTCACCCGTCGCTGCCTTCTCGATCGTTCGTTCACCTGAGCAAGGCCGTTGGGCTGTCCCATCATTTTAGTCTCAAATTCTTCCTCCCACTTCTTGAAAGTAATTATATTTTAGGTTCGATGAACCCAAGGGTTCGATGCCGATACCATAAACAAACCTGCATATCTTCCTCCACTGAATTTTATCAAACCAAATTCCAGAATATCTGACCCAACATAATCCTCCCATCTACGTCTCGGTCTATCCCTAGGACGTTTAACGTTGTTTCAGGTCTAATAAATTTATATGGGATTCGTTCCTAACCTAACCCAATAACCGAACATAACATGCCCATGTCAATATTAACGATGATATTACAACAATTATATTAGTAAGGTGCATGCGCCGCAATTCCGCGTTGAGTAGCCTTCTAAAATTACTGTGGATTCATCTTTCTTTCAGATATTCTACGTGATTTCGAAGATCTTAAGATTGGTGGTTCCTGGATAGTGGTACCCGAGGTTCAAACGATAATCCTCGTAGTAACTGACTCAAAAATCATCATCATAATCTAAAACCTATTTTACCGCTTATGCAGTGTGAGGTTGTTCTTTGCAGAGCCTGGACCAGGTTGTCCTCTCTTGCACCAGTTGATTCCTGCTGCTCCAATCCAATCCCCGTCTCTGGAACGCTTCCCGCACTCCTTCCTCCCAGGTTATTCCCAGGGGTCTTCCCCTGACCGAACCATCTTAACTTTTTAACTTAACTCTCAGTGTGCTTTAAAGATCTTTGCAAGGCCTTTGACAGAGTTAGGAAGAAGAATATAGTTAGGGCCCTGACCAAGAAAATAATGGTCTTATTCTAACGATGAGCAGTCTCTACCACAAATCGAGGAATGTAGTATGTAGTTTGTAGGGTAACAAACAAACATACCTCCCGAGAATTTGAGACCAACATGGGAATAAGGCAAGGATGTAGTCAAGGAGAGAATGCGGAATTTTCAACTAGGACACTGGAATATGTAGCCCACTCTGTATTCCGTACTCGCATTTGCCGATGACCTCGTTCTGTTGGTACACAATGACCAAGACCTAACAGAAAAACATAAATACCCTCAAAGAGGAACTAAGCACTCTCAACATGGTAATTAATCCTGATAAGACAAAATGCAGGCGTGTTGGAAGAAAGCCACACGGATCATGAGGGTGTTTAAGGTAGATAATGAGATATTGGAGCAGGTAACAAATTTCAAATATTTGGGTGCTCATCTCAATGAGTCTGGATAGACAGAAGAAGAGTTGAGGCGACGAATGGGAGAAGCAGCGCGAATGTTCGGGGCTGTCCGGTTAGGCTTCCTCAACCGCAGAGAAGTTTCCAAGAGCGCAAAAATCGCTGTATATAAATTGGCGTCCCTTCTCATCCTATTATATTGCTCTGAATCCCGGACCCCCGCTTCCAAACATAGGAGACAAATACAAACAATGGAAATATGCTACCTGCGGAAAGTCGAAGGAAAGATTAGATGAGACAGGATTTGCGACAATACAATCCGAGCGAGTCCCAAAATAAAGCCCGTGGAAACAATTCTGGAAGAACAAAAATTAAGATGACATGAAAAAACGAAGTAAAATGCCCGCAAGATGTCGAGACGCCTTTAGTTTTTGTGATTTTACTACTCCGGTTAAGTCAGTGTAAAGTAGACTGATTCCAAACAACTTGCCAGCGTTAAAAGTACTTATTGCATACAATGTCATTTTTCTTAGAGAAATAAAGAGTAATTCGTTTCTTTAAAACAATTATATTGATACAGTAAAAATAAATAATTAAAAATTAAAAAAGAATTGAAAATGAAATTAACTTTTGTACTCTAAAAAAAAAAAAAAGCCCATGCACTCGAGCGCCGAGCTGGTTGGTGCACAAATTGTGTGTGCACACGAGACAATCATAGCAGATCACACCCCCTCCAATCCGATACCCATCAACCTCTCCACCTCTTAGCACAAACTAGGGGAAACACTACGCCAGCTGTGTGGGTAGCATCTGTCAGAATCAAGATCTTCCGTTTCTGTTTATTTACTCAATATCAAATAAATATTTTCTATTATATTCTGTTTTACTACTTTAACGTAATTTTATTTTCCTCTATAAAGCTAGGAAGTTCACGTGCTGATGTGCACAATTGGAATAACATAAGAATGTATTGAACCTGTAAAGAACAGTAGCAAGCATAATAGTTTCGTAAATTCTAACTTAAAGATTTCAAGGAAGTAATTGCAAACTAAGTAACTTCGCAACTGAGAAATAACAAGCTATCCTTCATTTCCTTTCGAATTTCCTTTATTTTATCAGTGTTGCTATAGCTGACCGTGGATTCAATTTTAAGAAGGTCAATGAAGAAGAACACACTAAAAAGTGGAACTTAATTGTTATTTTGTGCCAACATTTCGGCCATAGGGTTTCCAGGACAAGGTTTGGTCAATAGTAATACCCAAGTTTTTAACAGAGGATCTGAAAGTGGTGGGGTGATCAATTAGGATTAAAGTAGGAAATGTGACGTTGGATCTGAGGAGGGAGTTGGAACTTATAACAATGGCAAGAGTTTTCATAGCTTTTAACCTTAATCTATTCAGCTTTGCCCGGGCACTGATCCTATCTAGGTCTTTCTGTATATTGGCAAACGCTACTAATAATTCGGAAGGAGGAAAGGATAAGTAGATTTGGAAGTCGTCGGCTTATAGGTGGTGGAAACAGGAAGATCATTGATATATGAATTGAAAAGGAGTGGTGAAATGTTTGAACCCTGGGCTACTCCTCAGGACAGGACAAGGAAGGAAGATAGAGGTTGATTAAGAATGGAAACTGCTTGAATCCAGTCAGAAAGGAAGGATTGAAATCAGCGAATAGTACTGTTGGAGAAGTATTTTGATTTTAATTAGGTAAAAAGAATATAATGGACCAGGGAATCAAAAGCTTTGGAGAAGTCAATTAATATTAGTACGGTTAACTTTTTTTCGTACTGGTACTGGTATTGGTGGGGGGAACTAGTCCGGCCAGTGTGCCTTGTAATCCTTTTTGCCAACCCCTAACAGCTACCTTTACGCTACAGCCGCATACCAACCAGAGTGAGAATGTCAAGATTCAAATAAATGGGAGTGCCAAATAAATATTAACTGACCAAGGTGGAAATCGATCCCGCAACTGGCCCCAACGTGCTCGGCCATTAAGTCCTCATAGCAGTATGCAAGTCACTAGTGATTTTGATGAGAGCGGATTGAGAGCGGAAGTCGTGCCGGAAACCAGATTGCAGAGGATAGAGTAGATTGGATTTTTAAAGGAAATTCGATATTTGAGATTGAACAATTCTTTCTAGGGGTTTGGAAAGGTTAGAGATGATGAAAATCGGACGAAAGTCTTTAGGGTTTATAGGGTTGGAAGTTTTGTTGATAGGATGGACTAAGGCTTTTTCCCAACAGGTGGGAAATATTGAATTTTGGAGAGAGAAAATATATATGACGAGGAGAACCGGTAGGTTTTCAGGAAGGCATAATTTTAACAATTTAACGGGAATTCCATAAAATCCGGTGCGGTTGGTGTGATTGATTAATGATTCCTGATATCCTTGGTAGGAGGTAGGGTCGTTATGAATGTTCGCCATCTGTCTTAGTCTGCAGCCATTACTCCTATCTCTGCCTATTGGATTCTAGCACGTTCTGCATCAGCCTCTATGGACCTCCTCCAAGTTATCCTGGGTCGACCAACTCTACGGCATCCCTGAGGGTTCCAATAGAGGGCTTCTCTTCCAATGTTGTCCCTTGGACGGCTTAAGGTGTGCCCTATCCATTTCTACTTCCTTTCGAGGATTTCGGCATCAACCTCCCTCTGTCCAGTTCTTCGCCAGAGCTCCTCATTGCTAATAAGCCACCACACTCTTAAAATATTCCTCAAATACTTGTTAAGAAAGGTTTGTAACTTCCTCGTTATAGTTTTGGTGACCTTCCAGGGATTCAGATCGAAACAGTAGGATGCTCTTAACATTTGTATTAAAAATGTGGATTTTTGTCCCAAGACAGATTTCACTTGATTGCCTGATCATCTTTAGTTGGGCAAATGACCCTCTGACTTTACTCATTCGACTTACAACACCCTGTACTGTGCCCTCATCTGGCGCCACCATTCTACTCAGGTACTGAAATGACTCGACTATCTCTAATCCTTCATTCCCAAATAATATAGAGTTAGCGGATCTCGAGTTAACCTTCATCACTTTCGTTTCCTCTTTATTTATCTCTAAGCCATTATTTGTGTGGGATTTCATAATAGATAAAAATAAGGTCGGTAGGAGAGATGTAGGAAAAATAAAAGTTATCAGAGTTAAATGATGTTACTAAGGAAAAATGGGAAGAAGAGGGCGAAGAAGTGTTAAACGAAGTAAATAAAAAGTATGAATTTCATCGGGTGAACCTGGGAATACAGCTTAGGAAGAGGATTTGCAGAGAGAGAGTTTACAAAGGAGTTGCATTATAGAATATAAAACAAATAACTAATGCTTAAAAAATGAGAATATAGTAAATAGTATAAAGTAAAGAGTTCGCAGGTAACGTGGGTTTAGAATAATAGGAAATGTGAACTTAAAAGATCTGAAGGCTTCTGGCTTGAAAATCTCTGGATACATGAATGAACATGAAAGTATGGCAGAACAGTGAAAAGCGACATCTGTGAGCAGAACATAAAACCAGACTAAATAACGATTTGAACAAAATAATTGTGGCAATAAGAGCATACGACATAAGATAAGCACCAGCTGCGTATTGAACAAAGTGATATGAGAAGAATAGGAGTAGAAGAGATGCCTCGTGGCAGCCTGGTGAGCAAATGCCTCATATATTTGTGAATGACCAAAGCATCGAAAAGGAATGACAGGCTATTGAAGAAATTATTATTCAGTATAGTTAGAAAAGTTATTATTATTATTTAAATCAAATTTTACATTAATAAGCATCGCTTCGATCTGCAGAGGGGTCCAATTCCTAGGCCAATACTGTACAATATCATTCCATCATTTCAAAACAAAGCCTCAAATCACTACTGTATATTATTACGGTAGTATAGATCCCTTTTTCCCCTTACTAGGGCTTAAATAAAAGTGATGAAAAAAATGGGAGGTTTCAAAGATTCGACGACTGAGAGTCGGCGGATCGAGACGGGATAAGTTGGGTTTTAATGATTTTGACGCGGGCATCAAGATCATATATGTTCCATTGGATCGTATTGGTCCAGCGTTTTAAAGCCTTAAAACCTACCTTTACCGAGATAACATATGGTAGTATAGGTCCGCACGGGCCCTATGCCATCTTGCGTACGTGTCGTTGTCATGACAACTTTATATCAATTTGAGTCTGTTTACAAAAACTTTTGAAGAGTGGAAAATTATATACTGTTTCCAATGTCCAACCCTAAAGGGCACTGCTAAATATGAATACTACCTATAGAAAATGTTATAGCTGGATCTAATTGCTTAACTGCTAAATTGAAGAATTGTTTTCCAGTGTTGTAAGCTAATTACTTATTAAGTATGAACTGTAACTTCAAAATAGTCATTACAAACTATGTAGCTTCACCAAATGTGTGTGTTAAATAAACTTTTTTGGTAATATTATATTTTTTACACGAATAAATATGTTTTCCTCGCTTATGCTTCTAATGTATTAGGATTGATATCTAATGCGAGAGTTCTAGCTCGAGTATACTAGTTTTTCAAATACCAGTTAATAGCCAACAGCTAACGTTTCTCCAATTCAGGAATCGACAAGATTGAAAAAGATAATATCACATAAATGCAAACCAAAGAAAGTACTTCTCTAACCAGTACCAGTAGTTTAGAAAATAACAACCAATGAGATAATAAATCATCCCAATGCAGCTGAACATATCCTGAGCTTATTTCTCTTATTAATTAATTAATGTTTAATTTGAATGATTTTGTCTGCAGTATTAGAGGCCCCGTGTGACGACTCAGTAATAAATAATTTCTTGGCTAGGCGCCATAACAACTTATTTTCGAGCTGCTTTTTTTTCATACCTATTTTTGCCTTATTATTTCAGCTTGTACAGTTGCTCTTTTGTACATCCTTCTATTTCTTGACCTGTCATGTTATTTTATTCTTCATGGATATCCTATATCAGCTTAAATGATTCCAACCAAAATAACGCTGTCTCTACCTTAAAGCTAACTGATTCTCTGCTCATTTTTACCTCCTTCTACGCAGTAAACGAAACATTGCTATCGCGAAAATTTTCGGTTTTCAGATTTCAACAGATGACCATTCCTGAATCCATTCCGACCATCTCTGGATCCATTTTGACTATTTTAGTCATGACGTATGTACGTACGTTCGTATCTCGCATGACTCAAAAACGGTTTGCCGTAGAAAGTTAAAATATTTGGGATTGCTTTTACATTTAATTGTGAACATCCTTTTTTGGTTACTATATGATCACCGAAAATGGTACTTTACTTGAAGGTCATAATAGACTCAACAAAAATTATATTAAAATATAATACAAAACATCGCAAATTTGGTATATAAAACTTGTATATCAATATAAATAATATACTAAATTAACTAGAATAATTAACTAGACGGAAGTGGTACTTTACTTGAAGGTCATAACAAACTTTCATATACAAAAATATAATACAAAACATCACAAATTTGGTATATAACGCTTTTATATCAATATATAATATACTAGATTTTTTTAAAAATCGGATAACCGGAAGTGGTACTCAATCTTACAATTTTTTTGTTTTTTTTAAACACTGTTCTTAACATTTTTATAATGTGAGTGGATGCCAATAAATGAACGCTAATAGACGTCGCATATAGAAAATATTTCTATTATTTTTTTCTCCTTTAGTTAATTAACAAATTCCTTCGTAATTAATGTTTATACATTTTGCATTACTACAAATAATGAGAGACGGTTAATTATCAATCAAATTGTAAGTATTATTAAACAAATTTATTTAAAAAAGGTAATTCAGAGCAAACCATTTAGAAAATTCGGTATTCAAGTCCTGTCAGACTACTTTAGTGAGGATAAGACTATACTGATATTAAAGATCATTTAATTGTACATTGATATAACGAGTTTGATCAAAATCGTTAGAGCCTTTTTTCAAAAAATTCATTATATAAATTTGCACTTCCAGCTGGTCGATTTTGGCGAAAAAGTCACTGTAATATAACAAGCATACATGCCTCCCTTAAATACGTGATTTCAGTTTCGTACATTTTTTCGTTTTTGAGCTAGACTTACTAAATATAAACAAAGACCATTTTGCGAAATTTCGTTATTTGAAATCAGGGGAACCTTAAAAAGTGTACTTTCAATGAAACTTGGATTCAAAATTTTCGCGATCGCAATACTTTCCTTTATTGTATATTTTATAAATATATAAGTGAAAGTTAAAAACGCTGCAAATTATTTGACAATGGTTTATTATTTCCAAATAGTAATATTTCAAAAATATCTGATGTGCCCATTTACAGGACTTTCCATATCGCTTTGGTTTAGAGTTCAGACAATTAGATTATCTTTCAAATAAGCATTTGGAATATTTCGGGAAAGTTGGAATGTTCTCGAGTTATGCTTTGGTATGCTGATTCCAAAACACCTTAAATTTCTCCTCTATCTTTATAAATGGCAGAGTTATGGGCATATAAGATCTTTAATCGGCAATTTTATAGATTTTTTTTTTTTTTAGGCCTTATGCTGATTCCAAAACACCTTACATTTTCTCTCTATCTACATAAATGGCCGAGTTATGGGCTTATAAAATGTCTAATCGGCCGCCATTATGAAAAGAAAACATGTATGGTAATGTCAAGTTTCGAGGATCATCCTGGGATGAGCTGTGACTTTCTTGCCGGATCTCAAGAAAATTGGTCCAGTAGTCTCGGAGAAAAACCACGGACGGCGGATGGACAGATTTTTTTAAATTTAATATTTGGATCCTACGTATGTTGAAAGATGAAATCTCAAATTTTGAGAGGGGCTAAAAAAAAAAAATTCTTGGTCTATTACAAAGATCTACAAAGGCCAACAAAAAAAAAAATGTTTGAAAACTTTTTTAACTTTAATAGTTGATCTTTATAGATATTTATATGCTGAATCTAAATCTGGCCTTAGTTTTTTTGTATCACCCATAGTTTTCTGTAGGTTTCAAGCTCATCAAACATTCTAACTTTTTAAACTTCTGTAACATGTTAGCTACAATAGAAACATACTCTGGATCTTTTTAATTTCCCAAGAACTTTGTAACGACTTGCTTCAATGATGCCCATGCTTCTTTCTCATTTAAGGTCATTATGGATTCAAAGTTAACATCAAACATCATTTTTCTAATGTCAGGTCCGACAAAGACGCCTTCTTTTAGTTTAGCTTCTGAAAGGCGTGGAAACTTTTGGCAGAGATATTTGAAACATGGTCCATCTTTAGGCAAAGCCTTTACAAATTGTTTCATGAGGCCTAAGACTGAGAGCTGTTCAATTCTTCAAAAATAGCTTAATTTAATAAATGTATTCATATTTGGATTCAGCACCCTAAAAACTATAGGAATAAGGTATTTTAAGTACAAACGTTTTTTCATCGTTGGCCTTTGCTATTATTGAAAATAATGAACCGAAATGTGTTTTATATCAAGTAAAACAGAAAACTCTTCATATGTAGTAGCATGTTTCGTTTTCATAAAACCTTACTCCATATTTTAATGTTATTGGAAAAAATAAAACACATGAAATGGTAGGGGGCCCACTATTTTATTTTGCCTCGGGCCCTGGCTCAGATGACAGCAGCCCAGCATTAACTTCTCACTAGCTATTGAATGTAAACAACAAGATCCGGTTGTAGTGAACAGTAAACAATGACCAAGTGCCATTTTCCTCGTTCCATAATGTGCTTATATTTAAAACTACGATGCCATGAAAAATATCTGTATAATATGGTTTGAAATACATGACGAAGGGGTATTCCCCAGTAGGATTCCTCGTGGCTTGATTTATTGAATGATGAAAGGGCAGAGTTTGTGAGAGGGGAGAAGGAAGAAAAGAGAAATAGACAAAAATTGCCTTGAATATGGTTTGAAATACATGACGAAGGGGTATTCCCCAGTAGGATTCTTCCTGGCTTGATTTATTGAATGATGAAAGGGCAGAGTTTGTGAGAGGGGAGAAGGAAGAAAAGAGAAATAGACAAAAATTGCCTTGCTAACGATCATTGAAGATGGAATACAGTGTAATTAATTATATCTAAAAATAAAAATAAAATATCTGATGTGGACAACACATGACTTCCTTGTACGCCTATTAAACTATAAATCGGTGGCTCAAAAAGTGATCCTCAATTTGGTTTCTAGTTTCCGAAGATAGCATTATCTCAAAAACTACACTCGGCGAGAACAAATTTCCGGAAATAAGAGTAGCAATATATTTGCATAATATACCATAGGAATTTAGGAAAAATATGACATAAAATCGTAGAAGGTAATTGAGTGTGACGAAAAATTACGTGATTGTAGTAGTTAATAATTTCTACTTTTATATTATTTAATGGAAACTAAATGTTTCTATGGAAACTTAATCGAATTCCCTATGGTAACTAAATAAAAACTTTTAAAATTTATTTCAAGTAATGTAGTAAGTGAAAGTTGTGTGATGCGTGAATATAAAGGCTCCAAATAAGGAAAAACAAAGCAGATTGTGTTAAAATAAAAAAAAAATCTGTCTTAAAATCGTTATCAGATATTAATAAAGAGTAAAACAGTATTACTATAACAAAATTGAACATTAGAAAATACAATATATCTCAATCCCGGCCTAACCATTGTCAAATTTTAACCATTTTCATTAGTCCGGAGATGCGGCCAACGAAAAACATACTAATATGTTTAATTTATTTATTGTGTGCCAACGTTTCGGCCTAAATGTTTTGCCATCATCAGTGACAAACAAGAGAACAACATTGAAAACAACAGAGGCAGTACCAATAACAGTAATAATATGTATTAATACATACTGTAAATAATGAAAATTAAAGTAATGTGAAAAAATTAAAGGAAAGATTATGAATTAAATGAAATAATAAAGTATGCATGTAAATGCATGATATAACAAAATATATAAAAACTATTAATTAAAATGACTACTAGTATGAAGATTTAGAAGTATGTAAATGATATCAAGATAATTATGATACTACAAGTTAGGTAAAAGATGACAATGATGTAAAAAATGTTGAAAAGTACCTTAGAAAATAAAAATAATGTAAAATTAATTGAAACTAAAATAATGCGTTTTTATACATGATATAATAAAATATATGAACACTATTAATTGAAATGACTACTAGTATGAAGATTTGGAAGTATATAAAGCATATCGAGATAATTATTATATTACAAGTTATGTAAAAGGTGACAATTACAGTATATATATATATATATATATATATATATATATATATATATATATATATATATATATATATATATATATATATATATTGTAAATAATGAAAATTAAAGTGAATGTTGAAAACAACATTTTCAACATCATTGTCACCTTTTACATAACTTGTAAAATATATATATATATATATATATATATATATATATATATATATATATATATATATATATATATATATATATATATATATATATATATATATTTTAACATATTTTTTCTTTATATTTCATATATTTTTATCATGCTTGTCCTTTCTGTTTATTATCATCTTTTTTTTACTGTTATTGGTACTACCTCCGTTATTTTCAATGCTGCTATCTTGTTTCTTCTTTTAGCCCTGATGATGGCCTAAAACTTAGACCGAAACGTTGGCACACAATAAATAAGTTACACTTATTAGCGTGGTTTTCATTGACCGCACCCACAGATGGTAGATTAAAGAAAAACGACATCTTCTTTCATCGACCAACATCGTACTAAAGACGTTCTTCTTTAATCTAACATCTACGGTCAACAAAATTTACTTCAACAAAAAAACAAAACAATTCCTACAAAACTAATTACTAAACAATGAAACGTTAAAGGAAGTTAAATCTTTTCTTCACTGAATGGACCGTACGTATACTGAGTCAGAGGAAAATGGCGCGGGACAATGGAAGGCCAAAGCAGCAGAATGGAGCATTAAGTCTCATCAGTGTCAATCAATTCTTAAAAATGTAATTTGTTCAACAACTGCGCAACAGTTCCTTTCTGATGATGCAAAGGTGCAAAATGTTGCTGTATCAAAGGAGTTTATTCATATCAGTGCCAATATTAGTTCAGGCTAGACTTGGGACGGTTCCCGCTGTCCAAATTGTCCCAATCCAATACACCACAAATAAAGTCAACTTTTTTTTTTTTTTAATTGGTTAAACTTTGAAAGGTTGCTTAGAAATTATTTATCTATTTCACGTATCATTTACCTCTTTAGTACAATACCTAAGACTCGTTTATATGGCGTGAGTGAGACAGTTTTCTTGTCTACACGCTGACATTAAACCTGAAAACAATCAGTAGGAAAAAAGTTCTACAAAAAAAAAGTTCTACGGTTGTAGAACAGGTGACTGAACACTACACTAAAAGAACAGCTGGCTGAATACTACTCTAAAAGAACAGCTGATACTATGATTATTTTAAGAAACACAAATCGTTTATAAAAAAAAATAACATAAAATAATCTAGAAACTTAATTTCAATATCTAATTTAAACTAAACCAAATACATTTAAATACAACTAAATAATTTAAGAAATTTATAATAGATGCTAAAAAAAGCTAAGGTCCTGCACACAGGAAATGTATTAAATATATAATTTATAAAAGACGGAAAGCTAAGAGGTACATGGCTTATTTCCTAAAATATAAATTTTACAAAGTTCAGAAAGAGCAGATGCTTAAGTTTATTACCTCTATTTAACTACTATATATATCATTTAAGATGGCTGCCATCAGTGAGAAAAACATAAATGTTTTTAAACACCTGTTTCTGACCCGCAATCGTAATTGGTTCTACATCGTTATTCAAATTAATGGATGTCACTGTTAGTAGTTTAAAAAAAAAATATTATTAATAATATACATATATTTATAAATAATTGAAATATTTAATTTTTAATGAAAGTTCGTAAAGAAACACATTACTAAAGTTTGAGCAGATAGGATTAAATTGACACAAAGCGAATAGTCACAAATACCTAGTTCTGTAATAAGTTCTGTTACAAGGAAAAAGGATGGAAAAATCAAACAAAGATTGAATTTTGACAGTGAATATTAATAAGTCTTAAGAGGCTCACAGACGATCAACATGATTGATGGAGAGGGAAGTTGAACGTCTGTAGGTAGGTTGGTGGTTGAGCCTTATGTTGGACCACCGGTTGATGTAAAATCAAACAAGATTAGATTTTATGGGCGGGGCCAAATTCATTCAAACGTGTTGAAGTGTCTACGGCAGTGTTGAGCAAACATATGCTAAAGAGCCTACAGACGACCAACATGATTGGTCAACATGGATGTTGGACGACCATGTCGTTATATCCCTAGAGAAGAATAATCTGGCCATACCAGCTCCCTTAAGATAAAATTATTTTTATGAAAATTAAATTATTCAACATGATCGCCTCTAACCTGTACTCAGGCGCATATTGTGCTGCACGCAGTACTTTTTGTGGAAATTTGCGAACTGCTTTCAACAGCGCATTAACTTCAGATGCGCATGATGGTATAGAAGGATCAATCTAATAAAATAATAAAAGAATATTAGCAATTCTTTTTTGTTTTATAAATAATGTTATAATAATAATAATAGTGATCAACAACAATATTATTATTAGGGATTGATAAATTATTTGCCACTTCTATAATTTTGTTTTATTTAAAACTAGCTTCGAATGTTATACATTCATCATCAGTTATAAAAACACACAAAAATTAAAAAATGAGAAATTATAAATTGCAATACCGAACTATATTTTGGCACTCACCAAGGTTTATAATCCATTTAAACCTTGGTGAGTACCAACATTTATTTGATTTCTTGTCTTAATTAAATTCATAATTCATAAATGTTTTATAATACTGATTTATATTAATCTAATGTAATATGTATAATAATACCAAACTATTTTTTGAATTGCTTATCTTTGAATTTTTTGTGTGTTTTTAGAACTGAGGATAAATGTATAACATTCGAAACTAGTGTTCAATAAAACAAATTTATAGAAGTGGCAAATAATTTATCAATCCCTAATAAGGAAATTCTGATGGCTCAAATTACAGATGGGTTGGAATGTATCAATCTGATACTTCGTCACTGAGACCTACGAGTAACAGGTATGCTAAAATGTGACAAGCTGAAAGTATCAGTTACTTTCAGTTCCAGCCAACGATATTGGACCTGTTACATTGTTTGTTCCTCAGTCCTGGTAACCTCGTTGCTCCAAGCTCTTCAGTCCTCAAACTTGACACCGCTGTCACAGTAACACGACCTGCGGTCAGTTACAATGCCGTATTTGGTTACGTTACTTCTCTTTCTGGGAACAAATAACCTTTCCTCTCATTCAAAATCCTGAACTTCTTCTCAACCAAACCATACACTCTGTATCCCTCAACTCTAAATCTTTTCTTGCGTTTTAATTCTATTTCTATCACTTTCTCCTTATCGCCTATCGCAAGAAGGCACAGAATCAGTCATGAATGAAACTTCATTGTTATCAAGATGTCAGGAGCTAAGCGTTATTTTCACAAGTGAAAATAGCTCAGACCTCGATGTTTTGGTTCTACATCAAGAATTTAAGCAATGTGGTATATCAAACCTCGGGCGTTCAAAGGTCTTATAGCGATCGAACGATTCGATCAGGCCAAAGTCCATTCTGAAAAGCAATAGTTTATAAGAAAAATAATACGTTCAGAAAGTTAGATAGTTAGATTGGCAAAAAAAAAATCTGATGTGGACACCCCATGACTTCCTTGTACGCCTATTGAACTATAAATCGGTGGCCCAAAAAGTGACCCTGAATTTGGTTACTAGTTTCCGAACATAGCAGTACTTCAAGAAGGACACTCGGCGTCGCGGCATCCATCTATTGACACACACACACATAAGCTCTTGTTCCTTGAGATATTATTCCGTTATTATATGAGTTTCGTTCGGATGTAGAACGAATCCAAATATTATACCAAGTTCCAATGTTCATAGAACTACTTCAGTAATGACCCATCAATCTGTTAGTAGACATGCAAGTACATTCCGCCCCTTAAGACGGTTAGAGTTATTTCTGCAGCCATTTTTTTTTTTTTTTGTAGAATAAAAAGGCGACTTCTTAAGGAAAATGGCGGCTTATTTCATTTTCGTCCCGGCACCGCACAGTTGTTTACAAAGCCTGTTTGCACAGGATGTATATAATTTAATAATAATAATAATGTAGCTTTATTGACATCATTTTACAATCCATTTTAGGTACAATGGAGTTCAGCTCAATAAAATAATTATTCAAACATAAATATTGAAGATACAAATATAATAATATACTACCATATAAAATAAAATAAAACCCTCAGCGCTTATTAAAATATACAAACAAAACAGAGAAAGTATAATTGTTATATATAATAATAAAACTTAAAATTCATTAATATACTAGTTCATTAATTTACTAGTTCTTTCAAAATTCAAATACTATAAGATAAAATTCAAAATTCAGATAAAACAATATAAAGTTTATTATTAGCTATAAGCTTTATTAGATAAAGTTTATTAACAATTTTTAATAATAACCAGCGCAGGATGTATATATGAAATAATTATAATTGAAACTCTCTATTCTTGTTAGTAAATAATTCTGTAAATAAAATTCCTTTTTGTTATCTATCTAATCAGGATGAAATCGTTTGTTCCACATGAAAACATCGAGTTTTTTCCAACAATGTCTCTATAATTCGATATCCATTAACCCAAGAACAATGGCCATATCAAATTGTCAATTGAATGCCTTCTAGACAACCCCCACCTTGTATCGGTCTACTATCCTAAGAGTCATTTAATAACTTAGTAAGCAATTAGGTTCGTTAGACAATACCCAGAGTATCAATAGAAGCACTTAGGCTTTTTATACAAGTATTCTTTCTTCGGAAGACAAAGAGATCCTTTGATTGAGCAGATATATTCTGGCTACGAAAATCTGGCATTTGACTCTTCATTAGAACACTATTTAGAGGGATTTGGAAACAGACCAAATTTAGCGATCCGCAATCTGACAGGACCGAGTCGCTCAGAATAAACAAATTTCTGATGAAAAGTTGCAAATTTCGATTAAATTCAGAAATCTTAAGAAATATCTAACCTAATATGGCGTATAAAGAGCTGACTTAAAAGCGGGGCCGGATTTACCACTAGGCTCTTTAAGGCCTGGCCTTAATGCCAGGGGGCGAACGCTAAAAAAATATTTGTTTAATTTATGTTTATGAGTTAAGAAAAAGTCATATGAAGTCATAAGTGATGTTATAATGCGATAATATTAAAATTGTCATCATAAAAAATTATTTCTTTTGGACCGACCGCCTCTCTCCCTCTGATCATTATGAAGAGGGGGCGACAAAAAGCTCATGGGCCTAGGAGCACCAACACTCTAAATCCGGCCCCACTTAAAAATATTCACTAGAAGAGTAGTGTGGCCAAATCATTCCCGGAGAAAATCGGGGCACAACCAGTGGGGCTTCAAGAGACCCCCTCCACTAATTTGCATAGTGTGTATGTATATATATATATAGACGTCGCTTTTACTTCCTTGTACGAAGTAACGGAAGAATTGTAATCGCGAAAATTTTCGGTTTTCAGATTCTGACCTTCACGTAAACCACTCCTTCCGGCTCACCAATTTTAACCAAAATCTAGTATATTATATAAATATAAAAGTCTTGTTTATCAAATTTGAGATGTTTTACATTATATTTTAATATAATTTTTGATGGAAATCAATTATGATCTTCAAGTAATGTACCACTTCCGGTCATTAAGCAGTGACCAAAAAGGGAGGATCACAACTAGATTTGACAACAATCCTAAATACAAAATTTCAACTTTCTACAGCTAAGCGTTTTTGAGTTATGCGAGATACGAACGTACGTACGTACAGACGCCACGACGAAACTTGTCAAAATGGATATTTCCGTTGAAATCTGAAAACCGAAAATTTTCGCGATTACAATAATTCTTTTACTTCCTACAAGGAAGTAAATGCAAGCAATGTAAAATGTAAGCAATTTCACGCAAAAATTCCACCTTCGATAACTTACAGCTCAGAATTACTGGTTCACTGGAGAGTGCCACCACAGCAAACTAACGAATCTAACAGTTATCCTGAGATTATGAAAAACCTGAATTCGTTTCAGATTTTACTAGAATATTCTCCATGAGAAAGTAATGAATAAATCGCTCTAATTACGGTACTCAAAGTACCGTTTTTCGGCATTCCTGAAAAGTTGTGTTTTAACCGAATGGCTAGTTTCGCTTAAACCTGGCGAAAGACTGAAAGAAATGGGATAAGAAGATTATAATGATTTTCATGAAAACGTTAATTTTCGAGGGAACCACGCCATTTAAAGCATTAAATTACATCAGATTGTTATTATGTTTTTCCTCTCATAAGCTTAATAAGCCTATCTTAAATTTAAGGTAAAATAAAATGGGTTTTAACATGTTTTCTAATACCATCTTGAACTTGTAATGTTTAATTTCTCAGTACCATGGATATATCCGATCTCGTTTTCTAAGAACCATACAGTGAAAAAATATACGATGGTAATTTAATGCAAAAATCTTATAGCCTTTTATGAATAGCAGATTTACTCTATTTTATTGATTCTCATAATTTTAATAGCATCTTGGAAATAATAGATGTGTCAACAGTTTTGTACTTTGAAAAAAAAACTTCAGTCCCATGGGTGAAACATAAGCTCAGCGGATTCCGATAGGTAGATGGATAATTTGTACCGTAATAATTTTGTAGTTAACTGGCAAGCCTGTGCTTTTGTAACCGAAGTTGGTCTGAAATATTTCTTATTTTTGCTGCCAACTCAGCCCAAAATTAGTTACGGATAAAAATAATTTTACTTCCATACCGCTACTATTTTTAAGTTTGGCTTAGTCCTAAAAATTTGTTTATTTTTTCACAGTTTATGATGATCAAACTTGAAATGATTCCGTTTTGAGATAGAGCTTCAAAATCGAATTTCTGTCATGTGCCATGTGCATATTCATCTCAGTTCTGGATGAATGGAAAATGTAAATAAGCTATGGTGCTGAGAATTCGTGGAATTATTATTATGATAACAACTGGGAGTTAAATTTTAAATGAATTCTTGTGTTAAGACCAGATTTAATGAGGTATTTGTATATTTATTGCTGTATATCGTATCAATTCTAAAATTCGTATTCATTGAAATTATTAATATTATTTAAAATTGAGTGCTATCTACTTCCGCTCATTACGTTCGCCCAAGAGATAAACAAAACACCAACGGATCCTTACCAGTTGAGGTCTGGGACTTATCGTAATTTCAATTATTACTGCT
Organism: Rhaphigaster nebulosa; assembly: GCA_948150685.1. Classification (NCBI taxonomy): domain Eukaryota; kingdom Metazoa; phylum Arthropoda; class Insecta; order Hemiptera; family Pentatomidae; genus Rhaphigaster; species Rhaphigaster nebulosa. The sequence continues at coordinate 4,495,103 of OX411311.1, read as the reverse complement.
TTAATTAAATCACAGCTGTCGACTTCCGCTCACTACGTTCGCCCAGAGATAAACAAACCCCCAAAAGTTCGCTTTCAGTTGAGGTCGGGTCCTTACCATAATTTAAATTATTACAACTTTAAATTATTACTGCAACTTCCCCAAACCACCGGAATTCGACAGTAATAATAATTTTAAGTAATATCTAATTAAAGCAGTAATAATTTTAATAATTCCAATGAATACGAATTTCAGAATTTGATACAAATGGCACTAGAAAGTGCAATTACGACGACCTTCGGCAGGAGCTACTGATAATGCGTCCGGATTATAAAGTTGTATCGTAAATAGCTTTAGTAGTTAATTGCATTACATATAGTTTAGTTTGTTTACTTTTTTTTTTTTTTTTTTTAGAACGTTTATTTATTTTTCGAAGAAAATCTTCAAGTCGTCTAGAAGTGCGCCATATTGAACTCACTGAATATGATAAAAAAAAATTGTACTATGACTCGGTCAAAATTTTAAATTCCTACGTTTATTTCTAAAATTATTTTTAATCTCAAAAAATTATCTAAATGTACAAAAGTATTTTTAAAATATTTATGGAATTCTTGGAACTCATGTATTTTTGAAAGTAATCCAGTTGAAAAAATAATCTTTTTTTTTTAGAATCATGTAACTGAGAAAGGTTACATTTTACAAGTAAATAAATATAAGGGATTGATTTGATGGTTGATTTGAAATGAAATGATATTGAAGCGTGCAGAGTGGGGCTGTGATACATCCAGCCTTGGCCATGACACAGAAAATTGTTCTGACCTTGTTATATAACCCGATAATTTTCCCTTCTGCTACCGCCACATCCTGGAACTAGCTATTTGGAAAATTATTCGTAAACACTTCATTCTACGCTGCATAGAAGACAAATCTATTATCATATCGAAGAGAAGTGAAATGTAACTATTCCATGTAACTTGTCATTTACAGAGTTTCTAAACTAAAACTTCATTTTGGATAGGATTAGGAACGCATAGGAACGCACAGTATGCCCATATTCTTTGTTATTGGCCTTTATCAGGACTAAGGAAAACAAAACACAAGGATAGATTATTATAAACAGCTTTTAGTACTAATATAGTGGTAATATCACTGAACTTATCAAGAACATGCATTAAAGAAGTTCTGAGGATGGGATTGAAATTTTAAAAAGTTAAAAAAATAATAAATCTTGAGAAAGCGGTTGGAAGTATTTTTGTGTTGCTAAATATACATGTAATAGTCAACACTCCTTATTATGTTTCAAACAAGACCTTACATCATGACCTAAACATCCCATTTGTACTTGACCTCATTCCATCTAAGTTTTCAAACTTTCACCAGAACCTTATCTGCCATCCTAATCCCTTAGCACAATCCCTATCCGCTCAAGCCATCCCTATAATCCTCCTAGTAGGTTGAAGCGGCAGTGGCCACGAGACCTTCTGTAAATATGCTATTGGAGGCCTGGCAATGGCCAGATCCTCCACTCAAGTCCTCAGCGACTGTGGCCCTAGTGCTCTCACTCAGTCTCCACTGGCTTTAATCCAGTGATGCGGCTCAGAGAGAAGCGCTATATATATTATTATATTTTTTATTTTATTTTATTTTATTCCTTCTTCTTTTGTTAACATTGTATATTTATTTATCACCAGTGTCCTTCATTTTATCAATTTATTTTTCTTTATATTTATTTTATTGTATGCATAGTTGTACATAAAGTGTGAATGGGTACTTCAGCCCTAATACTCATTGCCCTTGAGTGTGGCAGCTTGTATTATGTTCAATAAATAAATAAAGAGATCTACAGATGTGGACTGAAAAAAAAAAATGACATGAATGAGTATGTAAGGCACTAGACTCCTAACTTCCTCTCCCGGATTCCAGTCCAGCTGAGGCATTAAGCAGGCCAATCCAACCTCTGCAAAGTAAGTACCGTGTCCTTGATTGGTTTGGGCGATAAATTTGCCGGTTGAACGTGGAAGCTGACCACATCAGCTCTTTGTATAACCGTTGGCCAAGAGATAGTAGTTTCTTGCCAAGTACTGTATCCAAGTCTCTTCATGTGCTATGTAAGATATGTAGGTTTATTATAGTTTAATTTCTGATATTGGTATCCTGAACACAATTTTATTTAGATAAACGACTAATCTTGCATAGAACTGAATCGAAGTGTAGTGAGCCTTGGGATACAGCAAACATTTCGAAATTCAGCTAATAAGGATTGGTGATAGTGCTGAAGCTATCGACGTCACTACATTATGAAGTGGTAATATCATGTTGTCACACGTGAGCTATTAGCTCTTTGTTTAATATCTATGCTCGCAATATCTGTTTAGTTAATACAGCCAAATATCGATAAATCGAATCCTTTTATAACACTATATCCCTTCCCTATCTTTTGAAAAATTCTCTTCAAGTCGAATAAAGAAACCTTATACACTTTAATTAGGGACTGATAAATTATTTGCCACTTTTATAATTTTGTTTTATTGAAAACTAGTGTCGAATGTTATATATTCATCTTCAGTTCTAAAAATCCTTCAAATCCAATCAAGGTCTTTGTTTAAATGACCAAATAAATATCTCCAATAGTCCAATATTAAATTTATTCCCATCTATAACAGAAAAACCAATTACTCACCGGCATCACTGGTAAAACCCCGACCCTTAAACCGTTTATCTATAAACATCCCACCTTTCCTTTCTTTCATTGTTAGTTCAGTGCGAGGATAAACCAGTACAAACTCTTCTGTTTGATATAATCAATTTAAACCTTGGTGAGTACCAACATGTATTTGATTTCTTGTCTAAATTAAATTCATAATTCATAAATGTTTTATAATACTGATTTATATTACATCTAATTTAATATGTATAATAATACAAAACTATATTTTGAATTGCTTATTTTTGAATTTTTTGTGTATTTTTAGAACTGAGGATGAATGTATAACATTCGAAACTAGTTTTCAATAAAACAAATTTATAGAAGTGGCAAATAATTTATCAATCCCTTACTTTTACCCTTTATCAACAATCTGATCTTTTTATATTTTACGATACAGAACATTCTGAAAATTGTTTACTTACTAAAAGATTCTAATTATATCATGATCTTTGGCATTCTTTATGTCCTAGACCCCAAGTTTCATAATTCATTGATATGTATTCGGCATGGCTATTAAAGGCCATATATACTGTTTTTTTCTATGATGACTTCGAATATTTAAAAAATTTCAGAATGTATGGCATAACACCTGCTCTACGTGTTTTCCAAATTCTGTGGTTACCCCGATACAGGACCGGAACTAGGGCAGGGTAGGAGAGGAGGGCATGTCCCGGGCTGCAGAATTTAGATAGCGGCAAATATCGGGCGAAATTTTATTTTTATGTAAAGTAAAAAATATATTTGTTTCTACTTTTTAATTGTATTTGCCTCAGTTCATTCAATTTCGAAATATACTTCCTACAATGCTGTTATAAAACTGTTGACATTTATTGGAGAAGGGTTGGCAAAATTGAGCAGGCCCCATCTGGAAAAAATCCTAGTTCCAGCGCTGTCCTGAAACCTGCCACTGGATCCAACCCTCTAGCAACAATGAATTGAGGTGCGAACGGTTGGATTGTTGTGTTTTGTTTTGGGCGGTTATTTGAAGAAACGATTGATTCTTTTTCCCGATGAATGGTCACTCTTTCAACTAGTAAATGCGATAACAGTAAAGTATATCATGAGTTACACTTGTGTTCGTCCTCTCAACGCTAATGTGTATTTTAATTGTGCATCAATTGTCAATATTCAGTAATTGGACGTCATTAAAAGCTTTTATTTACTTATACTGTTATGAAACGTATTTTTCAATCGAATTTTAGCACACTGCTGATTATCCTATCTAGCTAGCATTTGGCACAAATCTTCATTTTGAGGAATCTTGGCTCACAAGTTTCTTGTAAGACTACTGATTTCTTAGGGGAATATTATACTCCATAGGGGCATATTAGCCAATACTTGAGGAAGGAAGGGTCATCACCCCTAGAAACGACGCGGTCGAAAAAAACGCCATGAAAATTAAAAAGGGAAAAATAAAATAACACTTTTAAACGATCCAGTAACGTTTTTATATTTAAAAAAATATCTGATGTGGAAAACACATGACTTCCTTGCACGCCTATTAAACTATAAATCTGTGGCTCAAAAAGTGATCCTGCTGAATTTGGTTATTAGTTTCCGAAGATTATAGTATCTCAAAAACGACACTCGGCGTCGCGACATCCATCTATCGACATACACACACACAAATGGGGAAGAAAACCAGTTTTGACATTTTAAGCGGAAAAATCCACTTAACTAATATCTTATTGTCATATCTTATGCAGACTTGTTTATCTCACAAATGGGGAGGAAAACCAGTATTTTACACTCAATTTTAACACTTAAAACAAGTGATAAAAATGTTTAATTGGATTGGAAACCAAATTGCGTTTGTAACCTTTATTACCGAAATATATGATTTATGTATTTAATTTAAATATAATTTTTGAAGTAAGCTTATTATGACCTTCAAGTAAAGTACCCTTTTCGGCTCACCAATTTTAACCAAAATATAATAAATACATTCATATCGATATAAAAGTCCTATTTACCAAATTTGAGATGTTTTACATTATATTTTAATATATTTTTGGATGAAAGTCTAATATGACCTTCATGTAATGTACCACTTCCGGTCTGCCAATGTTAACCAAAATTTATTATATTATTTAAATCAATATATAAGTTATAAATACTAAATTTGAGAACTTTTGCATAGTAATTTAATATAATTTTTGATGGAAATCAATTATGACCTTCAAGTAAAATACCACTTCCGGTGGTCAAGCGGTGACCAAAAAGGGAGATTCACAACTAGATTTTACAATGTATTATTGATCATTTTCTCCAAGTTATAATGCAAAATAATTGAACTATTCTTTAATACCAGCTTAGCTGCAAACTTTCCATTTTAATTGGGGAGTAGGGGAGGAGGAGAGGGTAAGACGATGCACAAGAAAAAAAGTGCCGGCAGAGTCTGTAACACCAGCCCATGTGCTGAGAAGATGCCACAACAACTCCCTCCTCATAATACGCCGGTACCATAGGGTCAAGCACGAACTGATAAGGCGGCTTGATAAGAAAAAGGACTTCGCCAACTTCTACGAGGTATACTGCGTCGACGCTGACGGATCGCAAGATCTGCAGATATTGTCGCATTCTCCAGGATCGGAAAGACAGCACTGGTCGTGGATCCGACAGTGAGGTTTGAAAGTAAGGACCTTGATCAGTCTGGTGAGGTGGAAATGGAAAGGAGGAAATTTATGAGAAGTGCATCCCTTTCCTAAAAGAGAGATTCCGCGAGACCTTCCCAGAGAGAGAGTTCACGTGAGAGGCCTCTGGGTCGGGTCTCACGGAACAATCCCTAACAGAAGAAGGTGCTTTCTGGAAGACCTAGGTGTTAGCAATAGGGATGTTGCGATATTGGCCGAGAATATTATACTTGACTCCCGGGAGATTATCCACCATCACTTGTAGTATGGTGGTTAATTGGATCGATATTCGTTATTTATTTATTATTATTATTGTTTATTTATTCTTTAAGTATATTTGTAGCCATTGATATTAATCCATATCTTTTTATTTATTTATTATTTCTTGTACTAATTTTGATGCTTAGGTGCTCATGTCTAAAATGTGAGCATTTGATTAATTTTTAAGTAGTTTATTTTAATAGCTATTTGTTTTTTTTTATTTATATAAAAAAAGCTTTATTTCAAGTAATAGTGGAGGGTCACTGGAAAAGAGAAGTGAGGGATAAATTAGAGAGTGATAGAAGGTTTACAGCAAACAAAAGGGGGGGGGGGAGAATAGATATATTGTGCTAATGTAGCGATGAAAATAATGTATAGAGTTAAAATGAAAGAAAAAAAAATGTAATATATATAATGTCTAGGATTAGATTGATGAGAATGCTGTGTGTGTAGCAACCCAAGGTATTTGGGCAGCATTGCTCTAAATAAACCATTTCTCTCTATCTATGTCCTTATTTTTTATTCAACCTAATTATTATCTCTTTGTCATATTATTAATGTTTTGGATTACGTTGTTATGACCCCCCCCCCCCCCTATCGGATTCTGTTTTTTGAATATTCACCATGTTTTCATTTCAGCTATTGATCAGTTATTATTTGACCGCTCATTCATTGCCAGTGAGCTGAAATGCAACACATTGGCGAGGAGAATAAACTCCATAAGTACATAGTATCAACATAATAAAATATGAATGCTGATCCGTATTACTTTCAGTGGAATTGCTCACTATATTAGTTTCAAACCTTCAATCCGTACTCCAAGCAGTATCTCAGCCTCAATAGTCACTTCTAATCTTTCTTCTAGTACAGTCATCTCTATTATTATCATTGAAGAGTTTGATCAAGGTAAGAAAACATTTTTGTTTATTATTTTGTAATCGACCAAGAAAACAATTTTTTTAACCCCTCCCCCTCAACATTTGATGTTTTACGTTTCAAGATACGTTGAATCCAAATATTGAATAAAAAAAAAATCTGTTAGTCCAAAATTTGTATTTCGTTTTTGTTATAATAAACCGAAAGGTGATAAAATTTTCTTCCTAAAAAAAAAAATCATTTAAATCGGACCATTATTAGTTGAGATATAACGTGATGAAATTTGCAGACTGATTCCCCGCGATACAAGTCTGCGTGCGTGGTCCTAGACTTCCTGACTTCCTCGCATCTCTCTGCTTCATACTTCGTTGCATTAATTCTGCACTTCCTTCAACTTCTCGGTCTTTCCTTTTTCTTTTCCCACTGAAGTGCACCTCCAATATTTCCTCTGTACCATTTTACCCTCTGATTACATGTCCTGACCATCTCAGCCTACTTGCTTTGACACAGTTACTTCTTAACAATCCCAGGTCGGCACTGTCACGACGATCATCTTGGGACAAGCTTCAAATTTCTGCTCCATAGGCTCCTTCTGCTTAATTTCTTTGCTGAACCTGATAGATATCTTTTATAAAGTATTCTGCACATGTTCCTTTCCGAAAACCCCTATCCCCATTACCCTATCCCACGGATTGACAAGACCCTCCATCACAATGGTGTAGCCAGGATTTCGCTTAGGAGAGGCAAATCCATCCAGAGATCTACTTCTAGGTAACCTACCCCAACCGGGGATTTCTGTTGACTTCGCAAAACATAATGGTTTCTATGCCAACGTATATTATTTATGAAATAACTAATCTTCCTCCCTCCCCTCTGTGATTATTGGAAGATATACGATCGCCTCCTGGTCTATGATAAAATGCTTTTTGTAGCCGCAATATTTGTGGAACATTGTTGAGGTGAAATTGATCCCGGTGCCATGGCAGCAGCTGCTCAAGGTCGAATTGCGAAACCACACACATTATCAGCGAATGATAAGGGCCATCATATCCCGAGCAAAGAGATAAGAAAACCACAGCTATTATATTACATTCAAATGCGGTTATTATTTCTTTTTTCAAAAACAATTTGAAAAAACACTGATAGAAGATTTTATAATTAATAATAATTTATATTAAACGGTACATTTGCACCATCCAATTCCGTTGATAAGGTTCTAAAACAGATTTATCAGCGGATTAAATAACGGATCAAATGTTATCGTCTAGACCGGGGCCACCGGAAGTTATCAATTCTATTGTGCATTTAAAAAAAAAAAACTATCGATATGTAAAATTCTATATTTAAGTATATGATGAATTCGCTGAATATATAGAAAAAAGAAATAAAAATGGCTGAATCACCAAGTCATCTTAGCGTAACGTAATGTCTTGATAAAATAATCAATAGAGTTAATATTTGTATAAATTCAAATTTAAAAAACCAAAAATATTAGATATTGAGAATAAAACAAGAAATAAAAAAAAATATGCAGTAGGCACTAAAGGAAAAGAAATTTGAAGCTTGTTCCAAGATGATCGCCGTGAGAGTGTCAAGAAAAAACTGTGTCAATGCAAGTAGGCTGTGATGGTTAGGACGTGTAATCAGAGGGTAAAATGGTACAGAGGAAATATTTGATAAGCACTTCAGTAGGAAAAAAAAGGAAAGACCAAGGAAGCTAAAGGAAGTGCAGAAATAATCCAAGGAAGGATAAAGCAGAGAGATACGAGGAAGTCAGAAGCCCAATAGATAAGTCAGGAGGCCTAGGGCCACGATGACCAGCCGCGCCGGGGAATTAGTCATTTAGGAATTAGTCAGGGGAATTAGTTCATTACGCTATATCTCAGCTAATACTGCTTCGATTTAAATGATTTTTTTTCATTTTGCAGAGAATTTCATCAACTTTCGTTTGAATACAAACCTTTGGAAAATTTTTGGACTAACAGATTTTTTTTTTGCGGACGGATTTTTTTTGTACTCGATGTTTGGATTCAACGTATCTTGAAACGTAAAACCTCAAATTTTGAGGGAAGTTACAAAAATGTTTTCCTTGTTCGATTCAAAAGGTCTATTAATAAAAATAATAAACCAAAAGCATTTACAGATAGAGAATATTTATTTTTCGTTTTTTTTTTTGTTTTTTTTAATGTCTTGTTAAGCTGATTCCGAAACACCTTACATTTCTCCTCTATGTTTATAAATGGCCAAGTTATGGGTATATAAGAACTCTAATCGGCCGCCATTTTGAAACAAACAGACGGATGCTAATGTCGAGTTCCGAGGATAATCCTGAGGTGACGTGTGACATTTGTACCGAATCTCAAGAAAATCGGTCCAGTAGTCTCTCGGAGAAAAGCCGCGGACGGCGGACGGACGGATTTTTTTTTATTCCATATTTGGATTCTACGTATCTTGAAACGTAAAACCTCAAATTTTGAGGGGGATTACAAAAATGTTTTCCTTGTTCGATTCCAAAGGTCTATTATTGAAAATAATAAACCAAAAGCATTTACAGATAGAGAATATTTATTTTTCGTTTTTTTTTTTGTTTTTTTTTAATGTCTTGTTAAGCTGATTCCAAAACACCTTACATTTCCCCTCTATCTTTATAAATGGTCGAGCTATGGGCATATAAGAACTCTAATCGGTCGCCATTTTGAAATAATCAGACGGATGGTAATGTCGAGTTCCGAGGATAAACCTGGAGTGACCTCTGACATTGATACCGAATCTCAAGAAAATCGGTCCAGTAGTCTCTCGGAGAAAAGCCGTGGACGGCGAACGGCGAACGGACGTATTTTTTTTATTCCATATTTGGATTCTACGTATCTTAAAACGTAAAACCTCAAATTTTGAGGGGAGGGAGGGTACTAAAATTTTCTCCTTGGTCGATTCCAAAGGTCTCTCATTGAAAATAATGAACCAAAAGATCTAATTTACTTTTTAAAATATTATAAAACTTGATTTAAGAATTTAATGAAATAACATTGTGCTGAAGTAATATAAAAATAACCAGGCTATAACAGCTGACGGTCGTGATTAATGCTCTGATAGTGTTTTTGATATAAATGTTCAAGTCATATTATAGAATCATGAAAATAAATTCTTTTTTTAAATATTATTTTTAATTGATTCGGCACTTAAAAAATTTCACGGCTGATATTCGAGTTCTGTTGATGAATTATAAATATTGTTTTAGCCCACCTAATAATATTCCAAAGAGTAAGAAGAGCCTTTTATCTTAAACACTCGAGATATTGTTTGTATTTTGCATTATTGATAAAACGTTTTGGCCTTTTTAGGACATATTCAGATCTTAAATGAGTAGCTTTGTAAACATTAAACATTGATTGGGAAGTTATCTTTACTAACTCCTCTGTAAAGGATCTCCGGGTATACTTATCTAAAACAATATAAACAGTAATAAAAAATAATCCCCACAAACTGAATAACTATTATAGGGTAAATGCTTTCGGTTATAAATTATAAAGTTTAGATGATTTTACTTAGAAGAGTTACAACAAATGAAAAAACAAAGCTTTAGTGAAAAGATTAAAAATATTTATTTATGTGTAAACAAACCTAACATATAAAATATAACCAAACACATAATATATAACCCTAACATCTAACATATAGCATATAACCTATTATATAACATATAACCTAACATAGAACAAATAACAAGCAACATACAACGTATAACCTAATATTTAACATTTAACCGAACAGTTGACATCCGCATGATGGTATATAAGGATCAATCTAATTAGGGATTTGATAAATTATTTGCCACTTCTATAAATTTGTTTTATTCAAAACTAGTTTCGAATGTTATACATTCATCTTCAGTTCAAGGTTTAAATGGATTATATCAAACAGAAAAGCTTGTACTGGTTCAATATGAATACCACATTCGCACTATTCTTGCTACTCATTTTTTATTTTCCACCTTACAGCGCAAATAACAATATGTTTGAAATGGTATTGAAGATTGGTGGAGGCTTTCAAAGTAATTTTTATCTAAATTAAGATTCGCTGTATCATTGAAAATAGCCAGTGAAGTCTAGCTTGTCCTTTGTTAAAGTCATCTAGGTCATACCTAAGTATCTATATGCAGACCAGAAATAGTACATCTCACATCAAATACCAGTTGACATCCGCATGATGGTATAGAAGGATCAATCTAATTAGGGATTTGATAAATTATTTGCCACTTCTATAAATTTGTTTTATTCAAAACTAGTTTCGAATGTTTTACATTCATCTTCAGTTCAAGGTTTAAATGGATTATATCAAACAGAAAAGCTTGTACTGGTTCAATATGAATACCACATTCGCACTATTCTTGCTACTAATTTTTTATTTTCCACCTTAAAGCGCAAATAACAATATGTTTGAAATGGTATTGAAGATTGGTGGAGGCTTTCAAAGTAATTTTTATCTAAATTAAGATTCGCTGTATCATTGAAAATAGCCAGTGAAGTCTAGCTTGTCCTTTGTTAAAGTCATCTAGGTCATACCTAAGTATCTATATGCAGACCAGAAATAGTACATCTCACATCAAATACCAGTTGACATCCGCATGATGGTATAGAAGGATCAATCTAATTAGGGATTTGATAAATTATTTGCCACTTCTATAAATTTGTTTTATTCAAAACTAGTTTCGAATGTTTTACATTCATCTTCAGTTCAAGGTTTAAATGGATTATATCAAACAGAAAAGCTTGTACTGGTTCAATATGAATACCACATTCGCACTATTCTTGCTACTAATTTTTTATTTTCCACCTTAAAGCGCAAATAACAATATGTTTGAAATGGTATTGAAGATTGGTGGAGGCTTTCAAAGTAATTTTTATCTAAATTAAGATTCGCTGTATCATTGAAAATAGCCAGTGAAGTCTAGCTTGTCCTTTGTTAAAGTCATCTAGGTCATACCTAAGTATCTATATGCAGACCAGAAATAGTACATCTCACATCAAATATCAGTTGACATCCGCATGATGGTATAGAAGGATCAATCTAATTAGGGATTTGATAAATTATTTGCCACTTCTATAAATTTGTTTTATTCAAAACTAGTTTCGAATGTTTTACATTCATCTTCAGTTCAAGGTTTAAATGGATTATATCAAACAGAAAAGCTTGTACTGGTTCAATATGAATACCACATTCGCACTATTCTTGCTACTCATTTTTTATTTTCCACCTTACAGCGCAAATAACAATATGTTTGAAATGGTATTGAAGACTGGTGGAGGCTTTCAAAGTAATTTTTATCTAAATTAAGATTCGCTGTATCATTGAAAATAGCCAGTGAAGTCTAGCTTGTCCTTTGTTAAAGTCATCTAGGTCATACCTAAGTATCTATATGCAGACCAGAAATAGTACATCTCACATCAAATACCAGTTGACATCCGCATGATGGTATAGAAGGATCAATCTAATTAGGGATTTGATAAATTATTTGCCACTTCTATAAATTTGTTTTATTCAAAACTAGTTTCGAATGTTTTACATTCATCTTCAGTTCAAGGTTTAAATGGATTATATCAAACAGAAAAGCTTGTACTGGTTCAATATGAATACCACATTCGCACTATTCTTGCTACTAATTTTTTATTTTCCACCTTAAAGCGCAAATAACAATATGTTTGAAATGGTATTGAAGATTGGTGGAGGCTTTCAAAGTAATTTTTATCTAAATTAAGATTCGCTGTATCATTGAAAATAGCCAGTGAAGTCTAGCTTGTCCTTTGTTAAAGTCATCTAGGTCATACCTAAGTATCTATATGCAGACCAGAAATAGTACATCTCACATCAAATATCAGTTGACACCCGCATGATGGTATAGAAGGATCAATCTAATTAGGGATTGATAAATTATTTGCCACTTCTATAAATTTGTTTTATTGAAAACTAGTTTCGAATATTATACATTCATCTTCAGTTCAAGGTTTAACTGGATTATATCAAACAGAAAAGCTTGTACTGGTTCAATATGAATACCACATTCGCACTATTCTTGCTACTCATTTTTTATTTTCCACCTTACAGCGCAAATAACAATATGTTTGAAATGGTATTGAAGATTGGTGGAGGCTTTCAAAGTAATTTTTATCTAAATTAAGGTTCGCTGTATCATTGAAAATAGCCAGTGAAGTCTAGCTTGTCCTTTGTTAAAGTCATCTAGGTCATACCTAAGTATCTATATGCAGACCAGAAATAGTACATCTCACATCAAATATCAGTTGACACCCGCATGATGGTATAGAAGGATCAATCTAATTAGGGATTGATAAATTATTTGCCACTTCTATAAATTTGTTTTATTCAAAACTAGTTTCGAATATTATACATTCATCTTCAGTTCAAGGTTTAACTGGATTATATCAAACAGAAAAGCTTGTACTGGTTCAATATGAATACCACATTCGCACTATTCTTGCTACTCATTTTTTATTTTCCACCTTACAGCGCAAATAACAATATGTTTGAAATGGTATTGAAGATTGGTGGAGGCTTTCAAAGTAATTTTTATCTAAATTAAGATTCGCTGTATCATTGAAAATAGCCAGTGAAGTCTAGCTTGTCCTTTGTTAAAGTCATCTAGGTCATACCTAAGTATCTATATGCAGACCAGAAATAGTACATCTCACATCAAATATCAGTTGACACCCGCATGATGGTATAGAAGGATCAATCTAATTAGGGATTGATAAATTATTTGCCACTTCTATAAATTTGTTTTATTCAAAACTAGTTTCGAATGTTATACATTCATCTTCAGTTCAAGGTTTAAATGGATTATATCAAACAGAAAAGCTTGTACTGGTTCAATATGAATACCACATTCGCACTATTCTTGCTACTCATTTTTTATTTTCCACCTTACAGCGCAAATAACAATATGTTTGAAATGGTATTGAAGATTGGTGGAGGCTTTCAAAGTAATTTTTATCTAAATTAAGATTCGCTGTATCATTGAAAATAGCCAGTGAAGTCTAGCTTGTCCTTTGTTAAAGTCATCTAGGTCATACCTAAGTATCTATATGCAGACCAGAAATAGTACATCTCACATCAAATATCAGTTGACACCCGCATGATGGTATAGAAGGATCAATCTAATTAGGGATTGATAAATTATTTGCCACTTCTATAAATTTGTTTTATTCAAAACTAGTTTCGAATGTTATACATTCATCTTCAGTTCAAGGTTTAAATGGATTATATCAAACAGAAAAGCTTGTACTGGTTCAATATGAATACCACATTCGCACTATTCTTGCTACTCATTTTTTATTTTCCACCTTACAGCGCAAATAACAATATGTTTGAAATGGTATTGAAGATTGGTGGAGGCTTTCAAAGTAATTTTTATCTAAATTAAGATTCGCTGTATCATTGAAAATAGCCAGTGAAGTCTAGCTTGTCCTTTGTTAAAGTCATCTAGGTCATACCTAAGTATCTATATGCAGACCAGAAATAGTACATCTCACATCAAATATCAGTTGACACCCGCATGATGGTATAGAAGGATCAATCTAATTAGGGATTGATAAATTATTTGCCACTTCTATAAATTTGTTTTATTGAAAACTAGTTTCGAATATTATACATTCATCTTCAGTTCAAGGTTTAACTGGATTATATCAAACAGAAAAGCTTGTACTGGTTCAATATGAACACCACATTCGCACTATTCTTGCTACTAATTTTTTATTTTCCACCTTAAAGCGCAAATAACAATATGTTTGAAATGGTATTGAAGATTGGTGGAGGCTTTCAAAGTAATTTTTATCTAAATTAAGATTCGCTGTATCATTGAAAATAGCCAGTGAAGTCTAGCTTGTCCTTTGTTAAAGTCATCTAGGTCATACCTAAGTATCTATATGCAGACCAGAAATAGTACATCTCACATCAAATATCAGTTGACACCCGCATGATGGTATAGAAGGATCAATCTAATTAGGGATTGATAAATTATTTGCCACTTCTATAAATTTGTTTTATTCAAAACTAGTTTCGAATGTTATACATTCATCTTCAGTTCAAGGTTTAAATGGATTATATCAAACAGAAAAGCTTGTACTGGTTCAATATGAATACCACATTCGCACTATTCTTGCTACTCATTTTTTATTTTCCACCTTACAGCGCAAATAACAATATGTTTGAAATGGTATTGAAGATTGGTGGAGGCTTTCAAAGTAATTTTTATCTAAATTAAGATTCGCTGTATCATTGAAAATAGCCAGTGAAGTCTAGCTTGTCCTTTGTTAAAGTCATCTAGGTCATACCTAAGTATCTATATGCAGACCAGAAATAGTACATCTCACATCAAATATCAGTTGACACCCGCATGATGGTATAGAAGGATCAATCTAATTAGGGATTGATAAATTATTTGCCACTTCTATAAATTTGTTTTATTGAAAACTAGTTTCGAATATTATACATTCATCTTCAGTTCAAGGTTTAACTGGATTATATCAAACAGAAAAGCTTGTATTGGTTCAATATGAACACCACATTCGCACTATTCTTGCTACTAATTTTTTATTTTCCACCTTAAAGCGCAAATAACAATATGTTTGAAATGGTATTGAAGATTGGTGGAGGCTTTCAAAGTAATTTTTATCTAAATTAAGATTCGCTGTATCATTGAAAATAGCCAGTGAAGTCTAGCTTGTCCTTTGTTAAAGTCATCTAGGTCATACCTAAGTATCTATATGCAGACCAGAAATAGTACATCTCACATCAAATATCAGTTGACACCCGCATGATGGTATAGAAGGATCAATCTAATTAGGGATTGATAAATTATTTGCCACTTCTATAAATTTGTTTTATTGAAAACTAGTTTCGAATATTATACATTCATCTTCAGTTCAAGGTTTAACTGGATTATATCAAACAGAAAAGCTTGTACTGGTTCAATATGAACACCACATTCGCACTATTCTTGCTACTAATTTTTTATTTTCCACCTTAAAGCGCAAATAACAATATGTTTGAAATGGTATTGAAGATTGGTGGAGGCTTTCAAAGTAATTTTTATCTAAATTAAGATTCGCTGTATCATTGAAAATAGCCAGTGAAGTCTAGCTTGTCCTTTGTTAAAGTCATCTAGGTCATACCTAAGTATCTATATGCAGACCAGAAATAGTACATCTCACATCAAATATCAGTTGACACCCGCATGATGGTATAGAAGGATCAATCTAATTAGGGATTTGATAAATTATTTGCCACTTCTATAAATTTGTTTTATTCAAAACTAGTTTCGAATGTTATACATTCATCTTCAGTTCAAGGTTTAAATGTATTATATCAAACAGAAAAGTTTGTACTGGTTTCTTCTCGCACTGAACTAACTTCTAATTACAGAAGTGGCAAATAATTTATCAATCCCTAATATAACCTAACATTAAGTCTTGAGCTTCTCAAATAGCAGTAAATAACTAACCAGCCAAGAGTTCGACATCATGAGGACTGAAAAAAATAAGATGATGCATAAGTAGACCAGAGGTTGCACATCTCACTTCAACAGCCTAACCAGATAGAGACAGGATATCACTCCAAAACAGTTCGACATAATAAACTTTACTGCATGGCAATATCATGATTTATTTTGGAATCTTTCTATGATAACCCAATGATAGTTTTGAATTTTTTTTTTTTAGTATCATTATATATATATATATATATATATATATATATATATATATATATATATATATATATAATATATATATACACACACATATCTAGAGGTAGAACAATCATCCACTGTTAGCTGTCATGAACGTATGCTGGCAACTTTATAAATGTAACCTTTCTCAGTTTTGCTTTTTCCTTCAGTATATGTTGGCCTGTTTTATAGCGATATGATATTTATATTCAGTTAGTATTTTTTAGATTATTTGATGTGATTAGGTATTGATAAATTATTTGCCACTTTTATAAATTTACTTTATTGAAAACTAGTTTCGAATTTTATACATTCATCCTCAGTTCTAAAAACACACAAAAAAAAAAAATCAAAAATAAGCAATTCAAAATATAGTTTGGTATTGAATTGTTCATTTTTGAATTTTTTGAATCCCTAATTAGATCGATCCTTCTATACCGTCATGCGGATGTCAACTGATATTTGATGTGAGATGTACTATTTCTGGTCTGCATATAGATACTTAGGTATGACCTGGATGACTTTAACAAAGCACAAGCTAGACTTCACTAGCTACTTTCAATGATACAACGAATGCTAATTTAGATAAAAATTACTTTGAAAGCCTCCACCAATTTTCAATACCATTTCAAACGTATTGTTATTTGGGCTGTAAGGTGGAAAATAAAAAATGAGTAGCAATAATAGTGTGATAGTAGTATTCACACTGAATTATATGCCTTGCTCTCAGATTTTTTTTTATAAGATAGAAATATCAATATCTCGGGCAATAAGGCATTAAGATTTTTATCCGGGCAAGAGGCTGAATTGATGACCATAGATTATATTAATACAAAAATAACTAAATTGATGATATGGTGTTTAATCCAGGTTACTTGATATTGTTAGGTTGGCAAAGGTTCAAAATTAATGAGAGAAAAAGATTGAAAACCCATAGGGTGGTTTAATAAAATTGCCATCAAAGATAAAGTTTATTCAGTTTACGCACTTTTACTCAAGATTTTGATGACTTCTGCTTTATTCTTCTCCTATAAGAAGATGATAGAGGAAGCAAAGATAATGGAAAATGGATAGAATTACAGTAGAGGGAGGTAGAGGAGAATGCTTCCCGTACTTTGGATCGATTTCTGGGTGAACAAATTTATGAACATTTAACAGGCTATTAATTTGTTTAACAATTATCTATAACTAACAAACTAACTGGCAATAAAGTTTTGCTAAAACTAATTTAACCTGTATAGATATGTGGAGTTCTGATAAAACCACTAAAATCCAATGAATACATCCACTATTTTACATCACATACTACAATATCTGATGTGGACAACACATGACTTCCTTGTACGCCTATTAAACTATAAATCGGTAGCTCAAAAAGCTATCCTGAATTCGGTTACTAGTAGCCGAAGATTGCAGTATCTCAAAAACGACACTCGGCATCGCGACATCCATCTATTGACACACACACAAATAGGGAGGAAAACCAGTATTTTACACTCAATTTTAACACTTAAAACAATTAATAAAAATGTTTAATAGGATTGGAAACCAAATTGCGTTTGTAACCTTTATTACCGAAACATATGATTTATGTATTTAATTAAAATATAATTTTTGATGTAAGCTTATTATGACCTTAAAGTAAAGTACCCTTTTCGGCTCATCAATTTTAACCAAAATCTAATAAATACATTCACATCGATATAAAAGTCCTATTTACCAGATCTGAGATGTTTTACATTATATTTTAATATAATTTTTGATGAAAGTCTAATATGACCTTCAACTAAAGTACCGCTTCCGGTTTTCCAATTTAGACGAAAATCTAGTATGTTATTTAAATCAATATATAAGTTATAAATAGTAAATTTGATAAGTTTTGTATAGTATTTTAATATAATTTTTGATAGAAATCAATTATGACCTTCAAGTAAAGTACCACTTCCGATGATCAAGCAGTGACCAAAAGTGGAGGTTCACAACTAGATTTTATAATAATCCTAAATACAAAATTTCAACTTTCTACGGCTAACCGTTTTTGAGTTATGGAAGATACGAACGAACGTACGCACAGACGCCACGACGAAACTAGTCAAAATGGATTCAGGGATGGTCAAAATGGATATTTCCGTTGAAATCTGAAAACCGAAAATTTTCGCGATTACATCACTTCCTTTACTTCGTATAAGAAAGTAACAAGTACTTCGCAAAGACATCCCAAAAATTTTAGATACTGTTAAGCAATACAATAATAGTTTATAAACAATGACTGACCATATGAAGTGATAAAAACACTAAGATCTTCCAGAAATCCATGCAGTCTACTTGACGACTACTGTGGCTCCGTTCAAGACGTGATATTGCAAATAGCAATTTTATTTTATATCAATTTTTATTATTAAATAATAAATAAATATTATTTATCATGATACAACCATGTTTTAATCGATACTTTGAACTTTCAAAGAAACTATGTTAATTAACTTTGGTGTTTTTAGTAGCGGGCTAATTAGCCCAATTAAGAGAATTAGTTGGAGGGGGGGGAGGGGGTCATTAGCGATGATTAGTGCGTGTGTGTGAGCGGGGCCCAAGTAAACAAGATAAGATGGCGGCTAGGACAACAAGAAAATATCCCGTATCTTGTTTAAACGGTTCGTAGCGAACGTTTGCTCTCGACCTTCAACTGTTTTATTTCCGTTGTGAAATAATAATCTCGTGATGGTAAGTAAATTAACAACTCGCCTGTCTAGAGAAGACTCCATTTTATTTATATTTCAATTAAATTCTCGATTCTTACTTGTCACTCGTATAATAGTAGAATTCAGAAAATATGATGTAGAGAAAGAAGATTATGGCATGTGAGCCATGATGGAGAATAGAACCCAGTAGTACCTTTGCCCAGATTTAAATACCATAATTCACGTCAGTGTAGTTTATGAATGAAAGCGGATATAAAGAGTCTGTATATGTTTATTAATGGTTGGTTGGTGAAATTAGTATCTGGTATAATTTATGTACCAAGGTGGTTAAGTTATTAGTATTAAAATATCGAATTAAAAATATTATAGTTATTGTAAGAAGGTTGTTTTTGCTGAACCGTATATTTGTGAGGCGTATTAGTTCAGGCCCTTGGTACTTTTAGCTGGAAAGTTCGAGATTGGGGTGCTGATTACGAATTTCAACTTTGTAAGCTCAATTTTTTCCCGGAAAAATGAAAAAAAAAATTACAAATTTAATCCTAATTAGGGATTGATCTTTCTATTTTTACAGGATTTTCCTTTTCATGCCTTAAAAGGCTTTCAAAACTGGTACGATTATCATCATGCAAAATCTAGCCTAGATGTATCATTGTCCTTCCACAGGCAGTTGAAAATAAAAAAATGCGACCTCGAATACGCCAAAGGAATGAGAATTGGGTTGACATATCCGTATATTAAGTCATAAAAATTGATCCAGCCAGAAAATATAGATGTGAGCCATACAAGGAACGTTGGACGCAAAACGTCCATTTTCTGAATAATGATGCGTATATATATATATATATATATATATATATATATATATATATATATCAGTTATCATGCAAAGCTTTTACTCTGAGAATTATTTCATTATTTTTATTATTGTTGAATGAAATTTTGTTTAGAAGTGCGAATTTGTTTTTAATGTTTTTTTAACTCAGGATTGCTCTACTCATATTATTTTTATATTTTTATTTTCTAAGGTTTTTCTCTCTTTGTATTTTTTTTTCTTTCTCTTTTCATTTTTTTTTTTTTGTCAGTAATATTATGTTTATCATATTTTTTTACCAGAAGAATATTCTTCTTTTTTTTTCGTTACTTATACGTTTAATCGAGATTATTGTAAATATTAATTGGCCTTTGTTAATGTAGTCTTTGGCCAGACATTTTTTTCTATTATATTTTTTTATATGTACATACACATACTTGTTATTGTTAAGGGACCTGGTCCCAGAATACAGTTTATTGTTAAGGGACCTGGTCCCAGAATACAGTTTATTGTTAAGGGACCTGGTCCCAGAATAAAGTTTATTGTTAAGGGACCTGGTCCCAGAATACAGTTTATTGTTAAGGGACCTGGTCCCAGAATAAAGTTTATTGTTAAGGGACCTGGTCCCAGAATACAGTTTATTGTTAAGGGACCTGGTCCCAGAATAC
This sequence comes from Rhaphigaster nebulosa, assembly GCA_948150685.1. Taxonomy (NCBI): domain Eukaryota; kingdom Metazoa; phylum Arthropoda; class Insecta; order Hemiptera; family Pentatomidae; genus Rhaphigaster; species Rhaphigaster nebulosa. The sequence goes on along the minus strand of OX411311.1, from coordinate 4,474,730 downwards.
AGTTTATTGTTAAGGGACCTGGTCCCAGAATACAGTTTATTGTTAAGGGACCTGGTCCCAGAATACAGTTTATTTTTCTATTTCTATTTCTATTTCTGTACATCTGAAACAGTAAGAATTGAAATAATGATAATGAATACGCCATTGTATCCGACCTCTTACCATTCAGAAATACCTAAAATGAGATCTTCATTCACGAATAACTCAAAATCCTGTCATAGAATTTTTTTGGGCCAACTGATAATTTTGCTCAGAATAATAAAAACTATCTGCCTGCAAAGCTTCAGAGTATTTTTTTGAAACCACATTTACTATGAAATATTGCGGGCCAAATTGGCTTGTGCAATTACTTTTGACTGCCATTGTAATTAAAAGATGGATAAACAAATATATAATTATAAAAAAACAAAAAACATTTATATAAATAAAAATATAAATGAGCGTGTGGAGAGCACGTGGAGCGCGGACTGGGTCAACGCCCCGCTGCCAACAGGATTCAACATGTCTCAGTTCAGCCCCCTTTCAACAGATTTCTCTTCCTAGCCACTTCTTGCAATTTACAACTTTATATTTACAATTTACTTTACTTACTTATTATTTACTATATAAATATTTATAGTCTACACATTCTCATAAATCAGTTATAGCATATAGGAAGTTTGATGGATCTATCCAACTGTAAATAAATATTTTTTCATCCCTTTTGTACTTGCTAAGGAAATAATATTTCTTGTCAAACGGTAATGGAAAAGGTTAATCTGGCCAGGATCATACTAAACCATAAGCGTCAGATTTTTTCCCCAACCCATTGAAGTATCAACTCCGGCCTATAAGTACATAATACTAGGTCGTTAAAAACGTCTTTGTGTATTAATTCATTGCTGACATTAAAGTCTCCATTTGAATTCTTATTCAACACTGATGTAAACAATGCATATAGCGTTATTTACTTTGATTAATCCTTTATTTAATTATGTATACCAACAGTCTCTACCTTTCATTCCATTTTATAAATTCCATTGATAAAGGTGGAAGAAATAAATGTCATTCGTGGTCTTCGGAGGCACTACGGGAAAAAAGGATTAAGTGCGAAGGCAGCTGCTTAGGAAATTTGTGCGGTGGAAGGTGAAAATGTGGTGCATCGTAATACAGTAGCGTTTTGGTTCAGGCGGTTCGATTCTGGTAACAACAGCCTTCAAGATAATGCTTTGTGTTTGGTGGAATTATGAGGATGTTTTTGCACTTTGATCTGGTTCCAGATGGCAGGGCTATTGACGTTTAGCTTTACTGTGAACAACTCGAAAGAGCATGCAGAGTTTTAAAAGAGGAGTCTCCTGCTTTGGTGGATCATATTAAAGTAACGTTTCAGGAAGACAATGCTCCTGCCCATCGTTCACTCTTAATCGAAGATAGATTCTCAGAAATTGAGGGTGTTAGCATCTTACCTCACCCTCTTTACAGCCCTGACATTTTACTATTTGGCTATGGCCTTTTACGGTCAATGGCACATTTTTTGAAAGACTGGCACTTCAAAAACAACAGGAATCTCAAATCTGGATGTGAAAAGTTTTCCAAGGACAACAAATTCAACTTCTGGTTGAAAGATGGGCTAAAGTTAGTGGCAATGATGGCCTATCTATATTTTGAAGAATAATTTTAATGTGTAAATTTTATACTGAAATTTAAATAAAACTTATTTTATGCACAAAGACTTTTGTAACAGCTTAGTAATACCCCAGCCAATCATTGTCATTGGTTATTTAAAAAGTTGTAATATTATTAACAATTATATTATCAATAAATTAATACTAAAAATAATCAATAAAATAAATAAATATTAAGGTTCAGACCCCCTTGAATACTGACCATAGGGGTCCTCAATAATTTGTAAAATTATATATAAACAGTTACAGTAAAAATTTGTTGTGGAAATATAGAAGTATAGGTATATTTATTGATATATGACTGAGTCCTGAATATTGATTGCATTATAAATATATTTATATCAATAATATTTCTTTATATACCTTTTATGTTTCAATGCTAACTTTCTGTTTTGTTCTCATACACATCTTTAATCCACCTTCCCATCATCATACATATCGTTCCTTTGCAAGAAAAATGCGTTAACTCAAAATTAGCAGTTTCTAGGAAAATAACTTTAATGTTTTCAAAGTCTTATTATAAAGGGATGAGAAGGATTGAAAGTTTGAATTTTAATTATTTTTAAAATCATGACTCCACCAGGCCAGGTGCGTCAAGTGTGCTGGCCCGCACGCATCTGATATTTGTCCAAAGCCTCGTGACACACCAGCAAAATGTGCTTTATGCAGCGAAGGCCATCCAGCAAGCTATAAAGGGTGCATAGTATATAAAAATATGCTGAAACAAAAATCTGTAAGCTTAGCTTTCAAACAGCAAAATCAAAGGAACGTAGTTCCTGAAGAAGAAATACCTGACCCTTCAACGAGGAGTAACCTTGTGACTCAGCGTATTTCAAGAATAAATACGAATAAAAGACCCACGGACTCTAAAAGCATGGCTCAAACATACTCCGATGTCACCACAAAACATCTACCTGAACCACAGGCGCCTCAAACCTCCTTTTCCCAACCTCAGACCTCCTACTCTCAACCCCAGACCTCACATCCTCAGCCCCAGACCTCTTATCCCCAGCCTCAGACCTCCCATCCTCATCCTAAAATACCAAAAAATGACATAGCACCTAAAAATGTTTCACTGAGAGTGAAATTGCCGCCACCTACCCCAGTACAAATCAATCCCAAACTTCCACCTCTATCCCAATCTTCCTCTCAGTTTAATCTCTGACCAGAAGCTCCATTAAACATGAACCCCATACAAAAATCCCAAAGGAGAATTCAACCCCCAACTAGACAGGATAATCCTCCACCCCTACACTCTACCTTCTACTCCTATCCAAGCCAAACCTCATCCGATATAACATCAGTCCTTCAATCCTTCCTTCGTGATCTACAAGACACGATCAGACCACTCATCACCCTCCTTACTCGAATCCTTACAGAAATCCCGTTCAATATCCCAAGATGAACCAGAAGCCCCTAGCTATCCTATTGTGGAATGCAAATGGCCTCAATAACCATCGAGACGAACTTGACATATTTCTCCATGAAAATTCCATAGACATCGCACTGGTGACTGAAACCCATTTCACAACACAATCTTACTTTTACATACGTGACTACATCACATACAGATCAAATCACCCAGACAACACATCCCACGCAGGCTCTTGTATCCTTATTCATAAAGCCTTTCCTCATTCCCAGATTCCATCCACTCCAACTGACACCATTCAATCAACCTCTATAACCTTGTCCGCTCAGCCGTTTAACATTACATTCTCAGCTGTGTACTGCCCGCCTGGTAATACCCTGACCTATGATCACCTTGATTCCTTATTCCGATCCTTTGATCCGCGTTTCATTGCTGGTGGAGATTACAACGCTAAAGCTCAACGGTGGGGATGTCGAACGTCCAACACTCGTGGCAGGATTCTTTCCTGTGCCTCAAACTCCAATAGTTATTCCATCCTTTCACCCATGAACCCTACTTATTGGCCTACATCCCTTAAAAAACGTCCCGATATCCTTGACATATTCATTACTTCTCAGATACCCTCCTTGCAATCTACAATCAAATCCATTGATGACTTATCCTCAGATCATAGTCCAGTTCTGCTTCTCATGCATTCAAATCCTGTTCCTAAACCTTCTCCTCCTTCTCTGATTACAGGACTGGTTAACTGGGACGATTTTCGTTATGATCTCGAAACCGAAATAGACTTAAAAACTCCTTTAAAAACCAAGCAACAGTTTGACTCCGCAATTGAAGAACTCACAACATCAATAGAAACCATCATCAATAACAACACGTCACACCCTAAAATCAGAAATTCCCGTGAAACTAACTTACCACATCATATTCACACCTTATTAACAGAAAAAAGTCGAGCAAGAGCAAAGTGGCACAGAACAAGATATCCATCGGATAAAACTTATTACAATAAATTAACTAACAAACTGAAAATAGAAATTAAAAAATACAAAATTCAAAATTTACACAACTTCACAGAAAACCTTTCTACTACTGATAAATCTTTATGGATCACTACGAAAAAGCTACTGAAATTCAAAACCTTTAATCACCCACTCCTCACTGAATCACTGACCTGGTCACGATCGGACGAAGAAAAATCCCAAATATTTGGTGAACACCTTTTCAAAATTTTTAATCCTCATCCTGACATCCTAAACCCTACCCACCTTGAGCATGTTGAAGCGGAATTAACTATCCCTCTACAAATGTCCCTTCCTCCTAAAGCGTTTCACCCTTCTGAAATAATCAATATCATCCACAAATTGCCTTCCAAAAAAGCTCCTGGCCACGATCTCATCACATCCCACATCCTAAAACAGCTCCCTCGAAAAGCTATACTACTTCTGACCTATATATATAATGCTGCACTCCGATCCACCTATTTTCCCGATCCTCACTACATACGCAGATGACACATGTGTGTATTCTGTGAATAATGACCCAACTCTTGCATCCCAAACCCTGCAGTCACACATAATTTCCATTGAAGAATGGTGTCAGAACTGGAGAATTAAAATAAATCCCAATAAATCCCGACAGATCACTTTTACCCTTCGCCGCAAACCCACTACTTCCTGTCCTACTGTATCCTTTAATAATGTTCCACTTATCCCTGCCGAACAGACCCGCTACCTAGGACTCCATCTTGATAAACGCCTTACATGGAATCCTCATACCAGACTGAAACGATAAGAAACTGCTCGTAGATACCGTTTACTACAACACTTACTTGACAAACGCTCTAAACTCCCGATTTACTATAAAAAGCTCATATACATGACCATTATCAGGCATATTTGGACATATGGGATTGAGCTTTGGGGCTCCACGAAGCCATCAAATTCTTCCCGTATCCAATCCTTACAATGCAAAATCCTTCGAAAAATCCTTAATGCTTCTTATTATGTTACAAATAAAATTATCCATAAAGACCTAAATATTCCCTTTGTTGCAGACTTGGCCCGAAATAGATATACCTCTTTTAATTACAAACTCCTTGCCCACACTAACCCACTAGTGCGTAACCTTTCATCCCAAACTATTCCCGATAATCCTCCGAGGCGTCTTAAAAGAAGATGGCCGCGGGACCTTCTAACATAGAAATCATCGAAGTGCTACCAATGGGTAGCTCCTTCTCACGTCATTATCAAGTGTCATGTACATATTATCACATTTACTTGTTGTATATTCTTATACAGTTGTAAATTTCTGTAAATAAATAAAAAAAATTAAAAAATCATGACTCAAGATGAAGATTTAACTAAGACAAAATTTAATTTAAAAAAAATATATATATATTTTTTGTGGTAATGATAAACTCTTTCAAAATTAGAACATTTCTATGAAAAGCGCTCTCTGTCGATCAGATTGGAAGTTAATGATATAATGCTATAGAAGTAAAAAGTACTTTATAAGTAGATTTAATTTTCGCTAATAACTTGAAAATGCGATGTTTTGGGTTAGGACATTGTTCTTGCAAAGGAGCGATATTACCATTACACGTAATATTATTTATTATTTCAATTATATTCGGTTTTCCATAACTTCTATTGTATATGATTTTGATTCATGTAGTTTTGTCATATGTATGTCCACTGTAAAATAGCTTATATCACTCGTATCTTATTTTTATTACCCTGAAGAAGGGCCAACACGTTGGTCGGAACGTGAGCACACATAAAATAGAGCATAATTATTTACTATGCTTTATTACTGAACGCACCCCTAGTAACCAAAGAGATACATACCAACATTTGATATATAAAGTTAGTGAATGTTCATTGCACCTGCGAATGACCTACAAGAGGTGGCAGAGAGCATAGCAATGATCACACAGACGACAGGCTGTGAATAATGAAACGGGTGTGGATGACCTTTGGTACAACGGCTTATGCTACAAATATAGAACAAGACCTGACTGCCTTCAGAGGGTTCGAGCCAGTTCATTTATCCTCCATCTTTAGTTTGTACCTTTGTAACATCAATGATTTATCGAATGTATATAATTATAATTATCATATAGAACTACATTGCTTATTATAGCTTGTTTCTACAAGTCTTGTCTTTCTGTGATTGTAAACAAGTAAAAAATAAATTACAATCTCAGTCGTGAGTATATGCAATGGTATTTATAAACATTGCCAATAATAGTAAACAAGGTACTAAATAGTAAGTGACAAAAAGTTATTAACTTCACAATAAATAGATATTTATTTAAATTTTCTACTTTAAGATGGTGTTTTCTCTTTTTTTTGGGGGGGGGGGGGGAGGGAGGACAAAACAAAATAAGGTGAGGCTGCCAAAATAAAACAAAATAAAGATCAACTTTCCAGTTTATGTCTGAGTTCAGCACAGCAATATGATGGATCAGCTACTCCTTATGTATAATCCATTCATATCTTATTTAATTTGTCATCTTAAGTCCACGTTGTCAATATTAATATTTAGTTTATCTACAAGAAGTAAAGGTTTTTTTTCTTTATGTTACAGGCGCCTGTTCTATTCAGCCAAAAGATGCATCACGAAATGGCAACCGTTCAAAACCAAAACAGGACTCAGAAATAGATTCGCCAAGGTCGAACTGAAGAAGAAACAATCGATTACACATCTTTAACCTTAGCTTAGAGGTAGATAGGAAAAGAGAAAATTAGTTGGTTTCCTACTGTAATTTATTCAAGAAGGCAGGGACTATTATAACCAAGTCTCGCAAAATGGTCTGTCTGTGTCTGAGTGGAGTATAGCTAAAAATTAAAAGTTGTACGAAACTGAAATTTCGTATTAAAGATATGCCTGTGATCTTACAGCAACTTGCTTGCCAAAATTGATCCTACCAGAAGTGCTACTTTGAATCATCGATTTAACACATTTTTACAATTTTCTCGAAAAAGACTCAAACGATTTTGTTCAAACTAGGTTGGTTTCCTTAATATCAATGTATAATTAAATGTTCTTTAAGATCAGCTGGGTATTATTCTCATTGAAATAGTCTGACAGGGCTTGAATGACGATTTTTACTTCCTTATACGAAGTAAAGGAAGTATTGTAATCGCGAAAATTTCCGGTTTTCAGATTTCGACGGAAATATCCATTTTGACCATCCCTGAATCCATTTTGACTAGTTTCGTCGTGGCGTCTGTACGTACGTTCTTACGTATCTCGCATAACTCAAAAATGGTTAGCCGTAGAAAGTCAAATTTTGTATGTAGGATTATTGTATAATCTAGTTGTGAACCTCCATTTTTGGTCACTTCTTGATTACCGGAAGTGGTACTTTACTTGAAGGTCATAATTGATTTCTATCAAAAATTATATTAAAATACTATACAAAACTTATCAAATTTAGTATTTATAATTTATATATTGATTTAAATAACATACTAGATTTTGGTCTAAATTGGAAAACTGGAAGTGGTACTTTACTTGAAGGTCATATCAGACTTTCATCAAAAATTATATTAAAATATAATGTAAAATATCTCAAATTTAGTAAATAGAACTTTTATATCGATATGAATGTATTTAATATATTTTGGTTAAAATTGGTGAGCCGAAAGCGGTACTTTACTTGAAGGTCATAATAAGATTGCATCCGAAATTATATTTAAATTAAATACATAAATCATATGTTTCGGTAATAAAGGTTACAAACGCAATTTGGTTTCCAGTCCAATTAAAAAATTTTATTACTTCTTTTAAGTGTTAAAATTGAGTGTAAAATACTGGTTTTCTCTCCATTTGTGTGTGTGTCAATAAATGGGCGTCGCGACGCCGAGTGTTGTTTTTGAGATTCTGCGATCTTCGGAAACTAGTAACCAAATTCAGGGTCACTTTTTGAGCCACCGATTTATAGTTTAATAGGCGTACAAGGAAGTCATGTGTTGTCCACGTCAGATATTTTTATTTAACTAACGAATAATGAATACATTTTAATTTTTTAGTCGTTAGTTGTATACAATTGATTTATTCGTTGATTTATTCGTTATTTATTGGTTTATTCGTTGATTTATTCTGAAAATTTTCCGGCTTTTCATTCGCTTTTCTTCTCATATCTCTTTTTTCCTTTTAATTTACTTCTAACCATTCACCCGTTTTCCAGACAAAAGAGGAAAAGTGAATGAAAAGTCGCAAAATTTTCACACTAATTTTACTTTTATCTTATAGTACCACTAAACAGTCGGAAAATCGTTTGAACCGAGAAAATGCATTGACCCGTTCATGAGATAGAAGAGGAAAAGCGAATGAAAAGTTGGCTCGAATAATTAAAATTTAATTATTCAATTTTTTAGTTGAACAAGTCGAATAACGAATAAAAACATAATAGATAATTTCATTTTATTCGTTAGTCAAAAAACAACTATATCATTCGTTTTCTATTATTCGTTAGTTGAAATAAAGTTTGCCCATCACTGTACCTAACATATAAAGTCGTAAAAGGTAATGGAGAGTGACTAAAAACGCATTAACCTAATAATTTCTACTTTTATATTATTTAATGCTAATTAAATGTTTCCATGAAAACTAAAAGAAATTTATTATAACTAAAGAAATAATTTATAATTTATAACTAAAGAAAATTTATTTTAAGTTTGGAAGTAAGTGAAAGCTATGTGATGCGCGCACCTCACTAGATTTTTAATTTTTTTTAATTTGAAACATTCATATATAGGGATTTACTTCCAAATTTTCAGAGCGAGGATGGAATTAATTTCATTTAAATGTACTGATTTGGAATGATTGACGAATAATTAATTAAAAGAAGCAGAGAAACGAAGTATTCTATAGCATTCAAATTATAATAAAACTGTTATATGACAACTTACTTATTATAATGAAAAACTACTTGTTAAATTGTGTAGGAATGATATAGAGTGAAAGAAACATGGCATTGACGACGATTTGAACCAGTGCCAAATCCAATGATGCAAAATTAGAGAGGAACTACTTCTTTAGACCGTTTGAGGATTAGAAACGCGTATTTCCTAAGATTATTCTAACGAGATAAACCTTTAAGATCTAGTCTCTAGCCAGGTTATCTCTAGCGTAGTAATATTTTTGGAGCAATAGTTTCGATATTTTAAGCGGAAGAAGCTGCTTAACTTATATCTTATTCTCCTACTGTAGAATTGTTCATCTCACAAATGGGGAGGAAAACAAGTATTTTACACTCAATTTTAACACTTAAAACTAATAATAAAATTGTTTAATTAGAATGGGAAAAAAATCGCGTTATTAACGTGACCTTATGATCACCGGACCATATGATCCTACAGTTAATATGGATACGGTACAGACGTAAAATGGATTCAAAGATGGTCAAAATAGATATTTCCGGTGAAATTTGAAAACCGAAAATTTTCGTGATTACAATACTTCCTATACTGCGTACGAGGAAGTAAAAAGTATAAATTATTTACTACAACAATCATTTAAATGCATTTATTTTTCGTCGCTCTTCATTACCTTATACGATTTTATATGTTAAATATTAATTTTTATGAAATCTTTAGATTTCCAATAAATAGATTTCAAACACATCCATATTACTACTTTAATTTCCGAAAACTTGTTTTCAATCTGAAAAAATATTTCTCCTTTTTTCTGCTTTATTTAATTATGAAATTCTATAATAGTTTATATTTATTCATTTGTTATTACTAATAACAATAAGAGGCGGTTAATTATTTCAAATAAACATAATAAACCACAAAAAGGGTACTTTAGTGGAAGCCATTTTGAAAATTCATCATTTAAGCCCTGTCAGATTATTTCCATCATGATAACACAGCTGATATCAAAGAGAATTTAATTGTACATTGATATATCGAGTTTAATTATAGTCGTTAGTTGTTTTAGAGAAATGTGTTAAATCGATGATACAAAGTAGCACTTCTGGTAAATCAATATAAAGTGGCACTGATTTTGGCGAAAAAGTTGCTGCAATATCCCAGGCATAAGACTAACTCTTCTCCTCTATGATATTAATATATGATTATTATCACATCTAAATATTTTCTCTTTTAATTAATTATAATAGGATATTTAATTATAATTTAATATATAATTATAATTTAATTAATTATAATTAATTTTGCTATTTATATTTTAATGAATTCTATTATATCTTTTATAACTTATTCATTCATTCATTCCTTGGATATACATGGATATATACAGATATACCTGGTTATATGGTTTCAGGGAACCTTAAAATGTGTATTTCCATGGAAAACTCGGATTCAGTGAAAGTAATTACGTATTAAGATATTTGAAAATTTTGTATTTGAATAATGAAAAATTAAAATTAAAAATATCTGATGTGGACAAGACATGACTTCCTTGTACGCCTATTAAACTATAAATCGGTGGCTCAAAACTCTCAAAAGACTACAGTATCTCAAAAACGACACTTGGCGTCCCGACATCCATCTATTGACACATACACGCACACAAATGGGAAGGAAAACCAGTATTTTACACTCAATTTTAACACTTAAAACAAGTAATAAAATGTTTAATTGGATTGGAAACCAAATTGCGTTTCTAACCTTTATTACAGAAACATATTTTTTATGTAGTTAATTTAACTATAATTTTTTATGTAAGCTAAATTTTAACCAAAATATAGTAAGTACATTCATATCGATATAAAAGTTCTATTTACCAAATTTGAGATGTTTTACATTATATTTTAATCTAATTTTAGATGGAAATCAATTATGACCTTCAAGTAAAGTACCATTTCCGGTGATCAAGCATTGACCAAAAAGGGAAGTTCACAACTAGATTTTACAACAATCCTAAATACAAAATTTCAACTTTCGACGGCTAACCGTTTTTGAGTTATGCGAGATACGAACGTACGTACATACGCCACAACGAAACTAGTCAAAATGGATTCAGGGATGGTCAAAATGTTGAAATCTGAAAACCGAAAATTTTTGCGATTACAATACTTCCTTTACTTCGTACAAGGATGTAAAAAAAGAGGACTGAATGAATGAATAAGTTATAAAAGATATAATAGAATTCATTAAAATATATGAATAAAAATAAAAAAATTAATTATATATTATAAATTTATATATTCGTAAGCCAAAATAATATGTAGTAAAACAGAAAATATTTAGATTTGATAATAATCATATGCTGATATGATATGTAGACAAAAATAAATAAGGATGAAAAAAAAAAAGGAATGTTTTTAAACTGACACATTTTGAAGGCCTGTTAAGAACAGACAAATGTCTCTAGAAATAGAAATTTTCAAGAATAAAAAATTGAAAATAATTAGAAATAGAATTTTTAAAAAAGGTACATTGAAAATAATTTGATTTCAATGGAATTTGAAAATTACATCTTACAAATTATGGCCGTTATTGACTAAGCATTTGCAAGTCATTCCTCAAAGAGTTCAATCTGTCAGAGAACCTCAAAACTCCACGCCGTAGCTCCATCTTGTTGGAACCACACAACCTCTGCGTCCATTTCATCCAACAAAGGGTATAGGATCCAACATGTGCACGCAACGGTCAGAGTTCACAGTTATCGTTACACGCCTCTCATTAAAAAAGTAAGGCCGACAACACCAACAGCTGTCCACAGTGCTCTCCGGAAATTTGTCAGTTATTTATTTATTTATTTTTTTTGGAGATATTCATTTGTTTTTTAACAGCCTATCAAAATCTGTCAGTTATTTCTGCTCCACCCTGAAGAATATATAATTAACAATAACGGTGCCTCCATCATTATAATAAAAATAAACTTAACTGTAGACTCGTAAGGCTTGACTGCAGATGTTCAGTCCTGGCAATTTGTCGCGTGGGTTTCATACGAGCCAAAAATTACTTCCTCCCATTTTAATTAATTTTATTTTTATCCGCGTTTCGGTTGGCAAAATAAAATAACGTTTAATAAATTGAATGAAACAATTTGAACAGGTGCTAATTGAGCTGCTAATAGAATCATCTTGGCATTAGAAAACCTATTTGTTAATAGGTTTAAAAATACAATATCCTAGGGTATACTGTTTTTGTACACACACACACAAATATATATATATATATTTTTTTTTCTATTGGCACTGTAGACGTAGGAGATCCTTGGCCGCGCGATGTGGTATTCATACATGGAAGACCACACCGCGATTCTCAATTTTAGGTACACGGGGTAGGGTCATTACTCCTACGCCCATATATATATATATATATATATATATATATATATATATATATATATATATATATATATATATATATATATGCATATATCAATAAAATCCCATTGCCGCCGTGATCAAAAGTCAGTTATGCTATTTTGATGTAACTAGTATGCCCGAGCGAGAACTCTCGCATTAGATATATATCCTTCTAATTCTTAATGCATTCGAAGTATAAGCGATATTAGGGAAATATATTTATTCGTATAAATAATATAATATTATTAAGAAAGTTTATTTAACACACACATTCTGGGAAGCTACATGGTTTGTAATGACTATGTTGAAATTCATACTTAATAAGTAATTAGCTTGCCCCACTGGAAAACATCTCTTCAATTTAGCCGTTAGGCAATTAGATCCAGCTATACCATTATCTATGTGTAGTATCCATATTTAACAGTGCCCTTTAGGATTGGACATGGGAAACAGTATATAATTTACCACTCATTGAAAGTTTTTGTAAACAGACTCAAATTGATATAAAGTTGCCATGACAACGGCAGTACGCAAGATGGCATAATGCCTATATCGTGCTTTATCTCGAAAACGGTAGGTTTTAAGGCTTTAAAACGATGTCGGCGTCAAAATCTTTAAAATCCGGCTTATCCCGACTCGATCCGCCGCCTCTCAGTCGTCAAAGCTTTGAAACCTCCCAGTTTTTTCACCACTTTTATTTAAGCCCTAGTAAGAATTTAAGAAACTAAATTGTAATTCGTCACTTCTCCATGAAATTCCCTTTCTTCTGATATCTCATTCATCAAAATCCATCGCTCCTGAGAACCGGAAAAGGGATCTATACTACCGTAATAATATATAGTAGTGAGTGTAGTGATAGTGATTAGAAACAATTTACGTGCCGTTGTCATGACAACTTTATATTTGTGCAAGCAATTTGAGATTATATACAAAAACTTTTTAATAAGAGTGAATGCTGTTTTTAGATTTCTGTGGATGATAGAGGAGATAATATATTGTTTCCCATGTCCAATCCTAAAGGGCACTGTTAAATATGAATACTACACATAGAAAATGGTATAGCTGAGTCTTATTGCTTAACTGTGAAACTGAAGGGATATTTTCCAGTGTGGCAAGCTAATTACTTATTATGTATTAACTGTCATTATAAGCATAGTCATTATAAACTATGTAGCTTCACCGAATGTGTCTGTTAAATAAACTTTCTCGATAATATTATATTGTTTATACGAATAAATATGTTTTCCTTAACATCGTTTATACTTCTAATGCATTACGGACAGATATCTAATGCGAGAGTTCACGCTCGGGTAAACTAGTATTGATATATTTGTGCATAAAACAAATTTTATTTAAATTTCAGTATAAAATCTACAATTTAAAATTATTCTTCAAAATGTAAATCATCATAATCAATTACATTAACTCATCTTTCTGCCAGAATTCGAATTTGTCGATGATACCAGTCCTTGGTTTATTGACATCCAGTTAGTATACATAATTAAATAAAGAATTAGTCAAAGCAAACAACGATATATGCATTGTTTCCAACAGGAATAAGGATTAAAATGGATACTGTTATTTCAGCAATTAATTAATGCACAGGTAACGAACGACCTTGGCGCAGTATACAATGGCAAAATCTTGCTGTATTAATGTACATCATCTGTAATTCAATTATCGATTTTCTTCCAATACATTTCTACCATATTTAGGAAGATAGTAAATTATTATCGATTCTCTTCAAGGACAGCGCCATTCTAGGAACGGCATTTATGGGAACACGAAGGTATTTTAGTTATATGTCATTAGAAATGTTATGATCTATTTTTAGCATGAACATCGATTTTACTTATCCCCATTTTCATAAAACTAAAAGCTTCCATTAGGAGGCTATTCAATATTAATATGGTAAACAATTTCTTAAGTCAACCATTTCGTCTCTGAAATCCAAATAATGGGACCTATTATCATATTTTCATTGACAGGGATCAAGTTTAAATATGTCCGAATAACATTTTCATAGATAAATGAGAGTGCCATTATGTTTGTCATTCAATTAAAAATTTATTCCACGCTCTAAAAATATGGCGCAGTTGTCCTTCAGAACAAGATGAAGGCCACGGCCTAAATGAGATTTCGCAAACAAATACCTCCATAACCTAAACCTATATATGACGTGAATATATATATATATATATATATATATATATATATATATATATATATATATATATATATATATATATATATATATATATATTGATTATGATAATTTACATTTTGAAGAATAATTTTAATTTGTAGATTTTATGCTGAAATTTAAATAAAATTTGTTTTATGCACCAATATATCAATACTAGTGTACCCGAGCGTGAACTCTCGCATTAGATATCTGTCCTAATTCTTAATGCATTAGAAGTATAAGCGATATTAGAGAAATATATTTATTCGTATAAACAATATAATATTATCGAGAAAGTTTATATAACAGACACATTTGGTGAAGCTACATAGTTTATAATGACTCTGCTGAAGTAACAGTTAATACTTAATAGGTAATTAGCTTGCGCAAATGGAAAGTACGCCTTCAATTTAATAGTTTAGAAATAAGACTCAGCTATATCGTTTTTTATGTGTAGTATTCATATTTAACAGTGTTTAGGTTTAGACATAAGAAACAATATATTATCTCCGCTATCATCCACAGAAACCTAAAAAAAACATTTACTCTTATTGAAATGTTTTTGTATATAGCCTCAAATTGGTTGCATAAATATAAAGTTGTCATGACAACGACACGTATATTGTTTCCGAATAACATCAAAATAACATTACTCGCTTTTGATCACGGCGGCAATGTTGTTTTAATAATATAATTTATATATATGTACAAGAACAGTATACCCTAGGGTATTGTATTTTTAAATCTATTAACAAATAAGTTTTCTAATGCCAAGATGATTCTATTAGCAGCTCAATTAGCACCTGTTCAAATTGTTTCATTCAATTTATTAAACTTTATTTTATTTTGCCAACCGAAACGCTGATAAAAATAAAATTAATTAAAATGGAAGGAAGTAATTTTTGGCTCGTATGAAACCCACGCGACAAATTGCCAGGACTGAACATCTGCAGTGAAACCTTACGAGTCTACAGTTAAGTTTATTTTTATTATAATGATGGAGGCACCGTTATTGTTAATTATATATTCTTCAGGGTGGGGCAGAAATAACTGACAGATTTTGATAGGCTGTAAAAAAAACTAATTGGTATCTCCAAAAAAATAAATAAATAACTGACAGATTTCCGGAGAGCATTGTGGGCAGCTGTTGGAGACTTCGGTGTTGTCGACTTTACTTTTTTAAGGAGATGCGTGTAACGATAACTGTGAACTCTGACCGTTACGTGCACATGTTGGATCATATACCCTACGTTGGATGAAATGGTCCCAGAGGGTGTGTGGTTCCAACAAGATGGAGCTATGGCGTGGAGTTTTGAGGAAAATGTTCCCTGACAGATTGAACTCTTTGAGGAATGTTTTACGAAAGCGTAATATAATATAATATAATAATATAATATAATTATTTATATATAATTACTTTTGTTATTTTTATATATATATATTTTAATGAAATCTATTATATCTTTTATACCTTATTCATTCATTCATTCCTCGTTTTTTCTTTTCTTTAATTTTTCATTATTCAAATATAAAATTTTTAAATATCTTAATACGTAATTACTTTCACTGAATCCGATTTTTCCATGGAAATACACATTTTAAGGTTCCCTCCATATAACCAGGATTTATACCACTACGTCGCTGTTAGTCTTATTTTAAAAGCATTAATTATTTAAAGAAAATATTATTAAGTCGTCATGAGTTCATAGACTTAATTATGCTAAATATTGGAACAGTTCGTTCCAGTGCCACGTGTCAGATTATGGATATATAATGTTATTGTTTCGGTAACAGAATGCATAATACTCTTCTGCTATATTAAAATAAAAATTACAAAACCAAGTAATTTTTTGTTATTTATTGTATTTATTTATTATTTATGCTATTCGATATATAATGTATTTAATTAAGAAGTTATTAACAAAAGGATGTTTGTGAGTTATGTTTTTCTTCTTTTTTTTGTCTTATTGTATAATAATTGTTGCAATATACAGATAGTATACCATATCAACAATGGATTCTCAGAGAATTTTTTTGTTTGTGTTAATAGAGAGGGTGTAAATTTATTTTCAATAAAGCTTTTTATCTATCTATCGGTATAAGGACTAACCTACCGGAGTATTCTTCCAGCGATTCTGGAATAGCCAATGGGATGGGATAATTTTTTTTACAGATTCGGATAGGAAATTAAATTATAATACGAATTCATATCGAACAGTTTTTTTATTCGATGCGGTCCGAAGGCACTAAGCGCGAAAAACGTAAAACACGATTTTAATAAAAAGTTTCTCTGTTCAGTTTCAATTTCTCTGAAAGCAGTTTTTTTTTTTTTTTTTTTTTAAATATATAGAAAACTATTCAAGGAAACGTTTTAGAGAATTAAACTCACATTTTGAAATGAGTTTACTTTCATTCTAGAACGGTAAGTATCAGATTGGCATTAATGAATTAGATAAAAATAAAAAGTGTAATTTTTTTTTTTTTTAACGTTCTGGAATGAAAATAGATTTATTTCAAAGTGATTTTAACTCTTCACAGGACAACGTATTTAACCTCGTTATTTGTAGAAAAGCCTAAGAAGACAATAATCGAGTGTTCATCGAATTTTCGTTGAGAAGAGAACGAACTAGGACGGCGCCGAGAGCTGACAAACAGGAGAGAGAGCGACTGTAGTTCGTGGAACTGGTGATGACGTCAAGGGAAGGCTGAGTCAAGTCCGGTGTTGCCGGGTCTACCTCTCTGTTCCTACCTCTGCGTCCTTGATCTCCTCGAGCACCGTTCATTATTGTCCTCCTACCACCTGCCGATCCAGACCTCCTTTCATGTCCCGCTTGAGAATATATTATCCTATCTTAAGAGGTTTCCACTATTACTTGACCTCCTATCCAATTCCATGATCACTCATCATTTTTCAAAATAAGTCTGTTCTCTCAGATTGAAATAAACAGAGATCACATGTATAATATAAAAATATCAGAGAACCGAAGAGGCCAGGGGAAATCAAAATGGAATGTGCAAGATCTGAGGGTGTGAGACCAGTGTTTCTTCCCTTCGTTCAGGAATGATAACAATGAGAACGGTTCTTAGCGTTACTTGAGAAACATTAGGAAGGATTTTACCAATTATAGAACCGTTCTTCGTTTTTTTTGTATTTTTTATTTTGTAGAATATTGATTTTTGAAATTACCCTCTATTTTTTTGGCGCATTAAAGGTAAAATGTTTACCGCAACGGAAGTTGCACACACGGAAATTTGACACCATGAAGTTAGTTGTTGAAGTGAATAGTTAGTTGTTAATAGTGAATAGGTTAGTTGATAATGTGAATAGGTGAATGGATTAAAGTGCAGATCAAATCTGCTAAGTCTGTATTAGATGTGGGCATAAAGTACTTTGAGTGAAACTGGTTTCACACTATGCAACAAACCATGTTATATAATAAGTTTTTAAAAGTCTTACATTTGAACTAAAGACCGGATTAATATGCAGCAAAAAAGGTTAAAATATGCCATATAATATGCAGTAAAAAGTCCTCAAATATGCAGTAAAATTTGCAAAGTAAAGTTCGGCAAAACGTGCTGAGGTCTCAAATGTAGGAAAATTCCACGAAGCCTTCACAAAAATCAAATTATTGTATAAAATTCCAAGAAAAGTTCATACAAGCACCTTTCTTTACGTGCTGGTCGATTTGAAAATTTCTTTTAGATGCCACATTTTTGTGAGAGAACTGATCACATACATACTGGTTCACCCTTTTATTGAAAAATTAAATTTCTCTTATTCTTTTCAAAAATTAAGTTATAAATAATATTGAAAAATCGATATATCTGTGTCAATATAATTTAGATACTGTTTCCATTAAGTCCCTTTCCTGTAGGATTTAAATATCAAGAAACAGGTTATCTTCTAATCTTCCTCCAATTTATTTGACTTTTTTTAATTTATTTTTTTTTTAAATATTAACGATATTTTTATGCCGATATTATCAAGATACCGAGATTAGTAATCAATATCAATACCGATATTTTGTTTTCGACATCCCATCCCTACAACACAGCCACTCTAGATAGTAATCCAAACACATCACACCACTACAACACATCCTATCCCTACAACACAGCCACTATAGATAGTAATCCAAACACATCACACCACAAATTTTTATAGTTGTTTATTTGTTGAACCCGCCATCTTTATAGATTTTTTTTTATTTTATATGTTTCTACTTTTTTTTTCTTTTAAAAAAAAATATCGGTTTTCGATACTCAAATTTTAATGATATTTTGGACAAAAATATCAATACATTTTTTTTTTTTTAATATCGATATACTGATATGTTTTCAACAGCCTGACCGTGGTAAAAATCCTAAAGGAGGTATAAAATTTCCGAAACATGTCGAAATAAACAATTAAAATATCAAATTTCTAAAGCCTTAGGTCTCTCAAAAACCTGTAAATAACTAACCGGTCAAAGTATGAGTGGAATTGTCATTGAGTGGTGTATTCTCTCTATTTGGTGAATCTAAATTTTAGACTGTTGATGTGAGGTGTGCTGTATCTGGTCTGCAGTTATTTTATTGATGAAACGTTGACTGGTTAGATATTTAGGGTCTTTTTCGTTTCGAGTACCGCGGTTACTAACCGGTGATTTCTGTGATAATGTCTATTATTTTGCATGCTTAATTTTAAACATATGTTGTTATTATCAACTAACCTCGCTACCTGATTTGTTTACACTGAAAAGTTCTAAATTCAGGTCAAATAAATTTCTTTACACTTGTTACTGATTTTAATACTGAGGATAGTTGTGTTCGCTATTATATGGATCATGGTGTCATATAATAACATAGGAATCTGTGTCCAAATGGCCACGATATGGAGCTTCTCCATCAACGGAGTTTCGTCTGTAATTTGGAGGTATAGAAGAAGAACATGTTATACTACTGTACCACTATGAACTGGAACGTGGTTTCAAAGCTATAAGGTACCATTTAAGACGTCGCTATGGTCTATATATTCTTGGGCAAACGAGTATTCTACAATTAAGTGGTGTGACAAGGAGTTACAAATGAAACCTGAAGATATGGATATTACATATTTGTGCCCATAATTATGAAAGTGGTCTAAGTCATATATTTCTTGTTTCGGGATATTTAATGAATCGCATTTGAATAAATTAAAAAATATTTTTATATTATGCGACATTTCAATTTATAATTTTATTAGTCTTGATTAATGGAAATTTATTATAGATATGAAATTGTGTGTGAATTTCATAGCAAAATGTTGTTTTTAAAGCTGTAATTGACTTAGACCATTTTCAAAATTAACTGAATGTTCGCAAGATGGCATGAGGCCCTTGCGGACCTATATCGTGCGTTATTTCAACCAACGGTAGGTTTTTAAGCTTTAAACGCTGGACCAATACGCTCCACAGGAGCGTATATGTTCTTGAAGCCCGCGTCAAAATCTTTAAAATCCAACCTATCCCGTCTCGATCCGCCGACTTTTAGTCGTCAAAACTTTGAAACCTCCCAGTTTTTTCGTTACTTTTATTTAAGCCCTAGTAAGAATTTAAGAAACCAAATCAGGATTCGTCACTTCTCCGTGAAATTTCTTTTCTTTTGATATTTCATTCGTCAAAATCCATCGCTCCTGAGAGCCGGAAAAGGGATCTATACTACCGTAATAATATATAGTAGTGACTAGTATACCCGAGCGAGAACTCTCGCATTAGATCCTAATACATTAGAAGTATAAGCGATATTAGGAAAACATATTTATTCTTATAAACAATATAATATTACTAAAAAAATTTATTTAACACGCGCATTTGGGGAAGCTACATAGTTTGTAATGACTATGTTGAACTTACAGCTCATACTTAATAAATAATTAGCTTACCCCACTGAAAAACATCTCTTCAATTTAACAGTTAGGCAATTAGATTACCATTTTCAATGTGTAGTATTCATACATAGCAGTGCCCTTTAGGGTTGGACATGGGAAACAATATATTAAACTCATTAAAAGTGTTTGTAAACAGACTCAAATTGGTATAAAGTTGCCATGACAACGGCACGTACGCAAGATGGCATAGGGCCCGTGCGGACCTATATCGTGCATTATCTCGGAAACGGTAGGTTTTTAAGCTTTAAAACGCTGCACCAATACGCTCTATAGGAGCGTATATGGTCTTGATGCCCGCGTCAAAATCTTTAAAACCCAACTTAACCCGTCTCGATCCGCCGACTCTCAGTCATCAAAGTTTTGAAATCAAAATCCATCGCTCCTGAGAGCCGGAAAAGGGATCTATACTACCGTAATAATATATAGTAGTGATAGTGATTTTTGTTGGTCATTGCATACATTATTAATAACCTAAACTTTAGCATCATATGATATATACTAGTGATCACATAAATCACCGGTTAGTAACTGCGGTGCTTGAACCGGTTAGTAACTGCGGTACTCGAAACGGAAAAGACCGATATTTACTGCTATTAGACTTAAGGTTTGTTTTTGATATCTTCCGAGGAAATCTTACGGGAATGATAACTCTAGTTTATTGTATGAAGGATTTATCGCGTTTATTATCGCGTTTCTATTATTTTCTAATATATTAATGGACGCTAAATATAAGGTTACATAACAATTACATAAGATCATTCCGAGCCGCTTAGTAGCTCCGAATGATTAGATAATGCTCTTGTTCCCCCCCTTCTCTCTAATAAACATCAAGGTTATCTGCCATCATAAGCATGTGTATTTAGGTTTTTGGATGTATATTAAATATATGTATGTAGGTACAAACATACATTAATGTATTGTAAATATAATATAATATAATTGTTGGTGAAGTTGACGTCTATGAATATTGAATCTTGGGGTGATAGTCTAGTGTCTTCTACAACTAATCCAAGCTTGGTAGAGAAAATATATTCATTTTTCCGAAATAATTTTTCAATATACTTTCTCAAAGTGATAATTAAGCGAAAAATAGTAGAAACAAATTTAGTTATAATACGGTGGAAAAAAAAAAAAAAAAAAAAAAAAAAACGGGCCGAAAAATATTTTCTTCACGTTTAAGACCTAAAAAAACTTCTTTTTATTTAAAAAAAAATAGCACGTTGCAGCGTTTAAAAGGGCGGAAAAAATGAGTTTTAAAAAATTGAATTCGGTAAAGAACTTTTCGCAAAAAACAAAAACGCTGCAAATTATTGAACAATGGTTTATTATTTACACTTAGTAATATTTCAAAAATATTTATTCATCAAGCTATATCTCAGCTAATACTGATGCGATTTAAATCTAGGGAATTTCATCAGCTTTTGTTTGAATACAATGAAAGCACCAAAAAAATTTGAGAACGGATTTTTTTTTTTATTCGATATTTGGATTCTAAGTATCTTGAAACGTAAAACCTCAAATTTTGAGGGGGGGGTTACAAAAATGTTTTCTTTTGTCGATTCCAAAAGTCTATTATTGAAAATAATATACCAAAAGCATTTACAGATAGAGATTTTTTCGTTTTTCTATTTCAATGCCTTGTTAAGCTGATTCCAAAACACCTTAAATTTCTCCTCTATCTTTATAAATGGCAGAGTTATGGGAATATAAGATCTTTAATCGGCAATTTTATAGATTTTTTTTATGCCTTATGTTGATTCCAAAATACCTTACGTTTTTCCTCTATCTTTATAAATTGCCGAGTTTATGGGTTAATAAGATCTCTAATCGGCCGCCACTTTGATATAAACAGACGGATGGTAATGTCGAGTTCCGAGGATCATTCTGGGGTGACCTTTGACATTGGTAACGAATCTCGAGAAAATGGGTCCAGCAGTCTCGGAGAAAAGCCGCAGACGGCGTACAGCGGACGGACGGATTTTTTTTTTAATTCGATATTTGGATTCTACATATTTTAAAACGTAAAACCTCAAATTCTGAGAGGGAGTCACAAAAATTTTTTCTTTGGTCGATTCCAAAGTTCTATTATTGAAAATAATAAACCAAAAATTAAAAACCGAGAAATATACCCATTTTTGGAAATTTTATTACAGGTTTTGTAATATTATAGCAAGAACATGTTTTGGGGCTTAAATTGCGGCCACAATATAGGCGCCAAAACAAGTTCATACGACAATTACAAAATCTGTAATAAAATTTTCAAAAATGGGCAGATTTCTCGGGTTTTTTTAAATTTTTTTCACACGTTTTTTGTCCTCAGCTCCTGGATTATTATATCTCCATTTCGTTCCAACTATGAAATTAATTCGCTATTTTTACTCTTCCTCGCACAGTGAAACGAACTCAATATTATTAAACAGACCAATTCTTAGAGTTTTGAACAGTATTAGGATCGTCATCATCAGCAACACTTTGGAACTCTAAAAATATTGTAGGGGTAAATTAAATCCCCCCCCCCAAAATACTTCATCATCACTTTTGTTGAGTTAAATTTTGATGAAACTCGGTACACATTTTTCTCATTTAGTAAGTAAAAATATTTCAGAAGTGAACCGTTATAGGTAGCATAAACTTTTTTTTTTTTTTTTTAGTGTTCTCTGCAAGTAGCTTCAAAGGAGAATCGATTATTTTTTTCATGGTCGTTGCAAAAGTGGCGTAAAGTGGGTACCTCATCGTTCACGAGGTCGTTTTATGACAAGCTTTAAAAGCTCACTCTTAAAAGCACTTCAATCGTCACGTGTCATTCATTCACTGTTGAATGAAAAACAACTTTCAACAATATTGAGAAGTTTTCATCAATCACACCTGAATAAATATTTAAAGAAGCCTAATGAGGTCGCATCGGCTCAGAATTGCACTTTCTGGAATGAACCAGTCTCATTTGGCCCAGCGGCCGCAGGAACTTAAATAGCCCTTTGCTAATACTGGTCCGCTAAAATGTATCGGGAAAAAAAAAATATATATATATATATCAGACATCTCCAAAAAATACGAATAAAAAAACATTAAAACAGTTGTAATTTTCCAGCCAGAACGAAACCACAAAGGAATGGGTAAATTCCAGTCAAAATTTCGGTATGTTTACCTGAAATATCGCCGTTTTTAAATTTTTCGCATCACTATAGCTGCACCATATTAGTTTATAGGGCTGAAAATTTATATGTGAATTGAGTTGGTGTTGGGGAAGTATCTTTTGGAGGTCTCGACTTGGTTCTCCCACCTACCTGGGTTTTCCGATTTTTTAAAAATATATATATATTTTTTTGCATCGAAGGTTAGCAGAGATGCAGAGTCTCATAGCAATACTGCGGGTAAATTTCGGTTTGTTCGGGAACTGTCTTTTGTGGGTCTCGAATTTTTTTTCTTACTCCCCCGCTTTATAATATATTTTTTAAAGTTAAGATACGACTTTAGTGACGATGTTCCACTACTCACGGATTTCCCCCCTCCCCCCTCCCCGCTACATTTGAACATTTCCAGCGGCTCCCTTTGGGCCAAATGAGCTGAAATTCGGTATGTAGGACTTTCTATTAGGCAGAACGATACCATTAAATAATGGGTAAATTACAATCAAAATTTCGGCATGTTTACCTGAAATTGCGGCGTTTTTTAAGTTTTGCGCATCTCTACAGCTCCACCAAATTTGTTTATAGGGCTGAAAATTTGTATGTGAATGAAGTTGTGCTACTCACGGATTTTTATTTTACATTTTTTACTTTGAAGAGTGTATAGTTCTTAAACTATAACAGAAACGAAAGCAATAAATAGGGACATTCATGCAGGAAATTTAATACTCTTCAGTTTTTTACATTAAAATGTTTGTAGCTAGGACCAACCGTTTTGAAGTATGACCGAAAAACAGAACCTTCCCCCTCCCCTCCTCTCTTTGCCTCTACTCCTAGATCCCAAGACTTTTAATATGTTTACCTCATAACTAGTCCAAACAAAACCCTGAAGTCTACAAACTGGCCTATTTAGGCATTTTAAGTCCGATGCGTGGTCCGGACCCAAATGAATCTCAAGACTCTTCTGAAAATGCATTAATTTACTTGCTGTATGTTTACGCGCAAAGATACATAAAGCGAGGAGTTTTATGTATATTTAGGCGTAATAGGTTTAGTCCAGGCGCAATAGGTTACTTTTGAAAAAAAATTCCAATGGACTGTCTCAACGCGAAAATTAAAATTAAAATATTAGAAATAAATTGTATATGTTTTTGATAAAATCGGTATGTAGCAATCTGGTAAAAAAAATCATTAACGTCCCGAAAAGTGTTTTTTTTTTTCATGTTTAAGAAGTGATAAACATTTTATCACTAAAAATAAAAAATAACAAATAATAGCTTTTGAAAAGACCAAAATAAAAAAATAAGTTTTAAACAATTGAACTTAATTGTACGATCTACCTATACTATACATGGTACTTGAAGATCATAATTGATTTCCATCAAAAATTATATTAAAATATAATGCAAAGCTTTTCATATTTCGTATATATGATTTATATATTCATTTAAATAACATACTTAATTTTGGTCTAAATTGGGAAACCGGAAGCTGTACTTTACTTGAAGGCCATAATACACATCCATCAAAAGTTATATAAAAATATAATGTATAACGTCTCAAATTTGGTAAACAAGACTTTTATATCAATATAAATAATGTACTAGATTTTGGTTAAAATTGGTGAGCCGTAAGGGGTACTTTACTTGAAGGTCAGAATCAACTTACATCAAAAATTGCGATATATTAAAATTAAATACAGAGATCATATGGTTCCGTGATAAATATGTAAAATACTTATTTTTCTTCCCATTTGTGAGCTGAACAAATCTGTAGAAGGAGAATAAGATATAAGTTAACTGGGTTCTTCCGCTTTAAATACCGAAACCCTCGATTCCCAATGCTTAATCTAGTGACATAGACAATTCTAATGTTGTCAAGGAACACGAAGAAATCTCCTGGGAACTTGTTACCAACTGAAAGAAAAAGGAATAAGACCTCCAGAAACAAGAGGTTATTTGTGAGTGTGTCAATAGATGGACGTCGCGAAGCCGAGTGTCGGCTATGTTCGGAAACCAGATAACCAAATTCAGGATCACTATTTGAGCTACCGATTTATAGTTTAATAGGCGTACAAGGAAGTCATACGGTTTCCACATAAGATATGTAATTGTATAAATAAATGACAAAACTGATGTAATATTGTATTTTTGGTCAAATTTCGACCACTGTCCGGTCCTAGTTTATTTAAATTCTCAGCTACAATTCAAGTTCTCTATAAAAATCATCCGTCACTTCTTTATAAGGAAATAGTAGCTCTTTGGTAGTGCGAATGGAAGATGGATGGGCTCAAAATCGAGATAAGATTCGAAAGAGACGGTGCCAGTTAAACACTTGATGAGGGAGCTGTCATCGCTAAATTTAGCACAGTTACAAATACTTGTTGTTATCTGTGTGTGCTTGTTACGGCAGGTGTTTGCTTCTGCCTTCAATAGCCATTCTATTAATCTATGTAGCTCCTAGAAGCGGTGACACCACCACCAATCTCCGCTAATAATAGTTATAAAAAAAAAAAATAACTGCTGAATAATAAAAATAATAAGAAGGAATGAGATGGTCCGGGAGGCGGTCGAAAATTGGAACACAAATAGTAAAAACTATTTATTAAGGATCCGACGTTTCGGCCCACTTTGCAGGTCTTCTTCAGGGCTGAATAAACAAGATACAAAAATAAGAATAAAACAATGGTATATACACTGAATAAATTAATAAATAAAAAAGATTTAGTGGATAAAAAAAAAAAATATGAAAGCAGTGATTACTTTGTAAAATGACACTTGGAGTGACAACAACTAAAAATAAATTAGTGAATATTAATACATTAATAAAACTCGCTATATAATAATAAAAATAGGTAAACCAAAAGAGAAATAACATTAACTAAAAATTAATAACTCTGCTAAATAAGTAAAAAAAAGGGAATACAAATAAATAAACAGACAAACTATAGTACCTTGAAGCTCCAAGGGAGGAAGAATGACTTAGCAAAAAGCAAAGTAATTAAGGAGGCGGTGTAGGAGTAGTAATTAGGAGGTCATTAATAGTTATATATAGAAGGCAGTGGAGAGGGGTTGTCATTATAAGTGCCATCTGTTGGGGGTGTAATGAACAAAAACTATGTACATATGAATAATGTATGTATGACTTTGCTTTTTTCTAATTCATTCTTCCTCCCTTATAGCTTTCGAGGTACTTATTTTATTTTATTTTACTTTTTTAGCATTGTTATTAATTTTTAGTTAATGTTATTTCCCTTTTGGTTTACCTATTTTTATTACTATATAGCCAGTTTTATTAATGTATTAATATTCACTAATTTATTTTTAGTTGTTGTCACTCCAAGTTTCATTTTACAAAGTCATCACTGTTTTCATTTTTTTTTTGTTCACTAAATCTTTTTTATTTATTAATTCATTCACTGTATATACCATTGTTTTATTCTTAGTTTTGTATCTTGTTTATTCAGCCCTAAAGAAGACCTGCAAAGTTGGCCAAAACGTCGGATCCTTGATAAATAGTTTTTACTATTTGTGTTCCTCTTCTTGACCGCCTCCCGGACCATCTCATTCCTTCATAAGTTCTACGGTCAACCATTGATTATTCAATATAATAAAAATAATACATTGTACAGAAAAATATGATTGTCGCAAGAGTATAAGGTAATGTGGGTTAAGTATAATACGTAATCCTATAGAAGTATAAACGAGTTGCAAGTTCTCGAACAGTTGTTTTGGGATTTTCTTCGACTAAAGTTCCTTAAAGAAGGATTTCATCAAGGAAGAAATCCTTCCATGATCATTTTTGTCTTTAAGGCTGAAGCTTACCTCTCGACATTTTTTAAACTGTTGTTGAACGGTGAATTAATCGATTGGGCTTCGTTCCGATTGTAAAGTCGTAAAACTAAATTATGCGAAAATCACGCTTTAATATCTTAGTAAAGACTTAATTATTTCCAACTAGTGAAATGCTACAGAAGATAAAAAACATTTTTGTTAGGAAGAGGATTAATAAGTGTTGGACACCCATACAGAAGAATATTCCCTCAAGCGTAAACAGTTTGTTATATAAAGGTTTAATATAAAGAAAACATGGAAATCCAGCATTATTTTCCGGACAATCCAATACATACATGATATTGTGTGCAAAAACGAACAAATTGCAATTATATAAAATCATACAAATATGGTAAAAATACGATGAGGGTTGCTGTTATAAGAATGCTGAGTCGAAACGTCAGTAAATATTACGTAATTATGGATTGAGATATTGTGTGTTTTCTTTCCTTGTACAACTGGCATTCACATAACTCTTATTGATTGATCAAGTACCGAAAAGAATTTCGGCTTCACTTAAGTCTACATTCCTTCGATTCCAAAGAGCTAAGGATTTATAATATTGAAACTTTGATATGTGTGACGAACGTAGTTCCTCACATATTAATATCACAGATAGATGTTTCATTGATTAAAGATATTCCAAAAACAAAATTTTAAGTTTCTTAAATATCAGTAAATAACTAACCAGTCAACGTTTCGCATCAGCATATCTTACATTAGCAGTATAAGAAATATTAACCAAATAGAGATATTAAACAACTCATAGAAAAAAAATAATACAAAATAATTAATAAATAACTTAAAATAAATATAATTGGTCAGTTGACATCAGCATGATGGTATAGAAGGATCACTCTAATTAGGGATTGATAAATTATTTGCCACTTCTATAATTTTGTTTTATTGAAAACTAGTTTCGAATGTTATGCATTCATCTTCAGTTCTAAAAACACACATAAAATTCAAAAATAAACAATTCAAAATATAGCTTGGTATTATTATACATTTTAAATTAAATATAATATAAATTAGTATTATAAAACATTTATGAATTATGAATTTAAATAAGACAAGAAATCAAATACATGCAGTCTTAATTAAATTCATAATTCATAAATGTTTTATAATACTGATTTATATTAATCTAATTTAATATGTATAATAATACCAAACTATATTTTGAATTGTTTATTTTTGAATGTTTGTGTGTTTTTAGGACTTAGGATGAATGTATAACATTCGAAACTAGTTTTCAATAAAACAAAATTATAGAAGTGGCAAATAATTTATCAATTGGGCTTGACAAGTTTGGATAGCAGATATTTGCAACGTTTCTCATCTTCGTTGTACTATTTAACAATTTTGTTGTGATGTTGAGTCAAAGTCTTATTTACAATTTTAAGTTGTACAGTTTTAAAATTTACGAATTCAGCCTCTCAAATTGAAAAATATAGAAGTTATTCCACGGCAACGAAAATACTTTTGCTTTTCCATACTGAAAGTCGGTTGAGGAATCATCTCTTTGAAGAATTTTTACATGTGCTGTTGCTGAGGTAACATTGCTCTGAGATTAAAATAGCCCTGAAAGTGTTATATAACAGCGTGGGGGAGCTTTCAGGAGCCGAGCTATTTGTCTCAATTTGACGACTCTTCACTGAACGGCATCCGAGGAGAATAAATAATATTCATGAATAATATCCCTCTTCTCTTCAGTTCTATGGAACTTTTACTTATGTTGTAGAATTTGTTTTTTAACATAGCTCCCATCCTAATACGCAAATGAGACACCCAAAATACATCATGTTATCTACTTGTTTTATTTTCCTTCCATCAAAATAGCTATTTTCCTTTTTATTTATTAGCATATTGTAGCTTCTCTATGCACTTCGTTTTAATCTCTAAATGTATGTTAAGCAAAATTATGGTAAAGAGTCGAGCTATTTGTCTCTGTTTGATTACTCTTCACTGAATGACAACCGAGAAGAATAAATCATATTTATGAACGTCAAATTTTCATGGTTAGTTTATCATTTTCTTCATTTGCTTATTCAATCATCTTATTATTTTCTTTTAATTCTTATTTTTATACAATATGTAAAGTCTTCTTCTATTTTATTTATCAGGTCCTTCCATAAGTAATGTCTGTTTTTAAAAATTTGTCTGTTTATGTTGATATTACTAATCCCTCCTTTACAATTGAATTGTGTTCATATATTTTCTTTATTATAGCATTACACAATATTCTATTTATCATATTTTTGTAGGAGAAAGTTAGTTAGTCTGTGCTGAAATTTCAATTAAAATGGATCCCCCCGAAAACCACTTACGCCATGTTATGCTTTGGGAATTCGATAAAGGAGAAAATGCTGCTTCAACATATCGGTGGAATTTGCAGAAATATGTGGAGAAAACGTCATTAGTTAACGACAAGTGCAGAAAAGAAAATCCTGTTGTAACAGTTGAAGAATTAGCAGAAAAACTTGGACCGACACATTCTACTGGTGAACGTCATTTCCCATCAGATCCATTTTAATTGAAATTTCAGCAGAGACTAATTAATTTTCTCCAACAAAAACATGATAAATAGAAGAGAACGTAATGCTATCATAAACAAAATATGTAAAAAAATTCAATTGTAAAGTGTGGATTAGTACTATCAACATAAACAGACAGATTTTTAAAAACCGACATTACTTATGGGATGACTTGATAATTCCTCGTTTTTTTTTTCTCTCATTTACTTCATTATTAATTCTTTCTTTATTATTCTTTATTATCCTTTTCCCTTTATAATACCAATTTACCAATTTTATCTCTTTTATTATTATTTAACATTTTCTTATTACTTCCGTCATTTTAGTAATATTGTCATATTATTAATCATTTATTACTTTTTAATTTACCTATATTAGTTTTTTTTCTATTATTTCATAGAATTTTCAATGTTATTATTATTTCTACCATATTCTGCCACATGCCATATTCACCTCATCGTATCTTGTTCTTTAATGCCTCCAATGTGGATTGAAACCTCGGAATATTTTTATACAAAAACTTTTTACACAAATATGGAAAATATAATATGAAGCAAACTGATAAAAACGCTGCAAATTATTACACAATGGTTTATTATTTCCACTTATTTATTCCACTTGTTTATTATTCCACAAAAATATCTATTCTGTCAAAGTAAAAAATATGAAGCAGTAGATACAAAAGGAAAAGAAATTTGAAGCTTGTCACAAGATGTCCGCCGTGAGAGTGCCGAACTGTGTTAATTAAAAAAACTGCGTCAATGCAAGTAGGCTGTGATGTAAAATGATACAGAGGAAATATTTGATGTGCACTTCACTAGGAAAAAATAAAAACGAAGTTCATAAAGCTATATCTCAGCTAATAATGGTCCGATTTAGGTGATTTCTAGTTCGTATTGAAGCGATTTTCGTTAGCTTTCGTTTAAATACAATAAAAATTATAATGTCGAGTTCCGAGGATCATCCCGGGGTGACCTGTGACTTTGGTACCGAATCTCAAGAAAATCGGTCCAGTAGTCTCGGAGAAAAGCCGCGGACGGCGTACGGCGGACGGACGGATTTTTTTTTATTCGATATTTGGATTCTACGTATCTTGAAACGTAAAACCTCAAATTTTGAGGGGGGGGTTACAAAAAAAATTTCTTTGGTCGATTCCAAAGGTCTATTATTGAAAATAATAAACCAAAAGAGAAATAAATTTGAGCAAAAGTCCTTGCGCATGAACACAATTCTTAATTTCAACTCTCATAATTAATCATCTAAAATTGTTTTTAGTTGAGAATTACGAGGACGTAAAAATTGGATGTGAAGAGTTCTTTGCCTCAAAACCAAAGGAATGGTACCGGCATCAAATCCAATTACTGGCAGAAAGATGGATTGAAAGTAGTTTAAAACAGTAAACTTTACTTTGAAGAGTAGTATTCAATAACGTTTAAGATATGTAATCGACAATAAAGCTTTACTAATTCACAAGGACTTTTGTAACAACCTAGTATATAGGATATCCAAGAAATAGATATTTATATATTAGGAGTATTAACGATCTTATTTAACATACTAAAATGATTAGTATGTTAAATTCAAGATTATGAGCGGCTCAGTGTAAGTACTATCGTATCTTATACTAGCTAATTTAGATACGGTGGCGCTATCTGCAGTAAGATGCCAGTTGATGGATATTTTATTTATTCAAGTGAATCTTTCGTTTTGTTTATTTTTCACATATTTACTTAACTCATCATGTCTGAAGTTTGCTAGAAATCAAGATTATCTGAGAGTTTGGCGTCTGTCTGTTTGTTAGAACTTCTAGATTGTGAAAGTGTAGAAGCATATGATGAAATTATAGAGGACTGTTTTGAAAACCATTTTATTTTTCCGTGTTGTAGATATTCTGTACCTTTCCAATTAGGATTGTTGATAAAAACTATAAATTTGTAAAATTCAGTTTTACCAAACTTGGACAAAACCGATTTAAAACACTCTTATTGATTACATTGTTTTTTTTTTAGTCCTAAAGAATTTTAAAATTAATTAAAGACTCCATTTTATTATATTTAAAGTAACATATCTTTTTAAGGGAAAAGTTGGTCGGGGGGTGCGGTCAAAAAGTAACACTAATAAGTAAACTTATGTATTTTTTGCCAACGTTTCGGCCTAAGTTTTAAGGCCATGTTCACATAATCTGTAAGAAAAATTATTATTACTAACTGAAAAAAAGGTACAGAAATGGACATACCGCAGTATGAAGGTACAGACAGCTCAAGGTTAGAAATTTTCGGAAAATCATATTTAAAGTTTTTTTTGTACCATTTTGAATACTTTTTCATTAAAATGCACTGAGCCTTCATAATATCCATTTCTAGGGTATTATGATAGTTAAAGTAAGATATAAAAAGATAAGTAAAGTAAGATATAGAAAAAACAAAATAACAATTGAAAAACGACAGAGGCAGTACCAGCAACAGCAAAAAATGATAAAAATAGAAATTACAAGAAGATAAAAAAGTATGATGTATAAAAAGAAAAAGATAACACTAAATTACATAATACAAGTGACTAATGAAAAAATTAAAATAACAATATCAAAATTAATTGAAATTAAAATAATGCGTTATTTACAGAGAGAATAGTGAAATATATGAAACCTATTAATTAAAAAGACAAATAGTATAAAATATATATATAATATATTTTACTATTACCTGTGTAAATAACGCATTATTTTAATTTCAATTAATTTTTACATTGTTATTTTATTTTATTTATTTTTTCATTAGTCACTTGTATTATGTAATTTAGTGTAATCTTTTTCTTTTTATACTTCATACTTTTTTATCTTACTTGTAATTTCTGTTTTTATAATTTTTTATTGTTACTGGTACTGCCTCTGTCGTTTTTCATTGTTGTTATTTTGTTTTTCTTTTAGCCCTGAAGATGGCCTAAAACTTAGGCCGAAACGTTGGCAAAAATATATAAGTTTACTTATTAGTGTTACTTTTTGACCGCACCCCTCCTCCCCCTCTCCCCTCTCCCGACCAACTTCTCCCTTAAGATATACGAGCAATGAGGTCGCTGAATGAAATTAAATTCTATCTCTGAGAGAACCTCTTTGCTATAATACTTAACTTTGTAAAAATATTTCAAACAGATTTTCTTAAAGAACAAACAATGACTAGGTTGTATCGTTCAAGGAGGTTGTAACACGAGATGGAGGCATGTGATAAGCAATTTTTAAACATTAAGAGTTATCAGCTGATACAAAGATAAATAATAAATAAAAACAAAATGTGTTATAAAAATGAAGTCGAATGATAAGAAAGTGCTCTTCCCAACTTTATCCCTGCAATCTCGTTGCGCAAACCAACCCTCAGAAATACCTCTCTCTTATGATAATTGATTGATAATACTATCGAAATTCCTTAATAACTAAACAAATACAACTAATAATTAACAAAGTAATATTTTTTAAAGTAGAAAACAAATACAGTATTCTAATGTACCTACTCAACGATCGATTTGGAATATATCGATCTTCAATATTCAAAATATTTCACATTCGCTTTGGTTATATAACTTAAACATGCCATTTTTGTTCGGATCCATTAATATCTTAAGTGGAAAATTGATCTCAAATACCAATTCACAATTTATTATAAATAATTTGTTTTTACTTATTTATCTTGAAATCTTATTTGTAGTTAGTTATTTATTCCATGGGAGCCTAAATGTTCTATCCATCTATCCACTTCAATTTACTTTTCTAATCTTCCTTATCTCAATTACATCTGGTAATAAAAGTTCGAGGTATAATTATGAAACATGAAAAAAAGGAAAAATAAACTCATCTTGTTAATGCATATATATATATATATATATATATATATATATATATATATATATATATATATGCATAAATGCAATATATAAATTTTAAAGTAAAAAAATATGTTAAGTTTATAGTTTTACATTTATTAATTAAAAACACAGAAAATGTATTTTTACAGAAAATAAATATTAAAATAATCAAATCTGATAGTTTGATAGACAAATTTCAATCAGTTGACATCCGCTTGATGGTATAGAAGGATCAATCTAATTAGGGATTGATCAATTATTTGCCACTTCTATAATTTTGTTTTTATTGAAAACTAGTTTCGAATGTTATACATTCATCCTCAGTTCTAAAAACACACAAAAAATTCAAAAATAAGCAATTTAAAATATAGTTTGGTATTATTACTTGGTATTATCAGTATTATTATTAACTTCAATTTACTCAGGTTTAACCTCCTCGACGAGTAATTTGTATTATATTTCTCATAAGAAAATTGATTAAACACACTAAAACCCCTTTCCACAAGGTATGAACATATATAAGCTATCAAAAACTTCCTCGGGATTGTCCATAATTCAGGATATGTAACAGGTATGTCTCTCAGAAGCCAGAATCGCTGATATTTCTAAATTGCACCTTGAGTTCTTCGTTGGTGATTATTTCTATCGCTTTATATAACATGTAATTATGTAACATGACATTCGTAAGAGCTCTGTTAATATAAGTTCTTGTAGAATCTTTTTTATAAAAGTTATAATAGAACTACAACATTTTAAATATAAATTTCCACATATTAGTTTTCATATACTTAGAGATCGTTTGAATGAATGAAGCGATGACCACAAAAAAACCTATCAAGCAAATACTCAAGATACAATTCCATGAATATTCCGCAAATTTAAGTGGGACCTTTAATAGTTGGAACTTTGATTGTTATAGCTTTTATCAGGTTCTCACTAAAAAGTTTATTTTTAAGAAAACTTGTATATCATATAGAAATTGCATGTCTGGACAAAAAGTTCAAGCAAGAGCATTTATTAAAACATTTTACGAAAATGTTCTCGAATGAACTTCAACTTTGTATTAAAAGGTCTTACAAAAAAGTTCTTGCATGAACTGCTTCAAAAAAGTTCCTAATAAAAAGTGTAAGTTAGAACAAGATCTTTTTTAAAATAAAAGTGCACAGTTATTTTGGAGCCCTGAATAATACAATAAAATGAATTATACAATAAAGCAACAACATACGTTTGTTCAAAGAAAAAGATAGAAAAAAGGAAAACCAAATTTTTGTTGTTGTTTATGAAATGTTTTATAATAATTAATTTTTTCAGTTGATATCCGCATGATGGTATAGAAGGATCAATCAAATTAGGGATTGATAAATTATTTGCCACTTCTATAATTTGGTTTTATTGAAAACTAGTTTCGAATATAATACATTCATCTTCAGTTCTAAAAACACACAAAAAATTCAAAAATACAGTTTGGTATTATTATACATATTAAATTAGATGTAATATAAATCAGTATTATAAAACATTTATGAATTATGAATTTAATTAAGACAAGAAATCAAATACACGTTGGTGCTCACCAAGGTTTAAATGAATTATATCAAACAGAAAAGTTTGAAGTACAAACTTTTCTGTTTGATATAATCAATTTAAACCTTGAACTGAAGATGAATGAATGTATAACATTCGAAACTAGTTTTCAATAAAACAAAATTACAGAAGTGGCAAATAATTTATCAATCTCTAGTTTAATTAATTTTGTGTATTTGTTTATATCTGTAAAAAAAATATCTGTGCGATTGATGTAATATACTCTGAATCCTTCAATTAAATTAACTACATTAATAAATGATAAATAAATTTAAGTTTATTTATTTTTGTTTTTACAGATAGGTTCCTCATGTGACATGAACAGGCGTTGACTATACAAATCTGCCTCCTAAATAACCCTTCAACAAATCAAATAATTATCTAGCTTAGAGTTAATTTTATTATTAATTTAATTACTAAGATACTTTTGATATGTATTTATGAATCATGGTCCATTGTCGTCATAGGCATCGTCAATATGTCGCCGCCTAATCGAAATTCTTTAAAATCCGCAGGTGACTTGATGAGGAAGCAGGTAGATAAGAAAAAGAGAGGAATGCAAATAGCTAATCGAGAAAAGAATCGATCTGTAACAAACAAGAGCGGAGACATTGGAGCCTGGCACCGGTGACTCATCGGCAAGCCCCAGCTTTCCCCGACATTATGTAACTAGCTCAACTGTCTCCACTAGCCACATATCTCAATAAATATTATAACTTTTATTTTAAAAATATCGAAAATACTCTTAATTATTAAATAGTTGTCAACAAGAGAAACTATTGATGAACGTGCTATCTAACTGTAGTATAGGCGATATCGATTTAAATGTATCGATGGGTTACCATAGAGACACATGTTTTTCTGATTATGTTTTGGTTATGTACTGTTTTGTATTGTTGGTGAGAAAAATAAACGTTTGAGTTCGAGCAAGGTGTTTTGCTTAATTTATGTTTGTTTTAAAGACATTACACTAACAAAGTTTTGTACATGCATTTTTACTTTCCCTAACCTATACAATGAGGGGAAGTATTGCGATCGTGAAAATTTTCGAATTCGAGTTTTAAATGGAAAAATACGTTTTAATGTCGCCGAGGAAATGAAGGGAAAACAATTATGTTGGAAAGAATACTTTATTTACCCATAACTCAAAGTATGCATAAAAAGCATCCATTTTATATTAAATTATGTATATAACCATAAGAAAGGTAATTAAATTATCTAAAAAATAAAAAAGGAATAGTCGAAATCGGAAAGATACACCGTATCTTATCAGAACTACAAGACCCTACGTGGAAAGCTGAGCGTTTCCGAAAGGAGACGGATGCGACTGAACCTCCTCCCATTTAGTCGCCAACCTCATGTCAACAATACGCTCTGTAATAATGTAATTTAAGAATATAAATGCGGAAGTTAACTAATAATTTCTATTTTTATGTAATTAAATGTTTCCATAGAAACTTAATCGAAACTTTTAAAATATATTTCTCAGTTGATTAGATGGAACATGTCTTTAAAAAATTATATAACAAACATTTTATTTGCCATTTTCCCAAAACTTTAAATTTGTAAAATATTTGATATTGATGCAATTAATATGCTTGAAAAACACAATCCATTTCATTCCACCCGATAAATAGAGGAAAGTAATAAAAATAAATTATTAAAGAAGCAATACAAGTCCTCAATGGCCAAATAGATCTAGACCTGTAGCGGAGCCCTCTAGAATAGGGCATAGAGCTGTAGGAGGTTTGGGAGGTATGGAATACCCCTCCCCCCATGAGGAAGGAGGAGTACGGGACCCCCTAAAACTATAACTTAGTATGAATTAGTGTTTAAGTCAATTATTTAATTTGTTTTTATGCCAAGGGATTCTAAGCGGTTGTCCCTTTCGCCTCCCTCTCTGGATCTGGATAATTTAATACAGCTGTTTAAAATATATAAAATTAAAATAAACAGAGCACCAAAACGTAAAAAATATTAGAGTAAAAAGAGTCCACGGTAATTATATTGGTAACAAAAGTTTTTATTTCCTTATACGCAGTAAAAGAAGTATTGTAATCGCGAAAATTTTCAGTATTTAAATTGCAACGGAAATATCTATTTTAGCCATTTCTGAAACCGATTTTGACTAGTTTCTTCGAGGCGTCTGTATGTACGGTCCTTCGTCCTTCGTATAACGCAACAGAAAGTTGGAATTTTGTATTTGGGATTGTTGTAACATCTAGTTGCGAACACTCTTATAAGAACTAAATTGTAATGATTGTGCAACCAAATACACGGGAAAAACTGGAAGACCGCTAAATCAGAGATTAAAGGAACATATACGTGCATATAATAATAAGACAGAGAATTCCAAATTTTGCAATTCATTT
Organism: Rhaphigaster nebulosa; assembly: GCA_948150685.1. Lineage (NCBI taxonomy): Eukaryota > Metazoa > Arthropoda > Insecta > Hemiptera > Pentatomidae > Rhaphigaster > Rhaphigaster nebulosa. Next base: position 4,437,000 of record OX411311.1, on the reverse strand, counting down.
AAAGGAAAAAAAAAAATTCATCAAAGATTCAGGAGTTAAATTAATACACCACGTTGAAAACAGCATCAAATTAAATATATATGAAGCACTTGAAATAATAAAATCCTTTCAATCCAATCCAGATGTTTGCTTAAATGACCAAATAAATATCTCCAATAGTCCAATCTTAAATTTATTCCCAACTATAACAGAAAAACCAATTACTCACCGGCATTACTGGAAAAACCCTGACATTTAAGCTGTTTACCTATAAACATCCTACATACCTTTCGTTCATTGTTAGTTCAATGCGAGAAGAAACCAGTACAAACTTTTCTGTTTGATATAATCCATTTAAACCTTGGTGAGTACCAACATGTATTTGATTTCTTGTATTAATTAAATTCATAATTTATAAATGTTTTATAATACTGATTTATATTACATCTAATTTGATATGTATAATAATACCAAACTATATTTTGAATTGCTTATTTTTGATTTTTTTTGTGTGTTTTTAGAACTGAGTATGAATGTATAACAATCGAAACTAGTTTTCAATAAAACAAATTTATAGAAGTGGCAAATAGTTTATCAATCCCTAACTCTTATAAGAGTTATAAGCCTACCTTTGTCTGTTTACTAAGGTAAAGGACTCTGTTTAAAAAAATGAATAGAAGATTATTTTACAGAAAAATTCGCATCAAGGAGTCTTGTTTATTTTGCAAAAACATATTTGTCTTCAATTGTCCTTCTGGTTGGGAACTTGATGGGAACTGATGACTCAGGTTCTCTTTGTGCTCCCGAGATTTGAATAACAAATTTCCTTCGGTTTGGTCAGGTGTGGAAGGAACACTGCAATGAGTCATTGTTTCCACTCACCTTGGCAACCTTCAATTTGAATAGATGACTTGATCAGAACGTTGAAAAAGGATATTAGTTTATAAATAAACCAGCAATTCACTGTAAAATATTAAAGCCTGCCTCTTTTCGGAAATACATTATATAACAGTTCTAACTAGTTGACATATTCAATACTTCGTGCCACAAGTGTTGCCGGTTCGAATCCGCCCAGGGAGGTTTGACTTTTATCCCGTCGCGGACTAACGTTATTACTAGTAGCCAGGGCCGGTGGCAAAGAGAGCACTTGCCTTGGGCGGCAGAATTTAGAGGGCGACAAATTTCGAGCGAAATCTTAAATTACGAAAAAATAAAAAATATTTGTTTCTGTTTTATTATTTAATTGACATTGATTCTGTCAATAATCGAGATGATGATATTTATTTGGATATTTCGAAATATATTACCAAAATTACTGTTATAAAACTGTTGATTTTTGGGGGGGAGGAGGCAGGGAGGTAAGGGCGACAAAATTTAGCTTGCCTCCCCCTGGCAAAAATTCTAGTTCCGGCCCTGCTAGTATACGGTAATATATATGAGTAATTGGTATATGTTTATGTTTCTATATATATATATATATATATATATACAAACATAAACATATACATATATATATATACAAACATAAACATATACCAATCACTCATATATATTACCGTATACTATATATATATATATATATATATATATATATATATATATATATATATATATATATAAACATAAACATATACCAATTACTCATATATATTACCGTATACAAACATAAACATATACCAATTACTCATATATATTACCGTATACTATATATATATATATATATATATATATATATATATATATATATATATATATATATATATATATATATATATATATATATATATATAACTTAGAGTTTACTGAGCGAAAAAGTCAAAAAAAAAGGAAAGGTTTTAATAATGAACGCAATGAACTCAGAATTATAACTAACTTTATTGCTCTCGTAATCCTACATATATATCTTCGGCTTGTTTACATAAACGTTGTTTAGGATTAACGTAGATATTGTTGGTCCCCAGGACTTAACTCCCCCCCACCAGTTTCGAAAAATTTCGGAACTTGGAGAAGAGGGATGCCAAAGGCCGGAAGGCCAACAACAGCCACCTTACATAATGCTGAACAATACTTACAACAAACCAAAAAATGACCTTACAAAAATAACATGAAATTACAACCAAAATTCTCTTTTTCACTTTCGATTTTTGATTCACTGCAACACTTAAGTTTTAAACAACAATAGAACTAATACGCACTATACAGAAAAGAAAAGCAAGACAAAAAAAAAATAGATACTTCATATAGTAAAACATAGGTCCACATGCTATATACAATCATAATAACAAAAATAATAAAACAAAATGTATGCTTCTGTATGACGGCCAGGACACTCCAGGCCGTTACGAACGGTCACCCTACTCGAGTGGAAGCTTAAGTTGCTCGATATGAACATTTCTACGTTTCTTGGGATCTTTAATGTGCTCAATGGTTACAAGGTTATGTTCCCTAATTGCTACCACTCGGAATGGCCCTTCGTAGCGAATCAATTCTTTCCCCCGGTTGGAACTCCGTTGTCTATACACGACGGTCCCAATTTTTATCCTCCCCATGGCGTCTTTGACCTTGAGATTTTCTTTCGCCACTCGACTCCGCTTCTCCCGTTCTAACCTATCCTTCACTTTCTCCCGTAACTTCGCGATCGATATCCGATTCATAACCACCTGATCTCTTAACTCGCCCTCAACGGTTGTCGCTCTAATGTCCCTCCGCCGTTGACGGAGCCCGAAAATCACTTCAAAGGGAGAAAATCCAGTAACTGAGTGAATGGACTCGTTGTACGCCACGATCGCCTTTTCCATCGCCTCATCCGGCTCTAACCCTTTATCCAACTGATAAATACGCAAGTGATCGCTAAGAGTACTATGTAATCTTTCTATGACTCCTCTACTCTTAGGGTGTCCCGGGGTGTTAATTCTCCAGACAATACCCAGTTCCTTTGCTTCTGCCCGGATCTTGGCGTTGTCAAACTCCATTCCACCATCAGAGGCGATCCTATCGGGTACCCCGTAGACCGTAAACCATGCACGAAGGGCCCCTAGGACTGCATCCGCCGATTTCTCATTTATTAGATGGGCCGCAGCTACCTTACTAAAGCAATCTATTAACGTGACCCACTTATAGCCCCTCCAGGAGAATGTATCGATTTGCAGGTCCGCCAGAGGTGATTCTGCAGTGGGCGTCTCTTCTTGTACTCCTTTGGGAGGATGCCTATCGTATTTAGTAGATAAACAAACGTCGCATGCCCCCACGACCTCCCTGACAGTCCTCTTCATATTCCACCAGAAGTACCGCCGCTTGAGTGCTTGCAAAGTTTCGGCGATTCCCCTATGATTAGTTTTGCCCTGGTGATATGCCACGGTGATCTCGTTCTGACGTTCGCTCTCTCGGATCGTCTCTACCATCAGGGTACATCGAATGAAGTTGCGGTCCACTCCCAACTTTTCTAACCGCCATAACCTCTGCACTTTTTCCCACACGGTGGCGTTTCCTATATATAAGTGGGATGTTCTTCCCGGCTTGGAAGCATCTTTCAGTACTCGGCAAATATTCTCATCGTTGACTCCGGGTTGTGACCAGATGGTGATGATGTCACACTTGCCATATTTGGAGAACTCCATTTTAAGGAGTCCCGAGGTCCTGGTTTTCCAAATGACCTGGCGCCGCTTGTCATTAATAATCTCCTCAAGTTGCGTCATCTCGGTCGGCCTGTCTCCCACTGATGATTCTTCGGCCTGGTTTTCATCCTCCTGCTCGCTACTGCCAGTACTCTGTTCCCCTTCTCCCTCCGGAGTCCATTCCTGTAGGAACTGTCTAATGTCCCGTGACGATTCTTCTCCCGCCTCGTCCACCGCGTTTACCATTATGGCCCGGGATAGCCAATCGGCTACCACATTCTCTTTCCCGGGTTTGTACTTGATTTCCAGGTTGTACTGTCCCAAAAACTCCTTCCACCTAGTGATTCGAGCGGATGATTCCTTCATCTTGCCCACCCACTGCAGGGGTCTGTGGTCTGTATGCACCGTGAACTTCCTTCCAAATACATAGGGCCGGAAATGGTCTATTGCCCACACTATTCCTAGAAGTTCACGCTCTAGTGCACTATATCTGGTCTCGGCTTCCGTGAGACGCCGACTAGCATAAGCAACGGGACGATCTCCTTTTTCCCCATCTTGTGACAAAACCGCTCCCAGTGCGTACTCGCTGGCATCTGTCGTGAGCATAAAGGGCTTCTCAAAGTCCGGGAAGGCAAGCACTGGTTCCTCTTGCAGCCGCGCCATACATTTGCGAATGTTATTCTCCATCTCTGGGGTAACAAAAATTTTCTGTCCTTTCTTCAGTAGGTTATTGATAGGGACCAGATATTCCGCCATTTCTGGAACAAAACGTCGGTAATAATTCAATGAGCCTAACAGACGACGTATCCCCTTTACGTCTCTCGGTACCGCCATCCTGGAAATTGCGTCCACCTTGCTCTTATCAGGTTTGACTCCCTCCTTCGTGATGGTGTGTCCCAAGAAAGTAATCTCCCCTTTTCCTAGCAGTGACTTTTCAGCGGAGAGCTTCAGGCCGAATTCCCGTATCCTATTGAACACACTCTTGAGATCCTCTATATGCTGCTTCTCAGTCTTGCTAAATACCAAAAGATCGTCCATATAGACTTGGCACACATCTTCATCCACCCCTCGGAGGAACTCATCCATTAATTTCTGAAAGGTAATGGGCGCGTTTTTGAGTCCGAACGGCATCCTAGTAAACTGATAATGTCCTCTTTCGAATGTAAACGCCGTCTTGGACTGATCTCTCGGTTGCATCTTGATCTGATGGTATCCCGCCTTTAAATCTAGGGTGCTGAACACTGTTGCCCCGCTCAACCTATCTATGATGTCCTCGAATCGCGGGATGGGGTACTTCTCATCTACCGTGTTTTCATTCAACCTCCTATAATCGATCACAACCCTATACTTCTCTTCCCCGGGTGCGCTCTTTTTCCTCACCGCCCAAAGTGGACTATTGTACGGTGATGTGCTGTCCACAATGATTCCTTGTTCTTTAAGACTTCTTATCTCCTCCCTTATGTGCTGCCTCAACGCCTGCGGGTATCGCCTTTCTTTCACATACGTCACACGCTCTTCCTTTAACGGTATTTCGTGAACGGTCTCTCCAGTCGCGCCTAACCGCTCGCCCTCCTTGTGAAAAATGTCGTTAAAGTCCCGCCGGATTCGTACCCTCCAATCCTCCGCCTGGTTCACCGCGCCTACACAAACCATCGCGTCTCTCACCCTCCCGTAACACTTGTATGTCTTACCCCCTATCTTAATGGACCATTTACCATTCTTATTTCGCACCCGAGTTCCTAATCGATTTAAAATGTCACATCCGATTATCCCTTCGTACCCGCGCAACATACTCTCCACCACGTGAACTCTAAATTTGGTCCCTGTTTTAAACCATGTCCCCAGTTCTACCATCACCTCCCCCTCTACTATACAAGGGCCACCCAGAGTAGTCAATTTACATGAACATACCTGTACCTGGAGTGTCCCTTTTCGAACCGCCAACTTCTCCACCGCCTTCCGACTCAGGATTGTGCCGGAGCTCCCAGTATCCACAAGGCACCTGACTCCTCGCTCCACCTGGATAATAGGCAAACCGCCGCGTCCTCCTCTCACACTGCAGTTCACTATTGTGCGGTCGCCTCTCTGCCGACACTCCCCTCAGTCCTCCGCCAGCTGCTTCCTCCCAGTCTTCACCCGTAGTCGTCCACTCCTGCGACTACTCCTGTCTCCTTCGCCTTCGCTGGTCGCCGGTCCTTCTTCGTCTGTTTCTGACGTCTCTGTCGACACCGGGGTCGCCCTATGTCTTCGCAAAATTCTCTGGGCGTTCACCTCCATAGGTTCCACCCTCTGCTTCTCCCTGCGAGAGTACATATAGGGACAATGCCTGGCAATATGTCCTTCTGTGCCGCACTCAAAGCACTCCGTGCGAGGGCACTGAGCAACCAGGTGCCCCGGCTTCCCGCAACCATGGCATCGCCGTTCCTCCCTTCTGCTCTGCTCACCCCGTTTTCTCATGCCTGGCCTCTGTCTGTCACCTCCTGTCCTATCCCTCCTATGGACCTCCGTCTCCTTCTTCCTCCAGACTGCCGGTGCGGGCCTTGGTCTTCGATACGAGACTCGATTCCATCCCGTCTCTTCTGGCTCTGGCCGTGCTTCCTCATCCCTTGCGCTAGCATCCATCATTTCCTGGGCGCATTCGATAAAATTTTTCTCCCGTGGTAGCCCTTCCTTCTTTCCTATTTCTCTCGCCAACTGTATTTTCAGTAAGGTGGATACAAAGGCCATTTTGAATTCTACTTCTGCAGCGCTCGCCGTCTCGCGCATTTTTTCGGTGATCCTATTAAACTTCACCAGCAACTCACCTGCGTACTTTCCATTGCTCTGCCGCGGGTGTTTGCCTTCTCGGAACAGCTGAACGAGGTCCTCTTCCGGTGTCCATCTGCCTCCTCCATAGGCCTTCTTCAATCTCTCCTTGATGATGTGCCAGGGAGTTTCTTCATCCGCCTGAATAAAGTTTAATACATGCCGCTTCACGCGACACACTAGCTCGGCCCTCAACAAATCCGCGTCCCTGGGGTCTAATACGTTCTCTGCTTTCGTAACCTCTATTCTATTCATTATTCGATCTCCTCCTTTAAGGAAATGGTTCAATTCTCCAATTTCTCCATTGAACCTTTCAAGGTCTGAGATCGCCTTCCGTAAGCCTTGTGCCGTCACCGCCCTTACTTTCATCCATGCTAAAGTATTTGCATGAGCTTCCGCCAAGGTGTCTTTAGGCAACGCGGGAATTTCAGCTGGAACCTGCAGCACTGCCGGCTTCAATAATCCATCAGTTGCCATGTCTCAACACAGCCTCAGAAGAAAGAGCGGAAAAAAACAAGGCACTTCTCACACTACAAAAAAAAAATCGGCTTACCGCTCACCGGTTTCCCGCACGCTCGTTTTCCCGGGTTTCGGCACCACTTAGAGTTTACTGAGCGAAAAAGTCAAAAAAAAAGGAAAGGTTTTAATAATGAACGCAATGAACTCAGAATTATAACTAACTTTATTGCTCTCGTAATCCTACATATATATCTTCGGCTTGTTTACATAAACGTTGTTTAGGATTAACGTAGATATTGTTGGTCCCCAGGACTTAACTTATATATATATATATATATATATATATATATATATAAACATAAACATATACCAATTACTCATATATATTACCGTATACTATATATATATATATATATATATATATATATATATATATATATATATATATATATATATCGATAATTTAAAAAAATATCGATATTTCAGGCCTTGATGTTTTTAATCTTTGAAAAGAGAAGGGAAAGAGGGTTTACATTGAACTGAAGGATACGGTAGTATGTATAAATTAGCAAGTCTTAGATTGAAAATAGCTTTAATAGTAACAATTAAATATTCATATATATTGTTTAGCACTAAAAAAAATAAAAGTATCAATTTATTAATATTTGTAAATAAAAAAATAAAAACTTATTACCAGGGTTTAGAGAAAATAATATTTCAATTGCTTAAATAAAATATCAACTGCACTTGAATTAAAAATCTAGGGTCTTGTTTCCATTAACCCCGCCAGTGATTTTACCTAGTAACAGTAACCTAGTGATTAATTGAAAGACATGGGTTAGAAAAACATATGTATTTATTCAATTGAAATGATAGTTTGCAAAATTTCAAAAATAAGTAAAAAAATAAATATGCCATTGCCTTTTATTGCATATGTATGTGTTCCGACCTTCGTAAAATTTCATGATGTGGCCTCGTTTGCAATGCTTTACTTTCGGCAAAATTCCTCTTTATTCCAAAAATAACTTTGCCCCTTTCTCTTCATCGCATAATTCGTACAGTTTCAAAAGATTCATATTGGTCGCTTCATTAAGCTTATTCATATACGCTATATTAAAATACTATTAAAAGTAATATATTAAAATACCATTAAACATGTGTTTCATTTGTGTATCCAGGGAGATAAAACTATATAGCAACCGTTAATTAATATCATAAAATCACTGGCAGAGATATTGGAAACAAGACCCAAAATCTATGTATCTGGGGCGTTTCTGGACTTCTCTCAGGCTTTTGATAGGGTCTGGCACTAGCGGCTACTTTTCAAATCGAGACAGTTACTCCCATACACATACTACTACTTGATCAGCCAATCTTTCCTTTCCGACCGATTTTTCTCTGTTCGATAGGGCTCAGAGACCTCATTCATCAAAGCTATTTCAGCTGGAGTCCCTCAAGGTTCCATTCTAGCACCATTTCTTTATTTGATTTACTTTTACTACCTACCAACAGACAATAACGTACTATTTTTTACTTACGCTGACGATACCGCAATTATTCATTAGACACGCGGATCCTACACAAGCATCATTAACACATCCTTTACAAGATACCAATTTGGAGCAAAAAATGGAAAATAAAACTGCATTCTAAAAAATCCTTACTTGCCCACCAGTTTTCATTGACAATCAACCGGTACCACAAACCGACAAAATGACTTATTTAGGATGAACATTTGATAGAAGACTGACATGGGGCACACATGTAAAACATAACTTTAAAACTCTGACTGACACTACTATATTCCCTACAACAAAGACGCTTTAACTGACCACTCATACAGAAAATTAGCATCCATAATTATTTGTTAAAGCCTATATGGACTTACGCATCCCAACTTTATGGATCCATCAAAAAAATGCATATTAAAAAAATATAGAAGTTTCAATCGAAATTTCTTAGACCGATAACAGACCCACCTCCCTATCTGCCAAAGAAAACCCTTCATACAGATTTACATATCCCGACAATTATAAATCATATTCATTCAATTTATAGAAACTTCGACTACAAACTATTGGTCATAATAACAAACAGATACGTGACTTGGCAACAATTGAAATTACAGGTATCATTCAGCGAATGTTGAAGAGAAGTTGGATGAGGGATCTCCTAGGTTTATCCAGTAAGGTATAAGCAGACATGGAGATTGTACCGCTGGCTCCCTCATTATAATTGTAATGTCACATTCGCTGATTGTATTGTAATTTACAAGTGCGAATAAAATGCTAAAGATAAAGTGGACACCCCATGACTTCCTTGTACGCCTATTTAACTATAAATCGGTGGCTCAAAAAGTGATCCTGAATTTGGTTACTAGTTTCCGAAGATTTCCGTATCTCAAAAACGACACTCGGCGTCGCGACATCCATCTATTGACACACACACAGATTGGGAGGAAAACCAGTATTTTACACTCAATTTTACCAATAAAAATGTTTAATTGATTGGAAACCAAATTGCGTTTGTAACCTTTATTACCGAAACATATGAATTATGTATTTAATTTAAATATCATTTTTGATTTAAGCTTATTAAGACCTTCAAGTAAAGTACCCTTTTCGGCTCACAAATTTTAACCAAAATAAATTCATATCGATATAAAAGTCCTATTTGCCAAATTTGACATGTTTTGCATTATATATTAATATAATTTTTGAAGAAAGTCTAATATGACCTTCAAGTAAAGTACCGCTTCCGGTTTTCCAATTTAGACCAAAATCTAGTATATTATTTAAATCTATATATAAGTTATAAATACTATATTTGAAAAGTTTTGCATAGTATTTTAATATAATTTTTTATGGAAATCAATTATGACCTTCAAGTAAAGTACCACTTCCGGTGATCAAGCAGTGACCAAAAAGTGGGGTCCACAATTAGATTTTAAAACAATCCTAAATACAAAATTTCAACTTTCTACGGCTAACCGTTTTTGAGTTATGCGAGATACGAGCGTACGTACGTATAGACGCCACGACGAAACTAGTCAAAATGGATTCAAGGATGGTCAAAATGGATATTTCCGTTGAAATCTGAAAACTGAAAATTTTCGCGATTACAAAACTTCCTTTACTTCGTACATGAAAGTAAAAATAAAAATAAATAATTAAAAGTTGCCAGGTATGAATAAATAAATAAAGTTAAAAATTAAATTATTAATAATTTACGAAAAAAAATTCAAAAAATGAATCTTGGAATAGGAAATCAACATAATAGTGGATTGACGTAGCTACAGCGGGGAAACCCAGAGGTCAAAATGCCAATGACCGAAACTGGGAGTTGTTAGGAACCACTCTATTGAACTACCATTTGGATTGGAGCGAAACTGTCGGGATCGTTTATACCTAATATAAATGTACGTCAAAGATGCCTCAAAAATAAAAACGCTACAAATTATTACACAATGTTTTATTATTTCCAAATAGTTATATTTCAAAAATATCTGGCGTGTCCATTTACACGATTTTCTTTATAGCAAGTAAGATAAGATGTCCAGGATATGTTATCAGAATAGGGGGTGAAAGAGTAAAGAGGAACATGTTGGAGGCGCCCTCCAGGGGGAAAAGGAAAAAGGAGAAAGACAAAGAAGCTGGTTGAAGTGGAGGATTGATCCAAGATAAAATGAATGGAGAGCGATACGAGGAAGCTGGAGTAGGCGAATGGGAGATATTGTCGCAGGACACGAAAAAATGGAAAAGGATAATTCAGCAGGCCATGGGTCACGAGCGTCGAGGAATTTGAATACAAAGTTCAAAGCCGTATTTCTACTAATACTGCTAGGAATTTTATAACCTAACCATTATTAATATCAAAAGCCATAAAACACGTAAAACCACAAATTTTGAGAGAAATCGATTACAAAGGTTCATTATTGAAAAAAAAAAATAATGTTCAATTTAAAATAATCGTTATGAAATAAATAGAGAATTCCACAGACGAAGCTTCGAGTGTCTAAATTATCGGTCAATAAGAAACAACCAGTCAACGTTTCGTCAATTCAGGCAGAATTAAGACAGCTGATTTTGATTATAACCTTCCTCTGCTGTGCATTTTTACTTTCTATTTCTTTTGTATTAATTATATTTCGTTTCCTTTTATTATTTGATTCATTTTCACGGTCATTTATTACATTTTTGGTTGTTTAGTTTGTATATTTTCTGTTTTCTGCTGATCAGCTGTTTTTAATGTTATCTTTTCCAGCTGTTATGCTACTACCCTTTTAATTCAATATGTGTGCACATATACTGGAGTGCACATATACTGTCACATCAACAAAGGAGTTGGTCTGTCTTTTTAGACTGTTGCTGTGAGACGTGCTGCGTTCAGTCTTAATCTTAGGTGATCTTTCTTTTTCAGTCCTGATGATGCCTGAATTGGCGAAACGTTGAATGGTTAGTTTATATTTATATCATAGTAATTATTTTATGCATTTTTTGCTGCTATTTCTTTGGTCTTCAGTCTCCAGATTACAGATAGCAATTCAGCTTCCACAAGTTGGATTGTTTAAGATGTGACAGCTTCCATCTGGAGACCAGGACGTGAATCGTCATCCAGACTTTCTTTCTCTAATTTAAATAATATTGCCCATTCTTCTGCAGTGGAATACTAGGGGTAGGACTCCCCATACACACCATCCAAGCGCTCTTTCATTTACGCAGGAGTAAGGCCCGCGTTACACAGGAATTTAATAACCGCACGGTATTCGATCTTTAACATTATAAAAAAGCACAGATTCCTTCAAGGTTAGATACGGACTGACAGGACTGAGGAAGTGCGGGTGATGGATATGGAGAATGCAGGCATAGACATGCTCGGCGGGCAAGTCTCAACTTGCTTGAAGTAGGGGAACGAGGGCAGGCCGGAAACTTATAGGACCTTACTACGTATAAGAAAGGTTCGAAGCCAATCACTTTAAGTCTTTAAAAAATAAAAAACGAGATAATTAGATATTTTAAAATACAAAAAAAATACAGATGATTATAATATTTTTATTATTAACCCTGAAATACAAGTAAGATAAAAAAGTATTAAGAATAAAAAGAAAATGACAACACTAAATTACATAATACAAAAGACAAATGAAAAAATAAAATAAAATGAAATAACAATGTAAAAATTAAAAATTAATTGAAAATAAAAATAATGCGATATTTACACAAGGAATAGTGAAATATTTCCCTATTCCTAGGGAATATTTCCCTATTCCTAAAAATTTCACTATTCCCTGTGTAAATATCGCATTATTTTTATTTTCCTTACTTGTATTTTCTGTTTTTTATCATTTATCATTTTTACTGTTACTGGTACTGCCTCTTGCTCTTTTTTCATTGTTGTTATTTTGTTTTCCTTTTTAGCCCTGAAGATGTTCTAAAACTTAGGCCGAAACGTAGGCACAATTATATAAGTTCACATTATAGTAGTCTATTTCTTTGACCGCACCCCCCGACCAACTTCTCCCTTTAAATATAAATATACGGTCAACAATAACTCCCTCCATTATGAATACAAATTATATATTCCGAAGGAGAAAGTCAATATGAAAATTAAAGAAATAACTCGTAAACAACAATATGTAAGTAACCTAACAATAAGTCGGCAACCTTCCATTTAAAGGTACTACTTTTTTTATAGGAACTACTTTTTCTAAGTTTAAGAGGGAGACATTAGTTCCAAATTTATGCCGCATGAGTTCGCCCTCGTTAGACTATCTAACTGTTGTCTTGCTATATTAATAGCATTTGTTTATCTTCCTCTTTTGTTTTCTTTATTAATTTCAGATATTATAGTTTGTGAATGAGAATCTTCAAACATCAAACTGATAAGACTATCAAGAGCAAGGATGTTCCTAATCGACTAATTCAGGAGCGGCGAGGAACCTTAGCAAAGGGGGCTTGGCACAAGGAAAAAGTCGCTTCTGAGAAAGAGGCGGAGTAATACTTAGAATCTAACGACGTAAATTACTCCAAGAAATAATGGCTTGTCCGGGTGGACGCCGTTCAACAAGTCGTCACGTTAATATCTTTCCGAGTAGGGATGTAAATAATGATTATATATATAGTGTCGATAGTTTTCCTATGTATCGAAATAGTAGTTCGATGCATCGTATCGATATTTTTTCTATATATCGAAATATTAGTTTAATATCACAATAAAAAATATCGATAGTACGATATATCGGGCCTTGATATTTTTAATCTTTGAAAGGAGAGGGAGAAGAGGGTTTACAATGAATGAAAAGAATGAAAACATGTTTATTAGCATATATACAAAATATAGCAATATACAAAATATATATAGCATATATAGTATATATATGCTATATATATTTATATATATACATACATATATACATGCTATATATATACATAGTATATATAGCAAATATACAAAATAAAATATATGTATAATATAGGCATAGGCAATGGAAAATCCGTCTGTCGAAGCCTGTAAGCTATTGCTTTTAATTATCTTTCTTTTAAAAATCAAATTAGTAATTATTTTAATAAACACTGTTAATATAAGCAATCTAATATCAGCAACACTTGTTGTTTTAAAAAGACATTATTCATCAATATTTATGTTAAAACTATAACAATAAATACATCCAAAGCCTATAAAATCTAACAAGTAAACAATTTTAAAGCAACTACCATGTTACTGTATTAAAATAAATTATAAATATTATAGGATGTACAAACAATATACTGCATACAAACAACAATTAATAAGGCACAAACACATTTCCTAACAGTAAAATAATCTTTCATGAACAAACTACTTGTGCTCTTTGCACTGAGGTTTGTTGTACATAATTACTTAGAGCTTTCCAGTTGGTACCCCTTAATAAACAAATTAATTAATTCTTCTAGGGAACAGATCCGCCGCTCAAAATATTTTTTTCTTAATTCACTATACTTAATGCAAGCACCTAGAAAGTGAATAATATCCTCTTTTTTCAACGGACACGATAGCATGTATAAATTATCAATTCTTAGATTGATAATAGCTTTAATAGCAACAATTTAATATTCATATCTATTGTTTAGCATTAAAAAAAAAATAAAAATATAAATTTATTAATATTTGTCAATTAAAAAAATAAAAAAAATTATTACCAGGAACTAGAATTAATTTTTTAAAAATTAATCAAACTGCTTAGATAAAAAATAAAATAAAAAAGGAAGGAAGAAAATCAATAATAATGACTGAAACCCATCAAACTTTGTAGACATTTTTTATTATTATGTTTTTATATCTATGTAAACGATGCATCGAATTAAAAATATCGATAAGTCCTTCAACATATCAATATTTCGATATTTTTCCAACATCCATAGACTATAACTGAAACATTGTTTCCAGTAAGTAGTTAGGAATAAATTACAATAGCGTCATCTTCGGAGCGTCCCACAAGCGTCTTTTTCCGCTTTAACTTTCCTGGCAATGGTTTTGCTCAGAAAAGCTTCAATTTTCTTTCTGAACGCCAAAAATGCGCCATTTATGACTTTTTCAATCATTAATATCAACGAATGCAATTTGTCGAGTTCGACATGTCGGAATAACTCCTGGTAGAAAAATTTTCATTCGACTATCGCAGGTCTTATATAATTAGTCCAGCCATTAAATGCTCAAAAGGGAGATGTAGACGGAAATTACTTTAGGGCTTTGTATGGATTAATTAAGCGGTAAACATATTATAAGTCCTACGATCAAGGAGCAGAGGCAAAAAGAGGAAGGAAGAGAGAAGGTCATGTTTTTCGTTTATATCACTAAAACGGCTGGTCCTAGCTTAAAACATTATTTAATAACTTAAAAAAAACGTTAATTTTTTTTCCCTAACTGGCTTAGTGCGAGAAATATTCGCGATCTTAAAATCGATAGTATTTTCATCGTAAGCGCCTTCGATAACATAATGAACCCCAATTTTGAAAATACTACTCAAATAATAAACGAAGGAATGAGATGATCCGGAAGGCGGTCAAATAAATATATCACAAATCGTAAAATATTATTTATTATAAACCCTATAAAATTAATTTGTTAGAAACCGATTTGCGATCCATTTTTTTGACCGCCTCCCGGTCCATCTCATTCCTTCATATAATTTTTACGGTTAACTATTAATCATTCAATCGAATAATAAACATTTAACGTTAGCTTTTATTTCTCGATAGTAATTCTAAAAATCGTATCATGTCTTTTTTTCACGCGGAAAGAAAAATGAAAGTTAATTTCAACCCCTTCCTTTATCATGAAATTATTATTACTTATAAGTCAAAACGTTTATTATAAAGGAAAAATCATAATTCCGATTTCTTCGTGGCTTTCCATTAATTAATGAAAAATAATGTGTTGTTTTTTTAATCAGAAATAAGTATAAACTAAATTAATTCGGTTTTTATTTGATTAAATATTTATCCGAATGAACTTTTAGTTTAAAATAACTGACTAAAAATGTATTTGGATTTTTAAGTCGTTTTTTCTAAATCGGATAAAATTTTAGACATCCTAAATAAACTGTTATTAATGATTAAAAATTCCGACTAAAAATGTAGTAAAATCTAAAATCTTTTTGTACAATACAATTATAAATAATTTAAAATGTAAAACTTTTGTGTAAATGGTATTCACTTAAAAACTAATATTCACATGTAAGTCTTTAATTTTAATTAATGTTTATTTATATCTACTTCAATGTTTTATTTTTATTTTTTGGCCATATTTACATTGTACTTATGGTATATCAATTTTTCCATCTCGAAAATTAATTTTATTGAAGTATCAAATAAGAACGTGCTTTTCCTTTTAATGATTCGTCAGTTTAAGGATTTGTATAAGTGCTCTTATTGATTGGTGGCCTCAAATTAAAAATTAACTATATAGTTAGTTTGAACTGATACAATGAAAAGAGCTATTCCAAAAAGAACGGTTCCTTAAAAAGAACAACTTTGCCCATTTCTACACCGCACTACCGTTATCAAAATGAACGAAAGCGAGATTGGAAAATTGATGACTATTTATGAAAAAGAGCCGACGGATAGCGGTAGATAAAGGCGTCAGGTGTGGTTGTTTGCTCAGCCCTATCTTATCTTCACCGGGACCGATCAAACATTCGCAAATTATCTCAGCAAAATCAAATATTTGCCTGGTTTCTTCACTGCTTTGCCTTGTCGTAATGTCAATTACTTTAATAACATTCATGTACATTAAAATCTAAGGCAAGGATTCTGTTTTATAAAATTAAAAATATGCGTAAATATTTTATAACATATAAAGCTGAAGAGTTAGTTTATTTGAACGTGCTAATTTCAGGAATTAACAGTCCGTTATGAAAACAATGTTTTGCGTTAGATAGACCGCATATGGAGGAAGGCTTAAGTATTATTAACATCACACTACGATCCATAGAAACAGATCAGTAACCATAAATTGCTAATAGAAAAAGAGCCCAACTTGCGTACCTGTCGTTGTCATGACAACTTCATAGTAAATTATTAAGTGAAAACATTATTTTGCAAATAAAATAGGAAGGTAAGAGGAAATAAACAAGTGTTAAAACTTAAAACTGACATAATTGACAATTTATTGTCGTTTTGATCCTGTTCTTTGAAAATGGCTGCAGCAAATGAGACTGAATAACGTATTATAGGTTATTATTTGAAAGGTTATTTCGTATTTTAGGGGTTAACCCAAATTTAATGCGGGTGTAAACGTGGAGCACATCTAGTAAATTATAATAATAATAAGATATTAAAGGAAAATTCCAATCCAAGACAGTCGTATGTCTCTCAAACGAAAGTTAATAACAAACCAATAAATGTTTGCCCAATTCAAGGATTAACAAGACTGGAATATATAAGATCACATAAATTCGCATTAGCACATCTCACATCAACAGTCTAAAACTATTATTCAAAAGATATACTACATCAGTCAAGGACACCACAACATATCATCAATGTCACGATAAAATATCCTATGTATTTAAGAAAATAATCATAATAATTTCAGTAGTCTAAAAAAACAAAACAGTTTAACTAACTTATTGATAATTTTCAGACTTTACAATAATTATATCAGTTTTTTTTTGTTTTCTGCGCAGTAAATATATTTTAGTTCATTCTTAATGAGTCTTATTTCAAATTAATTAAGTCACGAAAAGCATTAAATTAAGAAAAATGTATCCTAATTTTATTCACATAGGTTATTTTGAATGCATATAGGATATTTTCTTCAGATCTTCGTGGTTTAAGATAGGCACATATGATATTTTCCTATAGGCACATGGGATATTTTTCATGACAACACACCATATAGGTCTTTCATGCACCGCTGAAACTAATTAAACTGAACCTAGTGATTTGAATTATTTTAATAGGTGTCGGTAATGCCAATAAATTTAATAGGAGCCAAAATATAAAAATCACGAAAATGGTACATAGGATATTTTCTAGTGACAACGACTATATACTAAATATATATATATATATATATAAAAAAAAAAAAAAGTCAACAACTATTTTTATTTAAATGGAGAAGTTGGTCGGGGGGTGCGGTCAAAGAATTACACTATTATAAGTGAACTTATATATTTTGTGCCGACGTTTCGGCCTAAGTTTTAGGCCATTTTCAGGACTAAAAGGAAAACAAAATAACAGGGTTGCTATTATGTTGTTGGCCCCGTGTGTGTTGATTCATAATGAAGGGAGTTTTTGTTGACCGTATATTTATATTTAAAGGGAGAATTTGGTCGGGGGGTGCGGTCGTATATATAAGTTCACTTATAATAGTGCAATTCTTTGACCGCACCCCCCGACCAACTTCTCCCTTTAAATATAAATATACGGTCAACAAAAATTCCCTTCATTATGAAACAACTATTTTTGGTTATTTTAATCCAATAATTTTTGGAAGATCCTGACCCAAAGTCTTGATTCTTTCAGATATCACTAAATAACTAACTAGCCAATTCAGGCATCACCAGCACCAAGGGAAAAGATAATATCACATAACTATAGACCAGAGATAGCATATCTCACATCAACAGTTAAAATGATCAATCAATGTAAAAGATCAACCAAAGTTAGTTAGAGAGATGCTAAACCTGTATTTGGTGTTTTTTTTTAGGCTACTATTGTGAGATGTACTGTCTCTGGTTCTTATCTTGATTATTATATGATGCTAATTTATTTTTTTCTCATTTACATCTTTAACTTCCTCCTTCTCCTCGCCGTCTCACATCTTTACATGCCATCTAACATTATTTATGATTTTAACTTAATACATTTTTGTATATCTTCTATAAGTTTATGAGTCTAATTTCGTATTCTAACTTTAGTCCTATTTGTCCTATATATTTCCACTATATTTAATTTATTATATCACTCATATCTAGAAGTAATAACATTGAAGAAACTTTGGAACACATAAAACAGTAAACAAAATATTTCTGACCGCACCAATATAATCATCAAGATACTAACCAATGTTCAATAATACCTACATAATTATGATAATTTTGTATAATCTTACTTTTTGATTTTCAATGTTGTTCTTTATCTTTTTAGCGGCTATGTTTCGCATCAATCAAGAACAGTTTAAAAGATGACTTGTAAATTCTAACTAACATCTTTCTGGAGAGTAGGCGCAAACTGGGTAATATTACAACTGAGAAATAACAAGCATTTCCCGCTTAGCTTTGTCTACATTTCTAGTTACTGTTCCGGCTATTTCAATTTTTGTCCTTTGTTAATTTCGTTTTAAACTATTTTTAT
This sequence comes from Rhaphigaster nebulosa, assembly GCA_948150685.1. Classification (NCBI taxonomy): domain Eukaryota; kingdom Metazoa; phylum Arthropoda; class Insecta; order Hemiptera; family Pentatomidae; genus Rhaphigaster; species Rhaphigaster nebulosa. Next base: position 4,418,306 of record OX411311.1, on the reverse strand, counting down.
TTCATAAAGAAACATTAAAAAATATAAAATAAAAACATATAAATACATAATTCATAAAAAAATATACTGTGGATGCTACACTAGCGCTGATGTGGCGCTTCCAACAAGTACCGGATCGGACTCAAAACCACTGATATGCAAACCTTTTTCTTTAATATAAATAACCACTGGACCCTAAAAGGTGAAACAAATTCAATAAAAAGAGTAATATTAATAAATAGCTTTGGGGCGGTGCTAATTTATAAATAATTTGAGCAGTTTTCGGAATTAACAATAATCAAAAAGTAATTATCGATTAATTCAGAGATAATCGATAAATGCAATGATAGAGATACAAAGTTTTATTTACATATGTACACTTTAACAATATTTTCAAATATTTTAACATGATTTCGGATTACTTATCCTTAAAATCAACAAATTCGATTTTTGTGATTAATAATGTTTGAGAATAAGTCGTATCTCATAAGTGAATTTATATATTGGAACAACAGTAGGAAAAAATAATCAAAAACCTACACACACAAAACAATATTAATAGTAATTATGAATGAATAATAAAAATAGATTAATAAAATAGGAAACTGATGATAATAAATAATATATACGATATATATATATATATATATATATATATATATATATATCGTATATATATATATATATATATATATATATATATATATATATAATAAATCTAAACATTTAAAGCTATAATTAAGTTAATGAAAACATAATAAAAATACGAGAATGAAAATTGTTAGTTTAACAATAAATATTTTGTCCTTTTATGACTGTATCGTTTGAGTGTACATTTGTTATAATCACCGATCTCTTTTATCAGTGGGTTTTCACTGCCTGTTTTTTTTTTACCAAAATATGTAGCAGTTTGTGATAAAACAAATTCTTGAATTAAGGGTAGTTGCAAGTCTTGTAACATTGTGGCTATTTTTGTGTAACGAGGGTAGTTGTTGATTATTCTCATGCATAAGTTTTGGACTCTTTCAATTTTTTTGTAATTGTTTATGCAAGTTGAACTCCTCATGGGCGATGCGTAACTGATTTGAGAACGAATGACTGATTTTTAAAAGATAAGTTCGTTTCTTGAGCTCAGTTTGGATTTTTTATTGAAATAAGGGAACATTTTATATATTTTATTTTTTTTTGCTGAATCAGTTTTATTGTTAATATGTTGGGTGAAAGTAAGAGATCTGTCTAGAGTTAATTCAAGATAATTGCAATGAGATCGTTAATGGAAGAGATAGTTAACTAGGACAACATAAATCTAGTGAAGAGAATATCGACCGTTCGTCTTTCAACAGCTGACTCACATCACAACTATTTCTGTCCGTCAAATCACCTCTGTAAATCACAGATGGTCTATGTTTGTTCAATGGCTTCTGGAGTAATTTTAAAATAACAGCTCATCTCTTTTATGCTCATACCGATATGAATATGAAAAACCTTGACAGAAGAAAAACAATTTTGTAATTTTTATAAAAATGCTAAGCAATATTTTTTTGAATATTTCTTAGTTTAATGAACAATAAGAATTTAAACAAATAAAAGACAGTTATTTATCTCCCCGCAGGTATGTTTCTATTTTACAATTTACATCGAAATAAACTAATAATCAATGGTTGTCCGTAGAACTTATAAAGGAATGAGATGGTCCGGGAGGCGGTAAAAAAATGGAAAACAAATAGTAAAAACTATTTATTAATGATCCGACGTTTCGACCCACTTTGCAGGTCTGAATAAACAAGATACAAAAAATCTTTTATCTTGTTTATTCAGCCCTGAAGAAGACCTGCAAAGTGGGTCGAAACGTCGGATCATTAATAAATAGTTTTTACTATTTGTTTTCCATTTTTTGACCGCCTCCCGGACCATCTCATTCCTTTATAATTTATTTATAATTTCCAGCAATTCACTGCAAAGGTGATTTCTGTCGACGAACAATCATGTTGAAATTTTAAATATTAATTACTTACTAATTACAGTAATACGTGAGTTTCATAGTTGCAAATATGGATATTTATATTAATGGAATAGACTGGATAGATAAAGAAAAAAAATTGAAAAAAAATTATAATAAAATTAATATAGTAGTTTAGTCCCCTTTATCCGGAATAAAGACAAGTTTACACAGTGATATTTATCGCGACTGTTGTTCGGTGAGTGATGTGTGCACAATTTAATATAAATTTAAAAAATAGGTTATGTGACAAATGGCAGTTAAACCTAAAATCTGTAATACATTTTTTCCCCTTCTTAGACAAGAATATATTTAATGATTTATTAAAGATGTTTAGCCCACCTACATTACTTACTGTTTCTCATACATTAAGGGTCCAAGAGTAAAACCAGATTATAGCTGTTTTTATGGAAAATGTGTCAGTAGTGCCATCTTGTAGTTTTCAAAGAGTACTAACACCACGTCATATGACGTGTAGAATCAGTTTACAGCAGTTTAATATAGCTATAAAGTTTCGGGAAATGCATGGAGAACAGATATAGATATATAGTATAAAGAGTTTTAAAAGTTATCCTCCAACATATTTTGTTGGATGTTTCAAATTACGGATATTTGGATACATTTGGATTATATTTCAAATTTGGAAATTATTTCAGCAGTTTGAATAATCAGAAAGTAATTATCGATTAATTCAGAGATAATCGATAATTGCAATGAGATCGTTAATGGAAGAGATAGGAATTGATAAATTATTTGCCACTTCTATAAATTTGTTTTACTGAAAACTAGTTTCGAATGTTATACATTCATTCTCAGTTCTAAAAACACACAAAAAATTCAAAAATAAGCAAAATATAGTTGGTATTATTATACATATTAAATTATATAAATCAGTATTATAAAACATTTATGAATTATGAATTTAATTAAGACAAGAAATCAAATACATGTTGGTACTACCAACATTGTACTAACATAAAAAGATCCTGTCTATCTTTCGTTCATTGTTAGTTCAATGCGAGAAGAAACCAGTACAAACTTTTCTGTTTGATATAATCCATTTAAATTATGGTGAGTACCAACATGTATTTGATTTATTGTCTTAATTAAATTCATAATTCATAAATGTTTTATAATACTGATTTATATAATTTAATATGTATAATAATACCAACTGAGGATGAATGTATAACACTCGAAACTGGTTTTCAATAAAACAAATTTATAGAAGTGGCAAATAATTTATCAATCCCTAATTAGATTGATCCTTCTATACCATCATGCGGATGTCAACTGAATAGATAGTTACCTAGGAAAATATAACTTAGTTTTGAGCTGTAAAATGGTTTTATTCATGGACTCTAAATCTTATTCATATACCTAAATGACAAATACATATCATATAACTAAATGACGAAGTTTCTTATTAATTCTTGTTGTGTACTTAAAGTCAAAATTTCTCCTTCAGAAATTCTTCAACCGTTACTTTCTTTCACAAAAATGGTGTCAGCATTAGATATTAATGTTGATTCCGAGAAATCCTTTCGAATCGTTTTAGCTCTTCCTAGAAAACTTTTCGCACCCGGCCCTACATCATGGCTATCCCTAATGAAGGTAGGATATATATATTAGTAACCATCTAATTCTAAATTCAGAAAATAATATAATTCAGAAACGAGGGGGCACTGTGACTGCAATTGGATTTAACATGAAGAAAATTACGTCTGCAATGATGTGAAAAAAGTAAACCCAGCAGTTTTATTATGGTACTGCACATTATATATATTATGTTATACAAGACTTCAATGGAAGTCTTGAGCGAAAAAAAAAAAAAATATGCATTATTTATAACTCTCATCATTATTATTTATTATATATTATCCGCGTTTCGCCCTAGCCTTGACCATTCTCAGACTGAGGTATATTCTTATACTAGTTTGATTCTGAGGTTTCTTCTTCCTCCATTTGTTTTTCTACTGAGGTTCTTTTCGGCTCATTTCATGTTTGTGTTCTGTGTAACTTCTCGAAAAGTCATTTTTCGTGGTTGTTTAGCAGCTCGGCAAGTCCTCCAATATTCAATTTTTTGTTTCCGTTCTCTTTGTTTTGCTTCGTCTGACAAGTTGGTTCGATACTTTCGTCGTTTATCAACAGAAACACCTTCTTTTATTCTTTTAAAATCTATTTTTGAATCAAAGTAGTTTAGTGACGCTTTCGTTCGACAGAGTTTCAATGTTTACTTTCCTACCACTACTAGGTAAGAAAAATATTGTAATCGGATCAAAATTTGGATGTGCAAATTTCAACGGATCTATACGTTTCAGAGCCATCTGAGTTTAAAAGTTCGGTTTTTTCATGTCTATTCGAAAGCTAATTAAATTCCCTACAAAACAAAATAACAAACAAAAGAAAGATAATTCAAATGCCTACAAAGCTAAACATAAAATATCTGATATGAACGACGCATGCCTTCCTTGTACGCTTATTAAACTATAAATCGGTGGCTCAAAAAGTGATCCTGAATTTGTTTACTAGTTTCCGAAGATTGCAGTAAAAACGACATTCGGCGTCGTGACATCCATCTACTGACACACACACAAGCTCTTGTTTTTGGAGGTCTCATTCCGTTATTATATGTCGTTTTCTTTCAGTTGGTAATAAGTTCCCAAGAGATTTCTTCGTGTTTCGTGACAACATTAGAACTGTCAATGTCACTAGATCAAGCATTAGAAATCGACGGTTTCGACATTTTAAGCAGAAAAACCCACATAACTTATATCTTATTCTCCTGCTGCAGACTTGTTCAACTCACAAATGGGGTGGTTAGGGGTAGTATTTTGCATTAAATTTTAACACTTAAAATAAGTAATACAAATGTTCAATTTGAGTGAAGAAAAATCGCGTTTGTAACCTTTATTGCCGAATCATATGATCTCTATATTTAATTTTAATATAATTTTTGATTTAAGTTTATTATGAACTTCAAGTAAAGTACCCCTTTCGGCTCACCGATTTTAACCAAAATATAATATGTTATTTAAATAAATATGTAAATTATAAATTATAAATGTGAGAAGTTTAGCATTATATTTTAATCTAATTTTAGATGGAAATCAATTATGATCTTCAAGCAAAATATCACTTCCAATGATCATGCAGTGACCAAAAATGGAGGTTCACAACTAGATTTTACAGCAATCCTAAATACAAAATTTTAACTTTCTATCGCTAACCGTTTTTGAGTTATGCGAGACACGAACGTACGTACGTATAGACGCCACGACGAAACTAGTCAAAATGGATTCAGGGATGGTCAAAATGGATATTTCCGTTGAAATCTGAAAATCGAAAATTTTCGCAATTACAATACTTCCTTTACTTCGTATAAGGAATTAAAAATAAAAATCTTAATTAGATTAAAATTAGGGAAGATACTGGAAACAGTTTTTACTTTGGACAATCATCCAAAGGGGTAAGGAAAGTCGAGCAGATATTTATTATATAGATTATCTAGATAGAGAATTTGATTTCAGCAGAACGTTATCGAATGAAGCCAAAGTGATTGACGAACAATAAGACAAGGAAGCTATTAATAGACTTAAGGTCGATCAATAACCAGGAAAGTACGGAATAAGTTTTCTAAGGCCTCTTAAATAGCAAGTGACAACATTATCATCAGTTCAGAGTCTGAAATATGTATTAATTGGTTATTCTTACACTAATTTTCTTCATTCATTAACTAATACTAGTTTATATTAGTAAAGATTATCCATCAGAATAATTTAGTTTTTCTCTTTCAATATAATTTTCCAACGAACACACTTTTCATTCTCAAAAGGAAGTGACAACGAGATCAAATAAGGGAAGGCAGACATATATCGATATTTTTAGACCGATTTTTAGTAAACATCGATTTTTATCCGTTTTCATGTTTTTTATGACTAAATTCAGATAATATATTAATTGTTTCGTTAAATACAAACCCTGAGGTGCCCATTTATTCATCCATTTAGGAAACATGAATTCTAAACGCAGATGCTTAACAAATCAACCATGACAGTTCGCTAAGGTAATGTATGATGAGTAGTTAATCCATTTATTCAATTAAATTCTACATCCCACTTTGATGATAGTCACTGAAGATTTTAAAGCGTAAATCTCAGACAAGTGAGAACTTTTTTCGAAGATTATATCAGTAAAACAATCCTCTGGAAACGAACCATTTTCTTCTCGCCCCACATCCATTACTGCCTGAATAATGAGTCTTCCAGGTACTTCGTGTACGCTTCTCCCGTTCTTAAGGGGTAACTTGGGCTTGAATGTAATATTTAAAAAATAACCTCACAGGAACATTTAAAAAAAAAAAGAAGAATTGTAAAATCTAGTGCACACTTAACATGTACAATAGTATTATCAAGCAGTGAAAACAAATACATACAAAATATTAAAATCAAAAATTATTCAGTTAAAAAATACGGTAACTCAGTATAAGTGAACATAACGAATTGAAAGTTCAGATTAACTTTACAGAAAAAAATCATTTTTTTCGGCTTTGTTAATAATTGATAATTTTTTCCTTTCTTTTTTTTTTTTTTTTTATAAAAATACTGAGAAAAAGACTGCTGAATGATTAAAAAATAAGCTGATGTTTTAGTTTAAATTAAATATTATAAAAAGTTTTTCTAAAATTTTGAATCAAGGCCAAACATTGCTTGATTTTTCATAATAAAAACATTGTATTTGTTCAATAAACTAAAAATTCATTGTATTGTTTTTAAATAAAACCAGAAGAATATCAAATCATAAAATTCAATTGGTAAAATAACCAATACTAAAAACTTGAAATATTAACTAAATATCATACTTTGGATTGATATTTATTCATTTTTAAAAATTAAAGGCATTTGTGCAAATATAATGTATTTCCTAAAAAAAATTAAAATGAATGACTAGGTATCTTTGAAGTAATTCGATGTTGGTTTCTTTGAGAATATCGATTGTAGTTAAATAAGCTGAAAATTTTCAGTAAAAGAAACCTAATATCGGTACTTATGTATTAAGCGGTCGACCATATAGCCGTCCCTGTTGATTAATGACGCAACTGCATAAATGGGTCAAAATGGGATTAGCGTGCCACTGTTGTCAGAAATAGGTAGCACATGAAAGAGCAAAAAAGACATAGCCCAGTCACCATAATGTAGTTGCGTCATTAGGGAAATGGTGGATATAATTTTGCTAAAATCAAATCAACAGTAAAGCATTTGTGTCTTTGACCTTGAAAAGTGATATTTTCATTTCCCACGAACAACGACTCGATTGTAATTTATGTTAAAATCTTCAACCATTGTTCAATTGTTCTCTATTTTGTATTGTACCCACCACCAAGAAGCCAATTTGAAATTCTTTTCCACTCACTTGTGTGTCTGAAGTTGATATTTATAATTCCAATTCTGGTAGAAACAATAGCGTATTTGTAAAAATTAAGATGAATAAGGGGGGGGGGAGGTGAAGTCAAGCTGACTATATTTTTTTAATTTTAATTAAGGAATTTTAGTAATGAAATGTAATTTAGGTCAATTTATTTTTTTTTTACGCTACCACATTAATTCCTATAAATACAAATAAAGATAAACTTTTTTTTTAACGAAAGTAAAACTGACCAAGTTCAATTTCTAGAAAATACAAACAAAGACAGTTTTCGTGGCTTCGAACGATTATTTTTTGTTGGAGTCAGCTGTCAATTGTTAGTTAACTTATAAACAAAACAATAAGTTTTTATTTTATCTATTTTTATAAAAAAAAAAAACTTAATGTTTTGTTTTTATGCTGACTGACAGCGAAAATAATCGTCAACAGTAAACAGTAAAGTACCTATCATGTTTGGCAAAAGAAAAAAGAAATAACCTATTACGAATTCGATTTTTAGTTCAACTATATTCTATTAATTGTAAATTAACTCTACTGTCACTGAACATTTGTTATAAATGTGATATATTAGTCTGCTTTCGAATAGAGATATTTAGTTTTCTTCTACATCCCGAAAAGATTTTAACTACGGTGTTACGCATGAACTATCTCCATTAAATTTGAGGAAGCTGTTATTATTGATAAACTATTTGAGATTAACTAAGTAATAATGAGATGCGAAAAATATGCCATTTCAAAGAAGACATAAGATAGGACACAACCCAAACAAGAACAACGTGGTGATCAGCTGCGTTTATTGATTGGTCTGGAGTCTTGTTGTAATGCCCTCACGGATAAAGGTTTGAAATTTTATCTTCATCAATTTTCGCTCATAGTTAAATTTGATATATTCTTTTAGATTGGTAACTATTTAGTAGTTCATCTTTAATAATTACTATAGTAAAATTTGAAGTAATCCATGGTAGCCTTCATTGAGTATCCAGCTACTATGAAACATGCAGTCATTGATAAGAGCAAAAGAAATAGAATATTGATCTGAAAAGTAATTCATCTGTTGCCAGGTATTGTTTACATGTTACAAATGATCTGACATTTCATGCCCACCCTTGAAAGGTATGTCAATTACTTTATTAAGATTCGACTTGCCCATTATTATTTTCTTTTAAACAAATTGCTGAAACATTCATTATTTTTCAGAACATTTAATTTGATTTAATCTAAGTTATTGTTTATTAATTAATGTCTAACAGTGCTTTTAATTTAAATAAGAAAACCTCTATTTGAAAATAAAACTATAACATCTTTTGTGATTTACAGATTAATTGAGGTACCATTTGTGATGCTTGTGCCCCTATTCAGTACCATTAAGTAAATGATTCTGCATAAAGAATGTTTGGATAACCTTATCTCACTGATCTTACTGTGAAACAGAAATTTAATTTAGTTATTATTATTGATTGATACTATTTAAATTATAATGCTTAACAAACTTGAAAGTACAACACATTACCACCATCAATTTTCTGAAATATATATTTTCGTTTACTGTACCACAACCTAACATGACATTATCATAAAATATAATTAAATTTTAATATGGCTGTTATCATAGAGAAACCTTATAGCTCAAATTCTTTAGGAATAGTAATTTCAAGTTTTGAAATCTTAATAATTCTTAGTATTATTATTTATAAAACATCTTATTTCATTTTAAATATTTTTTCTATATTTCTACATTACTTTATAATTACAAACTTTAATACTCTCCTAAATTTTAATTAAGAGTTTTATCCTTTTTACCAGAATATTTATCATTTGTTTCAAAATATTTAAAGAATATTTTACTTTTATTCATTTGAAGAAACTAAAATGATTTAAAATGTGTGCAAATTTATTATTATTTTATTTTTTTTGTAAACCATTAGGAACTATTTTAAAAAATGGGGTTTCGTCAAATTGCTTTACATCTAGTAGTGAAATTAAAAATAATTTTTATTATATTATATTATCTACTTCATTTCATATATATATATATATATATATATATATATATATATATATATATATATATATATATATATATATAAAAATGAAAACAGGTAGTATGCTATATGAATATATTATTTTTAAAAAAATAGTGGTAATTTAATATATTTGTTTTGTTTCTATTTCTAAATATAGAACTTGTTTTTCATTGGTCGTCTTCAATTATCTTCACCACTATATATTTGTTTACATAGATGTATACATGTAAACAATTTATCACATGAAATATAATTTTTAGATTTAACTTAGGTTGATAATAAATAATAAAACATGAATGAGTGCTATATAATTTTTGAAATATATTCCATTAATTCTGTGAAATTCTTTCGATCAACAAGCTTTTATTTCCCTCTTTGAAAAAGCTCAGTGGTTAAAACAAAATAAAGAAAATACTTCATTAGTCACTGATTAATCTGTCAGGTACTGAAGCTCTTCAAATTTTAAGCCTTGGTTAATAGTGAAATTTACAATTATCTATTGTGTAGGTGAACCGGCTCATGATTACATATAAAAATTAAATCTTTATTAATTAATTTAGTGGGGAGTCTTTTATATTTTTTAAAATTGAAAAGGTGTTGGGAAAAGTCAATTTTAACAATCTCTAACTTCATTTTAAAATTCTCTAACTTCAACAAAGCGGACAAAGTGCTTACAAAATGGAATATCTTAGCTACGTCGTAAGGTTCATAAGTTTCCGGCCTGAGGAAGAAGGAAAGGTGAAAGAAAAAAACTGGTGTTATCGTTTTTCAATATATTCTCCTCTAAGTTCTACACACTCAATAAAACGCTTAGGCGACATTTCTATTAAAAAAAAAATCTTTGATAGAACAATGTCCTTCCACTGCTGCTTGGACCTCTTCGTCGGTAGTAAATCTCCTCTCAGGAAGATCAAAGTTTAACTTTGAGAAAAGGTAGAAGTTGCTAGGGGTTGTATGGGAGGTTTCTTGGAAACCACAGTCCTTCACAGCGGCCTTGGAAATCAAAGCTGTGTGGACAGGAGCATTGTCGTGAAGAAGCCGAATACCTCTATTCAACTTATATCATCTTTTCTCTTTGTTGGCGTCTCGTAAGCGGTGAAGTAGGGCTGTATAATACTCAGCATTCACTGTGGTGTTCCAAAAAATGGCAGCCATTAACTTATTTGTTGACTGCGTGACTTTTTCCTTTATCGGAGATGCTTCTACTGGCCTTCTCCATTCCATGGACTCCCTTTTGCTGAGTGGGTCATAGTATGGAACCATTGCCTCATCCCCCGTTACCATTGAGTCCAAGAAATTTTTTGGGTCGGCATTATACCCACGTAAAAGTTCATTACAGCAGCGAACACGTTCCTCTTTTTGAGCACCCGAAAGAATTTTTTGAACCCATATTGCACTCACCTTCCTCATATGCAAATGTTCGTTAATGATCCTCAAAACACTTGTTTTTGAAAGCTCCAACCTTGCTGCTTTTCTTTGGTCTTCAGACTCCAATCAGACAGCAATTCAGCTTCCACAAGATGGATTGTTTCAGAAGTGACAGCTTCCAATGGGCGACCAGGATATGGGTGTCATCCAGACTTTCTCTCCCTAACTTAAATAATTTTGCCCATTCTTTTACAGTGGAATACGAGGGGGAGGATTCTCCATACACACCATCCAAGCATTCTTTAATTTACGCAGGAGTAAGGCCCTCTTTACACAAGAATGTAATAACCGCACGGTATTCGATATTGAACATTGTTAAAACCTACAGATTCCTTCAAGGTTAGATATGGACTGACAGGACTGAGGAAGTGCGGGTGATGGGTATGGAGAGTGCACGGCGGGCAAGTCTCAGCCTGCTTGAAGTAGTGGAACGAGGGCAGGTAGGAAGCTTATGGACCTTACTACCTATTAACTTTATGCTATATTTTAATTTCAGAAAAAGTATACAAACAGTCATAAATTAATTGATAAATATATTTTAAAAGCGAACCAAACATTTTTAAGAAGGAAAAAAAATCACACATTACTGTAAGAAATTATAAAATCAAACAAACATTTTTAACTGACAAAAAGTTACTTTAAAAACAATTTTGGCTAATACTTTTCAAGTGATCTTTACTCATAAACTTTTCGTGTTTTTCTCTCCATTTTCTTGTACTTTTGTCACAAGACATTGGCAATCAACTTGTGTTTCTCACCCCATAGCTCGTCAAGCTAATCGACTCCAATTTTAGTAAGGTTACAAAAATCATCTGTTTCCTCATTAACTGTCATGATGCTAAGTTGAGATAAAGAGAACTGTCCTATTTCTTTTTTAGACTGTAAGAAATGAGTATGCAGTATTCTCGAAAACCAATTACAATATTACCAATTGATTTATATTACTCAAATAATAAAAAAAGAAATCACTTATCAGTAAAATAACTTAAAAGGTCGTGTGGAGGACAACTACCAAGCAAATTAATTTGAGGTTCCTTAGTTGAAGGTCAAAGTAAAATAAAACATTGTAACTTCCAACAGTAAGGTCTCCTTAAAAGATACTGGAAGGAAGAGAATGATTGGGATAATGGGAGAGAAGTAGTCCGCAAAAAACGACATTTGGGTGACACCTGCCAACCATTTGGGTGATACTGGCCAACCATTTGGGTGATACCTGCCAACCATTCGGATGATACCGGCCAACCATGCGACTACTCAAGGGTTAAAACTGATGATACTACACAAAATGCCTTCCTGAAGTTCATTTTCTTTTGGACTCTGAACTTTTATGAATTGCAGGAAACGCAAAGAGTGTATTTCAGTCAATTAATAAAATTATATTACATTTATTCATGTTTTATTAAAGTTGACATTTCATGTGATTTAACCACATAATTATATTTGTGTAGTAAACTAGTCAGAAGTATAGTGAACTGCTGTTAATTACTTAATCACTCGACGGCGCTACAGGTCGAAGTGACTCTTGGCCTACAGAAGAAGATTAGCCCATCTTCCTCTATCCTTGGCAGCCTCTTTCCAGTTTCTAATTCCAAGCACTCGGCATCCTTTCTCATTTCAGGGTCTCCCTCTTCTTATTTTACCATCAATCACTACTTCTAGGATTTTCTGTTGCACTATATCCTCGTTCATACGTCCACCCCATCTTAATCTACTCGCTTTTATGCAATTGACTATGTCTTCATTTTTTAGGATGCTCTGGATTTCGTCATTGCTCTTGATTCTCCAAATTTCATCAATGAAATTTGCACCGTATATTTTCCTCACTATTTTACTTTCAAAAATCTTTAGTTTGTTACTATCTGCAATAGAGATGCACCAAGTTTCTGTGCCATAGGTAACTATGGCCATAGGTAACTAGATAACTATACGCCCAACAAGAGTTTTGTATAATTTCATTTTAGTTTTGCTGAACAACAGTTGTGAACAGAATCCCACATAAAGTAATTCTCCTTACAATTTCTGGCATAATATTATTTACTGCTGAGCCAAGATATGTGAAATTCGTGACGCTTTTAAAATTAAAATTGTTAAAAGAGAAATTATAGGATGCTCTTCTGATCGGATCTGCCGACATTCTCATATACTTTGTTTTATCTTCGCTGATTATAAGCCCAATCTTGCTTCCTTGGCTTAATATAATTTTTAGCACCTCATTTAATGAAGTCTCATTTCTTGCAATAATTACTAGATCATTGTTAATTAGTTACCATAATAATAGTGAATTGTGACAGTTTAAATCAATATCCTTTTGTTTTTAATTCTTAGTATTATGGAACTGAATGGCAACTTTACCGTTACAAGTGAGAGCGTTGAAGATCTAAGTGAGTATACCGATGCAGATGAGAGCATTTCAGCACCGACAGAAATACTTGCCGAGGTAATTGAATCCATGGCATATTTAATAATTATTATTAATATTAGGCAATATATAATTTGATATTTATAATCAAATTTGGGTTTTCAGTTCCTTTCTGCAGTTATGTTAAAAGACTACGAGACTGCTCTCAAGTATTGCAAGCTCAGTGAGTACCTTTGAAAATTTAAAATTAAAATTCTTTATTGAATAATTAATAGTTGACCATAGAAATTATATGAAGGAATGAGATGATCCAGGTGGTGGTCAAAAAGAATGGATCACAAATAGTAAAAACTATATATTAGAAACCGACGTTTCGATCCACTTAGCAGATCTTCATCAGGACTAAATAAACAAGATACAAAAATAAAACAATAATATTAATTAACAATACAAAAATTAGCAAAATAATAAAGGTGCAGGGGTTAAGAAAGTCATAATAGTTATATGTTTAAAAGCAGTAGGGAAGTGGCTGTGAATATATAAGTGGCTGTGGTTAGTCAAAAAAATATATAAAAGAATAAAAAAGTATTGAAAATAGAAGAAGATAAATCCAAAGGCACACATATAAATAATAAATTAAAATAAAATTAAATAGATAAAATGGGCAGAGGAGACAATAAAAATTGATCAGAATTCATGAAAAAAAAAATTTGAGGTAAATTGCCATCTGTAGGGGTTTAATGAACAAAATCATGTGTTTAGAAAGGAATGGATAATATTACTGATAGAAGGTTTTCTTCAATGCCTTTACATAACTGACTTACTTAAAAGTGTAAATTATAGAAATCATTACAATTCTTTATTTTTTCTTAGTCCCACAGGATATTTTTTTTTATTGTAAGATTGGATGGGATAGTTTCTCTATTTCTGAACATTTTCTCTATTTCTGGTGTACTTAAAAGGATTTCTGAGGGGGTTAATGTTTGGGAATTTTGGAAATTATGCATTCACATTCAAGCCATGGGACACACTTGTAAATTGTTTACAATTTTCAGCGTGCACATACATCTGCCAGAGGAATTGGCTTGACCCAGACATATTCAATTATACCAATTATCTTGGACATATTTTTACCATTACATGTGGGGTTTAGATATAGGAAGGATCTAATAATACAGTTTATAATAATACCATTTCATTTAGATTAAGATAGTTTGGTCTGTGTTTACATGAATAATAATTGGGTTCAGATTAATTATGATGTTTAAGCTACTGCCTAGTTTTATCTTTAACCCTTTGAACCTTTATGGTATATAGTATAGGCTATGCTTATCTACCTCCCAGTACTCAATCATATTCTTGAGTCAAGTTGCAGAACGTTTTGCAACATAGTTCATAGGCCACCCTTTGAACCCCCAACGATCCCTACATAAAAAGTTTAATTTTCTCTGTAATTTTTGTATTTTCACTTTTTAATGACTCAATAGTTGATGATTACATAAAAATAAAACCTCTGAATCTAATTGTATCGTAATAATATCACAATTTAGCGTGGCCTCTCCTGTAGGCTGCTATCCATTCCAGCAACTGACAAGCGCAGTATAGATGGACTATAACGACAGATGGAGCTTGAAAAAATGATCAAATCTGCTGTTTTGAGCAATTTATTTCCAACAAATATTAAAAATAAAAACAAAAAATATTAAAAAGACATTAATAAAAATTATTTAAAATAAAAATTAATGTGGATTTCTTCAATATTAAAAAAATAAATAAATAAATAATTTAAAACTATTTAAAATTATGAAATTATTGCTTCTTGTAAAATGACCAAACTGAAATAATTTTGGATTCGGTTACTTTAATCAACTTCTCAAAAATGATTTGTCGTAAAATAAATGTATTAAATAATGTTATTTCAAATGATTTATTTTTTATTTGTATTTCAAATGAAATTAGTCCAGCTCTTTAAACTGGTCGCTAACGCTAAAGAGTTGAGACAAAACGGTTGGTAAAGTGGTGTGTGACCAAGCTTCATTATGCCAGACTTGAAAGCCAAATATCTTGAAAACTGGTCAATGGATACCAATTTAGATAAAAAACTAATGAGTTTTACTTGAGATGATGAAAATTTGAAAGATCCAATACTACTTTTAACCAAATAATGTAAAAAAAATGAAACTAGAAACATTTGAAACAGCCACATTACTACCATAAAACAGTAATTTTCTTTTGTTATAACTATATCTAATTAGTTCATTATGGTTGCTAGAGATTTCATTTGTAATTAAGTACACATAACTTAAATAATTACGACGAAAATAGTCTCTGTAGGTTAAATAAAGGCTAAAATTGATAAAAATAATTCAAAAATACTTGCCTGTAATTTTTGTATTTTCACTTTTTAATGACTCAATAGTTGAACCATAGAACCAAAAAACCGACCATTTTCTTTCTATTATTGTGTAGATAAGATACTATCGATTTAAAATGAATCAAATGATTTTCAATTTAACCTTGCTTCCTCTTTGGGTTTAAATTGATTTTAACATGGCCTATCAGGTAGGCCTCAATCCATTCTCTTATGCACTCAGAGATTCCAAGCATGGCCTATCACGAAGGCCACCAAATGTTATGAGCAAACTGTTTACTCGAGCCTCTGAGCGTTAAAGTGTGCACTGAAGACAATTTCAGTATTCTGAAAGTTTGCCCTTAGTATACAATAGTTCTAAAGGGCCTTAATCTGAAATGGTGTACCTGACAATTGTGATTGGCTGTCTTGTCGATGCAGGTAGCAGATTAACAGGATACCAATGGTTACTATGGTACAAGATATCAAAGGTTACTACAGGACAGGATATCAAATGTTGCTGCGGGATAGGATATTAAAGGTCACTACAGAATAGGATACCAAATGTTGCTGATTTTTGATCAAAGGTTGATTTTTGATGACTCAAAAGAGCAAAGGTGATTTGAAGAGATTCTTTTTAATCCTCTGGTTTTGACTTCCTTCTAATATGTTTATGATATGCAACTAAAAGATGTGAAATGCAATAAACACTTCATCATTCACTGATAACACACATGCCATTTGCAGAAATGGTGTGGATACAGCTGGGATGTGTTGGAATGTTGAGGACAAGACCTACATTACAACCTTGAGGAACACTATCAGAATGAGAAAAGATGGATGAATATGTAAAATTTTGATATAATTTGTACACTGCCAGTGAGGTAGAAATTGGTAATGAGGAAGCATATGGGGAGCAGCTTTAGGCTGAGTTTGTTAAGCAGTCTCAGGTTACAAACATAAAAAAACATATTTTCAACATGGAAAAAGACATCCTCGCATTTAAATTTAAATTTTTTTTAAAAATATATTTCAGATTATCTACTATGAAAAATTTTGTTTTATTTTTCCTAGAACGTTGATCATTCAAATGCCTTTAACATTGTGCAAACATTTTTCGGCTCGAGAATGTTTTAATTTTTATTTGGTAATCAGTTTTGCAGTATGAACCGAATCATGTTACTGCTAGAGAGTTCTACCCGCTGATATTGGAGAAGCTGATACAAGGTTAGAATATAATACAATGTTATTATAAATAATTCTATAGCTGTTTTCTGAAAGCTTATCTTGTTTTTATTGACCAATAGCGTCGGCAGAAGCCGGCGAAGAGAACTCCAATGAGGGAAGTGACTCGAGTGATGAGGAAAGCGGAGAGAGGAGCGATACGAGTAGTTCCAGCGGAGCCGATGTAGAATCTTGTGGTGAGTATTCTACTGTATTGGGAAAAAAATATCGACTAAATAGTGTCTGCATAAAATGTCATTTCATTTTGAATTTAAATTTAAAGAATTTAAAATACCTAATATTAAGTTATGTGCATTCATTTGGGTCCGTGCAGGTGAGGAGAGGGTATCTTCAGATTCTGACGGTACCACAGCAAGTTATTCCAGCCTCGAGGACGAGGTAGCTCAGACTGCTGCTGTTTGCAAGCTGCCGGACAATTATTTACCACCAACCTCGGAGAACGGAAATCCACCGGCTCCTCTCCAGACCGATGACTCAGAATCTCCTACGGAGCCAGTCAGTCAGCTGGCGAGTGCGTTTGCGTTACTGCGCTGAGCATTATAGTAAATATGGTGTTCCTCAAAATTTTGTCAGAACAAAATTTTATTATTTATTCATGTTTATGTTTATATTTTATCTGTTTAGATAATTTCTTTTTCCATTTTGTGCAATTGCCACCTGTTTTCTTATTCATTCTTTCAGTTTTTTGTTAAATGCTCTAGAAAAAAAGATTTCTTAAACAATATTTGTTTATTAATATATTTTACCAAACTAATTACAGAAAATAGGAAGCATTAGACTTTTTTAGGAAGAAAACAAACCAGGATCTGAATCTGTAACTTACGGTTTAACTATTTTTTATTTGTTTCCTAAAATGAAGCTCAGTATTTATTTTTGAGTTTATTCAAGATAAAACGACTAATGAATAACATTATTGGAGATTTTTTTTTTTTTTAGAATGACAGAATAATTCTGGATTGTGTTTAAATCTAGAAGGCAGTAGATTTTGCATTATTTTCTTCTTTTCATTATATTCCTTTAGCGAAGATATCACTGTCAGATATTGACTTTGAAATAAGTATTATTCCTAGAATAGATAGTAACTGTCGATCCTCTAATCTGAGCTCCCGTATCACCTGCATAACATCCCATTTTACAATTTTTTCTATTATACTCACTCGCTCTATTCCAGTGGTTCCCAAATACTAGTCAGTTGCGAACCCCCAAGTAAATAAATTAATATCATCGGGAACCCCTCAACATTAAAATCATACCTTTGACATTCACTTTACACATATATAGACGAGAAAAACATATATAGAAGAGAAATATATATATATTTTTCTTCTCGAGTTCCTCTTCATTTTCTAGATATTTTATGTTATCTTTTTTCTTTAATTGTATCTTGATGACATACAAAATATATGCCTGCATCAACAAATTGAATTATTTGTTATTTAGTTGAAATTTCTCATCTTGCGTATTTAGGCAGTTGCCCATTTTTATTATGACTGTTATAAATATTTTGTTTATTAATTAGTACAAACATCTTGACTGTAATTTCGAAGTCTATTAATTGAATTAATTGAAAGGATAGCACTGCCTCCTTCATAGGAGTGCCTCTATAACGACAAATCTTGTCGTAGAGCCTATAGCTTAGACTTTTATAGGCATTTTATTAATAATCGTATAGAGTGGTCTATATATTTGTTATAAACAGTTATATTTTGTACTGCTGTAGATTCATTGTATATATATATAATCATTGATTCTTAATATTTTTAATATTGAAGTAAATTTGTTTTATCCATATCGAAGGTATTAGGTATTTTTATTTTTATTTTATGTTAACTTACATGTTTTCTTCATCATAAAGTTTTTAACATTATTAAATTTTGCTGAAATAATTCAAGTTTTAACTCTAATTTATTTCAATAGACTGATAATTTAAAACTTGAATGTATATTTAAACTATATACTAACATGCACCTACACATATGGCCATTAAAAAAAATCTTGTGCATTTACTTCATTAACCTGGACATTTCTAAGTATTGTTATTTTACCAATTTTTGTTTTTTTTTATTAATAGATTTCGCTTGTCTACTAATTTGGTTCGTAGCCGGCCTATCACAGTTTATTTTTATTTCTTGATAGAATTTACAATGTAAGTAATTCATACTAAATAATAATCTGACATTTTTATTTAACAGGCAATTAAGAAACACAATAACTTATTATTGAATTATGGCTCGATATTTCAGGATTATCTATATTAGGATTAAAATACTTTTTCTTCCTGGATAGTATAATATTTATTTATTTTGCAACCCATTTCGGTCTCTAGACTTCATCAGGCTAATTTGTTAATTAATTAAACTTGCGATGGCCCTCCTCTATTGCTTGTCCTTATTGCAAGTGAACATTTTTATTGTAATTAGTTATATGAGTATGCTTTTATGTTAAGAGGGTGAATCAAATATAAATGGTAATTATCCTTTCATACATTTATTGATTAATGTTAAAAACAAATCATACTTTCAGCATTTTTAAATGTAGTCTCCTGTGTTATCTACACAGTTTTACAACCGAGTTATCTGCCAGTTGTCCACATGCTTCTCGACTTCTTCATTGCTTTCGAATAGTTCTCCTGCAAGTTATTCTTTTGAATTGTTCTCCTGCAAGTTATTCTTTCTAGGGCAAGAACAAAGTATAGATAAAGTGGGACAAGTCTGGACTAAAAGGAGGGTATTCGACAATTTCAGAGCCCATTTCTTTCAATTTATCCCTATTCAAGATCGCGGTGCGAGGCCTGGGGTTGTCATGGAGAAGGATGACATCTCTAATGGGCATAACTTGTCTTTTGTTTAGGTTGGCGGTTTTTGCCGACTGTAATCACTGGGCCTTATTTCATCATAAAGTACAGGTACAAGTGGAAAGGTCTAGAGGTTACAAGTTACTTACCGTCCTAGATAATAATAATTTTTTTCATTAACTTATTTATTTTATATTTTTTTTTATATAACTTTTAAATATTATTCTGTTTCAACGTTATAACAATGTTTTAACTATATATATCATCTTGTATTTTACTTTATAGGCCCACTCTGTTTAATAACGAAGTGCAAATGCACAAGTACAAGTGAGCCTATGAATTACTGCGCTTATGACCTACACTGTGAAATGTTGGAACACGATAACATTTAAAATAGTTACAATGAAACCTCTTGATAAGGACCTTCTTTTCAAGGGACACCTCTATTTATAGGACATTTTTAAATGTACAGGCACAGGATTATATTAAAATAATGCTTTTGAAACCTCTTTTTAAAGGACATTCTAGATAAGGGATGCAGACAAAGAAAATTGTCTGAAAATGGTTTTTAAGACCTCTTGATAAAGGCCAGCATATGATTTTTTTCAAGTTATTTTCCAGCAGTGCATTATTATTCTAACATGATTTAAACCAAATCGCTTCTGACCATCTCCCTTTTCTAAGCAAAGTGCGTAATTTGAAAATTCATTTCGATTTTGTTTTAGTTTCTTTCAAATATTTATAGTTATAGCAAAAGCCTTTCATTAAAAGAAAAAGAAAGAAAGTTATCAATCAGTATGAAAAATGTGGGCAACCAACTATAATGGAATTAGCAAAAAAAAATTAAATTAAGCAAAACGGTAGGTTGGGTATCATGAAAAATCGTGCAGAAATACAAAAATTGTAGCAGGAGAATAAGAACACACATTCCAAAGTCATCAGTTTTTCACGGATTAGTGAAATAGACTCGTATCTACTTGAATCACCGATCCAATTGTTCAAGAAAAAGCAAAAAAATTGGCTGCAAAACTCGGAAAGTCTCAATTTAAAGCATTGAATGGATGGTTCGGAAAATTTCGGACTCGAAATAGCGATTTGTGGCAAAAGTAATTAAGTAAATCAAAAAAAGTCACACTGCTTCCGAACAATAGATCCAACCCAGTAAGGCATTCAGTGGGAGCACGATAAAAAGTCATGTATGACACGACAAAGCTTATTGAAACTACTCATTGGAGTGGTTGACTTATTTAGACAATTAAATTGGAAGGTTGGAAAATTTTATTGTTTCTAGATAATACTTCATCTCACTCGAGCCCAGAGTTAAAAATGTTAAATTGGGGTTTTTACCTATTCCCGCATTCCTTTTACATTTATTTGCATATATCTGTTAATCCTTTCTATTTTAAGTGTATGCAAGTATATTTATAATTTTTTTTAAAAACCTCTACATTGCAGGGCAAAATATCAGTCACCATCGCAGTTCGTTATTCAGAGGTTTCACAGTGTATATTAAAAACCAGTAAATTAAAAAATAAAATAATTATTATCTAATGACGATAAGTAACCTGCAACCTATAAAAACGAACATTTCCACTTGTACTTTTGTACTTTATTATAAAATAGAGCTCTGGAAATAGTAAGCCGCATTCACTGTTCATTGATCGTGAAGATAATCACGATATCTTCTTACTGTTGTTATTTAGAGCCGTAAATTTTTTTTTAGCTATATGAAACATCCACAATCTTGAGAAAAAATGGCAGACTTACTAAAATTTGATTTGATTTTTATTTAATTTATCGAAAATTATGACCAATAAGCCCAATATCAATTGGGTCAGTCATTAAATAGTTCCAACCTTCCTAAGCCTACCGAATCTGATCATCGGATGAGCATAGAGCACATCAGGGAGACTAGTTAAGTTTAATTTGTTGTTTAAGACTCGGTAGGCTTCGATTAATTTTACTTTATCTTTATGATACTACTCAGCAGAGCAGGATGCATCTGTATTATTTCCTCCTGGGCCCTGGCTCAGATGACAACGGCCCTACGTGAACTTTTCACAAGAGTTCCAGAGTTTTAGTCTATAGCCGCTAGATTGGGTTCCATAATATCATATAATAATTATTTATTTCTTCATTGAAATAAATAAAGTGTCCTGCTCCAGGGTCAGGGGATCTAACAGTTTGTTTTTCAAAGCCACCCCAGGGGTACGGATATCCAATATCATTTATCAGGAGGCTTTCCGACAAAATCACCCTTTAACATTTTAAAACCGTTTTGCTTACCGTTTACCTTAAAGCTTAACATAGTCATGCTATACTTTTTTTATTAGTATTTAAAACAAAAAATCAATATTTTCCTAAATAAAAAATACCCAAAAAGCAAAGGATGGTCATATTTATAAATATTGGTATTTCTGAAGTAATGCTAAGAACCGTACTTAGTGTTTTCATTCCTGTACGAAGAACAGTTAATTAGTTAGTTAAATATACAATTATAATCCATTACTTACAGTTCAGATAATTTAATTAACTAATCAACTATTATAACCTTTGTATCTTGATAATGGAAAGTTATATTATTAAGGAGGAGAAACTGTTTATTATTGGAATGGTCTAATTTACTTATGTGCAACCGTGGTTTTAACAGAATATAGGTTATAATTATGAACGACATAGTACAATGTAAGTATTGCTATTCTAATCTGTTTTTAATTAAAGAGAGAAAAAAACTAATAAAAATAAAAATTCCAAAAACAAAGCCTCAAGTCTCTCAAATAGCAGTAAATAAACAATCAGTCAAGACTGAAAAACATAAAATTACATGAATGCAAACCAGATAAAGCACAGCTCACATCAACAGTTAAAAAAATGACAACCGAATAGAGATAATACATCATTCCTAGATAGCTCAAAATATACTGTTAAAGGTTTTTTTAGACTGTTGATGTGGGATGTGCAATTGTTGTTCTGCATTTATGGGTACCATTAAGTACAGATGGCAAGAGAGTGGAAATATTAGAATTTTTTTATAAATATTTTTTTCAGGAACTATTAGAGATAAAGATACACTGTTGTTTCATTCCATCCCTCATCTATTGGCGAGTATTTTAAAGGTTTCAAAATAAAAGTAGGCAATGGAAAATATTTGACGGTCTCAACAATAGCAATAGCTCGACAATAGCGGTCTGTTGTCCTATTGCTCCTTCAGTTTCACAAAAGTGTTTAAATAATGAGATAGACGTTCCAAAGAGATTTAAAAAATTTCAATTAATTTGTCTTTCTAGTTTTTGAAAAAAAAAAAAATATGTATCTAAATAAGAAAAAGCATGACTTTTGGGAATTGACATTTTTCTTTTGAATGCATAAACAAAAAGAATTCTAATAAACCTCCTTAGAAAGCAGAAGGGTGTTAAAATAAAAATATTTTAGATTACATCTGAATTAATATTCTGATTTCATAGTCCTAGAGCAGTTTTCCCAAAGTGGAGTATGCGGTGGTTTCACATCCATACTTTTTCAGCATTTGCAGACATTAAGTCAAAAAAAGGAACAGTGTTTTGGATGTAGAACCAGATCTCAGATTAAAATTAACAATCAGGAAAAATTGCCAAATTATGATGATCTGTAATCATTACATTTCATCCTTCCCATTGATCCTAATAAATAAGATTTATAATATAACTTTTTATTTATATTTAATTATAAATACATTTTATTTTTACTTTATTTATTTATTTTGTCCAAAAAATAAAAATAAATATATTTTGATTAATATAACACAGCAAAAGCTTAAAATGAGATATAAAATATTTGTTGTAGGCTTCATGCTTGGAATATTCCATTTTTTTCCTTACCACTATTTTATATCTCATTTTGATCTGTTGTATTTATTTTCCTATTTTTTTTTTTGTTTTTTATTATTTGATTTATTTTTATGATCTTTTGTACATTTGTGGTTGTTTAGTAAGTGTATTTTCTTTTTTTGATGATCAGCTCTTTGTAATTTAATTTTCTCTTTGTTGTCATATTGTTGTCCTTTTTCACTCTGTATGTTTCTGGGTGTCTTTAAGTGGGGTGCTGTCTGTGGTTGGTGGCTTTTGGACTGTGGATGTGAGATGTACTGCATTTTGTTCTTTATATATATATATATATATATATATATATATATATATATATATATATATATATATATATATATATATATATATATATGTGTGTGTGTTCTTTCCTCTCGTTCTTTCTTGATGATGCCTGATTGGCTATGGATATGAGATGTGCATTTTGTACTTTATATATATATTGATAATATATATAATTTGAAAATAAATTTCACTTGCACAATGATATCACAAGCTCGATTTATATAAATTTTTTTTAGCCATTTCATTTCCAAAACCACCATTAGGTGTACATTTACATATATCATTATTTTCAGAAAAGATTCAAGGATTTTTAAGAATTTTTTTTTTCATTATTTGATCCTTAAGAATTCCTTTATGTGACCTTATCTTTTTCTGTACTGATGGTGATCCTGAATTGGTAAAACGTCGACTCATTGTTTATTTACTAGTTTTTGAGACACTTCAGGCTTTGCTTTGAAATCTCCCGATAATATATTTTTAAAATAAATCTGTTTTTGTTTTTCAATGAATTCAAACTTTAGAAAATGCTGATAGAGTCAGGAGGTGAATATCCTCGGCCGTATCAGCTATTGCTTAATCCCCCTTCCTTTTATTTTCAATCCGCAGACGAGCCATATAATGTTCCAGTGTTCCCAGCATTTATTGAAACTTTAAAAATAAAGTGTCTTCCATTTAGTACCTTCTGTTCTGTTCGATTTTGTCTTCCACTCGGCAGAAGTGATCTTATTTGGTCCGGAATAGAATCCTAACCCATTTCTCTTCTCTAATACACGAACAAGACTGATCTTTAGAGCGAGGGATTTAGTCCCTCCAACCGGTTTCTATATGATTTGGACCGCGGTTTCAATTTTCACATAATAGATGTGTCTAATTGAATTGATTTTACTAGGTGTTAATATCGCATGGACTGATTCAGTGTTCTCAAGCCCGATTAGGTTTGGTTCTGTTAGTATAGTCAATGAGTATTTTTAATCCAAATATATCTTATCTATCCTTTATAGATTTATAAGTTAATATAAGATGTCTATACATAATGTACGTATTTATATAAAAATATAAATATATAGTTTTGATTGTTGTTTATACATAGATAATAGTATTGAATTGTACTGATGGATAGTGAACAGTAACGGCGGGATTCAGGCTAAAGTCAACTAATTTATAATTTAATTATGATATTTACATACATGGAGGGGGAGGGAGAATAAATGTTATTCATTCAGGTACAATGTAATATTTGTTAACTATAAAAATAAGCCATTTATTTATTTTTTGTATTGTTTTGTTTACATAAGAAATTTGTAGAAATCTTAAACATATCAATTGAAAGTCGATTTTACTAAATTAATTAAACTTATGACCTGAATGAGATTCCTGCTTTTTACTTTATACTATCCATTGCCTCGTAGATATTATAATAATATAAAAAATACAATTAAGATGTAACAATAATCAATGTGATATAGAAAAAGTTTAGAGTGAATTCGAACAGTATTCTATAAGCTATAAGGCTGCATATGCAATTGAAACATTGCCCGTTACAAGGACTTGTTTCCTTAATATACTGAACAGTTGGTATTTTTTTTTTTTTTTTAAATTATAAATCACTGGTTTTTGTGAAAAGGGCTTAAGTCATAATTTTTGCGATGTTAAGTTTTTTATCTCTTCTCTTGGGTCCTTTGTACCTGTGCGAAAGAAGGAATTTTTTTTTTTTTCAGAGGGACAAGGATGCCTTGTTTTAATAAAAATGATGACTAGGATCCTTTTGGCCTTACTCCAGTGAAATAATAATATATATTTTTTTTTTTATTATGTGCCAATTACAATGATCCAATGATTAATGTTTTCGATGAGGCTTGGAACTACGATGGCACTAGGCAATGTTGCTGAAATTAATTTATATTTGTTTATGGCTATACCAAACAATTTTTAAATTAAAAAAAAAATAAAACATATAAAATAAATAAATAAAATATATTAATCATGAAATAATTAAAATAAAAAAATAAATTATACTGGCTATACATGAAAAATTTTCCCACAAAGTGTTGTGGAAAAAATACTAAACCAATAAAAAGTGAATTTCTTCTTAGTTGTTTTGGTTTTCTTTATTTTATTTTATAAAAATTGATTTTAATATATTGACTGCCGGGGCATATAAGGCGCCCACCTTGTGTTCAAAGGGGTCCTACCTTCCTACTCCTTGTTTATTTTAATACAAAAAATATATAACATGTATATAATGTATTAGGATTGTAGGTTCAAGGCTCATCGAAACTAAATTATGTCTGATTGTGTGTATTTACATAGTTATCATGCTTCATTTTCAACCATGCCATTTTATACCAATTTAACCAATAAACAAGAAAAAATAAGTTAATAGAAGGCTGACAGAGTAAACAACGTAAGCGTCAAATTACTGATAAATATTTTATTGTTGTTATTATGTTTTTAAAGCTGTTTTATAATCTACTGGAAAATTCAAATGTTAGAAAACAGCTGTTTTATAATCTACTGGAAAATTCAAATGTTAGAAACTGCTGATAATGTTCCTGTAACTCAAGAAAGTTGTTTTTAAAAGAAAATTCATTAATAGTACTTACTTAGTTCACTATTTTCAGTCTTAAAATTAATTAATAAAAGATTCTTTTGGTTCATTGATTAATGGCGTTTACGTTTCAGATGAGTGGCTTAATTTCGTATTAGTAAGACCATATCAGATATACATTAAAACTAGGAAATCGCTGATGTGATCAATAACAAAAGATGATGAATTTATTTTTGAAGTGAACGAATCGATTTTATTATGAAAAGTTTTATTTTGGCATTAAAATTAGATGTTAGATGTGGAAAGAATAAAATTATTGACGATTGATTTCCTTTTTTAGCTAATTGTTTTTACGGCTAGAGGCAGATCAATTGTTCAATCTTTGTTGTATTTGTTAATTTTATTACTATATTTTTTTATTTTGTTGATGTTCTAATTAGCCTGCCGTTATTGAAGGAAAGTGGGTAATAACTTATGTCGGTCATGTTACAACTGGATATTGATGCTTGTTACATAATGTAAAACAATATCATCATAATATAATAATATAATTTAAAACAACAATATTATGTTACATAAATATATTATGTTTATTTCTTAATATTCTTTAAGAAGTATTTATAACAATATTTAAATTCTATAAGTCCTATCATTAAAGAAATCATGTTATTATTAGAAAACTGACAGGTATAAAGTTTACATCTCATTTATTAATAAACGTAAGTATATACTCAGTTATTTTATCGATTGTATTAATATAATTTTGTGATAGTTTTACTTTATTAGCAAAGAAAATATTTCATGTTTTTATATTGTAACTACCATATCAAATATATTTTTATCTCCTCATTGTATTTGTGGAATGTATGGATGAATTGTTGAATAATAAATAATTAAATAAATCATCTTAATTATTCCCTTTTTTTTTTTTTACTGACTTGTTAGAAATATATTAAAGAGGGGTTCTCACAATCTTATTTAGCATGCTAAATTCAGGATTATGAGAGGCTCGGCGACGCGGTTTTTGGTAAGATAATGTTACTTTTTTTTACCTACTTTGTTTTTATGAAATTTTTACTTTTGTTGCTAGTTGATATTTTATTTATTAAGCGAATCTTACTTTTTGTTTATTTTTCACATATTTATTTAATTCAACATGTCCATAATTAGTGAGAAATCAAGATATATAAATCAAGTTTGGTCTATGTCTGTTAACATTTTAGAAAAATAAAAATCACACTTCCTTACGTTTTTAATTTTAAAATAAATAATAATAATTAAATTGAAACAAACAAAAGCAACTAAACCTGTGGGTTAACAAAACAATATGGTTGAGTGACACTGAATTTAGAATATAATCACTTCTCATAAACTGTGCCTGTTATTAGTATATGGTATAATATTAGTCCAATAGTGTCAAAATAAAATTACAGAGGAACCTCTATTTATCGAACAGGAAGGTTCCTTGAAAAAAATTTCGATATATAGAAAGATATCAATTTTTCACCTATTTCAGGCTAAAGATAATTACAGCAATTCTAAGGGCTAAAGAAGTATCTAAGGCAATTTTGGGGGTTAATGATATAGCAAAGGTAATTTTTTAGGGTTTAAGAAAAACAAAACTGAACGATCAATAGCACTTATTTGAAAAATTGTAAAAATCGCATCTGTGATTGAAGATTTTTTGTAAATTTACATTTATAGTTTATTTAGAACATGTATTAAAAATATGCAAACATGCATAAAAATAAACTTATTTTTGATTTCGCCCAAAATAGCTTCTGTCTATTTTTTTCATGTTCTAAAGTCATGCTTAGGAGCTATGTTCACAACAAGAAAGACAAAGTTAAACTGAATTTAAATGAAAATTTCACTCTATGTTAGCAAACACATTCAGAGAATTTAGGTACTCCTGAGCTTGTTCTGAAACAAGATCTTCCATGAATTTCCAATTTCTTTGCAAACATTTTTTTTTATGTCATGATATCATATACTGGTATCGGTATGCAGATGACATATGCCTATGGTCTGGTATGACAAGACAAATAAATAACTTTTTAAAGGAAATAAACGAAATTCACAGTAGAACTGGAAAAAAACAAAACCATAAACTTTTTAGATTTATAAATCTCACTAAAAAACAAACATCATGAATTTGGAATTTACCGGAAACCCAACCACACGGATGTCATAAACAATGAAGCTAGGAGACTGATAGCACATAAATTCGCAGCCTTTAATAGCATGATTTACCGTCTTTTGAACGTACCATTATTTAGAACTATAATAAAGAAATTGAAATAATATATTTCATAGAAAAAATAATGGGTACAATATAACCACTTTCAATCATATTTTTAAAAAACAAATACAAAAAAAGACGATTAACGATATCTATTCTACAACCCCTAAAGATAGGCCCATCCCGAAACATTATGTTTTGGTTCCATATTACGGCCCTATATCCACCAAGCTCGGAAATGAATTGAAAAAAAAATTGGATTAAACCGTGCATTTAAAATAGAAAAAAACCTATACTCATATTTCTCTTCTAAAGACAAAATAGACCCTTTCCAAAAAAGCGGAGTATACGAACTACATTGTAATAATTATGCAGCCAAATACACGGCAAAAACTGGAAGATCGCTAAATCAGAGATTAGAGGAACATATATGTGCAAATAATAATAAGAGAATTGCAACTATGCAATTCATTTAAATGAAAAAAAACAAACATAAATTCATCAAAGACTCAGGAGTTAAATTAATACATCACGTTGAAAACAGCTTCAAATTAAATATATATGAAGCACTTGAAATAATAAAATCCTTCAAATCCAATCCAGATTTTTGCTTAAATGACCAAATAAATATCTGCAATAGTCCAATCTTAAATTTATTCCCATCTATAATAGAAAAACCAATTACTCACCGGCATTACTGGGAAAACCCCGACCCTTAAACCGTTTACCTATAACCATCCTACCTACCTTTCTTTCATTGTTAGTTCAATGCGAGAAGAAACCAGTACAAACTTTTCTGTTTGATATAATCCATTTAAACCTTGGTGAGTACCAACATGTATTTGATTTCTTGTCTTAATTAAATTCATAATTTATAAATGTTTTATAATACTGATTTATATTGCATCTAATTTAATATGTATAATAATATCAAACTGTATTTTGAATTGCTTATTTTTGAATTTTTGGTGTGTTTTTAGAACTGAAGATGGATATACTAGTTTTCAATAAAACAAAATTATAGAAGTAGCAAATAATTTATCAATCCCTAATTAGATTGATCCTTCTATACCATCATATGAATGTCAACTGAATATAAGTTTTAACATCAAAAAAGGGTTTACTGTATAATTACTCTCATATTATGCCTACATGAAGTGGTGGTATTATTATACATTTTTAAATAATCTAAAAGAATTTAAATTAATTTTACAGAAATTAATGGTAGTTGAACTATGTAACCATTACTCTTATTATTATGGTTCTTGTATAATAGTGACCGGTGTTCAGACAATTAATTAAAAGTGATGAGTGCTATTAATAAAAATCGATAGCAGTGCGTTATCTTAATATAAAAGACTGCGTAGCTTTAGAACGTCCATTCCCAAGATGAGTTGGTTAATTGGCTCATTGCTCTTGAGTTCTGCCTTCGGCGCCGTGCTCTGCGACAATCTTGACATCAAGGTAGCAGAGAAAATTATAACTAGTTCAAACCAGTTCTTCAGAGAGAGCAATCTAACCGAATCCGGACTCGGAGAATTCTTCATCACACACGTCCTCTTCAAGGAAGGTCGGATAGGCCAGCTTGATACTCTGGAACTCCTCGAAGACCCAGTAATCGTCAACAGGCAACACCAGGATCGAGTCACATACGATTTTAATTTGAATATTAGAATGAAGAAACTGATCATAAAGTACCGATTCGAAATGCTTCTTCCGTTGGTCAATGCAAAAGGACTCTTTTCTATCGATGTAGGGAAAAATTCGTTTCACGCTGGCGGCCACGTATTCGTCGGAAATGATGGAAACTGTTCGACCATTTTGAACGGTAGTTATGTGAACGTGTTGGACGATTACCGAGTGCAAATAGACCCAAATGATGTCAGGATTCCATTTATAAGAAGGTTTTATGAAAAAATTCTTAATGGAATAGTTCATAAGGAGATCGCTACTGTTGTTAGTCTCAATATTCTAGGGCAGAAACTTTCAGAAAGCTTCAAAGAGGGATTCAATAACATCGTCTGTTCTGAGATGAAAAAAACTGCCTAAAGTGACTCTGAACAGACTCCACAGAGCTCTTGCAAGAACCGTCTTCTCGTACATCGGTTTTACCGTGTCCTTCGAAAGAAGATTCATCTCTTAGACTGGTTTAGAACTCAATAGAAATTTTGTTTGTTTGGGTTTTAAGGCGTAAAACCGCTAGGTCATCAACGCCTGTGGCTATTTTTTTTTTTTTTCTATTATTTTTGATTTTGATTTTATTTATTTATTTTCTTTTTTTTTTTTTCAAATCGAGACTTTAAAAAAAAAAAAAGAAGTAAGTAAATATATAATAATGATAATTAAAATATATATATACAAATATATACAAACATACACACACACACACACACACACACACACAAAGATAAAAAAAATGATTCAGATAAATAAACAAAACAGATACATAGATAAACAAATAAGATATAATATATTATAAAAAACTATATTTTATTTATTATGTCATTTGCCTTTAGAAAGTTTAATACACATTTTATCTTGTTTTCATCGTTACCTAGACTGGTTGTGATATCGGGTGTAAGTCCTGACCTGGCTAGAACCGAAATATAAAATGGGCATTCCTGAAAGATATGACTGACCGTGAGGGTGTTTTGACAATGTTGGCATTTCGGTGGCGGTTGCTTGCTAATAAGATAGGAATGGGTCAAATTGGTGTGTCCTATTCTCAGTCGGGTTATTGCTCTTTCTTCTCTACGATTAGAACGATTTGACGTGATCCATGGCTTGACTAATGTTTTAATGGTCTTCAGTTTACTTGGTGGGCTCTCATTCCACATGGACTGCCACCCATCAGTAATTTCTCTTTTGAGGGGAAAACTGAGTTCTAGAGGTGTTAAAATGGCAGCGCCTCGACCTGGAAGAGTAAGTGCCTGTTTAGCTGCTAGGTCCGCGAGCTCGTTACCGACTATTCCTACGTGGCTTGGTACCCATACGAAGTATACCGATTTTCTTAGGTTTTCGAGCATATGGAGGTAAGTATGGATTTTAAGTAATGTAGGGTGTTTTGGATATGTATTATTTAAACCTTTTAGTGAACTTAAAGAGTCAGTTATTATTGCGATGGTTGTAGGCGATATTGACATTGAGAAGTGAAGGGCTGAGACTATTGCATGGAGTTCGGCGGTATAAATGCTGCACAGTTTATGTAGTTTTATTTTGTGGGTTGAGCTGTGGGTAACGAAGGAAGATGCTGTAGAGTCGGAGGATTTAGATCCATCTGTATAGATTAAGAATGGTTCCGGAATATTCTGGAGGAGGCGGGAAAATTCAGTTTTGTATTCCAAGGGCGATGTTTTGTTTTTGGGTAGTCGTGATAAATGTAACATAATTTTTGGTGGTTTGTGCGTCCATGGAGGAGTATGAATTTCAGGTTTATATAAAGGAATTCCTTTAAGGAACGATGTAGCGGAAGAAATTCTCTCTGATAAAGGAAGTGTTGGATTAATTTTTTTTTCAAAAGTTTTGGAGAATTTTGGTTTGAAAATGTACCTATGTGTTGGGTGTTCCGTTTGAGGGAAGAGTTTAGAGATATAGTTTACTGCCAGTTTTTTTCTTCTAAATAAAAGAGGCGGTAGTCCTGCTTCGGAACACAGACTGAGAATAGGACTGGTTCTAAACGCGCCGGTCGCGATGCGTATTCCGGTATGATGGACAGTATCGAGTTTATTAAGGATCCGGTAGCGGGCAGAACCATAGATAAAACACCCATAATCTAATTTCGAGCATACTAAAGATCGGTAAAGTTTTAGCAGAGTGATTCTATCTGAGCCCCTGGAAGTACCGCTGAGAAATCGTAGTATATTTAATTTTTTTGTTGCAGTTAGTTTTAGTGTAGAGACGTGTGGTTCCCAAGTCAGTTTTCGATCAAAAATCATCCCTAAGAATCGATGGTTGTTTGTATATGGGATCGAGGAATTACCTAAAAGTAGTTCGGGAGAGGTGGGAGTATTTCTCTTTCTGCTGAAATGTAAACATTTAGTTTTTTCGGTAGAGAAACGAAGACCAATGGAGAGAGACCAGTTATTAATTCTATTGATGGCTTCCTGTAATTTAAGTTGTATGGTGGTAATGTTATCAGATCGACAAATAATGGCTAGATCATCTGCGAACAAGAGCGGTTTGACATCCCTAGGTAAGCTGAGTCCCAGGTCATTTATTGCTAGACAGAATAGAGTGGGGCTAAGGACACAGCCTTGTGGGACACCGTTGACCTGTTCATACTTCTCAGATAGTTCGCATCCTATTCTAACTCTGAAGTGACGGTTTGAAAGAAACTGTTTGATAAAATAGAACATTTGCTCTCTGATTCCTATAGATGATAACTTATTGAGAATTACTGCGTGGTTTATGCTATCAAAAGCCTTCTTCATATCAAAGAATACAGCGATCATCTGTTGAGCGTTGATGAAGGCATATTGGGCTTCGGCCTCTAATGTAACCAGATGATCTATTGTGCATCGTCCTTTGCGGAACCCAGATTGAAATGGTTGTATTAAATTGTTATTCTCTATTATCCACATTAATCTTTTGTTGACCATACGTTCCATAATTTTACTTAGACAACTAGTTAGGAATATGGGGCGATAGCTGTTTGGGTCCCGTTTGTCTTTTCCGTTTTTAAGAATCGGGATTATGACTGAATCGCGCCAGGTGCTTGGGTAGAGCCCAGTGAACCAGATGTGATTATAGTATTCAAGCAGCCATTTTTGTGTGTCAACTGGAAGATTTTTTATCATGTCGTAATGGATATGGTCTGGACCAGGCGAAGTTCCTTTAACGGTATTTAAGATATTTTTAAATTCCCACATTGAAAAAGCAAGGTTATAATAGGGGGTTTCGGCATTTACTGTATTATCAGTTTCTATTTCGTCAAGGTTGGGACTATTTCTCTCGGAATTATATATCTCGGAATAAAAATTTGCAAAAGTATTTGAGATCAGTGCAGGGTTGTCAGACAATTGTCTATTAACTGAAATAGTGTAACGGGAGGAAGAAGGATTTTTAGTAAGTTTATGGATTTTGTTCCATACGTCAGCTGACGTAGCAGAAGCATTTATGGAACTTATATATTCTTTCCAAGACTCACTCTTACATTGTTTAAATATTTTTCTGCATATAGCCCGCTGTTTTTTATATTTTATCAGGTTTTCGGACGTCATAGATTTTTCAAATTTTTTATACGCTTTACGACGATCTTTAATAGCTTTTTTACACGTATCGTTAAACCAAGGGACTAGCGGTCTTCTGGGTAAACCTGAGGTCATTGGTATCGATGATTTTTCTGCTTTTATGATCGTATTTGTAATTATTTCACAGCCTTCGTCCATGGTCATATCGGATGGCTGTGTTTGGGGTGGTGAGGCTAAGGAGGTAAAAAGAGACCAATTAGCATTTTTCAACACCCATCTCGGTTTTACGTGCGTGGGATTCATGCTAGTAAATTTTATGAGTAGCGGGAAGTGGTCACTACCATATAGATCAGGTAATACTGTCCAGTAAATATTACTAAAAAACGTTGGACTACAGAAAGAAAGGTCAATGGCTGAATAGGTCCCGTAGCTGGAGCTGAGGAAGGTAGATTCTCCAGTATTAAGTAAGAGAAGATTAGATATATCTAGAAAATTTTCTATTATTTTACCCCGCATGTTGATATCTCGGGATCCCCATAGAGGATTGTGGCCGTTCAGGTCCCCAATAAAAAGAACAGGACGGGGCAGTTGGTTGTAAATATCTAATAGATGTTCAGTATCTATTGTACGGTCTTGTGGTAGGTATATATTGCATACGGAAAAGGCGAAACTTCGGTGAACTCTAACAGCAACCGCTTGAAGGTGGGTGTTAATCGGAATTGATTCTGAATATATGGATTTATGTACAGCTATTAAAACTCCATGGTGATTATGATTTGGATTGGGGCTATCTTTCAATAGAAATTTTAAATTAACTCCTGGTGACTGATACATTGAAACTCTTCACTGTAATCTCTTATCTGGGTCCTATCTCATTATTTATATTTTTGTGTTATAATATTTATTTTTTTTTATGATGAAGAATAAATACTTGATTTTAAAAATAATGTTTTTCTTTTATTTATTTAATAATCTTGGTGATGTTAAAGAACTTAAAGCTTATCGTAGAATTGAATCATTCGTTTTAGGCAGAGTTGGACGAAAATTATCCAATCGTGACTAAATTTTTAGTCACGAAAAATAATCATGACTAATATTTTAGTCATTAGCCGGGACTAATATAAAACGAATGATTGGAAAATAGGTTTTTTTAATCACTTCAAATGACTAAACGAAAATTTAATCGTTATTCATGATTAATATTTTGGTTGTAGTCATCGAAAGCGACTAAAAATTTAGAATAAAACTTATATTTTGATGCGCCTCAAATTAATTTCATTCGCTTATTTATTAATAAATTATTTTTCTGATAAGAAAAATCCTTCGCTCAAAATTTTTTATCCAGAGATTGAAATTGACTCTTTTTTTATTTTTTTTTATTTATTTTTTATTTGAAAAATAATCCAAGCTGCCACACTCAAGGGCAATAGGTATTAGGGCTATAAGAATCCATTAATACCATATATACAAGATAAAAGAAAGACAAAAAAAAAGAAAAAATAATAAATATCATATAAAAAGAAAAAAAATGTACATTACTAGTAAAAATTAATATATAGACAATTTAAATAATATCAAAATAAGCAAACAACAAATAAAAAGAAAAATTAAGTTAAGTAAAAATAAAATAAATCTTCTTGAACACATACATACCTATATACAATATTTACAATCTGCCCAGGGAACTCCGAGCCAAGCTCTGCCACCACTTGCGAATGGCAAAGCCAGGTTACAGGAGATCCCAGTGCTTCTCATCCAGTCGCGTCTCTGGTATTGAAGGCCAGTGGAGACTGAATGGGGGCACTACAGCCACAGATGCTCAGGACTTGGAAATTGACTCTTAATTTCTCGAAGTTAAAAAAAAAATCAGGATTTCATTTTTATATTTGAAAAATAAAATAGAAAATGATCTTAAATTTTTATAATTTCAGTATGAATATCAAAGTTTTGCGATATTGAGAGGCTCATTGTTATGCTATCAAAAATTCTTATTATGAAAATACTATCGATTTAAAGATCGCTTATTCACGCATCGATTTATTTTAACATTTCGGTCAACCTCGATAACGTGGGTTATCGAAGGTACTAATTAAGAAAATAGTAATGATTTTAAGATCACGCTCTCACTTGTCGATTTATTTTATTATTACCATATTGAAGTCCATTATCGGGTTATCTAAAGCTCTTATTATCGAAGTACTATCTATTTAAAGATCGCAAGCTCACATATCGATTTAGTTTAACATTTCGTATTTTTTTAAATATAATAACGGGGAGTATTTTTCCTGATAGCACCCTTATTTCTACATATTATGTATTTTTTTAGAATTTTAATAGAATGGAGTTCTTGAAAAAAACTGGGATTGATTTTTGATTAGTGGTACAAGACAATAATGTACCATTGATCACCTGCTGACCCTAGTGCACTTTGGATCATTAAAACCTTGTACTAGTAGTTATTATGTATTAACAGCATTTTCATATAGAATTATATATATTATTATTCCATTACAAAAAAAAATAAGATTGTGTTATAGTATAACCTAATTTTTATTTGTGTAAAAGATATTACAATATGAACTTCCATTGGTGATTGCCAGTTTGCCACATTATCTTCCGCTATCAAATCAAATATTTATTTAGATTCTTTCACGAATTTGCTACAATTTCCAATTCATTTTTAGAATGTGGTCCAAGGTACATGACAATGTTATTTTTTTTTTAAATCGAAACTCCTCTACATTCTTGGTAACGTTTAAAACTATATAGCATATAGCGTATGCTAAATGTAGCATAAAAAATTATTCATCAATAAGTAGTGATTCAAGTAGAACATGATTTAAAACACAACATACAATCGTCAAGTTGTAAAAAAATAAACTGCAAAACCAAAAATTCTTATTTTTGTGCTAAAATATTGTGTATTTATTTTACTCGAAAACAATAGCGCATGGACAACTGATCTCCCACTCTATTGGGTCAACTTCGTCTTAGCCCAGTTTTGTCGCGTACATAGCAGTTCCTGTGGTGATCCGACGCACACACGTATATATATATATATATATATATATATATATATATATATATAGGGGGGTCGGGGTGGCCGAGCGGGCTAAGGCGCTTGCAATAGGTAATCAAAGTTAAGCAACGTCGAGCGTGTTTAGTACTTGGATCGGTGACCGCCCAGATTTGGGTGACCGCCTACCGGGGAAAAATCCACGTGGCCTGCCACTGTCCCTCCTCCCCCCGGGTATGTGAGGCCCGTCAGCCTACTGGAGGCTACTCACACAGACCGGGCGTAGGAGTGATGACCATACCCCGCGTACCTTAATTGTGAATCGCGTTGTGGTTTTCCAGGGCATAAAATAGCCGCCCGGAGGTTTGGTCCATGGACGGTCTGTCTCGGGGAAAGAAATATAGGTCCTCGTGCGCCTGCTGACTCCGAACAGCCATAATCCGTGGATCTAGACCGATTTGTCACTGTCCTTGAACCCGAGTGAGTCGGTGGGAAGGACACTGCCGAATTGGCCCCAAAGGGACCGGTTATGGAGCAATGGGCAGCCTGCCGCTGCACCATGTGAAACCATGGTTCGCAGCAACGTGAGGTTGGGTGACCCTCTCCAGGCTGTCTGTGCTCCCACAAGCAATAAATGTCTGTAAGAACACCACATCGCGCGGCCAAAGATCTACAAGGTCTATAGAGCCAACCGAAAAAAAAAAAAAAAAAATATATATATATATATATATATATATATATATATATATATATATATATATAATATATAAATATGTATACATATCACCATAGGGACTGCTATTCGCGATAAAACTGGACTAAGACGAAGTCGACCCTATTCAGTGCAAGCAAGCGGGAGAGTGGTATATATATATATATAATTAATATCTTATTAATTATATTATGGAAGTGTGCATTTTTTTTCTTCCATAAAATTAATAAGATTCTAATACAATTATTGGCCATTTTTTTTTTTAACATCCTTAATATTCTGAAGAAGGAAATAAAATAAACAATAATGCTTTAACAGTAGTGTATTACAGTATATAGCAGAGACTATATCATAGTGTATTATCATAACTACAGTTCTATTTTAGAAGACCCAGACCTCTATGCAAATGACTTGAGCAACATAAAACATGAATATGTTTTATTTATGACCTGAAACGAGAAATTAAGATTACATTACTTATCTTAAAAAATAGCAGTCTCTTGTAAAATATATTTATAAAATTAACAATTGGTAAATTGCATACAAAAGAAAGTTGAAAATACAGTTAGGTACATATAATCGATTATAAGCATCAGCTTTACGTATCGATCTACACTCCGGATGTACACCTCTCGATTAAGCAATAATAATAACAATAAGTCGACATGTTTATTGGAACATTGATGAGAATACTTCCGTGCTAAGCAACAAAGGGGGTGACTGCAAAATGGCGTTCCTGAGAAAATGGCGTTTGAAGTTCTGATATTCCCTTTTTGTTCCTTCAATAATTAAGAACATTATGTAGTATCTAAATAGATAGATTGATCAAAAGCTTAATTGAAAATAAATTTAAATCCTCTATATTAACACAAAAAAATTCCCGACAAGCCTTAACTGACACGGTATAATTACTGTCTGCCAAGAGTTATCTTAGTACAACTATAGACTAGGGGCGCGTTATCACTTGTTCATTCCGAGGTCACCCGAACGTTGCCGGACTAGCACACTCTAGCGTCATCTGTGCTAACTAACTGCTTTGCATTCAATTGTAACATTCGTATTCATTGGAATTATTAAAATTATTCCTGCTTCAATTAGATATTATTTAAAATTACTAGTGCTGTCGACTTCCGCTCATTACGTTCGTCCAAGAACTAAACAAAACATCAACGGATCCTTTTCAGTTGAGGTTGAGGCCTTACCGTACTTTCAGTTATTACTGCTTTAATTAGATCACAGCTGTCGACTTCCGCTCGCTACACTCGTTCGAGAGATAAATAAATCCCAAAAGATCCTTTTCAGTTGAGATCGGGTCCTTACCGTAATTTAAAATATCACTCCTTTAAATTATTACAAAAATTTGCCCAGACCGGAAGTCTGGAAGATCGGAAGACTTGAAGATTGGAAGACCGGAAGACTTTCACCGGAAGTCGACAGCACCAGTAATCTGATATTAAAATATTCCATAAATACCTAATGTGATGAAACCGGAATGGCGAGCATTTTGAACTAATAAATTTGGATCTTTTTTTGTTTGGCTATAATTAAACGTTCATCTTTGATGTATCTTGTATTGTGTTTTTCAAGTTTGATTATTTGACCAGTAATTTGACCTGATTTAAGTCATTTTATTTCAATAAATTGAATTAAAAAAATATGAATTTTTTTAATAAAATAAAATAAACCTTAAGTATCTTTTTAATAATTTATTCTTATCTTATACTAGGGGTAATTTTGCTTACACTAATAGAAAAATAAGAATTAAACATTTAAGGTTTGTTGGTGGTTTTAGGAGAAATCTAAATAAATTTTAGCTTAGGGTTTAGGTTGGTAGATTGGAGGAGAAAATTTAGATAAGTTTAGGGGGAGGGGTAATACAGGACAGACCTGGCAACACCGGTCAAGTTTCGGGTGTCCAACATCTTCCACACCATCCAGCCACCTTGTCCTGGATCGCTTCACTCTCTTCGCTCGGTGAAGTTCCTCTGTCATAACTTTTTTTCGGGGTCTCAGACTCACCCATGCGTGCCACATGACCAGCCCAACAAAGTCTTCCAAGCTTGATAAATCGTACTTTGTCTACATCTTTAAACATGTCGTATAGTTCCCGTTTTTTTCTTTCCCTCCAGACTCTTCTCTCTCTTATAGCCTCGAAGATTCTCCTCAGCGCTTAAATATTAGCAATCTGTTTTCCTCGGATTTGGTGGTAGCCCGTGAATCTAACCCATAGGTGAGCACTGGGCGTGGCAGAGTCTTATATAGGAGACCGCACTATTAATTATTTAAAATATGAAGATTTAAGAAGTAAAAAATAATACGTATATATATATATATATATATATATATATATATATATATATATATATATACATATATATATATATATATATATTTATATAAATATATTAATATGTTTTCATAGCTACCTGTTTGAAGGCCCAAAGATCTACTGAATTCCCTCTGAATTGTATACGCAGGGGGCGCTGAACCTGAATCAATATAATAAGTAAATCTTTTTGGCGTCTCTTTGGCATATTGTACCATTGGATTTGACAAAAACCGTCGTAGATGTTTAAGCTCTGAATTATAGAAATTTTCAAAAATGGCATTATTATTATGCATATTTATATTAATTTATTTAAATATTTTTTTTTTTTTATGATTTACCTCCGAATGAAGCAATTCTCCTGAATAACAAGACAAGAAAACCACCAATGTCATAGCAATCGGTGAGCTGAGGTTGAAGAGGAAAGCCGTAAAACTGTCATAGCCCTAAGTAAAAAAAAATTCAATAAATTTAAATTTAATTATGATGGGTATGAAGTCAGTTTCTTTCTTTTTATATTAAGTTTTATTAAAAATGGTCATCACAAATTAAAATGTATTTAAAAAGAAGATTCTTCCATTATAACAAAAAAAAATGTTATTAATAACAGAGGCCAACAGTAATTTTGATGCCGGAGTGTTTGGAGCTGATTCCATATAAATTTGGTGCCCTGAATGCAAATATGACATTAGGTTTTGCCTAGGAGGTCAAATTTCTAAGATATAACGTTTTAGTGGAATGTACGTTTTACGTTATATTAGGTTAAATGCATGAATTAAATCTAAAAATTAAATATAAGCTTTTGATTATTAAATTACACAAACACTATTATGTATGTAACAAATATCATTATAACATATTATATTATATTAATTATAATTGAAGAGTCCACGGAAGAAAAGGAAAGGGTCACATTTTTGGTTCTTTTTTTAAATATCCACACGTTACTTTTAGTAACTTACTCTTAGTAACTGTTACTTTTAGTAACAGCTTCTTTTATTACAACGACACCTGAAACCGTCATTTCGCTAGTAAATTTTCATAGAGTTAACAAAGTCGATGAGTGTAAGCTTTAAAAATATATATATATATATAGCTTTAAAAAAAAAAATATATATATATATATATATATATATATATATATATATATATATATATATATATATATATATATATATAATGAGGCTACTGAGTGACAGATAGACTCTAAAGATATTATAACTAGACTTAAAGCTAAACATAGTGAGAGTGTCTCACATAACCTTATTCTACCTTACATTCTAATACTTATTCTTACATTCTAATTAACATTATGATACTGATTCTAAGACTACATTCTAAGACTAATTCTTATTCTAGTCCTACATTCTAAATACCGGTTACTACATTGTGATACATTATGATCTGTCCCTTTCAGATAGGCTTTTATACATACAATAGGAGAAGGGATGATTAAGGAAACAGAACTTGTTTTTATGCTGATAACCAGGAAGGACAGCAATAACTTCCTGGGTTGTAAACCTTATTTAATAACAAATACTTCCTGGGTCAATGGCATTTATTAACTATAGGTTGACCCTGAGAACATATTCTTTCTTGTTGAATTAGTCCTTTTTCTTGTAAAAATCTAATTGTTTTTTCAACAATTTCTAAACACCCATGTAAATGAAATAAAGCCCTAATGGTTAATTTGATCATATGAACAATAATATAAATATTGCCATATATTATTTTTATAAATATATATATATATATATATATATATATATATATATATATATATATATATATATATATATATATATATATATATATATATATATATATACTATATTGATATTCTTCTAACGCTTCTAGCAAATCGACCATACACATTTTCAGTTATTTATTTTTAACACCGTATTTTTAAAACGATAAGAATATATTGATGTGTACGATTCCATTTCGCAAAAAAATATGGGTCTTTTTTTATATTTCCTCGCCAGTTACTTTTAGTAATATCGATGAATTTTAAATAACACATGACAATATTTATATTATTGTTCATGCGATAAAATTAACCTTGATGTATTTCTCATTCATTATGCCTTTATTTCAGTTATAGGAGTGTATTGAAAGTGGTGAAAAATCAATTTGATTTTTACAAGAAATGTCTGATGCGGACAACACATGACTTCCTTGTACGCCTATTAAGCTATAAATCCGTGGCTCAAAAAGTGATCCTGAATACATTCATATTGATATAAAAGCCCTATTTACTAAATTTGAGATTTTTTACATTATATTTTAATATAATTTTTGATGAAAGTTTAATATGACCTTTAAGTAAAGTACCACTTCCGGTTTGCCAATTTCAACCAAAATTTATTATATTATTTATAATAATATGCAAGTCTCATATACCAAATTTGAGAAGCTTTGTATTATATTTTAATATAATTTTTTATGAAAATCAATAATTACCTTCAAGTAAAGTACCACTTCCGGTTTGCCAATTTCAACCAAAATTTATTATATTATTTATAATAATATGTAAGTCTCATATACCAAATTTGAGAAGCTTTGTATTATATTTTAATATAATTTTTTATGAAAATCAATAATTACCTTCAAGTAAAGTACCACTTCCGGTTTGCCAATTTCAACCAAAATTTATTATATTATTTATAATAATATGTAAGTCTCATATACCAAATTTGAGAAGCTTTGTATTATATTTTAATATAATTTTTTATGAAAATCAATAATTACCTTCAAGTAAAGTACCACTTCCGGTTTGCCAATTTCAACCAAAATTTATTATATTATTTATAATAATATGTAAGTCTCATATACAAAATTTGAGAAGCTTTGTATTATATTTTAATATAATTTTTTATGAAAATCAATAATTACCTTCAAGTAAAGTACCACTTCCGGTAATCATGTAGTGACCAAAAAGGGAGGTTTAAAACTCGATTTTACAGCAATCCTAAATACCAAATTTCAACTTTCTACTGTCAACCGTTTTTGAGTTATGCGAGATACGTACGAACTTACGCACAGACGTTACGATGAAACTAGTCAAAATGGATTCGAGGATGGTCAAAATGGATATTTCCGTTGAAATCTGAAAACCGAAAATTTTCGCGATTACATTACTTCCTTTACTTCGTACAAGGTAGTAAAAAGGACTAATTCAGGTGGAGTTGTAATAAAAGAAGCTGTAATTAAAAGTAACAGTTACGAAAAGTAACTGGTGATAATATTTCAAAAAAGACCCCAGCTGAAAAAGTGTATAGTCGGTTTGGCAGAAGCGTTTGAGTAGTCATAGACTTAAGAAAGTAGAAGTTCCAAACTTTAAAACTTGATTTTCTCGAAATGCATTATGGGTAACTCCATTTCTTTCGAACTTTTCCATTATTATTATTATTTCAGTAAAAATATATAAATATATAAAGGAGGAAAGATTCTTGTGCATCTGTTGACCTACAATATATCGCGGTGTTCAAACTATCACATTGTTCGAGTGTCGAATACTTTAGTAAGTACCTACTTAAATTGTCGTACTTTGAGTATTTTACACAATAATCGAATACTTTATCATATAAGAGTACAATATTAGAATGTATTACTTGTATTGGATATGAAATACTAGTTTCGGTACAACTATAGAGGAGCGGCGCACTATCAGAAGAGTCTAGAGACTGAATCGAGTGTCGTCTCACTAGCGATCTCTGGGTCCATTCTTGTTAACTACGTGCCCCTTTTTTCCACACTTTCTTATAAATTTGGTTTTATGCTCACCGCTTAAAGCTGTTTTTTTACAAGCAATTCTTCGATTGCTATGAAAATTCGTATTTAGTAGTTTTGGGAGGTGCAAAAAACGAATATGAACTTCGTCTCTCGCTAAAAACATATTTTACCCCGCTTTGTTACGTCGCCACAAATTTTATTCCCAGTTGTTACACCCATTGTGATTTAATTTTGTTAGATTCTAGTTTGCACCTACTTGTGATAGTTAATGGGTAATTTCATGTTTTTTAATTATGAATTTAATCATTTATAATCATAATGGATAATAATAGCAGTATTTATTTTTGTAGAAAATTAAATCAATTATATAAAAAATTCAATTGCGATAGTAAAGTGGTAATTTTATGGTTTTTAATTATGGACATATTTATTTACCTTATTTTTAGATAATTAAATTAGAACTAAATTAATGAAATTACTTATTACAAATGTTTATTAATCATGGCCTTGAATTTTGAAG
The DNA here is from genome assembly GCA_948150685.1 of Rhaphigaster nebulosa. Taxonomy (NCBI): domain Eukaryota; kingdom Metazoa; phylum Arthropoda; class Insecta; order Hemiptera; family Pentatomidae; genus Rhaphigaster; species Rhaphigaster nebulosa. The sequence continues at coordinate 4,374,271 of OX411311.1, read as the reverse complement.
ATCATTTAAAAAAAACATTACTTGATTAACTATTATTTAATTGTATAAAAATAAGTGAAATACTTTTATTCTTATGTGAAAAAGGGGAAGATGTTAAGTAAATTAAAATAAAAAGTAACTTTTTTATTTAAAAAAACAAACAACAGTTATACCCAAATAAGAATCAATCTGCAAACTGTGAAACAGCTTTAAGCGGTGAGCATAAAACCAAATTTATAAGAAAGTGCTGAAAAAGGAGGCACGTAGTAAACAAGAATGGCACTAGAGATCGCTAGTGGGACGACACTCGATTCAGTCTCTAGACTCTTCTAGTATTGCGCCGCTCCTCTGTAGTTGTACCCTAGTTTCATATACCAGATGCTCAGAGATAAAAAATAAATAAAAATACGCAAATTATTACGCAATGGTTTATTATTTTCAAATATTTATAAATCAAATATATCTGGTGTGACCCTTTTAGGTTGTCTTTAGCTGTTACTGCCCGCGGCTGCGGTCGGCAAGGTTTGCTGGCAGTTTACTAGTACTTTGACTGAATAGGTAGGGATATATTTCGCTGGCACTGCCCGGCAGTCTAAGTATGACGTCATACCTATACTGCTGCGTCCCTGACCGTTCCAGAAGGAGTCTTACTGCCTCAAACGAGACGGTTCCCGCTTGTCATTTAAAACAATGTCATTTAACAAAAATGGATTTAGTGGTCATGACGACGAACGCCAAGTAGAGTTTGTAAATCAGTTTCAGGTTCTTTATGATCACAAACCTAAGTACTACAGAAATGTAATAGTAAAGAATAATGGGTGGAAAAACATATTATTTTATTTTTATATTCACACATTATTATTATTATTGTATTAATAAACAATAAAGAAACATCGACAGAAGAACTCTGTTCATTGTCTAAAATACCTACCAAATATCTAGTTGTAAATAACATAACAATATATATGTTGTACATATATGTAGTTGCATATCTGTAAATACTTGTAAATAAACGTATTAATTTATTTATAATTTGTATGTATCTAAATAACATATAATTTTAAATGTTTTAAGGATATACCATGTAGTTATAACGATATAGTATGATTATAAATATAGGAGAGATTATAACGTTATAGGTTATGCAAGAGTGGGCCGCTGCGGTGGGCAGTTTCAGCGAAATATAGAAGCAGTAACGGCTAGCGGCTACGATTGGCAACCTCTGCCAGTCGCAACCGCGGGCAGTACCAGCGAAAGTCTACCTTGAGAGTGATTTATTATCTCTATTTGATTATTCTTTTTTTAGGCTGCTAATGTGAGATGGGCTATCTGATCTTAGCCCTACAGTTCTGCTGATGTCTGAATCGGCGGAAGGTTGACTGGTTAGTTATTTACTGATATTGTGAAACACTCAAGAGGTTGTTTAGAATCTACCAATAATAACCTAAAATAATTTACCAATCGACTATCCACCGCTGCTTAATGGCGACATCTACCTTTCAGCTGACATAAATGGTACATTATCCTGGATAACGAAGTAGGGATTACCTGAGATATAGAATTAGTCATAGCGTAGGCGAAGAGCGTAATTGCTGCGGCAGCTACCACGTTCTGGAGGATCAACGGCGCGGCAAGGAAATTATTTGTTAGTTCTGTAAGCCTGTAAGGTTAAATAAAAAAAAAATATGATTATGAAATTAAGACAGGTAAACATACACTAATACACAATACAGTCTCTATAATCCGGCAGTGAATCAGAAGTTTTCCTGTCTCCGCATTATTATAAGAGCTCAAAACAGTACTTTACTATTAGTCCAGGAGCGATAGAGTGAATTTATTCATTTTTGAAATAAATTGCTATAGGGCGAGGGAAGGCTCACTGACATATGAAACATTGTCAGAATAATTTATTATAAATAAAGACTTGAATCTAAAATAATTCATCTAACATGATATAGAAGCAGAGGCGCAACTAAAAAAGGGGGCCCCAAAGACAAAGAGTGAAAAATGAAGTAATATTTCATTTGGATTCGTAATCATGATATATCGCTCTTTTGTTTTCGTACTATTTTTTGCTGATAACAAAAGTAATAGTAAAAAAAGAGCGCTGTTTTTTATAAATTGAAAATAACTAAAAGTTAGATTTCAACTGAAAATGAACGAGCTAAATTAATTTACTTTTCTAAACTCATTGATATTTTTGCACAGAAAAAAAAATCTAGAAAAATTTATTTAAGCAGTGTGTCTACTAGATTTTGCAATGTCATTAGTTCTACACTGCAAGTTCGTGCAATCAACACATGCTTACATAGTCTCTATAAATTTGTGGAATTAAAAGATTATATACATTAAGTATTAAATTTATGTTTTTTCCTTACCCTTATAATTTCCATGATCTTATCAGGTATCAGGTTGTGCTTCTGGTATTTTCCATTTCAAATGTTCATTTTAATTAATATTATAACTGTAAAATAGTTCTATCGACTACATAGTCAAAAAATATAAAGTATCTTCTTTGGATAAATGGCGATTTTAGTTTACAGTGAGTACAATGCATAAATAGAATATCTTACATAAAGACAGGCTGTTGCTATTTCACCAATTTATTTATTACGATGCAAATTTTCGGCCTATAAGCCATCCTCAGGCATCTCTGTAAAAGGCCCTTATTTAGTTCAATTTATAACATATCACAGAATTAATTATACTTAAATATTCTAATAAATACCATATACATACTGAAATTATTTAAAATGCATATAATGTCATATTTAAGTCCAATCCGGAGACCAAGTCCAAATATACAGCGTCACTAAAAAATAAATAATTATAATAAAAACACAATAACAAAATTGAGGTTGGATCAAATTTCATTACAGTTTAAAATGCAAAATTCCTATTAAATTGATATGAATAAAACACTTACAACTTTGAAAATAAAATAACAATAAGGGAGCCATCTCAGTCATCACAGCCATCGCAGGTAAAACTCCAAAGAAGAAGGCTCAATTTCGTTATTCTGTTTTTGTTATAATTACACAGGCCAACAGAAAAAAATTTGTTGAAATTTTTTTAACTTTAATAGATTTTTATATGCTGAATCTAAATCTGGCCTTAATTTTTTTGTATCACCCATAGTTTTCCAGCAATATGCTTTGTATTATATAGTATAAACCCCTATACGGTATACGGGGGAATTAATGAAACACTATGTTATATCATAAGCATGGTTTGAATTTACAGGATCTACCAGGTTTTTACGTAGAATGTTCTTCTCACCAGGTTTTAAAGACTTCCTCACAGGCCAGTTCTTTCTGCACCAATGTTGATCCCTAGCCCTACTGTCCCATTCACACAAGAAACATGGAAATTTGGTAAAACCACCTTGCTGTCCAAGGAGCATGCATGTTATTTTTAAATCACCACATATCATCCAACCATGAGCAGAATAGCCTATTCGATTTAACACTGTTTCTAGGTTTTCATAGTTTTCTTTATAATCACAATTCTTAAATTGTGGGCGATATAGCTTTTTTAATATCATATTTGGATTCAGCACCCTCAAAACTATAGGAACAAGATATTTTCAGTTCAAAAGTTTTTAAATCGTTGGTCTGTGTTATTTATTTTTAGTGACTGTATATTTGGACTTGGTCCGGATTGGACTCAAATATGACAATATGTGCATTTTAAATAATTTTAGTATCTATTTGGTATTTAATAGAATATTTAAGTATATTTAATTCTGCGATATGTTATAAATTGAACTAAATAAGGGCCTTTTACAGAGATGCCTGAGGATTGCTTGTAGGCCGAAAATTTGTTTCGTAATAAATAAATTAGTGAAATAGCAACAGCCTGCTTTTATGTTTATATATTAAAGTATTCACTTAAATCAACAAACGAATATCTTACTGGAGGGATTCTTTCCCCAGAGGTCCTTGATGAGGGACCCCTTAATGCCTAGTTTCGCCTCTGTGTGGATGTGCATATGATCTAAGTCCCTTTACCTTATTATATTGATATGATCTTCTATTATTTCTCGCAGTAAGCCTTCTTTTTCGGAGTCCTCTTTTCTGCTGTACTCATCAATTTTCCTACACAATATTCTGATTTCGACTCTGATATAATTCACGATCAGAGGCGTGATGGAAATCAACCCGATGAAGTGGGCAAGGCCCATCCCTTCGAGGAACGCGTTGTACCATTGGAGGAAGTAATAGAGGTAATTTCCCTTCTTGACGGAAGGCAGAAGTCCGTCGATGGTGACGTTCAAGTTGAGAGGCTCGCCGTCCATGAAAATCGTAGACACTGTATCGTAGAGTATCGGTCCGTAAAATGCCACCGTGAGTTGGAAGAGGGAATAGAAGGTCGAAATGCGGATGATCTTCCAAAGAGGATCCATCAGACTGTTGAGGATATCTTTCTGCCATGATTCGTTTCTCTTCGCCTGTATAGCCGCCATTGTCGTCACGAAAGACTGGAGATTGTGGCCATTACAGAATATAAATATTGTCTGTATGAGCATGTATGGGGTGCTCAGGACTATTCCTGCGTACATCTTCTTTAATAAATCGACAGCTCCTAGAAAATTGTTGACAATATATAAGAACTTATAAATATAACAGATAAATAGAAAATATTTCCGGCCAAATGGCTACATAATAAAAATCAATTAGTATTTACAATACTGCCAATAAAAGAAAAATACGTAATTTCAGTGTCGTATAACTTTTCAAAGACTGTTCACATACAGAGACTCACAGATACACAGACCATTTTGCGAGGCTTGGTTATATGGACTCAGGGGACCTTCAAACGTGTATTTCCATTGAAAACTCAAATTCGAAAATTTTCACAATCGCAATACTTCCCCTTACTATATACTTCTTAGAACTGAAGTAAAAACTGATATGGACAACACATGACTTCTTTGTATGCCTATTAAACTATAAATCCGTGGCTCAAAAAGTGATCTTGAATGACTATTTGGTAACTGTATTCTGAAGATAGCATTATTTAAAAAAATACACTCGGCGTCGCGACGTCAATTGGCGTTGGCAGAACTTTATTTTGTAAAATTTCATTTCTAAAATTTATAGAGAACCATTCAAAAAAATCTATAATGAAAATTTAAAAAAAATCTATCGAAAACTTCAGGCAAAATACCACTTCCGGTTATCCAATTTAAAAAAAAATCTAGTTTGTTATTTATATTGAAATAAAAGTCTTATAGGGTCTTTTCCGTTTCGATTACCGCAGTTACTAACCGGTGATTTATGTGACAATGTCTGTTATTTTGCATGTTTAATTTTAAACATCTGATGTTATTATCAACCTCGATACCTGCTTTGTTTACACTACAAAGTTCTAAATTCGGGTAAAATTAATTTCTCTGCACTTTTTACTGATTGAATTTAATTAAATTAAATTTAATAGCGAGGATAGTTGTGTTTGTTATTGTATGAATCAGGGTGTCATTCCTCATAGAAAACTGTGTCCAAATGAACACGATATGAGCCTCTCCATCTTGAGAGTTTCGTCTGTAATTTGGAGTTGTAGGTCCATGTGGTGGCAAATATACAGGAATGTAGACCGTTTTCAGAAAATCATTGAGGAGATGAGGCATTTTAAACCTGAAGATTTGGATCTATAAAGCTTTTTATATTGCGTATTTATTTTATGGTTTAACAATGTAAATAAATGTTTATTTTTGTTGGTCATTGCAAACATTATTAATAACCTAAACTTTAGGGTCATATGTTAAACTAGTGATCACATAAATCACCGGTTAGTAACTGCGGTACTCGAAACGGAAAAGACCAGTCTTATATACCAAATATGAGAATTTATGCATTTAATATAATTTTTTATGATAGTCTATTATGACCTTCAAGTAAAGTACCACTTCTGGTTTGCCAATCTTAACCAAAATCTAATATGTTGTTTATAATAATATGTAAGTCTCATATACCAAATCTGAGAAGTTTTGTATTATGTTTTAGTACAATTTTTGATGAAAATATATAATGAACTTTATATATACTAACTGCATTGTATTTTAATATAATTTTTGATGGAAATCAACTACGACCTTCAGGTAAATTACCACTCCCGGTGATCATGTATTAACCAAAAAGGGGAAGTGTACAACTAGATGTTACAACAATCCTAAATACTGAATTTAAACTCTCTACGGCTAACTGTTCTTGAGTTATGCGAACGAACGATTTTGGCTTTCAGAGTAAAACCCTTAATAATGTTTATTATAAATGTTTCTTGTTTTTTAATTCGTAAATAAAATCAATTTTTCAACATTGATACATATCTTTTTACTTCCTTGTACGAAGTAAAGGAAGTATTGTAATCGCGAAAATTTTCGGTTTTTAGATTCAACGGAAATATCCATTTTGACCATCCCTGAGTCCATTTTGACTAGTTCCGTCGTGGCGTCTGTACGTACGTTCGTACGTGCTTATCTCGCATAACTCAAAAATGGTTATTCGTAGAAAGTTGAAATTTTGTATTTAGGATTGTTGTAAAATCTAGTCGTGACCCTCCCTTTTTACTCACTGCTTGATCACCGAAAGTGGTACTTTACTTGAAGGTCATAATTGATTTCCATGAAAAATTAAATTAAAATATAATGCAAAACTTCTCAAATTTAGTATTTATAATTTATTTATTAATGTAAATAACATACTAGATTTCGGTTTAAATTGGAAATCCGGAAGCGGTACTTTACTTGAAGGTATAAACTTTCATCAAAAATTACATTAAAATATAACGTAAAACTTCTCAAATTTGGTAAACAAGACTTTTTTATATCAATATAAATAATATATTAGATTTTGGTTCTAATTGAAGAGTCGAATGGGGTACTTTACTTCAGGGTCATTATAAACTTATATCAAAAATTATATTAAAATGACATAGAGATCATATGGTTCGGTAATAAAGTTAGAAGCGCGATTTTTTTGTTCTAACTATAACTAAGCATTTTTATTACTTGTTTTAAGTGTTAAAATTGAGTGTAAAATAATTGTTTTCCTCTCCATTTGTGAGCTGAACAAGTGTGCAGTTGGAGAATAAATTATAACTTAAGTGGGTTCTTCCGCACAAAATGTCGAATTCCAATGCTTTGTCTAGTGACATTGACAGTTCTAATGTTGCACGGAACACGAAGAAATCTCTTGGGGACTTGTTAACTACTGAAAGAAAACGGCATAGAATAACGGAATGAGAACTCCAGAAACAAGAGCTTGTGTGTGAGTGTGTAAACAGATGGACGTCGCGACGCCGAGTGCAGTTTTTGAGATTTTGCAATCTTTGGAAACTAGCAACCAAATTCAGGAACATTTTTTGAGCCATTATAGTTTAATAGGCGTAGAAGGAAGTCACGTGCTGTCCACAAATATTTTATCATATGATACTTGGTAAAGATCACTATAGTAACTGAAAAGTAACTGGTGTTACTATTTTATAAAAGACCCCGTTCCATATATATAATATATTACCGTTTTTGGTATTGTGGTTATTAGTATGTTGATTTTGGTACCCTGACAATTAACGAAAATAATTCCAAACTTACCGATGATATAAGCCGAAAGGATCCACAATGTCACCGATTTGGCAAACATAACCAACCTAAAAATCTGAAACCACCTCATTATCTTGTTAGACCTGTCGTCCAAGTACGGCCAGAAACCCACTAGTTTCAGAAATTTTATAAAGTCGGAGAGATCTTGCTTCGCTGGCATCCTACCTCGCTGTCTCCGTGTGACTGTAACCTGTAACCTGTTGTAACCTCTCTGTTTCTAACACTAATCGATTCATAATTATCCGTAGTTTAAGAATTACTTCTCGGATACCTGACATTTATTATTCTTATTTGGAACTTTTTCTCCTCGGTAATTAGAATATAAAGTGACTTTCAACAATCTCTTTGCTACTTTGGGAACAATTATAAAAGTTGGTGAAGCAAAAGCCATTGCTAATGTAAATATTCACAGCTCTGCCATCTCAAGGTAATGGTAATTGGGATGTGGTCAAATCATTATTATATCGATTTAGTGATTGGTTATTTAAAAGGACATTTCTGTTTAGGATGTCTATTAAAAAGATTATTGCTTTTCGTCAAAAACAAATACTTTAATACTCTAATCTGTATGTCTGTATGTAAAATGGATCTCGAAATCCCGCGAACGAATTTTGCTAACACTTTTAGAATGTGCCTAAGGTTAGCTATCTAATAACTATTAGAATAGGTTTTGGGTCTCAAAAATTGAATGGCGTAATATTTTCAGTTGACATCCGCATGATGGTATAGATGGATCAATACCTAATTAGCTTAATATTTTACCAATATAGAGAACAGAACAACAAAGAGGCCTTCCGAGTATAAAATGAGGGAAGGAGGTAGGCTCTAACCCCCCACTCTCATCACCCACACCCAGCCCTCGTTCGCTATTGGATGAAATTAACACATTAATTTAAAATATATACTTAATATACTAATATACTTAATATAGTATACTAAATATACTTATTTTTTTATAACAAAAAAACATGCAACTAACACAAATTTTTCAACAATTCAATCGGCTTTCAAGCAGATAAAGTAGATTTTTTATATTTTATCTGCTTGATGTGATAATTTGTTCTATTTAAACCAAATGTTCTATTTAGACCATATGTTCTATTTTAACCATATGTTCTATTTTAACCATTTGTTCTATTTTAACCATATGTTCTATTTAAACCACATGTTAATTGATCATGCATCGTTGTCTTAATTTAACCTTTAAATAACGTATTGTTCTCTCTGTATTAACTACTCAAACGCTATGTTGTTTGTACTTGTGTATTTCTCAGTATAATAAAGCCTACATTTAGGTCTTTAGTTTTTGTCTAGTTTATATCACTGCTATAACTAAAAAACAAAAATCTAGACATTATTAATGGCTACAAGCGATAACTGCTCGATTGTTTTCAAATTTACTGACATTCTACTAGGTTGTTACAAAAGTCCGTGTGGATGAACACAATCCTTAATTCAGATTCTCATAATTAATCCTATTAGAATGTTTTTTTGTCTAATATTTATATCAATGTTTACTTTGACTTCATCATTTTTAAAACACAAGTGCAATGCCAGAAGAAAAAATCGTGATTAGCGGTCTTTTGATACATTACTGGAAAAAAAGGTTTAAGCGCAAAGGCAGCCGCCGAAGAAATCTGTGCCATAAAAGGAGAGTCAATTCTCCATCGAAATACTGCCGCACTTTGGTTCAGGCGTTTGATGATGACATTCTTCTTGAATGTTTGAATCAGGAGGCAATTACTTCAAAATCCGAAAGATGAAAAATTTTTGAAAAAAATTACAAATGACGAAAATTGGATATTTTTAAAAACCGGAACTGCAAGGAGTAAACGTTTTGCCTCATCCTGCGTATAGCCCATATATTCCACCACCAGATTATGGTTTGTTTAGATCAATGGCTCATTTTTTAACAGGTCGGATCTTTGATAATTACGAGGACATGAAAATTGGATTTGAAGAATTCTTTGCCTCAAAACCAAAGGAGTGGTCCCGGCATCAAATCCAATTACTGGCAGCCAGATGGGTGAAAGTGGTTGAAAACAATGGACTTTACTTTGAAGAGTAGTATTCAATAATGTTTAAAATATGTAATCTGAAATAAAGCTATACTAGTGCACAAAGACATTTGTAATAACCTAGTATTATATAAAAGGTCAGCTCGTTTTTCATTTGTAAGGACTAACCGTAAATTCTACTGAACCAAACTTTAACAAATTTTAACTATATCATCTTCATGGTTCCTCAATGGTTCCTTGATGGGTCCTTGATGGTTCCTCGATGGTTCCTTGATGGGTCCTTGATGGTTCCTCGATGGTTCCTTGATGGGTCCTTGATGGGTCCTTGATGGTTCCTCGATGGTTCCTTGATGGGTCCTTGATGGTTTCTCGATGGTTCCTTGATGGGTCCTTGATGGTTCCTCGATGGTTCCTTGATGGGTCCTTGATGGGTCCTTGATGGTTCCTTGATGGTTCCTCGATGGTTCCTTGATGGGTCCTTGATGGTTCCTCGGTGGTTCCTTGATGGGTCCTTGATGGTTCCTCGATGGTTCCTCGATTGTTCCTTGATGGGTCCTTGATGGTTCCTCGATGGTTCCTCGATGGTTCCTTGATGGGTCCTTGATGGTTCCTCGATGGTTCCTTGATGAATCCTTGATGGTTCCTCGATGGTTCCTTGATGGGTCCTTGATGGGTCCTTGATGGTTCCTCGATGGTTCCTCGATTGTTCCTTGATGGCTCCTTGATGGGTCCTTGATGGTTTTTCAATTATAAAGTTTACTGATATTGATATTGTGGTTGCACTAAAAATCACTTCTATATTTGGTTTACGAATCAATCGAAATAAAGCTATACTAATGCACAAGGACTTTTGTAATAGCCTAATAAAATACTACTAATTTCTTATCTGTTGTTATTATATTTATCAATATTTTATTGAATCTCAGGTAATAAATCAAATAAGCTAATGACGCTTACTAGTAACAAAAATTTATTGTCAATTGAAATGAAGGTTTATGGCTAATTTGTGACGCAATTTTTCTATTGAATATTTTCTTTGAAATTTCTGACTTATTTTTGTTTTTATAGTATAATTTATAAATTAAAAGCAAAAAATAATAATAATGATCCACAATATCGCCAATATATTCCGCCAGCAATAATGTTGAAAACAATGGCTCTATTTGTGACAATGGCTCTGTTTTTACTTCCTTGTACGAAGTAAAGGAAGTATTGCAATCGCGAAAATTTTCGGTTTTCAGATTTCGACGAAAATGTCCATTTTGACCATCCCTGAATCCATTTTGACTAGTTTCGTCGTGGCATCTGTACGTACGTACGTTCTTATTTCGCATAACTCAAAAACGTTTAGCCGTAGAAAGTTGAAATTTTGTATTTAGGATTGTTTTAAAATCTAACTGTGAACCTCCCTATTTGGTCACTGCTTGATCACCGGAAGTGGTACTTTACTTGAAGGTCATAATTGATTTCCATCAAAAATTATGTTAAAATACTATACAAAACTTTTCAAATTTAGTATTTATAATTTATATATTAATTTAAACAACATACTAGATTTTGGTCTAAATTGGAAACCGGAAGTTGTACTTTACTTATAAAAAGTAAACTAAATAAAATTATATTAAAATATAATGCAAAACATCTCAAATTTGGTAAATAGGACTTTTATATCGATATGAATGTATTTAATATATTTTGGTTCAAATTGGTGAGCCGAAAAGGGTACTTTACTTGAAGGTCATAATAAGCTTACATCAAAAATTATATTTGAATTAAATACATAAATCATATATTTCGGTAATAAAGGTTACAAACGCAATTTGGTTTCCAATCCAATTAAACATTTTTATTACTTGTTTTAAGTGTTAAAATTGAGTGTAAAATACTGGTTTTCCTCCCCATTTGTGAGATAAACAAGTCTGCATAAGATATGAGAATAAGATATTAGTTAAGTGGATTTTTCCGCTTAAAATGTCGAAACTGTCGATTTCCAACGCTTTATCTAGTGATATTGACAGTTTTATTGTTGTCACGGAACATGGAGAAATATCTTGGAAACTAGTTACCTACTGAAGGAAAACGACATGTAATAACGGAATGAGACCTCCAGAAACAAGAGTGTGTGTTTTTCTGTGTGTATGTGTTTTTTTTTTGTTTTTTTTGTGTGTGTGTGTCAATAGATGGATATCGGAACGTCGGGTGTCAATCTTCGGAAACTCGTAACCAAATTCAGTATCACTTTTTGAGCCACGGATTTATAATTTAATAGGCGTACAAGGAACTCGTGTGTTGCCCACATCAGATATTTTTGTTTTTGTTTTTTTAGGTGAATATTTTATTTTATCATATAAATATTCTTCAAATGCGTTCTTAATTGGAATAAAAACGGATAGACATTTTTAATATTTTATTTCGATGCAGGTTTGACAAGATCTTCCGTTTTTTTATTAATATAAAAAATTTCTGAACCAATCTTTACGAAATTTTAACCTTTATGGTTCCTGGATGGTTTTGCAATAATAAAATTTAAAGGAAAGACCAAGAAGTTAAAGAAAGTGGAGAAATAATCCAAAGAAGGATGAAGTAGAAAGATGCGAGGAACCCAAGAGCCCACAAATGATAAGTCAGAAGGGCCCGCGTAGACCTGTAGCGCCGAGGAATTAGTCTGCAAAATTCATTACGCTTTATCTCAGCTAATACTGGCCCGATTTAAATCATTTTTTTAATTTTTTATTTTGAAGGAAATTTTATTACCTTTCGATTGATCATAACAAAAATCTTTTGTTGAATCCTTAAAAAATTTGGACGGTCGGATATTTATAAATTCGATATTTGGTTTTACGCATCTTGAAACGAAAAACCTCAAATTTTGAAGGGGAGAGGGGGTAAAAAAAATTCTTGGTCGATGACAAAGTTTGGATAATAAACCAATTCAAAGTCATAGATGAACAGAAAAATAAATCATTAATAAATAAAACAATATCAATTTGAGGCGCATAAAAATATAAGTTTTATTCTACATGTTTAGTCGTTAGTCGTTTGAAGTGACTAAAAGAAACTATTTTCCAATTTTTATATAAACCAACTAATAACTAAAATATTAGTTAATTATAAAAAAATAGACAACAATCGTCAATCAGATAATGTTCTTAATGTTATTATATTTAAAATCAAGTATTTATTCTTCATCATAACAAAAAAATATTACAGCACATAAATAATTAGACAGACCAAGAGAATGCAGTGGAGAGTTTCAATGTCTCATTCACCAGGAGTTAATTTTAAATTTCTATTGAGTTCTAAACCAATCTAGGAGATGAATCTTCTTTCGAAGGACACGGTAAAACTGATGTAAGGGAAGATGGTTCTTGCGAGAGCTTCTCTGTGGAGTCTGTTCAGTCACTTAAGGCAGTTTTTTTCATCTCAGAACAGACGATGTTGTTGAATCCCTCTTTGAAGCTTTGCGAAAGTTTCCACCTTTGAATGTTGGAATTAACTACAGAAGGCATCAACTTCTCAACTATTATTAATATAATATAATATAATATAACTATTATAATAGGAAACAATTGCATGATGGTGTTGCAGATGGTTGAATCCCCGCTGCAATAATCCACAATTATTTGTTCATTATAATCGCCCAGCACGTTCACATAAGCATCATTCAAAATGACCGAACAGTTCCCATCATTTCCAACGAAAACATGACCGTCTGCGTGAACCGAATCATTTCCGACATGAAAGTGAATGATTCCTTTTCCGACGACACCTATTAAGTCCGGTTGTGAAAATACGTATCGGTACTTTAGGACCAGATTCTTCATTTTAATATTCAAATTAAAATCGTATGTGATTCCATCCTGGTCTTTCCTGGGGACGATTACTGGATCTTCGAGGAGTTCCAGAGTGTCGAGCTGGCTTATCCGACCTTCATCGAAGACGTAGAATTTTGTGGAGAATTTCCCGAAATCGACTTCAGTTAGGTTCTTGGATCTGAAGAAAGAGTTTGAGGCAGCTATATTTTTTTCTACTTTCTCGATGTCTGGAATGTCACAGAGCACGCCGCTGATGACAGCGCTCAACAGCAACGATGGAACTAACCAACTCATCTTGGGACTCAACTTTCTAAAGCTACCCAGCCTTTTTTTTTTTTTTTTTTTTTTTTACCACTCTTGACTATTGTATTCGTTTCTGTTTTTCCTGTTGTTTTTTTGTTCTGTTTTCCGCTCACCGATAACATTATCTATACAAGAGCCATATATACAATATGAGTAACTAGTATACCCGAGCGAGAACTCTCGCATTAGATATTCATCCTTCTTCTAATCTCTACTACATTAGAAGTATAAACAGATTTATTCGTGTAAACAATATAATATTAGCAAAAGAGTTTATTTAACATACAGATTTGGTAAAGCTATATAGTTTGTAATCACTATATTCATACTCAAGTATGAAAACATCTTCAATATAGCAGTTAGGCAATTAGATTCAACTATACCATTTTCTATGTGTAGTATTCATATTTAAAAGTGCCCTTTAGGGTTGGACATGGGAAACAATATATAATTTCCCACTCATTAAAAGTTTTTGTAAACAGACTCAGATTGTTATAAAGTTGCCATGACAACGCCACGTACGCAAGATGGCATGAGGCCCGTGCGGACCTATATCGTGCTTTATCTCGAAAACGGTAGGTTTTAAGGCTTTAAAACGCTGGACCAACATGATCCGATGGATCATATATGATCTTGATGCCCGCGTCAAAATCTTTAAAACCCAACTTATCCCGTCTCGATCCGCCGACTCTTAGTATTAAAATCTTTGAAACCTGCCAGTTTTTTCATCACTTTTATTTAAGCCCCTGTAAGATTTTAAGAAACAAAATCAGGATTCGTCACTTCTCCGTGAAATTCTATTTCTTTTGATACCTCACCCGTCAAAATCCATCGCTCCTGAGAGCCGGAAAAGGGATCTATACTACCGTAATAATATATAGTAGTGATAGTTAATTAGTTCAACAAGGACTACTTTCTGTGCGATGAATTTAAAACTGTTAATTTTAAGGTGATACCCATTCATGTTGGCATACTAATAGAATCATACAGTAAATTCTAATTAAACACCAGTGAAATGAAATACGATTCCACAATTCCCATAGGATAGTCGAAAATAAAATAAGGAATGAAATAACAATAATAATTACTTTTATTTAAAAAAATAAAATAAAATAAAACACAAATACAATAAGCATCAAACAAAAATATGATACGTCCCACAGTGGGAAAAATTGTCGATTTAGTGACCAAAATTCTATAACTCTTGACTAAAAGACGATAAAGGAAAAATTGTTTTGTCATTTATGAGCATGGAATCTCCTTTATTAGTGGGAATGAAAAAATTATATCCAGGATGTTTCCGGACCTTTGAAATTAATTTTTTTCTCAATTATTTCATTACTTTATTTTAAATAAAACAGTTTATTAGGTATAGGACCGTCAAAACGAGAAGAAACGAAGCAGAGTTGGGCTTAATGAATTACTTTGTAATTGAATTACGTTATTAATCACAATGCAATTCATTATATTGTAATTAATTACAAAGTAATTTCACAATTACTTTTCTACATGTAATTCATTAAAATGTAGTTCATACATTGCAATTAATTACAAAGTAATTTCACTATTACTTTTCTACTTGTAATTCATTACAATGTAATTCATTAAATTACAATTATTACAATTCGAGTATTTTCCTTTTATATGCGTCTTCTTCATTTTATCAAATTGCAATGCAATTTCCAATTACGAATTATAATTAGATTACAAAATAATTGGTAATTACGAATTACAATTTCAAATTATAATAGTAATTACCAGTTTAATTACGAATTACAATGTAATTGTAATTCATATAATTACAATTACAATGTAATTGTAATTAGCAATGTAATTTATTGTAATTTTGCCCAACTCTGAAATGAAGTATAGAGCTATCTATCTACGTATTGCCTTTTTAAGGTGTTTACTATGTTTACAAGCTTCATAAATAATTATTATTTGAAGAAAAAAAAAAAATTAAGTTCCCAATATACAATGTTTTTATTTATTCGAAATTTATCGTGTATACAACAATTATAAATAACAAATAAGATTACTTGAAGCATATTTTAGGCTTATGCCTAAGTTAATGGCCTAAAAATATATGTAATCTTTAAAAATGGTGTTTCAGATCTTCAGATCTATATAACACTGATTGATCGCATTTGATCGAGCCAAATTGTACCATGGTATTTTAGTACTATACACTATCTACTACTGTGAAAAAAATTTAAAAAATTTTAATTTTAATATGTTGCCACATAAAAATTTTTTTACTTTATTTTTATTTTTATTACACCTAATATATTTTAAAAATGTGGAAATGAATCGGTTGAAATATTAAATAACAATTGCGATGTAATTTCGACCGTATTAAAAATATCAATTATTAAAAAAATAAAATTAAATTAAAAATAAACATAAAAATTTTAGGTGGCAACATGGGGTTTTAATTTTTTTCACAATAGTAGATGTTCTATGGTACTAAATTCCAAGATGCAATTTGATCGAACAAATGGGATCAATCAGTGTTCTATTGATCCCAAGAACTGAAGCCCTATTTTAAAAAATTACATATATTTTTAGGCCATTAATTTAGGCATAATCCTAAAATATGCTTCCAGTAATCTTATTTGTCATTTATAATTTTTGTACACACGATAAATTTCGAATAAATAAAAAAAATAGTATGTTGGTAACTTAAATATTTTTTTTCAAATAATAATTATTTATAAATTATGTAAACGTAGTAAATACCTGAAAAAGGCAATTATATTCGTAGAAAGCTATATACAGAAGGATATTAGTTCATTTCTTTCCCTTTTGATGGTCCTATATCAAATAAAATGTTTTATTTAAAATAAAGTGAAGAAAGAATTTAGAAAAAAAATAATTTCAAAGGCCCAGTGACATCCTGTATATAATTTTTTTCGCTCTCACTAATAAAGCTCATGATCATAAATTAATAATATCTCGTCATGGTGGCGAGATATTGCGAAACCCGAAATTTTCAAGTCAATTTGACCCACTCTTTCTGGGCCAATGAAATCGTCCAACTACCCCGAAATAAGAATTTAATTAGATTTTTTTTTCAGAATTTTTAAGGCGCAATTGATCGTACTGCAGAGTTTTTGAAGGACAGCTGTAGTTTCGTCCCACTGTGCGTCATAATCGAATCAAAATTCGATTTAAACGTTTTAGTAACTTTCTCATTCTTATCTTAAAATACTCTCATGTTTATTAGAAGTCGAACAATACTTCTGCTTTCCTCTCAAAGATGTCGCAATGTAATTGAATTATCTGATAATAAAATATTACTAACACTACGTATGAACACAATTTTAAAACTGTACAGTGTAATAGTATTATAAATTATAATTTTCAGATATTTTGGAGAATAGACGCGGGTTGATTAGTTTCTCAACTGCGTCTTGTCAAATTCGCATCTTCTGATTTTTACGTTATTTTTGCATGCCTCTAATTATTATGGAGTTGGCTCTAATTTTCGTGGATATTATTGGCGAGAACACCTATCTTTAGTAAATAATAAATAGCCAAAATATTCACATTTAAAGTAAATTGTTGTTAAAATGGTCAGATCATCAATATATGTATTCAGGGAATGGTGAAAACGAGAGCTCATGTATGTTACCACAATTATTTCGGGTAATACTCGTTTAATAAGGTGGTAACCCTGAACTCCTCTGGCCATGGACGATTTATATCCCAGAATCCCAGAATGTAGCAGTTTTACTCCCCAATCCAGAGAATTTGTTTCAAACTGAACCTACTACTGAAATCATAGTTATAACATATTTCATCACTCGTTTACACCATACCCTGGAGATATAAGTTCTTGATGACCACCTAACCATCGGAAATGTTCAAACATTTGAATACCATTCATTTTTATTTCCTTATACGCAGTAAAGGAAGTATTGTAATCGCGAAAATATTCAGTTTTCAGATTTCAACAGAAATATCCATTTTGACATGTTTCGTCGTAACGTCTGTACATACATTCATTCGTAGGTCCATACGTGCATATCTCACAAATTAACGAACACAAAACAGTGAAGACTTTAAGATATACTTTTATTGTATAAACAAAATGTTACACTGACATTTAAGATGCTTCTTACAAACTAAGTTGAAATCTTAGCTATCTTACATCATGGCTTACTCTGATATGGAATGCGGAATATGGAATTTTAGAGAAGGCTTTATAGGGATGAGAATGGAGAGGGGATGAAGTTGCAAGGAGAAGAAGGAGGGAGATAATTTCCTCTACACCTAAATTCTGGGTGGGAACAATTCTTGGAACTTCTTGTGAGGGCTGTCCTGAGGGTTTAGTTATAAAGTATACAATTGACATTTGACCAAGAATATGGTAGCAGTAAACTGTTGAATATAAGAAAGAGCTTGACAGGCTTTCCGGTAGGAGACAAAAGATCTTTGGGCAATGGTGAGCCGACCTGACATTTACAAGGTGTTACCACATGGAGGGATTCCCATATTCATGGTCTAAGACATTGGAGAGCCCTGAGAAAGACAGTTTACTGATATTAAACAAATGTTTAAAATTATCGTTATAAAAATTGTTAAATATAATAGTCGTCTGATAACTCGCATAAATCATAACAGTTTTCGACGGAAATATCCATTTTGACCATCCCTGAATCCATTTTGACAAGTTTCGTCGTGACGTCTGTACGTTCGTACGTTCGTATCTCGCATAACTCAAAAACGGTTAGCCGTAGAAAGTTGATATTTTGTATTTAGGATTGCTGTAAAGTTTAGTTGCGAACCTCTTTTTTTAGTCACTGCGTGATCATCGGAACTGGTACTTTACTTGAAGATCATATTAGACTTTCATCAAAAATTATATTAAAATATAATGTAAAACATCTCAAATTTAGTAAATTATACTTTTATATCAATATAAGTAATATAATAAATTTTGGTTGAAATTGAAGAGCTGAAAGGGGTGCTTTACTTGAAGGTCATAACTACTATTCGGCCTAACACAGTTGATAACATTATAAACAAATTATTCTATTATATGAGAATTGATAACATTTATCCAATTATCTTTTGCTTAACACATCAAAGTTCCAACAAATATTGAACGCTTAAGTAGGAAAATAATGATTACAACTTCTGCATATATTTCTTTATTACCTCTTATTAATCAAATAAACGGAAAAATAAAACATAATGAAAGTTTTTGTTCTTTCATGATAAAATATTGAAATAAATTTAATTATCTGGTGAAAAAGCGTTAAGATCAAAATCAAGTAAGCTAAATAGAGGCGTATCTGCGCTAGTAATCTTGATAAGTAGTTGTTTCTGGTTCTGGTACTTCAGTTGTTCTTCGAGTTGGATGGTGAGTAGATGGATGGTGTGGTCTTCTAGTAGAGTGATGGTGTGGTCTTCTAGTAGAATGATGGTGTGGTCTTCTAGTTGGTGGATGTTGAGTAGATGAATGGTCTGGTCTGCTAGTAGTTGGATGATGAGTAGATGGATGGTGTGGTCTTCTAGATGGAGTTGGCTCTGGTTGGTCTGTGGTAGGACTGTAGGTTGTAGGTGCCTCTGTTGTCGAATTACGAGTCACTTCATCACATACGTACCTGTTGAAGTGTTCCCTGAAGCTCGTCTTACTGATCTCTGAACGAATTCCGATGTTGACGACTGGAATCATCTGCTGGTGGACGACGTTGAGGACAGCTTGATAGATGTGAGTAATAAATGGAGCATCATCCGGTTCGAATTTGACTTTGAAATCACCGAACTGAACAACTTTGGCATCCTGCAATGTGGCGAAGCAAGTACCATCATGCTTAACAAGAACGCGACCTTCGACTTGGAACGACTTTTTAAGGGGGGTTATTGTTACATTTCCGTTTTTTCCAACAAATGGATAATTAACATGAAAGTTATACTTAACGGTCAGGTTTCTCAGAGCCGTACTTACATTGAAAGTATAGAGAGTCCCATAATCGTTGGTACGACTCACGATTTTGGGATCCGATTGAAGCTCCAAAGTGTCGAACTGACCAAGGCGACCATTCCGGTATTGAACGGGTTCGAATATCCATCCAATGTCAGGCAGCGCGATTTCCGTCAGGTTGTGGTCTCGGAAGGCCTTGTTAGAGGTAGCAATGAGGTTCTTGACCACCTGGACCTCCTGGCTGTCGCAGAACACCGCGCCGAAGACAGCGCTCAACAAGAGTGATTGAACTAACCAACCCACCATTTTAAGAATGAGCAATTGACTATAGAACAACATTTTTATACCACATTTAATTGCGTCATATTGAAGATTTATCACACTAATTGTTTATGATAATGTAATTGGAATATGATCGATTGAAGTGGAAATAATGCGTAGGCAAATATCGGTTACTTTGATGGCCAAATTCGATTAGATTTTGGATATATAGTTATGTACTTAGATATACATAGTAAATAGTAAAACTGCATAAACTTGCAATTCAGTAAGCAAAATAACTTCAAGTAGTTTATGACGTATATTATAATATTATATTATTATATAAGCAAATTGTTACCATTGTTATCATCCTTTATTTATTTGGAGGGCTATCAATATACGGTGTTCTTCAGATAACTGAGAATCAAAATTCATTGATGACTTGCTCATTTCAAGTACTCCGAAAAATAATGCGAAAATATGCCCTGCTACTAAGATAGAGACACTTGTATCAGAAGATATATGGAAGGTTCAAATGCACAATGTGGCAATATGCTCTCACCTACCAGGTGTTGGCAGGTGAGCCTTCAGGTAATGAACCTTTTAGGACCAATACCTAAACTGATTATTACTCCAATCCACTTATTACTGCAATGATGGAAGATCTCCAGCCCGAGATTCAACCGGCTGGAATGAGGCAACTCCATGCTGGAGAACGCCTGTGTCAAGATTCGAGCGGATCGACCAGGGAGCTTACTTGGACTTAAGAAATGGAATCTGCACAGAGTAATGGTACCCCATGAGATAGCGCAGACCACCAAACAAGTATTATCCCTAAAGGCTTTAAAATATTTTTTTAATAGAACAGGAAATTACAGGGTTTTGTACCTCCTAGAGGTATATTAAAGGAGGTAACCTAGAGGAAGGGATAGATCGCGGGCTGGAATGTAAACAGTGATAGTTGTGTTTTGATTTAGCTCTCTAGTTGTATGTGAATTAAAACAGTTCATATAGGCTGATGTAATTATTATATATAATTACATAATATTATATAATTATTCTTCAACAACTTTAATTATTTACATTTCATCACATTTCTTTAACTTTAACTTTAAACATATAGAATTCTTAGTCATGGGCATCTTTCCAAATCGAATTCTTTGTAAATTATAAGTGTGAATACATTTTTGAAAAATAATAGAGATGTTCGGAGTGAATTTTGGTTGACCGTAGACATATTCAAAGAAGAAGTTGGTCGGTGGATGTGATCAAAAAGTAGCACTTGAATAAGTAATACTTATTTATTTTGTGCCAACGTTTCGGCCTAAGTTTTAGGTCATCATCAGCGCCATCAAAAAGTACCAGTAACAGTAAAAAATGATAACAACAGAAATTATAAGTAAGATAATAAAAATATAAGTGACTAATGAAAAAAAATAATATAAATAACAATGTAAAAATTAATTAAAATAAAAATAATGCGTTATTTAAGCAGGGAATAATAAAATATTTGAAACCTATTACTGGTAATCTGTTACTGGTACTGCCTCTGTCGTTTTTCAATGTTGTTATTTTGTTTTTGGTTTTAGCCCAGATGATGACATAACATTTAGGCCGAAATGTCGGCACAAAATAAATATTACTTATTAAAGTGTTACTTTTTGACCGCACCCATGACAAACCTCTTCCTTGAATAGAGATGTTCCTCTGATTATCCTCATTGATGTTTAATCGTCAGTCATACACAACCACGCTCTTTTATTTTATAAAAATAAAAAAATGAAAAGGCAAAAGTGAGGAAATGACGCCCAATCTTAATGAATGACGCTGATGAATTAGTCGGAACTGATGAAATGTCAGATAGTTCTGACGGTTTCATTTTTACTCCATAAGCTCACTGGGCCCTGAGATCAATAAGGTCCCCTTGCAAATGTTGACTTTTTTTTTTTGAATGTTTGTTACTTCCCAAAAATTAAATGAAATAATGACTTTAACTAGTATGCTGTTTCTGGCGATGAAAAGTTGCTTAGCATCCTGATCTCTAAGCGAATTGCAAAGTTGATGACTGGGTTCATCTGCTGGTGGACGACGTTGAGGACAGCTTGATAGATTTGAGTAATAAACGGAACATCAAGACCTTAAAAATCATATTAAAATTAAATACAGAAATCATATGGTTCGGTAATAAAGGTTACAAACGCGATTTTTTTCCCAATCCAATTAAACATGTTTATTACTTGTGTTATACATGTTTATAAGTGTTAAAATTATGAGTAAAATAGTGGTTTTCCTCCCCATTTCTGAGATGAACAAATCTGCAGCAGGAGAATAAGATTTGAGTTAAGTGGGTTCTTGCGCTTACGAGTAAAATGCCCAATTAAAATTTCCAATGCTTTATCTAGTGATATTGATAGTTCTAATGTTGTCATAGAACACGAAGAAATCTCTGAGAAACTAGTTGCCTACTGGAAGAAAACGACATATAATAACGGAATGAAACCTCCAGAAACAAGAGTATGTGTGTGTGTGTGACAATAGATGGATGTCGCGACGCCGAGTGTCCTTTTTGAGATACTGCAATCTTCGTAAACTAGTAACCAAATTCAGGATCACTTTTTGAGCCACCGATTTATTGTTAAATAGGCCTGTAAGGAAGTCATGGGGGGGGGGGGGGGGACACATCAGATATTTTAAATTCGGAACAGCTATATTAAGTGGTTTCGCTTTAATAACTATTTTTCAGTACACTTAAGTGCAAAATGCATAATAATCAATCTTGTAAAGGATTAAATTTTCTACAACTCAAAATATCACTACTATATATTATTATGGTAGTACAGATTCCTTTTCCGGCTCTCAGGAGCGATGGATTTTGACGAGTGAGGTATCAAAAGAAAGAGAACTCCACGGAGACGTGACGAATTCCAATTTTGTTTCTTAAATTCATAGTAGGGCTTACATAAAAGTGATGAAAAAACAGAGAGGTTTCAAAGATTTGACGACTAAGAATCGACGGATCGAGACGAGATAAGTTGGGTTTTAAAGATTTTGACGCGGGCTTCAAGATCATAAATGATCCCTTGGATCATATTGGTCCAGCGTTTCAAAGTTTAAAAACCTACCGTTTTCGAGATAAGACAGGATATAGGTCCGCACGGACCTCATGCCATCTTGCGTACGTGACGTTGTCATGGCAACTTTATATCAATTTGAGTCTGTTTACAAAATCTTTTAATGAGTTTAATATATTGTTTCCCATGTCCAACCCTAAAGGGCACTGTTAAATATGAATACTACACATAGAAACTGTTATAGCTAGATCTCATTGCCTAACTGCTAAATTGAAGAGATGATTTTCAGTGGGGTAAGCTAATTATTTATTAACTATGAGCTGTAACTTCAACATAATCATTACAAACTATGTAGCTTCCCCACATGTGCCTGTTAAATAATTTTTTTTAGTAATATTATATTGTTTATAAGAATAAATATGTTTTCCTAATATCGCTTATACTTCTAATGTATTAGGATCTAATGCGAGAGTTCTCGCCTGGGTATACTAGTTTGTAATTACTCTCAACAGACGCCACGTAGTATTGAAATGTTTACAATATATATTTCCGTTGACGATGAGGATTCGAAAATTTTCATGATCGAAATACTTTCGCTTACTTTATATTTCACACATAAGTAATTGAAAATAATTATTTTTATTTTTCTAAGCAGAATTTAATTTCATGTGAACACATTATTCATTTCCATTTATTTCAAATTGACGTTTTTAGATTGTTAGGTTTTTGCTTAACACCCATTTCTTATTCTCTATGTGGTATTATCATCTTTTTACTTCACTATTGTTAAATTTGCTCTATATTATTTTTCTTTTTATATAACCCATTAATTACGCATTATTATTTTTCTATATTACATTATATTTCTTATTATTTTCTTCTTATCAATTATACGAATTTTCTCTATTACTAATTTAAGTGCTGTATTCTCTGCTGTATACAAATGTATATTATTTTTAGATGTTGCCATCTAGTCGGACACAGTTGTTATCATTTTAAAAACACTATTCTATTCTTTGAGAATTGATAATATATAGCCAATTATATTAATAATATTCTTTTGCTCACCCCATCGAAGTTTCAACCAATATTGAACAATTAAGAAGGAAAATAATGATTTCAACATCTGCTTTATCTGTTTCAACATCTTTATTAACTCTTATTTATCAAATAAACGAAACAATAAGACAGAATAAAGGTTTTTGTTCTTCAAAAACCTTTATTTGAAAGATCAAAATCAAGCAGATTAAATAGGGACGCATCTGCGCTAGTAATCTTGATAAGTAGTTGTTTTTGGTTCTGGTTCTACAGTAGTTGTGAAAAATGGTCTTCGAGTTGGATGGTGAGTAGATGGATTGTAGTGTCTTCTAATGGTTGGATGCTGAGCAAATGTTTGGTGAGTGTATGGTTGATGAGTGTATGGTTGGTTAGTGTATGTTTGGTGAGTGTATGGTTGGTTAGTGTGTGTTTGGTGAGTGTATGGTTGATGAGTGTATGTTTGGTGAGTGTATGGATGATGAGTAGTTGGATTATAAGTGGATGGATGGTGAGTTGGTGGATGTTGAGTAGAAGTTTGGTGAGTGGATGGGTGTTGAGTAGATGGTTGGTAAGTGGATGGGTTGTGAGTAGATGGATATTGAGTAGATGTTTGGTGAGTGGATGGATGGTGAGTTGATGTATATTGAGTAGATGTTTGGTGAGTGGGTGGATGGTGAGTAGATGTATGTTGAGTGGATGGGTAGTGAGTAGAGGGATGTTCAGTAGATGGTTGATGAGTGGATGGGCTGTGAGTAGAGGTATGTTCAGTAAATGGTTGGTGAGTGGATGGGTGGTGAGTAGAGGGATGTTCAGTAGATGGTTGTTGAGTGGTTGGGTAGTGAGTAGATGGATGTTCAGTAGATGGTTGTTGAGTAGATGGGAAGTGAGTAGAGGTATGTTCAGTAGATGGTTGATGAGTGGATGGGTTGTGAGTAGAGGGATGTTCAGTAGATGGTTGATGAGTGGATGGGTTGTGAGTAGATGGATGTTCAGTAGATGGTTGGTGAGTGGATGGGTAGTGAGTAGAGGGATGTTCAGTAGATGGTTGATCAGTGGATGGGTTATCAGTAGATGTATGTTGAGTGGATGGGTAGTGAGTGGAGGGATGTTCAGTTGATGGTTGGTGAGTGGATGGGTATTGAGTGGAGGGATTTTCAGTAAAGGGTTGATGAGTGGATGGGTTGTGAGTAGAGGGATTTTCAGTAAAGGGTTGATGAGTGGATGGGTTGTGAGTAGAGGGATTTTCAGTAAAGGGTTGATGAGTGGATGGGTTGTGAGTAGAGGGATATTCAGTAGATGGTTGATGAGAGGATGGGTTGTGAGTAGATGTATGTTGAGTGGATGGGTAATGAGTCGATGGATGTTCAGTAGATGGTTGATGAGTGGATGGGCTGTGAGTAGAGGGATGTTCAGTTGATGGTTGATGAGTGGATGGGCTGTGAGTAGAGGGATGTTCAGTTGATGGTTGATGAGTGGATGGGTTGTGAGTAGATGTATGTTGAGTGGATGGGTTGTGAGTAGAGGGTTGTTCAGTTGATGGTTGGTGAGTGGATGGGTGGTGAGTAGAGGGATGTTCAGTTGATGGTTGGTGAGTGGATGGGTAGTGAGTAGAGGGATGTTCAGTAGATGGTTGATGAGTGGATGGGCTGTGAGTAGAGGGATGTTCAGTTGATGGTTGATGAGTGGATGGGTTGTGAGTAGATGTATGTTGTGTGGATGGGTTGTGAGTAGAGGGATATTCAGTTGATGGTTGGTGAGTGGATGGGTGGTGAGTAGAGGTATGTTCAGTAGATGGTTGATGAGTGGATGGGTTGTGAGTAGATGGATGTTCAGTAGATGGTTGATGAGTGGATGGGTTGTGAGTAGATGGATGTTCAGTAGATGGATGATGAGTGGATGGGCTGTGAGTAGAGGGATGTTCAGTTGATGGTTGATGAGTGGATGGGTTGTGAGTAGATGTATGTTGAGTGGATGGGTTGTGAGTAGAGGGATGTTCAGTAGAAGGTTTTTGAGTAGATGGATGTTGAGTAGAAGGTTGGTGAGTGGATGGTTGGGGAGTAGATGGATGGTGTGGTCTTCTAGTTCTTGGATGATGAGTAGATCGATGGTGTGGTCTTCTAGTAGTAGTAGATGGATGGTGTGGTCTTCTAGTAGTGGTAGATTGAGTAGATGGATGGTGTGGTCTTCTAGTAGTGGTAGATTGAGTTGATGGATGGTGTGGTCTTCTAGTTTTGTGATGATGATTTGATCCATGGTGTGATCCAAAAGATGGAGTTGGCTCTGGTTCGTCTGTGTTAAGAGTGTAGGTTGAAGGCGCCTCGGTTTTTGAATCACGATTCACTTCATCACATACGTAATTGTTGAATTGTTCTTTGAAGCTCGTCTTACTGATCTCTGAACGAATTGCGATGTTGATGACTGGAATCATCTGCTGGTGGACGACGTTCAGGACAGTTTGATAGATTTGAGTAATAAACGGAGCATCATCTGGTTCGAATTTGACTTTGAAATCACCGAAATGGACAACTTTGGCATCCTGCAGTGTGGCGAAGCAAGTTCCATCGTGCTTTACCAGAACGCGACCTTCGACTTGGAACGAATTTTCACTAGGGATTATACTTATATTTCCGTTTTTTCCAAAAAATGGATAATTAACATGAAATTTATAGTTGACGGACAGGTTTTTCAGAGCTGTACTCACATTGAAAGTGTAGAGAGTCCCATAATGGTTGATACGACTCACGATTTTGGGATCCGGTAGAAGCTCCAAAGTGTCGGACTGACCAAGGCGACCCTCCCGGTATTGAACGGGTTCGAATATCCATCCAATGTCAGACAGCGCGATTTCCGTCAGGTTTTGGTCTCGGAAGGCCTTGTTAGAGGTAGCAATGAGGTTCTTGACCACCTGGACCCCCGGGCTGTCGCAGAATACCGCGCCGAAGACAGCGCTCAACAAGAGTGATTGAATTACCCAACCCACCATCTTGAGACTGAGCAATCGACTATAGAACAACATTTTTATATCAATTTGTCAGCTAAAAATATATTTACTTTTTATTGCATCATATTGAAGAGATTGCAGACACTAATTGCTCATGATAACGTTAATTGAATTAGATCAATCCATCATGCGGACGTCAACTTCTCAACTGCATTAGATCAGTTGAAATGGTAATGATGCATAGACAAATACCAATTACTTTGATGGCAAAATTCGATCAGTTTTTGTACATGTATATACTTCAATGCACATAGTAAATAGTAAAACTACATAAACTTACCATTCAATACGCAAAATAACTTCAATTAATTTATGACGTATATTATTATTATTTAATAAACTTGTGACCATTGTCCTTTATTAATTAGAATGGTTATCAATATATGGCGTTCTGCACAGATAATTGAGAATCCAAATTCATTCATGGCTTAATCATTTCAATTATTCCGAGAAATGATGTGAAAACCTGGTGTTACTCAGAGAGACTCGTTTCAGCAGATATTCAAGTGTGCAATAGCTATGCCCTCACTTATTAACTGTTGGCAGGTGAGCCTTCAGGTAATGAACCTTTTAGGACCAATACCTAAACTTATTATTACTCCAATCCATCTACAGAGGTTGAAATTACTCCTATTACATTGGGGAACAAAAAATGTTTTTTTCCTTCGGAATAGCTATTGGGTGTGGATATAAATAAACCAATGTACCAAGGTACAGGATGTATAGTTACTTTGTTCAAATTGACTCGTATTTTCTGTAAAAAAAGTGTATGTTAGTTACAGTATATATTGCCTTTATTTCAAAAACTAGAGTCAATTCGGCAAATCTGATATTTTTCTCGAATTGAGGAGACTGAAATTATCCAGGTTCCACTTGAAAACCTCCGCCGCAAAATCACTATTGCCCGAAAAAAAATAAATAATTTTTTTACTTTTAATATAAGATATTAAATATAGTATTGCCTTTATTTAGAAAAGAGGAGTAATTTAAGCAGATCTGATATTTTTCTTGTTCCGAAAACTCCTCCAAAAAAAGTTCGTTTTTCTTTCAATTTAAGAGTATTTACTGCCTTTATTTAAAAAACTAGAGTCAATCCGGCAAATCTGATATTTTTCTCGTATTTAGAAGACTGGCGTTATCCAGAATCGACTCTGAAACCCTGCGCCGCAAAATCACTGTTGTCCTGTTAACAGATAAATTAACTAAAGCTATTGGCTACAATTGGCTTACTTCTGCGGTAAAGTTCTGCATTGGTGTCATTTTTATCGTTTTTTACGTAGATTACGAATATCATGATCCGGAAATCTAAATTGATAGCTTTATTATGGTTTTAGCCAAAATAAACTAAAAAAAAAAATCATTTCTTTTAGTTTGTTTTTCTTTTTTCAGGAAATATGCATTTTATCGGAAAAAGTTTGATATTGTTCCCCTCACAATTACCTACAAAAAAGATCCACTTTCATTTTAAGCTAAAACTAACGAAAACGGGCCAACGGAGCGTTAAACTTGTGACATTTTCGATATTTCAAGAAAAAAAACGACTTTATGTGGGCTCTCTTAATTCTATAAATATGCATTTTATAAAAAAAAATCAAATAAAAGTTGTTTAAATTAAGATCATCTATAAAAAAAAAGGTCCAATTAAATTGTATGCTGAAACTAACGGCAACAGACCTACAGAACGTCAACCATGTGAAATTTTCGGTATTTCAATAAGAAAAAAACCTGTTTTGAGTGAGTAGTCTTTTTTTCAGGATATATGCATTTGATCAAAAAACGTTTCAAACAATAGTTGTTCAGCATAAGTTCACCTACAAAAAAGGTCCAGTTAAATTTTAAGCTAGGACTAATAGTAACGGTTCAACGGAGCGTCAAACCTGTGAAATTTTCGGTATTTAAAGAAAATCCTCTTTTCGCGACCTTTACGCTCAGTATTTTGCGTAGGATAGGAATATGATGATCCGAAAATTGAAATTAGTTCCAGCTTTAGATCACCTACAAAAACGGTCCAGTTACATTTTAAGCTAAAAACTAACGATAACGGATCCACGGAGCGTCAAACCTGTGATATTTTCGGTATTTCAAGAAAAAACCGGCTGTATGTGGGTTTTCTTAATTCTATGAATATGCATTTTATCAAAGGAAGTTGTTCAAATTAAGATTACCTATAAAAAAGATCCAGTTACATTTTATGCTAAAACTAACGATAACGGACCTACGGAGCGTCAAACCTGAGGCATTTTCGGTATTTCATGAAAAAATCAGCTGTGAGTGGGGTATCTTTTTTCAGGAAATATACATTTGATCTAAAAACGTTTCAAACAATATTTGTTCAGCATAAGTTTACCTACAAAAAAAGGCCAGTTACATTCTCGACAACCACTCGACGGAGCGTCAAAGTTATGGAATGTTTGGTTTTTCCAGAAATCCCTACTCATCGCGAACTTTATACTCTGCTAATTTAACTTATTAAAATGAAAGAAGTGGTAAAAGGATACTAAGTTTGGGATAATTACGGACGTCGGGTAGGTATTGACACATTTCGTAAGCCCACCCTATCGGCTAATTGAAAACGCAAGTACTGTGGAAAACATTATTAATAAATAAATGAAAAACTTTTTTGCATCTCCATACCTCAATTCTTATTACTTCTGTGTATTTCTTATCCTCTATATTCTTAGTCACTGAACGAAACTACACTACTACAAAGATTTTGTGAACCAGTAGAAAATTGCTGTTGGCAATCACTTCAATTGCTCACTTCAACCTTGGAGTAAGAGGATCAGATCCTGGAAGGCCGCTCGACAGAGGAGATTAATAAGCAGATGCATGAAATGTTTGATGTACATAACATGGCAAAATTGTAAATTGTTTTTCTAGCTAGCAGAAGTGAGATGTTACGCAGACTTGCATAACATCAAACTGCTGCATGCACCAGTATTGTCTAAAAGGCAGAGAAAGGTTTAAATAAATTAATAATAAATAATTCTTAGTATTGAGTGGTAAAGAATTGGAGGTAATAATTGGAGATAATGAGACGTGGTGTCTCAGAAATTATTTTGACTGTAAACATTTTATTAATCAAGTACTCAAAGATTTTGTCATGATAATTACATTTTAATAATATCAAAAGTTGTAATGTAGTCATTCATTCAAGAACCAGCCACATTTTGGTGGATTAGATTTATTCTTCAGCAATTTTTTTAGAAATATTCATGATATCTATTTATTTATTTTTTTTAAATTCCATTTTGAATTCCAAATAGATGGTTCGTTCACTACAGAAATTTCTCAAAAACTTTGAATGAGATTTCTGGCCCTTCATCCCTAAACATATCGAGAGAAATCCCAACTGGAAATTGAAAAACTCTTAGTTGTTAATTTAATTAGTATTATTATTGTATATATTTATACTTTATTATAACCTCAGTTGTTAGTTTCCAAGAATTTTATGTAAACAAAAACAAAGTAATTATTTTTTTATCATAATCAGGTTTTAAAATGTAACATGGTTACATTGCAAGGGGTATTAAACAACTAATTTTTATTTATAATAAACTTAACTATTGTACTATTACTGTGTACTATTGAGTACTATTGAAAAAAAAAAAATTGAAAAACAACGTGGGAGGATATCCATCAGTCATGTCTTTCAAGTTATATTTTACACATATTATGTTTGTCAGAGTATCAGCTGTTTATGCCAATTCGCACCAGCACTGAATTAAAGAATAAATATAGAAAAAACAACTATAAAGTAAGTTTGACAAAACAGATGAGGGGATATAGTTAAGTCTAACTATACTGAGACCAGTATAGTTAATATATGGGGTATAATTATTGATATTATACTATTCATGAATACATAATTTTTAAAAAAACCTGTACCACTATAACCCATGAAGGGTCTTGGGTTCAGTACTAGGTAAGGACCGTACTGCTTCTAAGCCAACGATTGTGCAAGGGAGGGTGATTTGGCCAAGATCACGCTCAATCACCAGGTTTTCCCCCAAATTAAGGGCACTCATTTTATAGAGGCTGGGTGATCCCCAGGAGGGTCTCCCGATCCCACAGGGTAGATCCACGGCTGATAACAGAATAAATAATTATCAGCTGGCCTCGAACCCGGAACTATGGTAACACAGTGCCTTACCACTGAACTACTCCGCTCCCATAATACATGATTATATTATATAATTATAATATAATTATATTATATTGAATACATAATTATATTTATTAATTATAATACAATTCTCTCCCATTTTTTCAACCATTTTTTGAAGAAAATAGAGTTGAATGCTTGAATTTAAAATGATTAATTTTATTCCTATATCCATTACCAAACTTATTATAAACATAACAATTTTTTTTTTAAATATTACCTATATTCTCTGAAAGACCTTTAATGTAACTATAAGAAAAATATATTTTTTTTTACTCTTCCTGATGAAAATTCTGTTGATTTCTGCCTTTTGGAAATGCTATTTTTGTTATTATGCATTTCACAGTATTCAAATTCAAAAGATTTAAAATTAGCGATATCATTTTTTATTCATAATTATATATGTGCCTGTATAGTGTTATTGTTAAATTTTAGAGAAGAAGTAAAAAAAAATCCAGAGGATGAAAGAAGAATTTGAAATGTCGGTTTGATTGGAATAAAAATGTTAATATTATAAAAATAAAGATATATTTAAGAGAAGTTGGGTTTGTTCACAAAAAAAAAGTTATAATATGTGTATTTATGATTAGAAATGTAATCATCAATGATGTTAATAATAAGATGTTTAGGGTGGTTAAACATAAACATCAATATTAGTTAAATAATATTTTCATACTGCAATGATCATTATTTGTTCTCGTAATTTTGAAGGAACTATTATTATTCATTACCAAAATTTCTAGAAATCAAATTATTATTTAGGATTATATATATATATATATATATATATATATATATATATATATATATATATATATATATATATATATATATATATATATAATTTGGAATTATGTTAGGTTTATATATTATGTTAAAGTTATTTATATATTAAATTATTTTCTTTAAATGGATGTTTTAAGGCATTCGAAATCGTGTAAATATTAATTTTGAAATTTTAAATTTGCAATTAAAACCTTTATTTATTTATTTATTATATATAATTCGGATTTATAGTCTGATTTAAAAAACAAAACATTGAGTTTAGTTTAGTTTTTGTTAAAAGATGACGTTCACACCCAACTATGTAAGGGTCATCTTCAGGACAAAAAGATAGGTCAGAAATACAGAAATATGGAAAAAAATTAACATAAAATGAGGTAAAAAATTAATATATAAAAAGCGTGACTTAATGATACAAAAATAATAATGAAAATAAATAATAGCAAGAATGGTATAATGAAAGGTAATAAATATATAAAGATATATACATACACCTGCACTACACACACATATATATATATATATATATATATATATATATATATATATATATATATATATATATATATATATATATATATATATATATATAAGAGAGGAAAATACTTAGGAATTATAAGAGAGAGGATTCTATAAAAAAGCATAAATACATGAACTAACCAAGGAAAATGAATCAAAAAAGATGAAAGAAATATACTAAGTTAAATAAACTGAAAATAAAAACAATAGAATTTTTAAGAAAGAGTTCTCAGATAGGAGTTTGTATTTATACTATAATTATTTTTGAATTTTGAATTTTTACTTCTTATATATTTATCTTTAACATTTATATTATGTGGATTTCTTTTTTTGATCATTCTGTATATATCACTCTGATCTAATGTCTTTTATTTCAATATCAATATGATTTGGAAGCAATTATAAAAAAAAACATAATATAGAAAATAATTTAATAAAAAACAATATAATAATTGAATTATAAAAAAAAATATCATAAATAATATAAAAAATATAATATCAATATTTGATCATCAATATATTTCATAATTAACATAGTTTTAATAATAGTTCAATTGATCAAACTTAAGTAATATTTATCGAACACATTGCTTTTTTTCAATAAAAAAAATTTTTCATAAATAAAAACATTATTCTATTTTAATGAAAAACATATATTATTTCTATTAATTAATTTATGTGTCGAATCATTCATGACTTTAAAATTCCACCCATTCCACATAAGTTACACAATGAAATACTTAAATACTCTATTATTATTTATTTAAAACAGATTTTCGTTATTATTATTTTACAATTCTTTTAATTATTATTTTAATCAATATATGGAGCACATGCTCCACAAATATGGACTCATTATTGATTCGGAGTGCCTGCTCATCTTTCTCAATGAATAAAACGTGAGAATAATTATATGAAGAACTCTTTCTTATAAATTCATCTATTGTTTTTATTTTCAGTTTATTTAACCTAATATATTTATTGCAATTTTTTGATTCATTTTCGCTTACTGAATTCATATATTTTTTCAATGAGATGGCATGCGATGTGAAGAGTCACTCAATAAAATGTCGTCTAGGAAAGTGTCGGTCAGCATTTTACTGAGTATTTGCTTATAAAGGTGAGCAAGTTCTCCGATTCAATATTCAATCCATATTTGTGGAGCACGTGCTCCATATACATTGTATAATAATAATAATGGAAACTAATTTTGAACGGAAATCTATTTTAAATAAATAATAATAGAGTATTTAAGTATTTCATTATGTAACTTTTATTTACTCACATCGAACCAGAGGATCTGCTCAGTTTGATTCACTTGTCTTTATTGCTTTACTCTTCCCTTAAAAACAGACGAATTTTTTGAAGTTCTCCTTTGAGAATATGGATCTGATTCTGTTTTAGATGAATAGTACGGTCTTCGATGAGATGCTCCAGATCATAAAGTAGTTGAAGGAAACGTTCTTCAGGAATAGCCAACTCCCGCTTAGTTCGTGTCAGGAATAATAATTGTGGGAGCCTCTTTAGTCCTATTAAGTGTTACTTCAGCACATGTCAATTCGTTGAACTTCTCCTTGAAGTATGATGTTCTTATCTCCGCACGAATTGTGCGGTTGATTATCGGAATTATTCGCTTATGAATGACGTTAAGAACAGCTTGATAGATTTTAGTAATAAAGGGTGTGTTATCCGGTTCGAATCTGACTTTGAAATCACCCAACTGGACGACTTTGGCATCCTCCAGCACAGCAGAGCAAGTTCCATCAGGTTTAACAAGGACGAGACCTTCGACTTGGAAGGACTTCTTTCCGACGGTTATAATAACATCTCCGTACTTTCCGAAGAACGGTATATTGATATGGAACTGATAGTTTATAGTGAGGTTTCTCAAAGCCGCTCTGAAATTGAAGTTATAGACAGTTCCATTTTTATTCGTACTGATCACTATTTTGGGATCTGGTAGAAGCTCCACGCTGTCGAACTGACCAAGGCGACCCTTCTGGAATTGAACGACTTCGAAGAACCACGAAGTGTCCGGAATCGCGATTTCCGTCAGGTTTTGATGACGAAAATGATCGTTAGAGGTAGCGATAAGGTTCTTGACTAACTGCACTCCCGGGGTTTCGCAGAACACCGCGACGAACACAACACTCAAAGTGAGTGACCGAGCCACCCAACGCGCCATCTTGATAATGAGGAGTGTTCAATTGTACACCTTTTTATATCAGTCGATTTTCGAGTTATATTGGACTTTGAATTGAGGTTTCATGGAAGTTAATCTGTTGGTTTATGATAACGTCTACAAACAAAGTCATTTTATTAGGATTGCTTTGGCGAAAACTTCGTATAAGGAAGCAAAAAAGAATTTTTCTATCATATATTAATATTTAACCATCTTTAGCAGATGTTTTTCTCTTGTTTTTTTTTTAGAATATTTTATTTTCAGAAAACCGTAGCTAAGAAAATAAAATATTCTATTTTATTCTATAAAATAAAATATTCATTGGCTCCTATGGTGGCCAATTTAAAAAAATCTAAATATAATCAGTAATGCAGAAATAAACAAAAATAAAAAATAAAAATGGAATTTAAATTTAAAAATCTAAATAAAATAATTATTTAAAATATTATAAATGATTATACACAAGAAAAAAAATATACTATTATGGCTGATCAATGATATAGAAATAAAAAAATAAAATGATATAATAATAATTTTTATACAAGAAGTCGTGAATATACATAAATTATACAATAAAAAAGAAGCTAAATATTTTTTATCTCATGGCTTTTTGTATTTCGTAAATAATTTTGTATTTATTTAAGAAATGTACAATGAAATAACATTGAAAATAATTCTAGCATTTGCTTTAATAACTAACTAGTTTAAACTTTTTCTGTTTAAATTATACAACGTTTAAATTTGTAGAAAGTAATCCTGAAGATGGGAAAACAACCCCGAAACGTGGATACAGTTAGATAAATAAAATTTATGTAAGAAGAGAAGAATAAAAATGTATGTAATGTTAATTTTGCTAAGTGTTAATAAATCATTATTAGACTTCCTAAGTGCTGTAATAGAAAAATAATATTAAAGAAAGAACAAAGAATATTAAACATGGGAGAAAAAAAAATAAGAAAAATCCCACTTATACAAAAAATTAAATTGGACGAACTTATGCCAGTAATTATAAAGTTAATGCACGACATGCTTCAGTCTTTTGTAACTTTTATAGCTTTTGGTGTTACAGAAGCCTTGATTAGAAGAATAAAAAAATGTTTTAGAATATTTTATTTTCTTAGCTACGGTTTTTGGAAAATAAAATATTCTAAAAAATATCTGATGTGGGCAACACATGACTTCCTTGTACGCCTATTAAATTATAAATCCGTGGCTAAAAAAGTGATACTGAATTTGATTACTAGTTTCCGATAAATGACACTCGGCCTCCTGTCATCCATCTATTGACACACACACAAAACCACACACTCTTGTTACTGGAGGTCTCATTCCGTTATTATATTCCGTCGTTTTCCTTCAGTAGGTAACTAGTTTCCAAGATATTTCCAAGATATGCTCCGTGACAACAATAAAACAATAAAAAATGGGGAGGAAAATCAGTATTTTACATTCTATTTTAACACTTAAAACAAGTAATAAAAATGTTTAATTGGATTGGAAACCAAATTGCGTTTGTAACCTTTATTACCGAAACATATGATTTATGTATTTAATTTAAATATTATTTTTGATATAAGCTTATTATGACCTTCAAGTAAAGTACCCTTTTCGGCTCACCAATTTTAACCAAAATATAGTTAATACATTCATAACGATATAATAGACCTATTTACCAAATTTGAGATGTTTTACATTATATTTTAATATAATTTTTGATGAAAGTCTAATATGACCTTCAAGTAAAGTAAGGCTTCCGGTTTTCCAATTTAGACCAAAATCTAGTTTGTTATTTAAATCAATTTATAAGTTATAAATACTAAATTTGAGAAGTTTTGCATAATATTGTAATATAATTTTTTATGGAAATCAATTATGACCTTCAAGTAAAGTACCACTTTCGGTGATGAAGCAGTGACCAAAAAGGGAGGTTCACAACTAGATTTTACAACAATCCTAAATACAAAATTTCAACTTTCTACGGCTAATCGTTTTTGAGTTATGCGAAATACGAACGAACGTACGTACATATAGAGGCCACGACGAAACTAGTCTAAATGGATTCAGGGATGGTCAAAATGGATATTTTCGTTAAAATCTGAAAACCGAAAATTTTCGCGATTAGAATACTTCCTTTACTTCGTACAAGGAAGTAAAAACAACAGAAAAACATCTGCTAAAGATGGTTAAATATTAATATATGATAGAAAAATTCTTTTTATTTTTTTAATTTGAGATCTTTGAGATGAACTAGGTTGTTACAAAAATATTTGGGCATATAATATGTTTTATTTAAATTTCAGTGTATAATCTACACATTAAAATTATTCTTCAAAATATAGGCCATCATTGGCAATTAGTTTAACCCATCTTTCTGCCAGAAATTGAACTTGGTTGTCCTTGGTTTTCAAGGCGGAAAACTGCTCACATCCTGATTTGGCATTCCTGTTGTCTTTGAAGTATCAGACTTTCAAAAAATGTGCCATTGACCGTAAAAGTCCATAGCCAAACAGTTCAATGTCAGGGCTGTAAGGAGGGTGGGGTAAGATGCTAACACCCTCCATTTCTGAGAATCTTTCTTTGATTGAGAGTGAACGATGGGCAGGAGCATTGTCTTGCTGAAACATCACTATAATATGATTGACCAAAGCAGGGGACTCCTCTTTTAAAACTCTATATGCTCTATCGATTTGTTCAAAGTAAAGCTAAACGTCAGTAGCCCTGCCATCTAGAACCAGATTAAAGTGTATTTTTTTTTTTTTTTTTGTTTTGTAAGTAATTCAATTATCTGTATTCGTATAATCGGTGAAAAATGTATAATTTTCGATTGATTCGTAAATCAAATATAGAAGTGCATTTTAGTGCAACCACAAAATCGATACCGGTAAATTTTATAATTGAAAAACTATCAAGGAACCATGAAGATGATATAGTTAAAGTTTGGTTCAGTAGAATTTACGGTTAGTCCTTACGAACGAACTGTCCTCTTATATAATACTAGGTTATTACAAATGTCCTTGTGCATTAGTATAGCTTTATTTCAGATTGCATATTTTAAACATTATTGAATACTGCTCTTCAAAGTAAAGCCCATTGTTTCCAACTACTTTCATCCATCTTTCTGCCAGTAATTGAATTTGATGCCGGTACCACTCCTTTGGTTTTGAGGCAAAGAACTCTTCAAATCCAATTTTTACGTAATTATCAAAGATCCGACCTTTTAAAATATGAGTCATTGGTCTGAAAAAACCATAATCTGATGGTGCAATATCTGGGCTATACGCAGGTTGTGATAAAACGTTTACTCCTAGCAGTTCCGATAATATTTCCTTGGTCAAACGAGAACGATGTGCAGTGGCATTGTAGTGTTGCAAAATGGCTTGGTTCCTGTTGGCCAAAACGGAATACTTGCACTCAAAACTGCATAAACTCTGTCTAGCTGTTCACAGTAAAGGTTTGAGTCCCTACTACGGCCGATAAATCACGAGTAGTTGCCTGTGGGTTCTGGTTCACAAATTCAAAAAGAACGTCATCATCAACGACCGATGGGCGACCTGATCTGGATTTCGATGGATAATTGCCTCTCCTGTGGCACAAATTTCTTCGGTGGCTGCCTTTGCGCTTAAACTTTTTTTCCAGTAATGTCTCAAAAGACCACGAATCATGACTTTTTCTTCTAGCACATGCGTTTTAAAAATGTAAATGACACCATAAAGCCAACTCAAGTCACAAGGAATTAAAGGATTAGTCAAAGTAAACATTGAAATAAAAAGTAGGAACAAAAACATACTTATAGGATAATTATGAGAGTTGGAATCAAAGGTTGTGTTCAAGCACAAGGACTTTTGTAACAACCTAGTTGTATGATGCAAACAACAAAATGTTTTTGGGTTTTGTTGAATTTTGACGTCTGGTTTTTCATTCCCTTCGCAATGCCAAAAAGACCTGACTGAATATCTGACGTCACTAATTAAAAATAATAAATACGATCAATTTAGTTAAGAAAGCAACTAACTACCTTATTTCTGCAACCAAAATTAAAACTCAATTTTCTCAGTTCCACAAATTTTCAGATACGCCTCTTTGACATTGGGCAGGCAAGTTAAGTATGTTGACATCCGCATGATTGTAGAAGGATCAAACTAATTAGGGATTGCTAAATTATTTGCCACTTCAATAATTTCGTTTTATTGAAAACTAGTTTCGACTGTTATACATTCATCTTCAGTTCTAAAAACACACAAAAATTCAAAAATATAATTTGGTATTATTATACATATTAAATTAAATGTAATATAAATGATTATAAAAAAAAACATGTATGAATTATATCTCCAATAGTCCAATCTTAAATTTATTCCCGTCTATAACAGAAAAACCTATTACTCACCGGCATTATTAAATAAATCCCGACCCTTAAACCGTTTACCTAAAAACATCCTACCCACCTTTCTTTCAGTGTTAGTACAATGCCAGAAGAAACCAGTACAAACTTTTCTGTTTGATATAATCCATTTTAACCTTGGTGAGTATCAACATGTATTTCATTTCTTGTCTTAATTAAATTCATAATTCATAAATGTTTTATAATACTGATTTATATTACATCTAATTTAATATGTATTATATAATAATACCAAACTATATTTTGAATTGCTTATTTTTGTATTTTTTGTGTGATTTTAGAACTGAAGATGAATGTATAACATTCGAAACTAGTTTTCAATAAAAGAAAATTATAGAAGTGGCAAATAATTTATCAAACCCTAATTAGAAAATTTTAATGATTTTTAAAAAAAACAACCTGCACTTGGCGTTCTCTTATTGTTAAGAACATACCACTTGTAATATTTTAATAAGTAATTAACCTTTGTGATATCATTGATAATTGAAAAGCAATTAAGTAACAGTAGAGTGGTTATTTGCTTTTGCGATGAGCATGTCATCATAGCTCGAATAGGGGCTGCTGATAAGGATAAACTGTAATGTAAAATTAGGTTGGAAAGGAAACTAACTGGTCCATAAGTGGCATGTAAATAGTCATGTCATTTTTGTTATAGTAATTTCCTGTTAAATTTCACCACAAGATTTCTTCAAGATGTGCAAGATATTGATCTAATCTCATGTCTTCGACGAATAAAGTAAATGGCAATGAGATCAACATATGATATATTGAATAGATGGTTTAAATCTAAATATTCGTTATAAACCTGTGTATGTTTGTACTCACAAAACTTGAAAATTAGTCGGTCATTTAGAGAATTTCTTCTTTTTGCATAAAATTTATCGAAATCCAACTCATAAGGGAATAAATAGTTAATTTTGTAATCGTCATGACAACTTCATACATGTGGAAGCATGTTCACTACAAAAACATTTTAACAAGAGTGAAATTATTGTATGAAAGCCCCATTCATATATATAAAAATTCAGCCTGCGATTTTTTGTGTTCGCAGATTTTTATGCGGTTTTCACTATCATTTAGAGAGTTTCTTCCGGAAGGTTTATATGATTAAATTTTTCGAAATATTCCTCTAAGGGGAAAAACTATAAAAAATATCTGATGTGGGCAACACATGACTTCCTTGTACGCCTATTAAATTATAAATCCGTGGCTCAAAAAGGGATCCTGAATTTGGTTACTAGTTTCCGAAGATTGCAGTAAAAACGACACGGCGTCCTGTCATCCATCTATTGACACACACACTCTTGTCACTGGAGGTCTCATTCCGTTATTATATGTCGTTTTCCTTCAGTAGGTAACTAGTTTCCAAGATATTTTTTCATGTTTCATGACAACAATAAAATTGTCAATATCACTGTTTAAAGCATTAGAAATGGACAGTTTCGACATTTTAAGCGAAAAACCCACTTAACTAATATCTTATTCTCATGATGAAGACTTGTTGATCTCACAAATGGGGAGGAAAAGTAGTATTTTAGACTAAATTTTAACACTTAAAACAAGTAATAAAAATGTTAAATTGGATTGGGAACCAAATTGCGTTTGTAACCTTTATTACCGAAACATATGATTTATGTATTTAATTTAAATATAATTTTTGAT
The DNA here is from genome assembly GCA_948150685.1 of Rhaphigaster nebulosa. Lineage (NCBI taxonomy): Eukaryota > Metazoa > Arthropoda > Insecta > Hemiptera > Pentatomidae > Rhaphigaster > Rhaphigaster nebulosa. The sequence continues at coordinate 4,333,540 of OX411311.1, read as the reverse complement.
GTAAGCTTATTATGACCTTCAAGTAAACCAATCTTAACCAAAATCTAGTTTCCTAAATACATTTATATCGATATAAAAGTCCTATTTACCAAATTTGAGAGGTTTTACATTATATTTTAATATAATTTTTGATGAAAGTCTAATATGACCTTCAAGTAAAGTACCGCTTCCGGTTTTCCAATTTAGACCAAAATCTAGTATGTTATTTAAATAAATATATAAGTTATAAATACTACATTTGAGAAGTTTTGCATAGTATTTTAATATAATTTTTGATAAAAATCAATTATGACCTACAAATAAAGTACCACTTCCGGTGATTAAGCAGTGACCAAAAAGAGAGGTTCTCAAAAAGATGTTACAACAATCCTAAATACAAAATTTCAACTTTCTACGGCTAACCGTTTTTTGAGTTATGCGAAATACGAACGAACGAACGTACGTACGTACGTACAAACGCCACGACGAAACTAGTCAAAATGGATTCAGGGATGGTCAAAATGGATATTTCCGTTGAAATCTGAAAACCGAAAATTTTCGCGAATACAATACTTCCTTTACTTCGTATAAGGAAATAATAGGAAATTTTATAATCGTTTTCATGACAACTTCATACACTTGGTAGCAAGTTCGCTACAAAAGCATTTTTACAACAGTGAAACTATAATGTGAAAGCTTCATTTGTTAATAAATTCGAAGATTTTGGAAAAAAAAGTTGTATTGACAAATTTATTATCATTTTGATCCTGTTATTAAAATATCTGATGTGGACAACACATGACTTCCTTTTACGCCTATTTAACTATAAATCGGTGGCTCAAAAAGTGATCCTGAATTTGGTTACTAGTTTCCGAAGATTGCAGTAAAAACGACACGGCGTCCCGACATCCATCTATTGACACACACACTCTTGTTACTGGAGGTCTCATTCCGTTATTATATGTCGTTTTCCTTCAGTAGGTAACTAGTTTCCAAGATATTTCTTCATGTTCTGTGACAACAATAAAACTGTCAATATCACTGGATAAAGCATTGGAAATGGACAGTTTCGACATTTTAAACGGAAAAACCCACTTAACTAATATCTTATTCTCATGATGAAGACTTGTTGATTTCACAAATGGGGAGGAAAACCAGTATTTTAGACTCAATTTTAACACTTAAAACAAGTAATAAAAATGTTTAATTGGATTGGAAACCAAATTGCGTTAGTAACCTTTATTACCGAAACATATGATTTATGTATTTAATTTAAATATAATTTTTGATGTGAGTTTATTATGGCCTTCAAGTTAAGTGCTCTTTTCGGTTCACCATTATCAACCAAAATCTAGTAAATACATTCATATTGTCATAAAAGTCCTATTTACCAAATTTGAGATGTTTTACATTATATTTTAATATAATTTTTGATGAAAGTCTAATATGACCTTTAAGTAAAGTACCACTTCCGGTATGTCAATGTTAACCAAAATTGTATATATAATTATAAATTATGTTATTTATATTGATGTGCAAGTCTTATATACCTAATTTAAGAAGTTTTGTATTAAATTTAATATAATTTTTGATGAAAATCAAAAATGACCTTCAAATAAAGTACCACTTTCGGTAATTATATAGTGACCAAAAAGGGAGGTTCACAACTAGATTTTACAGTAATCCTAAATACAAAATTTTAACATTATATGGCAAACCGTTTTTGAGTTATGCGAGATAGGCACATACGTACGTCAATACTTGGAACTATGCCATTCTACAAAGAGATATGTTTCTCAGCGAGGTAGGCCAGAAACAAATTTAAAAAGATCCCAACATAAAAGAGAACTAGGTCTCGCATCGCGGCCATCTTTATCTCATCAGCCAAAGCCATTAGAAGTGCCACTGCCGACTAAATGCTGTATCAACAAGTCATCCATCACACCTTTAGTGCCTTCTATATCCGCTTCGTATTTTTCCATATACTCATCTTCCCGCTGCTAAATTACTCTACACATCTGAAATTATGTACAGTGTGTTCTATTGTTATGGGAAATAACCTGCATTATAACCTTTCTTTCAAGTTCTGCGTTTCTTGGATTGTTGTGTTATCTGTGTTGTGAGTTATAGTTATTTTTTATCTTCTTTTTTTTTTCTTTGCGAAAAATGGTTGAGGTTTGGGATCTACGGAAAAGAATGTAGTTGAGTATTTTCAAAGTTTCGGTATCATTCCATTGAATAAAGTTTGTGACAATGGCCATGATATGTCATTGGCGCATCTAGGTTAGGGCGAATGGGGCGTCAAAATGCCAAGACAATTTGTTTTCCTTATTTTTTAGGCTCCGAAAAGAATATTTATTTTATTGGATTCAAGTCGAACATGCGTTTCAATTAATAATCCTGAAATAATGTGTATAATAAGCATATATTATTATACACTTAAGATATCGATTGATACAAGCAAAGTATCGATATTTTCCTTTCAATACCAAGTTGTTTTGGTATCGATACCACTAATTCAATATTTATATCGATATCTAAATAATTTCGAATATTTGATATAAGTGCTTGAATGAGTGCCGCTATCGATAATTTGTCAGTAAAGTATTTCCATAGCAGCAGGTAATCTAGAATTGTGACAGGGGGCGGCAGAACCGAAAACAGAATTTTTGCCAGGGGAAGAGGGGGAGCAAACTCAATTTTGCCGCTCCTTTCATCCCCCTCTAATAAAATTCAACACTTTTATAACGGTACTTTAGGTAATATTTTTTTATTTTGAAATAAATATCATTATCACATAACAATGACTCGTTTTATTAGTTGACATCCGCATGATGGTGTAGAAGGATCAATCTAATTAGGGATTGATAAATTATTTGCCACTTCTATAAATTTGTTTTATTGAAAAATAGTTTCCAATGTTATACATTCATCTTCAGTTCTAAAAACACAAAGAAAATTCAAAAATAAGCAATTCAAAATATAGTTTGGTATTATTATACATATTAATATAAATCAGTATTATTAAACATTTATGAATTATGAATTGAATTAAGACAAGAAATCAAATACATGTTGGTACTCACCAAGGTTTGATATAATCCATTTAAACCTTGGTGAGTAACAACATATATTTGATTTCTTGTCTTAATTAAATTCACAATTCATAAATGTTTTATAATACTGATTAATATTACATCTAATTTAGTATGTATAATAATACCAAACTATATTTTGAATTACTTATTTTTGAATTTTTTGTGTGTTTTTAGAACTGAAGATGAATGTATAACTAGCTTTCAAAAAAACGAATTTATAGAAGTGGCAAATAATTTATCAATCCCTCACTCGTTTTATTGACCGAATTAAGGTCAAAACTATCAAAAAAAAAAAAATAAATATTTTTTTACTTAACTTAAAAATAAACATTCACTCGAAATTTGCCATTCTATAGTTACTGCTGCCTTAAGGCAAGTGCATCCTTTGCCCCTCTAATTTCGCTCCTGGAGGGGGCCAATCTTGAAAATTGACCCCGAGTGCCAGTTGACTTAGCTACGCCACTGTTTGCTTATTTAATACCAGAGGAGCTGTAACGCGTTAATGATCCCGACAAGTGTTTATCTATTCGATAAGGAACGTGTAAAAAAGGATCTAAAATGAGTTTTACAACCGCACTAAGGTTTATTTATAGCTTAATATAGCTTTATTGATTAACAGTTAAATAGGAAAAATACCATTTGGATGTAGACGACAAAACACTAATTGACTAAAACAATTACATGAGTGATGTATGTGCACATCACTGGCAAAATTCATGAAAATATATCAGCCATTCATCAAAAATCATTTTTTTTAATTTTAAATAAAGGAATTTTATTAATGAAATATAATTTTTAAGGCCACCATATAAATACGGATCAGGTTGTGGTGTGAGATTATTACCAACAACAATAGAAGATATGGTCGAAGTGATGATAGGTAAGTGTGAAATTATTCGTCATAAAAAAAATCTGACGTTAATGGACGTGAGTGGGTCAACTGTTATTCCAGAAAGTTTGATATTGAAATGAATATCAAAGTCCCGCGCAGCAGAAAATAAAATAAGAAAGGTTTTGAAAATTTGGTCATATTTTGAGGGTAGTGGCAAGGAAATTAGAATTTTTAGAACAGTTTTAGTAGAAAAATATATCAAAATTCGATCCGACCAAGACTCTGTTTTTTAATAAAGTACAACAGTACAAGTACAAGTGGAAATGTGCGTTTTTTAGAAGTTACAAGTGTCTTATCTTCTTAGATAATAATAATTGTATTCAATTATTTTTTTATTTACTGGTTTTTAATCAAATTATTTTAAAGGTTATCGTATTTAAACATTTCACTGTGTAAGTCATAGGCGTTTTGTTAAAATAGAAATAGTTTTATTAAAAAAACAATAAATAAAAAAATAATTGAATGCAATTATTATTACTTCCTTGTACGAAGTAAAGGAAGTGTTGTAATCGCGAAAATTTTCGGTTTTCAGATTTCAACGGAAATATCCATTTTGACCATCCCTGAATCCATTTTGACTAGTTTCGTCGTGGCGTCTGTACGTACGTTCGTATCTCGCATAACTCAAAAACGGTTAGCCGTAGAAAGTTGAAATTTTGTATTTAGGATTGTTGTAAAATCTAGTTGTGAACCTCCCATTTTGGCCACTGCTTGATCACCGGAAGTGGTACTTTACTTGAAGGTCATAATTGATTTTCATCAAAAATTATATTAAAATACTATGCAAAACTTCTCAAATTTAGTATTTATAACTTATATATTGATTTAAATAACATACTACATTTTGGTCTAAATTGGAAAACCGGAAGAGGTACTTTATTTTAAGGTCATATTAGACTTTCATCGAAAATTATATTAAAATATAATGTAAAACATCTCAAATTTGGTAAATAGGACTTTTATATCGATATAAATGTATTTACTATATTTTGGTTAAAATTGGTGAGCCGAAAAGGGTACTTTACTTCAAGGTCATAATAAGCTTAAATCAAAAATTATATTTAAATTAAATACATAAATCATATGTTTCCGTAATAAAGGATAATACAAACGCGATTTAATTTCCAATCCAATTAAACATTTTTATTACTTGTTTTAAGTGTTAAAATTTAGTGTAAAATACTGGTTTCCCTGCCCATTTCTTTGTGTGTGTGTCAATAGATGGATGTCGCGACGCCGAGTGTCGTTTTTGAAATACTGTAATCTTCGGAAACTAGTAACCAAATTCAGGATCACATTTTGAGCCACCGATTTAAAGTTTAATAGGCGTACAAGGAAGTCATGTGTTGTCCACATCAGATATTTATCTAATGACGATAACAAATATGTAACCTCTCAAAAATACAAAACAGGTTCACTTGTACTTTTGACACTTGAACTTTATTATAAAATAGAGTGTACATAAAAACCAAAGTACATGATGTAATATAGTTGATTTATATTATAAAAACATTGTTATAATGTTGAAACACGATAGTATTTAAAATATTTATATTAAAAAATAATATGTTAAAAAAAAAAAATGATTATTATCACTTGTAACAGTGACAGTTGTAACAGTGACACGTGTAACAGTTGTTAACAGTAACTAACTTGTAACCTCTAAACACGAACCTTTCCACTTGTACTTGTACTTTTGTACTTTATTATGAAATAGGGCCCAGTTGAGCCCAGATCGATCGTTCAGTGCCCACAATATCAAATAAACAATTGCGCAATTAAAATACAGAATTGTTTTGTTTTTTAAACAATCTTAATTAATCGGGTATTGCAGAGGCCGCAATGTTAATTATATGTATACAATTTGATAGTTATTGCCGAACTTTAGCATTTGAGGGTTTTGTTTATAAATTTCAACTAATAATAATTTGACATAATTATTACGGAAAATAATTAATTAATTATAAGAAAAAAAATAAGAATTTAAAGTAATATAGTAATATTATAAAGTAATTATAAGGTAGTATTAATGTATTTGAGAATAACATAATTATGTACATAAAAAAAAAAACTAAAAATAAAATAACAATTTATAATTAATTTTTGGAAAAATATTGTATATTCAAAGTATTTCAGAATAAGATATCAAAAATAACATACAATATAATAATAATGATAATGACTAAAAATATAATATAATACTACATACTACATAAGTAATGCATGAGTGTACCTTGCTAGGAAATAAGAATATAATATGACTAAACAATTACATATATCTAAGTGATACGTGTTACTTATGTTAAGTGAAATTTAATGAAAAAATGTGGTGCGGTGCACGCATCACACAACTTTCTCTTACAGCCCTATAATAAATATATTTTTAATATAATTTGAAAGAGTGTAATAAATAAACTCAGCAGCATTCACTTCTTCTCTCACAAAAGTACAATAAAATAGTTCTTTAAACAATTTTAATACGACAATTCTGTACAAAATGTATTATAGGTTCATCAAGCTGAAAATATATTTTAAAAGTTTCGATTTGGTTTCCATAGAATCGTTTTGTTTCCATTGAATAAATTAAAGGCAGAAATTATTAAATTAATTTCTAATTTTATATTCTTGCATTAGATTATTACAGAACGTATTGTTGACACCTGGTTGCCGGCTAGGAGAGAGGAGGTTCGGCCGCATCCGTCTCCTTTCGGACGTGCTTAGCTTTCCATCTAGGGTCATGTAGTCCTTATAAGATGCTGTATCTTTGCTAATACATATCCGATTTTGATTATTCCTTTTTTATTTTTTAGATAATTTAATTGCCTTTAATATGATTTTATACATAATTTACTACAAAAATGCATACATTTTGAATTATGCGCAAATAAAATATTCTTTTCACCATAACTTTTTTCCTGTCTTTCCTCGGTGCTGAACCATATATATGAAAACTTATAGGAGTCTAAGGAGAATAATTTAAACAAGTTTCATCAAAATCATTAGAGCCGTTTTCGAGAAGATGGTAAAAAACTGTAAAATTGATTATATAAAGTTACACCGGTTAGTCGATTTTGACGAAAAAGTTGCTATAACATCACATCACATATGCCTACCTTAAATACGTAGTTTCAGTATCGTACAACTTTTCGTTTTTGAGCTAGGCTGTTCACATATGTGCCCATAATTATGAAAGTGGTCTAAGTCGTATATTTCTTGTTTCGAGATATTTAATGAATCGCATTTGAATAAATTAAAAAATATTTTTATATTATGCGACATTTCAATTTATAATTTTATTAGTCTTGATTAATGGAAATTTATTATAAATATGAATTTTTGTGTGAATTTCATAGGAAAATGTTTTTTTTTAAGCTTGAATTGACTCAGACCATTTTCAAAATTAACTGAATGCCCTATAATTAACTTAAAGTAATAAAAAATTGTGATTTTTATTTGAAACAACAACTTTAACGAAATAATTCATAAACATTTATTAATCATTTTTAACAAGTAATCCATTTTTATCATAATTTCGAGTTTTTAAGATTTTTAAAATGTTCCTGAAAAAATGGAGGGATGTATGGTAGTAAACACATAAGATCTTTATATTTTTCTACCGTTACTGGTCTAGTGGTGTTGTATAATGGAAGTAATTGAATATTTTCGTATATTTTTAGTCTTCCTCTTTTAGGTTTATATAATAGTTTAAGTTATGTTTATCAATTTCTTTAAATTGTTGACTTAGACCACTTTCATAATTAACACTAAATGAATTCGGTATAACGTTGTAATTACAACTACTATCTAAAGGTTCATTTTTGACGATATCGTAAAAATTACATTGAATAAATTTAGTTTAAAATCATGTCGTGTGAAATAAGTGATAAATTCATTTTTTTTTTATTTTGAATTAGACCACATTCATAATTATGGGCACATATACACAGACCATTTCGCGAGACTTGGTTATTTGGACTCAGGGGGCCTTAAAACGTGTATTTCCGTTGAAAACTCGAATTCGAACATTTTCACGATCGCAATATTTCCCCTTACAATATATATTTAATATTTCATATATAGGGAAAGTAAAAAAATTATTAAAGTAGGTAAAGAGAAAATTATAGTTAGATATTTGATCAATTGTGGTTATTATGGCTAAGAAAAGAATAAGAAAGTACCCAATCAAAGACCTCTTCTTTAGTTTTCTTTGTGGCTGATTTGCTTAGTAGTTGTTCTGGTATAAGATTTAACAAATATAGTACAATATAGTTTAAAGTGCGTTTCCATAATCTCTTGTTAAATAGCGGTTCAATATACTTAGGACGAAAGCAAAAAATGGACCGAAATTCCAGCATTATTGCAATGGGTTCATAACCAACATAAACTTTTTTTTTATATGTAGTAACAAAATTATTCAATATAGTGTTATTTTAACAAATAAAAATAAAATATATATTGTACATACCACCTTCTTTCACTGACAAAGTTTGTACCTACTTTGGTTTATTGTTTTCAATAATTAACCTTTGTAAAAAAAATCTGGTGCGGTGCGCGTATCACACAACTTTCCCTTACCGTCCAATAATAATAACCTTTTTAATATAATTTTAAAGAGTTCACATAAACAATACTCGAAATAAACTTAGCAAAATTCATTCCTTCACATCTTCTCTCACTTAAGTATAATAAAATAGTTTTTTAAACAATTTTAGTACAACAAATCTGCACACTATCTATATATTTTAACTTTGTCAAGCTGAAAATATATTTTAAAAGTTTCGGTTTAGTTTCCATGGAAACATTTTGTTTCCATTAAATAATATAAAAGTAGAAAATATTATGTTAATTTCTCCTTTTGTATTATTACATTACATTATTACATAGCGTATTGTTGACTACAGACCGGCTGATTGGTGGGAGGAGGTTCGGTCGCATCCGTCTCCTTTCGGGTGCGCTGGGTTATCCATCTAGGGGCTTGTTTATTTTAGAAAATTTAATCACCTTTCATACAAGATTTACCATAAAATACTTACTTTTTAAGTTATGCGCAAATAAAATATTCTTTTCATCCTATTTTTTTTTCGCTGCATTTCCTCGATAATGTACTACATTTATGAAAAGTGAATGGCCTTTATGTAGAATAATTTAAACAAGTTTCATCAAAATCGTTAGAGCCCCTCGAATAGTTTTCGAGAAAATTGTAAAATCGATTATTTAAAGTGGCACTTCCAGTTAGTCGATTTTGACGAAAAAGTTGCTGTAACAACACATGCATATGCCTACTTAAAATACGTAATTTCAGTTTCGTAGGAATTTTCGTTTTTGAACTAGACTTAGCACAGAGACACACAGGCCATTTTGTTTTAAAACGTGTATTTCCGTTAAAAACTCGAATTCGAAAATTTTCACGATCGCAATACTTCCCCTTACTATATACTTCGTATATAGTAAGGGGAAGTAAAAATAGAACGATGGAGTAGTGTGATCGTCAGTGGGGCCCTTGAAATCTTCTTTACTCCAAGCATTCCAATCGCTCCATTACATCGTTCCATTTGGAGTGATCGTCAGTGGCTGCCTTTTGACACATTTTCCCGAATGACTTATCGGACTCCAATTTTGCTTATTTTGACTTTAATATCGTATATTTATAATTATAATTCTGGCCATATTTTTCGAACATAAATATCGTAAATAAGCTAAAAGACTAATAGAATATTCAAACTCTTCAAACCTAAGGAATGGCTAGTTTATGTTTCATCTGGGTGTCGCACAAGTTTCTCCGAAGCTATTCCAAAAAAAATCTCATTAAAAAAAAAAAAGAAAAGAAATACAAAAGTTGTCCCAGTTTATTTCGACTTTTGTGATCCAATATGGCGAACGCCTTTCCGGCCGCAAAGATAAGGTCAGAAGTTATTGAATGAAAGTGGCTCAGATGTTCGGGTACGACCCGTTCACAAGTAGGCTACGCTAGAATCATATCACTTTTCTAATCGTAACCTTAAAATCCAACTAACTCAATGAATCAAATACCACAACCATCCACAATATAAATTGGTACAACTCAAAATTTTTGTGTTTTATTTAAATTTAATATAAGTCAGAGAGAAAGCCGGTGAAGAATTTGGGCTTCGAAATAAATAATTGAAAAGCGAACTATATGGATAGCAGTAGAAGCGATGACGTTCTCGGTCACAAGTGGAGAGAGGGGGGAGCTTTCGGACGGACGTCTATAAACTACTTCAGCTACTAAATGTAATCATGTGTCAAGAAAATACAGTCAAATGAATACACTCTATATATAGAACGTGAAGGCTCCATGAAAAAAAAATCGATATATGGAAATTTCGATATACAGGGTGTCCTTTTTAGATGGCCCGGCTGAATATCTCTTGAACCGATTACGTTATAAAAAAAAATAAAAAATACGTATTTAATATTTTTCAATCTAGTTTAAAATTTAGACCTGTTTTGGAAAAAAAAAAAAAATAAACGGGGTCTCTCTGATTCAGTACAAATTTGAAATTTCAAATAGAAACCTATGCCTTCCGATACATCATTTTAACGGATTTTTTAAACTGAATTCAATGGTGAAACCAGATTTTAAATTGATCAATAAATTACAAAGTTATGGTACAAATATATTTTGTTTGTTTCGGTATTTATTCTTTTAAATTTCCTTTACATTTTTTTTGTTACACAGGAATTAATTGAGTCACATCATGTTTGTTATCTTTTTAGCTGTAATTCATAAAAAAAGGTTTGTTTTAAAGATGTAGTGAAAAAAAAAAAGAAATAATATGATTGGCAGCGTTTATGCCAGTCATAACCCTGCAAGATCAGTTGAAGAACTGTAGTAAAGAGTGGAAAATACTTGTCGATGCATCGAGTCAGTCCATCGCGCTGAGCCCCAGCGAAGGGTGGCTAAGAAGAGCCACCCTGTATAGAAAGATTGCAATTTTTCACACTTTTCAGGCTAAAACAATTACAGTTATTCTTTAGGGTTAAAGAAGTTACTGTTATTTAATTAAAAGTAACCAAAAATAAAAAAAATAAAGTATACGGCTCAAACAATAGTGTTAGTTTAAAAAATAAAAATAAAATATATATTGTACATACCACCTTCTTTCACTGACAAAGTTTGTACCTACTTTGGTTTATTGTTTTCAATAATTAACCTTTGTAAAAATATCTGGTGCGGTGCGCGCATCACACAACTTTCCCTTGCCGTCCAATAATAATAACCTTTTTAATATAATTTTAAAGAGTTCACATAAACAGTGCTCGAAATAAACTTAGCAAAATTCATTCCTTCACATCTTCTCCCACATAACTGCAATACAATAGTTTTTTAAACAATTTTAGTACAACAAATCTGCACACTATCTATATATTTCAACTTTGTCAAATTGAAAATATATTTTAAAAGTTTCGGTTTAGTTTCCATGGGAACATTTTGTTTCCATTAAATAATATAAAAGTAGAAAATATTATGTTAATTTCTCCTTTTGTATTATTACATTACATTATTACAGAGCGTATTGTTGACTACAGACTGGCGGATTGGTGGGAGGAGGTTCGGTCGCATCCGTCTCCTTTCGGGTGCGCTGGGTTATCCATCTAGGGTCTTGTTTATTTAAGAGAATTTAATCATCTTTCATATGATTTCATACACGGTTTACCATAAAATACTTACTTTTTAAGTTAGGTGCAAATAAAATATTCTTTTCATCCTATTTTTTTCGCTGCATTTCCTCGATAATGTACTACATTTATGAAAAGTGAATAGCCTTTATGTAGAATAATTTAAACAAGTTTCATCAAAATCGTTAGAGCCCCTCGAATAGTTTTCGAGAAAATTGTAAAATCGATTATTTAAAGTGGCACTTCCAGTTAGTCGATTTTGACGAAAAAGTTGCTGCATATGCCTACTTAAAATACGTAATTTCAATTAAATAACAGTATCAAAGACAATTTTTTGGGGTTAATGATGTAAACAAAGACAAAAGAAAAACAAAACTAAACGATCAATAACACTTATTTGAAAAATTTTACAAATTACATAGGTGATTTTAACTGTATTTCGAAACATAGCGAAAAGGGGGAAGATATTAATGCCATTCGTGGAAATAAGGATTTCCCGACAGAGAGGAATCATTCATTTTTAGGAATCATTCTTGTTAAACTATTATCCAGGCTGTTAATAAGTACGCTTTGCTAACAATGAAACGTTTTCCTTCACCATCAACTGATACCATCTTGGAAGTTTGTTGTAATCGAGTTATTTCTTACTAGGGGTCCAAATGTAGTTCGCAGTTCGCATTAATGGATTTTCTTAGTTAAAACGAAGGTACTATGAGAAAACCAATGAATTTTTCTAGCGTATTAAGTTTTGGTTCGCTATAGCGAGGAGTATCTGATGTCGTACTAACGAGGGTTTACTGTATAAGTTAGAAATGGAAACGGAGTAGGCTACACCTTAATTAGGGATTGATAAATTATTTGCCACTTCTATAAATTTGTTTTTATTGAAAACTAGTTTCGAATGTTATACATTCATCTTCAGTTCTAAAAACACTCAAAAAAATTATTATATTTACTAAATGAAATTTAATATAAATTAGTATATTATATCAAACAGAAACGGTTGCACTTTTCGGTTTGATATAATCTACTTAAACCTTGATGAGTACCAAAATGTATTTGATTTCTAGTCTTAATTAAATTCATAAATGCTTTATAATACTAATTTATATTACATTTCATTTAATATATATAATAATACCAAACTATATTTTGAATTACTTATTTTTGAATTTTTGATGTGTTGTTAAAACTGAAGATGATTGTATAACATTTTAAATTAGTTATAGATAAAACAAAATTATAGAAGTGGCAAATAATTTATCAATCTCTTACTTTTATACCGTCATGCGGATGTCAACTACACCGTAGCCGCAATACCGAACGGTTGTGCGGGTTTAGAGGCACCTACTGTTGAAACCTATCTACATACCTACGCAAGCTTTTTAGTACTCGGACGTCTATTAACTTTTAACCGTGCTAATAGAAAAACAAGATGGCAGAGATGAATAAAAAGTAAGTGGAGTGAGAAAGAAACTTTAAAATTGTATGAAAATGAGGAAATTCTATGGAATTTCAGAAATAAACATTATAAAAACGAGATTTTTAGGGACGAAGTCGTTAAAAGCCTCCAGATCGAATTTTCGACTGCAACTTAATTCGGAAAATTCGTTATCTTTTGTTATTCTTTACATCATTCAAACATATAATTAACAAATCAGCTATAATATTAATTCCTTTTTACAATAAAGACCATGGCTGAAAATTAACACAAAGTTATCAATAAGAACATTTGTCCTGATTTCGGAGAGACAAATTACTAGCATGCGAGTTTAATCTCTTGCGTATTGTCGTTCCAGTCCACTCGCGTCGTGTAAACGCACCTTTGAAAGTGAATTCGAAATAGATATCTTGAAGTTATTTTGATTAGGTATCGGTCGAAATGAAGTGCATAACAAACTTACTCTTCAAAAGGAGAGTGGTATTGTCACTAAATATGTTTGTGTTCAAGATAAATAAAGACTCAAAAACCCGAAATATTAGCATAATTGTATTACATAGTTTTAGTTAGTTACTGTAAAGGTGGCAACTCACCATCGCTCCAAATGGTGAAGTGGAGCGACTGGAGTGCTTGGAATGAAGACGATTTCGAGGGCCCAACTAACGATCTCTCCACTCCATCGTTCCATTTTTTACCAACGGCTATTGATTCACACTCCTAAAGTCCATTTACCAAAACTATTCCGGACTCATAAATATTACAATAACAGACATTAATAAGAAACAGTTTCTCAGAATATTATGAAAACTATATTAACAGTCAGAAAGGCGGAATCAGCAACTTTGCTACTCACAATACCTAATTGATGATTTTGGCCACACCTTTTTTTTCCATAAAATAGAAAAAAGTTGGTAAACACGTATTTTATAATATTTACAATCTATAAATATTTCAACGCACAGACTAATATAACTCTTGAGAATTAATGGGGTATAAATATTGTCTCTATGATAGCAAGATCATCAAATAAATTCTGTAATTATCCCATGGAAGGACAGCGGCCCTTTTAACAATTAATATATATCGTACCCTGATTTTATTCGTGTAAATCATTCAAATTTCTAAGATTTGGACATTGGCCCTTATCGTTTAAAGGTACAGAATTAATCTTTACTCAAAAACTAAAAAAAAAAAATATCGTGGACACTTTAAGCATATTATAAATTATAAATCCACTAATAATGTTAATTTTTATTTAATTAATATTTATATTTATTATCGCCCTACCCCTCCATCAGTTTTCCACACTCACAGTCGTTCTTCGTTCCATTTGGCGTAGAGCGGTTGGAGTGGATTGTTCTTCCTTAACAGCCTATCAAGCTCTTTTATGATAATAATCATAAATTAACAACGAACACGCCATTTTATTCTACCAAGCTCTTAACAAAAAGCCTTTTACACAATCAATAATATTTTACGGTAAATTAACATAAATGATTAAAACAGACTTAAAAAAAAGCATTAATATTATTATTATCTAAACTAAACTGAAACTAGTAACTATTTCAAACATCAAGTATGTTGGAAGTCACGCTCCCAACCTAGAAATGCTGGAAAAATATCGATATTTTTTATCAGATAATTTTAATTCGATATATCGTAATATCGATACTAAAATTTGAGTTTCGAAAACAGATATTTTTCCAAAAAAAAATTAAATAACCAAAAATAAATGATTTTGATTTTCTTCCTTCTTTTTTAACTTTTTTTGTGTCAAGCAATTTAATTCATTTTTCTCTATTTCTTAGGTATGTATTTTAAAAAATTAATTTTAATATTTTGAATGTTTTTTTACTAATTCATTCAATATTGATTGTCTTTCTTCCCTTTTAATTTTTTTTTAACATAAAAAATTTTATAAATTATTTTCTCTAGTAATACTTTTATTATTCATTTTTCTTTCTTTTTACTTCCTTTTTCTTACAAGAAAGTAAAAAGAAAGAAAACGTATACAATACTTCCTAACTTCGTAGTTAGGAAGTATTGTAATCGCGAAAATTTTCGGTTTTCAGATTTCGACAGAAATATCTATTTTGACCATCCCGGAATCCATTTTGACAAGTTTCGTCGTAACGTCTGTACGTTCGTTCGTACGTTCGTATCTCGCATAACTCAAAAACGGTTAGCCGTAGAAAGTTAAAACTTTGCATTTAGGATTACTGTAAAACCTAGTTGTGAACCTCCCTTTTTGGTTACTGCATAATTACCGGAAGTGGTACTTTACTTGAAGGTCATCATTGATTTCAATCAAAAACTATACTAAAATACTTTGCAAAACTTCTCAAATTTAGTATTTATAACTTATATATTGATTTAAATAACATACTAGATTTTGGTCTAAATTGGAAAACCAGAAGCGGTACTTTACTTGAAGGTCATCTTAGACTTTCATCAAAAATTATATTAAAATATAATGTAAAACATCTCCAATTTGGCAAATAGGACTTTTATATCGATATGAATGTATTTACTAAATTTTGGTTAAAATTGGTGAGCCGAAAAGGGTACTTTACTTGAAGGTCATATAATAAGCTTACATCAAAAATTATATTTAAATCAAAAAGAAATCATATGGTTCGGTAATAAAGGTTACAAACGCAATTTGGTTTCCAATCCAATTAAACATTTTTATTACTTGTTTTAAATGTTAAAATTGAGTGTAAAATACTGGTTTTCCTCCCCATTTGTGTGTGTGTCAATAGATGGATGTCGCGACGCCGAATGTCGTTTTTGAGATACTGCAATCTTCGGAAACTAGTAACCAAATTCAGGATCACTTTTTGAGCCACCGATTTATAGTTTAATAGGCGTACAAGGAAGCCATGTGCTGTCCACATCAGATATTTTCTTTATAAATTAAAAATAGTTTAAACCGAAATTACGACTGGACAAAAATTGGAATAGGCGGGACAATAGTTAGGACAAAAGGGACTTAGGGGACAAAATGATAGGTTAGTTCGCTAAGTTTCTGTTAAAACGTCTTTTAACGTTTGGCGTTTGGCTTGGCGTTTGACTTGCCTAGGCTTGGTAAAGGTGTGAACGCTACCTCTACCTCATTGTCGGACACTAACCGTGACAAGGTTGAGACAAATTACACCTGAAGGAACGAGGAATTCATCATTCAAATTACGCTTTGACAAATTACAGGTGCTTTCTCTAGAAAGTACGCGACACCGCCAAGGCAAATATTTTCCGATCGTCACCATCTCGCCGCCAACCTATTCGCTTCCACTTTCCTCTCTTCCATTTTCTTCAACCTATAACCGTACCTTTCACAGCTCATGCGTGAGTTTAGTTCTGCTTTTTTACATATAGACGAGAAGACATCTTGCCGACTTTCGTTTTCCCATTTCAGTTCTTCTGCCTCGTCAAAGGTCAGGAGGGTAGCCCGTGACGCGACTCAGCCAACGCCGCGATTTCGGCTGGGGTCTGCTCCGTTAGGTCTTCGCGTCACGGCTCTCTAACATATTCCATAATCAGTCCATTCTCATAAATATAATAAACACAAATGTATTTTATTATAATGATATGTACAAATTAAAATAGATTTAGAATACATTTAAATAATGAGGATAACACTAAAATAGAAAACAAAATTATAATATTGTCTTTTCTGTCAGAATATTTTATTATACAAATCGATGGCTAAGAAGTAATAATTCGGAAATGCAAAAAAAAAAAATTTAAAATGTTTTGACGTTATTAATATCATGAAACTACACGCCATCGACTAGTTAGACCTTGTACATGAGCACCGAATAACTATATCGATAAATATCGAATCGATAGTTTTTGAAATATCGAAAATATATATAGATATTTCAATGCATCAAATTTCTATATTTTTAATGTTTTAAAGGGACATACAGATATCGATATTTCTGTGCCTATTAAATAATATATTGTTTTATAATATCGAATTTCTGTGACGATATAATTAAGATATTATTTTTATAATATCGATATTTCTGTGCAGAAAAAATTAAGATATTTTTTTTAATATAATATCGATATTTCACTGCCGATATCATTATGATATTGCTTTTATAATATCGATATTTCTCTGCTGATATCTTGATGATATTTTTTTTATTATATCGACATTTTTGTGACGATACAATAAAGATAATGTTTTTGTAATATCGATATTTCTGTGCCGATATAGTTAAGATGATTTTTTTATAATATCGATGTTTCACTGTCGATATCATTAAGATGTTGTTTTTATTAAGCTAGTTTACAGCAGATTTTAAATATTTAGAAACAGTTTATTTCCCATCCTCGTTCCCATTCGTTTAGATTTTTTTTTTAATTTGATAAAAAAATTGACGATATTTCGAAATGTCGATATTTATCTGTTATTGGTATAATATAAATATTACTCTACCGATATCATTATGATATTGTTTTTATTACGTTCATAAACTGCAGGGTTTAAATAATTAAAATCAGGTTATCTCTTGATCTGCTTCGAATTCGTTTAGGTTTATTTTATTTATTTATTTATTTATTTTTATTTTTTATTTTTTTTTTTTTTTATTTTTTTTTTTTTTTTTTTATAAAATACAAGGATATTTTGAAATATTGATATTTCTGTGCCTATATAATTAAGATATTGTTTTTATTAAATTCATTTGCAGCAGGTTTAAATTTCAGATTGAGAGGTTTTCTCCTAATCTTCTAACCTCCAATTCATTTAGACTTCTTAGTCGTATTTCCCCGAAAAAAATAGACTATTGCAGTGGGTCGAAGGTCGTCGGTGAGCGGCGGGACTGCGTTTTCTATCCGTTTCATAACCCCTAGAACACGATTATGTTAGATTTGGAGATGTCTGATATATATATATATATATTTTTTTCCCCGCTACATTTGAGCACCTCCAGCGGCCCACTTTGGGTCAAATTAGTTGAAATTCGATTTGTAGGACTTTCTTCAAGGCAGAACGATACCATTAAAGAATGGGTAAATTCCAGTCAAAATTTCGGTATGTTTACCTGAAATTTCGGCGTTTTTTAAGTTTTGCGCATCGCTACAGCTCCACCATATTAGTTTATAGGGCTGAAAATTTGTATTTCAATTGAGTTGGTATTGGGAAAGTATCCTTTGGGGGTCTCGACTTGGTTCCTCCACCCCCCTGGGTTTTCCGATTTTGGAGATGTCTGATATATATATATATTTTAATTTGTCTCAATTTTTTTCTTACTCCCCCGTTTTTATATTTTTTAAACGTGAAAATACGACTTTAGTGACGGAGTTCTACTGCTCACGGATTTTTTTTTATTTTTTATAATATCGTTAAATATTAACGATATTTTTATGCCAATATTATCAAGATATCGACATCATTAACCGATATTGAAATTAATATCAATATCCATGTTTTGCTTTCGACATTCCATACTCGGAACTTTAAAATTTGCAGTTACAACATCTGTCAGGTTGACTTATATTATCTTTAAATGAACAAGTAGAAACAATATTCAAATATATTATTTATTTTATTTTTGTATTATTTTTATCGCAACCTTAATGCAATACTAGGCATAACTCAAAATACTAATTTTCATTGGAACATTGTTTTTTCTTATTTAATTATTAGCCATTATTATGAACGTAAACTAAGCGCCCTTTTTCATGACAATCACATTTTATATTTTTTTAAGTGCGAGTTTTTTGTTCAGTATATGGAAATTTTATTCGATATACAGAATATTTTTTTCTAATAAAAATTCAAGGTTCCTAAAAAAAGTTCGATATATCGAGATTTTCGATATACGTAAGTTCGATATACAGAGGTTCGATTGTATTTTCATTTTTTTTTTCATATATGTACCATATCTGTTTATCATTTTGTACATTTTAAAATAAAGATCATGTTATACACATGGCACATACTTTTAATCTAACTTGTCCATTTGATTTTTTTTTTCGTCCCTCTCTCTTGATTATTTAAACTCCTATTATTTTGAACTTTTTCTCTGGTCTCTCAAGTTTCAAATTATGGATTGAGGATGCCATATATTTATTTGTGTATGCATTTTTTATATTATTATTATTATTTCTTTAGTTTATCTTTTATATTTGAAATAAATATTTAGTAAGGGGGCCCAATTTAAGTGAATAAGCCATGGAGTGGCAACATTGGTTTCAACGATACAGTTAAATCAGTAGATTCTGCTGGCAGTTGCTGGGTAAATCAATCAATGTTTTTGTAAAATGCCTATACTCTTTAATTAGCAGTGCTTCATTATTTCGCATTAATTTTTTTTTGGGCTAAACTTTCGCTATACATTTAATCTTGAAGGTTTACTAGTGTAGATGGGCTGAAAAATTAACAACACGAGCTCATCTATAAAAGAAAGTGCTTGAAGATAATTATAAAGAAAGTATTCCGTTTAAAGAAGCTCCAAGTACCACAGATCATAAACCAACCGACCTTTTAACGTACGCGGTAGAAACTCCTCCTAAAAAACTAAAAAACAAAAAACACTTGACATTTAGACAACAAATTTTCTCTTGTATAAGAAAATAAATAAATAAATGACGGTAGTCCCTAAGACGGAGAGTAAAAAATGAAAGATTGGAAATCGTTATATTTCGCTCTTTTGTTTTCGTAATGTATTTTCAAATAGCAAAAGAAAAAGCAGAACGCTCTTATTCTAAATAGAAATTAATTAAAATTGATATGAGATAAACGATGAATCAGGATCGACTAGCAGGTAGGGATGTTGAAAAAATATCGATCCACATTTTTTTAAAAAATAAATCTGCATTTTTGACAGATATTTTTTATCTCGATTTATCGTAATATCGATATTAAAATTTGAGTATCGAAAACCAATATTTTTTCAACAAAAAAAATATCTGATGTGGACAACACATGACTTCCTTGTACGCCTATTAAAAGTGATCCTGAATTTGGTTACTAGTTTCCGAAGATCGCAGTTTCTCAAAAACGAAACTCGGCGTCGCGACATCCATCTATTGACACA
Organism: Rhaphigaster nebulosa; assembly: GCA_948150685.1. Lineage (NCBI taxonomy): Eukaryota > Metazoa > Arthropoda > Insecta > Hemiptera > Pentatomidae > Rhaphigaster > Rhaphigaster nebulosa. The sequence continues at coordinate 4,313,437 of OX411311.1, read as the reverse complement.
CACACACACACAAATGGGGAGGAAAACCAGTATTTTACAATAAATTTTAACACTTAAAACAAGTAATAAAAATGTTTAATTGGATTGGAAAACAAATTGCGTTTGTAACCTTTATTACCGAAACATATGATTTATGTATTTAATTTAAATATAATTTTTGATGTAAGCTTATTACAACCTTCAAGTAAAGTACCCTTTTCGGCTCAACAATTTTAACAAAAATCTAGTAAATAAATTCATATCGATATAAAAGTCCTATTTACCAAATTTGAGATGTTTTACGTTATATTTTAATATAAGTTTTGATGAAAGTCAAATATGACCTTCAAGTAAAGTAACGCTTCCGGTTTTTCAATTGAAACCAAAATTTAGTATGTTATTTAAATAAATATGTATATATATATACATATTTATTTAAATAACATACTAAATTTTGGTTTCAATTGAAAAACCGGAAGCGTTACTTTACTTGAAAGTCATATTTGACTATATATATATATATATATATATATATATATATATATATGTATATATATATATATATATATAAGCTATAAATAGTAAATTTGAGAAGTTTTATATGTTTTATATAGTATTTTAATATTTTTTATGAAAATCAATTATGACCTTCAAGTAAAGTACCACTTCCGGTGATCGAGCAGTGACTAAAAAAGGAGGTTCACAACTAGATTTTACAACAATCCTAAATACAAAATTACAACTTTCTACAGCTAACCGTTTTTGAGTTATGCGAGATACTGTTATATCAATATATAACCTCTTTGTTAACATATGTTCTTATCCGATTATTCAACATATATTTTTACATTACTAATTGTTCAATTGTACTTGTTGAATTATAAACGTAACATATACTATAAACGCCAAGACGAAACTAGTTAAAATGGATTCAGGGATGGTCAAAATGAATATTTCCGTTGAAATCTGAAAACCGAAAATTTTCGCGATTACAATACTTCCTTTACTTCGTACAAGGAAGTAAAAAGAAACAAATATAAAAAAAAAAAATGTCTAAAAGGACGGCGGGTTCGACAAAGATAAATAAAAACTTGTGGTGTAGTGTGTTCGGATTACTATCAATAGTGGCTGTATTCTAGGGATGGGATGTCGAAAGAAAAATATAAGTATTGATATAGATATCGATATGGGCTATATTTAAAAATATCTTTAATATTTGTTTAAAATTAAAAAAAAAAGGCAAAATGAATTGGAGGTACATTAGGAGATAACCTGTTTGTTTCTTGATATTTAAATACTGGTGGAAAAGAACTTAATAAAGAAAATATCTTAATTATATCGGCCGAGAAATATCGATATTTCAAAATATCGTTAATTCCTCAATCAAATTAAAAACAAAAAGAAACCTAAACGAATCGGGAGGAGGGTAGGATATAACCTGTTTCGTAATATTTAAAGTCAGCTATAAATGAACTTAATAAAATCAATATCAGCAATGAAATATAGATATGTGTGTGTTTCTTTAAAATATTTAAAATATCGAGACCCCATATATAGGAGTATCGATATTTTTCTCGATATACCGAACTACTATTTTGTTACATGCAAAAACTATCGATTCGATTTATAACGATATTTTTTTTTTCGATATTCACATCCCTACTATCCGGTTTGCTGCTGCTTTCGATTGAAAATGAATGAGAAAAAGAAATTGCCTTTTCTAAGTGCATTTTTAGATATTTTTTCACAGAAACATTCCAGGAATAAGTCATTTAAGTAGCCTAAGATGGTTTACAAGGTTTTGGAATGTCAGGATTTCCATAGTTAGACTATTATGCAAATTTGTGAAATCAATTAATCATAAGCAGCACATGCTTACATCGTCTCATTAAATTTCATTTGTCAGACATCCATACAAATCCCGATAACTTCCTGACCACATTTGCTGATGACACCGCTATCCTGTCATCTATAGCGCAGCGTGAATTTCGTTTCGGGAGAGGGGAGAGGTTGTCCATCCAAGGATCGACATCAAAGAAACACCCCCTCCAACCGTGGATATAAGGGGGCTCTCACTCTATATATAATATTTTCTATGCCTTGGTATATTATATATAATATTTTCTATGCTTTGGTATTTTATGGTATATATAAAATAACATTCAAATAGGTTTATACAATTTTTGTTTTCAGATAAGGAATAAGTAAAAGTATTTTGTAATTTCAGAGGGGTCTGGGCCTCCTGGATTCTCCCCTAACTACGCCACTCCCAATCATCCCATTCAGTTTCTGAAATGCATCCTCAAACCTGCAAAGACACCTCTCTCTGATCGAACACTGGTGCAAAAATTTGCGCATTAAAGTCAATGAATCAAAGTGCAAACACGTCACTTTCACATTCCGACGCAGATCCTAATCATCAATGCACTCCCTCTTCTGACATATTCCGATATCTTGACTTCCTACATGACAAAATCTGATTCCGGCACCACAACTGTAGCTAATCCTTTGCAAAACAACTGGTCCAATTAGGGATTGATAAATTATTTGCCACATATATTTATTTGTTGTATTGATAACTAGTTTCGAATGTTATATATTCATCCTCAGTTCTAAAAACACACAAAAAATTCAAAAATAAGCAATTCAAAATATAGTTTGGTATTATTATACATATTAAATTAGATTAATATAAATCAGTATTATAAAACATTTATCAATTATGAATTTAATTAAGACAAGAAATCAAATACATGTTGGTACTCACCAAGGTTTAAATGGATTATATCAAACAGAAAAGTTTGTACTGGTTTCTTCTCGCATTGAACTGATAATGAACGAAAGGTAGGTAGCATGTTTATAGGTAAATGGTTTAATGGTCGAGGTTTTTCCAGTAATGCCGGTGAGTAATTGGTTTTTTCTGTAATAGATGGGCAAATAATTTATCAATCACTAATTAGATTGATCCTTCTATGCCATCATGCGGATGTCAACTTGTCCAATGTTTATGAAATTTGAAATGTGAAAGTAGAAATGTACAAATGGGATATTCAGTATAAATATATGTATACATGTCAAACCATTTGACGAGTCGGTTGCCAAATGTTTGTGAAAATATGTGTCAGCAACGCGCGCATTAATCCAGTACCCAGTTAGGTGCGATTATCAAGAGCATTCAATTATAAATATGAATTTTTAACATCAATATATACCCACATTTTCTTTTTAACGTATTTCAGATATAATAGGACAGTTATTAGCAAATCTCGTGCGGTAGCCATCAGAGGAATTTGAAAAATTTTATCGGATGTAAGCAGAAATATTATTTATTTTTTTATAATATTTTAAATATTCACGCAGAAATGTTATTTTATTAAGAGCTGAGGATTAACATTTTTATTTCTGTCAATAAAAGAGATTGATTGTCCTTCTACATTTTATTTTACTTTTTTTACAAAGAGTTGCCTTTTTATTTTTGATTTAACAACAATATTTTGTAAGTTTGTTAACTTTACGTATCTCCGGAATATTGTGGAATCTTACAAGTATTTAAAAATTTTGTAATAATCCAAGTTATAGATAATTGGCCCTATTTTATATTTTAAATCGCACATAAACTATTATTTTGTTTCTATTTGTCTAAAGCTCTTGTACATTTAAATTTTTTTCAAATTTGTATTGTTTTGCAAAATATAAAGAGTGCTTTTTAAATTCTACTCAGTAGTAATATGTTGTCCGCTTAAATCCGCTTAAATCATGTCCACGTAAAATCAGATAAGAAATCAACCGATAATTTGAATAGGTGTTCAAATTTACTACGAATCAAAAACAAGCTTCTTTGGATCCTTAATGAAGAAAAGGCAGAAGAAAATGGAAATTTACAAGTATTAAACGCTTTTTGACCTACAGATATTTCAAAGTTTAATTATGCTCTGATTACGTCATGTCGACGTCGTTTTTTGAAAAAAGGATTAACCGCCAAAAATTCGAAATTTTGGTTTCAATTGATTTTGGGACGTAAAGACCACATCTATCGATTCCTGCTCACGATATATCGAAAAAAAAATTAGAAATGATTTAAAAATCGAATATGGATGACGTCATCAAATATTAACGATTGAGTCGTCACTCTGGCCTTAACCAGTGCTAGAATCCTTTAAAATATATTGTAATTATAAAGGTTTTGCCAGGTTAATAAGCTCCTACTCTATACAATTAAGAATAAAAAATTTTAAAAAATATATTGTTATTTGGGGAAAAATCGTTTCATGTGTTTCCTGTAAAGTTCGCTAGATGGCGCTTACGCTTTTTTCATAAAACGAAATCGATATATCGAACTACTATTTCGATATAGTTGAAAACTATCGATACGATATTATAGGGATATGTATATACGAAGGGAAGATTATAAACGTATATTGGTACCCAAATTCGAAAAAAGGATGAAATATGTTAGAAATGGTACAAAAATGTTTTTTGAAATTTGTTTATTTTAAATATTACAGAGTATACCCAAAAAGAGGTCTAGTTCTTATATACTTTTTAAATAATTTCGGGGTAAAATATTCCATCACCCAACGTTTCGAAATGGCCACAGTATTGCATTTGATAAAAAGTAGTATACCCGAGCGAGAACTCTCGCATTATATATCTGTTAATCCCCAATGCATTAGAAGTATAAGCGATATTAGGGAAACATATTTATTCGTGTAAACAATATTATATTACCAAAAAAGATTATTTAAAACACACATTTGGGGAAGCTAGATGGTTTTTAATGACTATGTTGAAGTTACAGTTCATACTTAATAAATAATTAAATTACCCCACTGGAAAACATCTCTTCAATTTAGCATTCAGGCAATTAGATCCAGCTGTAACATTTTCTATATGTAGTATTCATATTTAACAGTGCCCTTTAGGGTTGGACATGGGGAACAATATATAATTTCCCACTCATTAAAAGTTTTTGTAAACAGACTCAAATTGATATAAAGTTGCCATGACAACGGCACGTACGCAAGATGGCATGAGGCCCGTGCGGACCTATACCGTGTGTTATCTCGAAAACGGTAGGTTTTTAAGATTTAAAACGCTGTACCAATACGTTCCAAAGGAGCGTACATGATCTTGATGCCCGCGTCAAAATCTTTAAAACCCAACTTATCCCGTCTCGATCCGCCGACTCTCAGTCGTCAAAATTTTGAAACCTTCCAGTTTTTTCATCACTTTTATTTAAGCCCTTGTAAGATTTAAAAAAAACTAAATTGGAATTTGTCACATCTCCGTGAAATTCCCTTTATTTTGATACCTCACCCGTCAAAATCCATCGCTCCTGAGAGCCGGAAAAGGGATCTATACTACCGTAATAATATGTAGTAGTGATAGTAAAAAATATTGTTGATGACAGTACTACACTGAATAAATTAAATTTTAGATACAGTAGAACATGGAATCAGGGTAAGAGATGATTTTTATTTAGCAGTCTGTAAGACCAGTTTGACATCTTGCTCAGCGGTCAATAAAATGCCAAAGATTTGGAATTTGATAAATAATGAAAAAAAATTCAATAATAAACAAACGGTTTATGCAAACAACGTAATACAATTGGAAATATAATTTAATCCAACAATGTTAGAAGACTTGCAACTACCCTTAATTCAAGATTTTATTTTATCATAAACTGCTACATATTTTGGTAAAAAAAAACAGGCAGTGAAAACCCACTGATAAAAGAGATCGGTAATTATAACAAATGTACACTCAAACCATAAACTCATAAAAGGACAAAATATTTATTGTTAAACTAACAATTTTCATTCTCGTATTTTTATTATGTTTTCATTAACTTAATTATAGCTTTAAATGTTTAGATTTATTATATATATATCGTATATATTATTTATTGTCATCAGTTTCTCATTTTATTAATTTATTTTTATTATTCATTCATAATTACTATTAATATTGTTTTGTGTGTGTAGGTTTTTGATTAATTTTTCCTACTGTTGTTCCAATATATAAATTCACTTATGAGATACGACTTATTCTCAAATATTATTAATCACGAAAATCGAACTTGTTGATTTTAAGGATAAGCTATCCGAAATCATGTTAAAATATTTGAAAATATTATTAAAGTTTACATATGTAAATAAAACTTTCTATCTATCATCTAATTTAATCTATTTTGAAATAGTCTCTGATTTTTTTATTCTTTTATTTTCTTTATTATTATTTGTTTTTTTAAATTTATTTTTTCTTTTATTCCGTTTCTTTTTTTAATTTTTATTATATTTTAATTATTATTATTATTCATTTTTTAATATACATATATATATATATATATATATATATATATATATATATATATATATATACCATTTGAGAGTGAATGACCATCTGTCATTGGGCACAAGACCTGTTGGTAGGATATATAAATAAAATAAATAAATAAATATATATATATATATATATATATATATATATATATATATATATATATATATATATATATATATATATATATATATTTACATTACTACGTGCTAATGCCATGACACTTTCCTATGACTGACATGAATACTAGTGTCAGCGGCGTTAAAGTGGAGGAGAGGGGTGAGTAGTACAAATACCCCGTTCTTCGTACTCCATCGTCAGTCATGATCTTGCTTGCTCTCCTCTCCGTCTTAGGAGGGTCTTCGGGGTCCGTCGAGGACCCCAACACGGTCCTCAGCGGGGTCTACTCCGAGTGTGTCCTCGGCTTCGACTGGACCTGCCTCCAGAAGCGCACTCTCCTCTTCGTTGACCGCTTCTCGAGGGCGGCTAGCTACCCGCTCTTCCCCGGCCTCCTTCTGGTACGTACCATGCCGCCCGGGGATCCTATAGAGGCTTCCGATCTTAGCCAGCTGGATGGAGAACGGATAGGGGAGATGGTGGACGATGCCGCGGGGGCATTCTTCGAGGAACACGTCTTCAGGGTTCAATTGCCCAATTGGCTGAAGAGCGAAGGCAGGGCGATGGGACATGTCGACTTCTTCTTCGGCGATGGCGTCGAAGGTAAGTCTCTGCCTCTTTGGCAACAGCAGCATGTTATAGAATAAAAAAGGAAAAAAAAAAAAAATTAATGCTCCCTTCGAATCTCCAACTATATTCGAAATAATAATGCCGTTAAAGTTCCACGAGAAATTATCATATTAATTGTTAATACATTGTGTTTGTATTCTTTATGTATTAAGTCTTATCAAACTTTCATATAGTTCATGACCGATTTTTTTTTCCAGTCCTAAATAAAATTTGGACAAAAAAAAAGAGAACAATTATGTTTATAAACGTTTTAAACAATATTGACTTTTGCTCTTTTAAAGTATTATTTTAAAAAATAAAAATTGATGTCACAGATCTCTTGACCGATTTCTTTTTATCCAAAGCATTAGAATTCTAACTAAACACGAAGTGTAATAAATATTCTGAATAGAAGTCTTGTTTTTAATCTCAGTACCATCTAAAGTGTTATGGTAATCATTAAAAGAACAATTTTCAGAATTCAATGTACCAATTTTAAAGACCTCGAGTTAAAAAAATATATTTTAGCCTCCATCAATTTTTGAAATAATAATTTCCTTAAATTTGATGTTAAAAATTATCGAATTAATTTTAATCGCTTCGCACGCACACCCTCTGAATTTCCTGATCTGTTAGCTTTGAATTCATAGATAAAACAAAAATAAAAGAAACTTTATTCTAGATAAAAGTCCCTTAAAAGAATAACAGACACACAAAAATCATTAAATAACCATAAAAAAAAAAAAAGCAATAAATTAGAGAAACAAAAAAAAAATTGAGTTCAACTACTAAACAAAAGCTTAATCATTAAAAACAATTATTTAAATCTGATATTGATAATAATAAAATTGAAATCGAAATAAAATATAAAAAATATTTGTAAGCGTATAAAATAGAAAAAATATACATAGCTATACAAATATTAATCATAAATAAAAAACATATTCTAATTAGTGTAAATATAATCGTAAACTAGGAATTAAATTGAAAAAAAAAACAAAAACAATATATGACCGCAGAAAAATGATGTGAAAAGTATTACACATGCTATTAAACTTGTTATAACAAATACAATTAAATCGGTTTGACCCCTCCCCCCCAAAAAAAAAAAATAATAAAATAAATAATCTTAAGAATAAATATCATTTATAAACAGAGTTGTCCTCTTTGTTGTCTCCAAATCTTAAAAAGGACTGAAAAAAAATCGATTTAGAGATCAATGAAATTTTGGTAAGAAAAAATATATTAAGATTTTTATTGTGTTATAATATAATATTATATTATAATAAAACTAGTATACCCGAGCGATAACTCTCGCATTAGATATCTTCTAATCCCTAATTCCAAGTATAAGCGATATTAGGGAAACATATTTATTCGTGTAAACAATATAATATTACCAAAAAAGTTTATTTAACACACATATTTGGTGAAGCTACATAGTTTGTAATGAGTATGTTGAAGTTCATACTTAATAAAGTAAATAGCTTACCCCTCTGTAATATCTCTTCAATTTAGCAGTTAGATCTAGCTATTTTCTATCTTCTATTTAGCAATTAGATCTAGCTGTAAAATTATCTATGTTTAGTATTCATATTTAGCAATGCCCTTTAGGGTTGGACATGGAAAACAATATATAATTTCCCACTCATTAAAAGTATTTGTAAACAGGCTCAAATTGATATAAAGTTGCCATGACAACGGCACGTACGCAAGATGGCGCAGGGCCCGTACGGACCTATATCCTGCGTTATCTCGAAAACGGTAGTTTTTTAAGCTTTAAAACGCTGGACCAATACGCTCCAAGGGAGCGTATTAGATCTTGACGCCCGCGTCAAAATCTTTAAAACCCAACTTATCCCGTCTCAATCCGCCGACTCTCAGTCGTCAAAGTTTTGAAACCTTCCAGTTTTTTCATCACTTTTATTTAAGCCCTTGTAAGATTTTAAGAAACAAAATCAGGATTCGTCACTTCTCCGTGAAATTCCCTTTCTTTTGATACCTCATTCGTCAAAATCCATCGCTCCTGAGAGCCGGAAAAGGGATCTATACTACCGTAATAATATATAGTAGTGATATAATAAAAATCCTAATATACTTATATTAAGATATAATATATTTTTATTATATTATTATATAGCATTATAATATAATATAAATCTTAATTTTTTAATCTTACCAAAATTTCATTGAAGATCTCGTGACAGATTTTTTTGCTTTCAGTCCTTTTTAAGATTTGGAAAAAACAAAGAGTACAATTTTGCTTATAAATTTTTAAACCTATGTTACAAGAGAGATGTGATTCACCCATTTCGTACAAAGAAATTTTTTTTTCATAATCGATAAAAAAAAATTTATTGTAATAATTATACTTAATCTACCCATTTTAAAGTCCTCGAGTAAAAAAAGAAAAGTGATTAGAAAAAAAAAAATATCATTTTCGAAATACTACGCATCCAGTGAATTCCAAGTTTCCCAACACATGCCTAAGCAGTCAGTATCTGTTGGCTTTCAATTCTTAAAACACTTAGTCTTACCAAAATTTCATGAAAGATCTCTTGATCTGTTTTTTTTTTTTTTTTTTTTCAAAGTGATACGCAATAAGCCACTAGGATAAGGACGAATTCAACAAAATATTAAAAAAGAAAATATGATAAACATTAAGATAATTAAACAGGATATACATAAAAGTGGCCTTAGATATAATTCATTTAATACGTTTAAAAATAATTTAGAATGAAATAAAATTATGTGATTTAGATAGCAGAATAGGTTTGTGCGGCCATAGAATTTGTAATTAAAGATGTATCTATATCAGTCCAAATCTGCAACATATTGAGGTCTTTATGGATTATACTGAGTGGCATATGGTCTTTATTAGTATGATACTGAGGAGCAATAAGAATTCTGCATAGGATTTTTGGATTGTAAGGATTGGATGTGGGAGGAATTTTATGGTTCCGTGGAACCCCAAAGCTCAACTCTGTATGTCCAAATAGCTCGAATAATGATACTGAATATGAGATTTTTGGAATAAATAGGAATTTTGCAGCTTTTGTCAAATAAATGTTGGAGTAATCGTATTCTACGAGCAGCTTCTACATAGAAAGTCAAATAAAAATTTCTATTGATGATTTTGAACTCTTGAAAATGAATAAATCCACTTGAAAAAGATATAAGTACGATAAAAATAAATCTAAACTTAATCTTCAATTCTATTTTCCAACCACTAGGATGTAATCTACTTGTAACTCTTTTATTTAATAAGCAAATAAATAAAATAAAATAAATCTAATATTTAATGAGCAAATATCATACAAATAGTTATAAAAAATAAAGCAATTAAAACTTTTCAATAATCTTCTTACAAATTTAACAATGTTTAATTTTTTTTTTTTTTTTATATTCATAAATAATATCATTATTTTTCAGGGAGAAAGAAGAAGAAGAAGAAGATTATAAAGCTCCTGAAAAAAGTATTATTATTGGCGCTCTTGTTGAAAGTAGGAAAGATATTACTGTTGATTCCGCTAGGGTTAGGGTTGATCAAAATCGCAGCAATAAAAGGTCTCCTCTTTGGCACCATCTCTCTTATCATATCCAAGATAATGATTCTGAAGAAGTTGATGAAAAACAAGAACATGATGATGGGTGGCGGTGGAGGCGGAGGCTGGATGGACGCCGGCGGTGGAAGCAGCGGTAGTGGTGGGGATGGAGGTTGGCCGTCGAGTGGAGGAGGAGGAGGAGGTGGTGGTGGCGGAGGATCAGGAGGATGGGACAGAGCGTTAGCAGCTCATCAGCTGGCCTACAGTTCTTACGATACCAAGAACAACCCAACGTAAAGGGCCAACGATACATCTTTGTAAATATTTGTAAAACTAGAATTATTCTAATTTATTGATGATCCTGTGAGACAAGTTCACGAATCTTGTTGAACAGGAAGATGCAGAATGTCTTCAAAAGGCCAAAGATTTTATTTTAAGTAGTTGATCCCAAGCTTTGCAAACCCCGAAAAATATGTTCGGAGCGAAAGTGTAAACAATTAAAAATATCTCTCAGGAATTATCATCGCAAACATTTAATTTCTTTAAATGGTTCTACAAGAGCAAATAACATCACATATTGCAGAATCACAAAACTTTTTTTTCCACTCTTACAAGCAAAACAAATTCTCACTTTTTAAGTGAATTTAGTCTTAAGCTTATAAAATCCTAAAAGAAGACAAAATTCAAATCTATTTGCATCTATTTATTTCATAAAATAGCTTATGTAATTATCATATGATAATCATATTTTAAAATCAAACTATATTTTAAGATTAATAATGTTAAATGTAATATAACATTTTTTTGAAATTACGGAAATAATTTCCGATAACATATTGATTGATAGTTCAAGTTCCTTTATAGTTATGGTAAATAAATAAACTGTGATTACCAATATTATTATTATATTACAAGTATTTTGTAAGTGTATAAATGTTAAATTAATTAATATTTTCATGTCAATCTAGGTACGAACATTTATTTATTTATTTATAAAACTGTTTATTTATTTATTTATTACCTTGTTTTTGAATAATTTGTTGATGTAATAAAGTTAAAAATAAAAAAATAATAAAAATACTTACCTTTGTTTCTTATTTTACATCGCATTAATTGATCCATTCATATCCAGGAAATAAAGTCCCTAAAAACACTCCAATAACTGAAAAAAGTTAGGACATTTCAGATTTTAGAAGCTACTTAAAATTGCAAAAATTGTGGGGAAGCATTTTACTCAAAGAGTTATTTTTAAATTTTAAACCAATGCCAATACATTTTAAGTTAAGAAATTGAGATTTTATCGATGCAATGTTTGAATAGAAAAGAAAATTGTCGTCAAATGTCAACATTTGTAACAGGTAAGTGAAAAATTAAAATATTTTATAATGTAAAAGTAAAATATTTATTATAAAGGAGAATCTTGGTTGGGGGTGCGGTCAATAAATGAACACATAAATAAGAAAAAACTTATTATAATGTGTGCCGACATTTCGGCTTAAGTTTTAGGCCATCATCAGGACTAAGAAAAACAAGATAACAATAGATATAAAAGCAGTCGCAGCACCATTAATAATAAGGAAGTTAACAAATAGAAACATGAAAAAGGATAAAGTATAAACAAAAATATGTTGATCATATATTAATATATTATTAACATATTATGATCAACATATTTTTCTTTATACTTTATACTTTTTCATCTTACTATTTATTAACTTTCTTATTATTAACTTTCTTATTATTACTGGTACTGCGACTGCTTTTATATTTATTGTTATTGACCACACCCCAACTAAGATTTTCTTTGAAACTTTTCCACGGTCAACCATACTCTCTTCAATATTTACTATAGTTGAGAAATTTTATATTTTGTCCTATTTAACCACCAAACAATTTTATGTTTGGGATGAAAGTTTCTTTAGTCTTTTACAATATAATAGATTAATTAACATTATATAAACAGTCGTTTCAGTCCTTGCAATTAATCCAACACCATTATTCAAGCTATTTTTATTAATGCTTTTAGTTAAAGAATTCTTGAGGAAAAAAAATTACTTCAGAATTTTCATTTAGTATTTAAGAATTATATATAGTATCATTTTATATATGTATTAAAGCAGTCTTAATTTACTAAGAGATTTTAGTTTTTTAAACTTATAAAAACAATTAGAGTTTTACAGCTATTTATGAAAAATATTTAGTATAATTTTAATTCTGCAATAAAATTTCATTATATGATATATTTTATCCAGTGATGAATACATTTTTCAATCTAATAATGAATAATTAAATAAAACTTACAAAATTAATTTGGAAAGCCAAATATGAGACTATATAGATAGTCTAGTTCACAATTCCTTCAACAGATGGCAGCACCGCATTCGCTCTGTTGTCAGTGATGTTACAACCTGCTTTTGAAGTGTTTATTTCTGTTATCAATATTGTGTACTGAGCTTGGAAGCTTTCTATTTATTCTTATAATGAATGTTGAGAAATTGTTCTATTTAAAGAAGAGAGATTATTTAAACTACTAATAAATATGTACTTTATTTTGTTTTGTCTTAAGTGTGAATTTATTTGAGTTCTTTTTTTTTTTTTACAAAATAAGGAATAATGGGTGAGGAAGAAATCCCTTTAATATATGGCCTGGAATTACAGGTAAATTAGCCTTGATTTTAAATTATATGTACTATTTTTCTCTTATACATAGTATTATTACCGATATTTGGTTCAATAGGCCAGATCATTGGCAGTAGAATTGGCCGAAAATGAAGTAACAAGATTCATGGTTGGAACTCAGACGTTGAAAATGGCAAACAATCAAATCCACGTTGTTGAAATTAATGATGAGACTACTATAATAAATGCACAGGTTATTCACTGGAGACAAAATGTGTTTTCTCATCATTATACATTATTATAATCATTTTTATTATAGCATTTATTGTAGGTTTATAATCATCCTGTTGGTGAATTGTGGCATTTGCATTGGTCTCCTCATGATCCTTCGATGTTTTCTTCAACTTTTTCTAATGTTGATGACGAAACTAATGTTTTTAATAAATGTGCTATTTGGAAGTTACCATCAAATGGGCAAGAGTTAGAAGAAGTTTCTCAATTCAAAGGATACGACAATGTAAAAGTAAGTTGTCTTAATGAGCATTTTATTATTTCAAGGTTTTTATCTTTGTTTGAAAAGTTTATTTGTCTGTTAGATGTCACTGTTTCATCCGACTGAGAAAGAGAAATTTGCAATGGTTTGTGAGAATAAGCTTATTGTTTGGGATTTAGGCAATGGATCTCCTAAAGAAGTATTTGAACGAATTGTTGATCAGAAAGGTAATTATGACTTTATGGCTTCATGTTTTGAACAATTTTTCAATATTAATAAAATTCAAGTATTGCAGACAATATATAAAATTGTTTTAGCATTGTAATAGAAAAATATAGTGACGTTACCTGAAATGTGTTTCACATATGGATTGGGCATAGTGCATTGTTCATTCAAATTTTTTTTCCCACAAAATTATTTAAATTTATAAAAGAAAAGTTTTAAAAGGTTAAGTCGCTATATCTCGATGTTAAATTTTGACGTATAAGAATAACATTTCTAAAAAAAAAATTTTAAATAAAATTTTAGACAATCTTAGTACAAGTAAGCTTGCCCGCCATGGCAAGGCGATTGTCTTAGGGCAAGTCGATGCCCTGAAGGGACCAAGGGATAAAAAGACCCTAATTTAACAGTGGCAAAGCTCCATAATAGATGTTTTGAATGTCTACTTAAATGTCTTGAATAGAACTAGTTTAGGGCGCCTATTCTGGTAGTATACCTAAATCTTGGACTGTTGGTTGCGCTGGCATAAACTATAAACCAACAGTGGTTGTAAAAAATGAATGAGTAGAGCTATGCAAACTGATTTACTTACATAACAGTTCAGTTTTTACAATAGGCTATACCGCTACAGAAAGCAAATTTTTATATTCTAAGTTTGGGGATGATGGCTCGAGAATATGTAGGGTGAAGTTTCTTATGCTTAAGTATTGTGCTGAAGAAAATGCAGGTTTAGCATTCTCTTTTACTGTTACCAGTAATTTTGATGCTGCCATCAGATCACCACCCTTGATCCTTACTACTTATCCTAGAAGGTTTACTTTACGTAGTCCTAGATCTACGGATTTTGCATATCCATCAGGAGCCTCCCCTCTAACTAATATCTTCATTTACTGCAGTGAGTTAGAAAAAGCTAAAACTAATATTCATTCATTTTTTACAGCCACTGTTGGTTTAGAGTTTATGCCAGAGCAACCAACAGTCCAAGATTTAGATATACTACCAGAATGCGTGCCCTAAACTAATTCTATTCAAGACATTTAGTACTAAGTATCTATTATAGAGCTTTGCCATTGTTAAATTAGGGTCTTCTTATCCCTTGGTCCCTTCAGGGCCTCGACTTGCCCTAAGACAATCGCCTTGACGTGGCGGGCAAGATTGTTCAAACTTTTATTTTTAAAAAAAAATTTTTAGAAATACTATTCTTATAAGTCAAAATTTGACATCGAGATACAGAGACTTAGCCTATTAAAAATACTTTTCTTTTAGACAATTTATTGCAAATAGGATTAAAATAGTTAGTGTTTATCCCAAAATACGGGTCCTAATCTATTATCACTGTCCAAATCGTGTGCTGATTTCTCCTTTTCAAATATTATTAATATTTAAATTTATAAATATTTTTAGGCCATACTAAAATCACTGGAGGCAAATGGAATCCTCAAGAAAGTGGTGCTCACCTTTGCACTTTCCAGGATACTAATGTCAAAGGTTGGGATTTGAGGAGCCCGTCTCCGGCATGGTCTTTAGATCAAGCTCATTCATATTTAGTAAGGTAAAATATCTTACTAAAAATTAAGGTAGCAAGTGTGCTAGTGATTTTTTTTTATAAATCTGAAGGATTCATTAAAAAGACGAGGAGTAACACCAAAAAAAAAAAAAATTAAAGACGTTTGTGTTTATATCCATTTTAACAAAAAACATCCATTTTATAACATAATGTTTGTTCCTTCATTGTAGAGACGTGGATTATAACAGAAACCGTTGTCATACATTGGCCAGTTGCGGAGACGATTGCCTTGTGAACATATGGGATCTTCGGAATGCTTCGACCATGCTGAAACTTACAGGCCACTCCCATTGGGTTTGGTCTTTACGATATAACCATCTTCAGGATGAATTATTATTATCTTCCAGCTCTGATGCACGAGTAAATTTTATTTTTTCTTATCACCTGTATATCATATTTTAAAAAGTAATTTTATACACTTAGGGATGGCTGCTGATTCAAGAATTGATGTTATTTTGGATTTATTTATTCTGAGACTTAGTCAGAGACAAAAAAAATTATTGCCACTTCTTGTTTAGCCTCTGAATAAATAAGTTTATGCATATTGTGCCTACTATTAAGATATTTGCGAATAATTTGGTAGGACTTGCCCTTTTACAGAAATTTCATACCATACGTTTATTTATTATCAGTTATATTGCTAGATTTAAGAAATTTTTATAATTTTAACTTTGAACTTCCATTATCTGTTCAATCCATTCAATCCATTCTGTTTGAAGGTAATTCTGTGGTGGGTTGGATCTGTAGCTTCAGAACCAAATGACAGATATCCTGACGGAAAATTGGTGGACTTTTCCGATCATGAAGATTCTGTTTATCGTCTGGAATGGTCGAACGTCGACCCTTGGTTATTCGCTGCGCTCTCATACGATGGACGACTTTTGATCGATAGAGTTCCTAGAAAACACAAATACAACATTCTCGATATTTCATGATCTGTTGGTATGTATTAGAAAGTTTTTTTATATTTAGATAATTATTATTGCTATTAGTTATTTATACTGCTTTGTATTTATTGAAAATTATAAACACAATAAATAATTGTGATATACACAGGGCACCCCGTAAATGATCATATTTATTTTATTTTTATTTTTAGGGACAGTTTCATTTCATATTTAATTTTAGAATTGTTTTGGTTAATTTTCCGATTTTTTGTTCAGTTTTGTTTTATTTCACAAAGAAACTTTTTATTCAGTATTTCCGTGTTATTTTACTAATTAGAAACACACCTCACTTTTTATTAAATCTAGACAAATCCCAAAAGGAACCTCCCTTGTCTTCATTTATACAAAATTAAAGCTTAATAAATGTAGAAGTTTTCCTACTTGTTACTCTTGAGATATACCATAACCTCTTTACATCAGTTGATATCCGCATGATAGTATAGAAGGATCAATCTAATTAGGGATTGATAAATTATTTGCCACTTCTATAAATTTTATTTTATTTAAAATTAGTTTCGAATGTTATACATTCATCCTCAGTTCTAAAAACACATAAAAAATTCTCCAAAAAAACTCACCAAGGTTTAAATGTTTTATTTAATCCATTTAAACCTTGGTGAGTACCAACATGTATTTGATTTCTTGTCTTAATTAAATTCATAATTCATAAATGTTTTATAATATTGATTTATATTAATCTAATTTAATATGTATAATAATACCAAACTATATTTTGAATTGCTTATTTTTGAATTTTTTTTGTGTTTTTAGAACTGAAGATGAATGTATAACATTCGAAACTAGTTTTCAATAAAACAAATTTATAGAAGTGGCAAATAATTTATCAATCATTAATTACCTCTTTAAATATTTTTGATCATTTACCCTCTATAGATAATTTTTTTATTTATTTGATTAACTGTAATCCACCCATCCCCAGGACCTTCCTGGAATAGACTAATAAAATTGAAATATTTCTTCACTCTTCTATAGAAAATAAAAAAACAGAAATATAAAAATTAAGAATTATAGAAAGAAAAGTAAAAAAAAAAAAGAAGAATACCTTTAGTTATACTAAACTTAACTTATTTTTTTTTCAGCTACAGGAAGTGGGTATTTCTTTTCTGTTCCTTAATATGTGAGAAAGGCATTCAGTTGGCAACAGGAAGTAATTGAAATAATATTTAAATTGTATGTAAAAAAGAGATTATATTTAAGATGGATATGAAATCATTTTGATTAATGCTTCATATTTTTTAAATGAAACATGTCTATAAATATCTATTTTATGGAATCTCATTAAATATTGATATTTTGAATATTTGCAAGACATTTTTGACTAAGCCAATGTGTTTCTCATTTAATTAATTATACCTTTGTATTGTTTAATTTTTCAAAGACCAGAATATTGTAATTAAAAAAAAACCTGTCGAACATATTACTGTTATATTTCACTTATAAGATGTTTAGTTAATTTTGTTTTAATTTTAAAATTTTTGTTTAAGAAAACGAAAATTGTCTACAAACTAAATTCTTTATATATATATATATATATATATATATATATATATATATATATATATAAAATTAAAGAAAGACTTTAATTAAGATAAATAATGGTATTATAATATTATGGTATTTTAGCAGCTGTGAATGTAATTTCAAGTGCAGTATTATTAAGTACATTCCTGTCTGTTTTTTATTTAATAAATGTAATTTATATCAGTTATTATATTATTGTAATTTATATCAGTTATATAATATCTATTACCAAAAAACATAATAAAGTAATTCTTGACAACTTGAATTCTTTGCTGATTCCCTTCTTTAGCCGAATAAAAAAAAAAGGATAACTCGTAATAATTTCACGAGAAATTTTACCGATACAAGTTAAAGGAACAAGTGATTTGTGTCTGCAATTAAGAGAAAGCCAAATTTATTTTTAAAACATTATTCATATTTGCTGTGGGTTTGAATTAAGTTCGAGAGGCCGTGATGGTCGAGAATGTTAAGGCCTCACCTTAGCAACATCGAACCTGCTGCGGCGCTGGTTCGAATCTGGCCTAGATGTATTGAAATTTATTTTATGGCTGACCCATGGAACGAATCACGATCTTTCCACTCTGGTTCGAATAAGTTGGTAACCTATAGGGATAATCTGTTCTGTCTTCCTTAATAGGAGTAGTTAAGGACCTTAAACCCCAAATAAAAAAAAATTATGTTTGAGGATGGCTAGTGGGGTAGGGATACACTGACAGGTGGTTTACAATGTATTAAAATTTATGGATTTTTAAATAGTGAAAATAAAGATACTATAGAAAAGTTATTGGAGAGTAGGAAGCCATCTACAGGAAGAGGAAGGGTAGGCATTTCATTCGCAAACTTCATCTTGTTCATTAGAGCATTGCAATTATTTTGTATGCACTTTTTTTTTCCTTGTAATTTCATTTATTAATTTAATTTTTCTATTAAATGCTATGTTCAAGACAGAATAAATGATGTAAAATATGTAAAGAAAAGACCAAAAAAAAAAAAATCTTTTGTTAGATTGTAAATAAAAAAATAATTAATATATGTATTTAAATGCACCACACCACCATATTTATAAATGTAATTGCTGGATTTAAATACATTCATATTTTATCTCTAAAATGTCTATAAACTATTTTTAACTCGTGCTTTCTCATTCCCTTGAAGTTCGAGTTACCGAGAGTTAACTGTAATTTAGCAAGCTTAAGATAGAATTTCACTGATACTACCCACCATAATATGGCTTAGCACTGACTGCTTGTGTATTTATTTGAAACTCCTCTTGCACTATCTTGTTTAAAATATCGATCAATCAAAATGTTAGGCTTAAATTTAATGGTTTTAATTTGTATTGCAAGGTCAGAAATACACATGCTGACGGAGTTGTGAACTTATTTAATTAATAAACGACATTTTGCCTGGCTCAATAATAAGGCGAGGTTATGTCTGAATAAAATCTTAATCATGTACCAACAAACCGCATATTAATGCCCAACTTTTATAGAGTGATGACTTCTTGTGGTATATTGAATAAAACTTAGAAGAGTTGAAGGTATATCTCTGATTTCAAATTTATTATTATGGACAGAAATGGCTGTCATCAGTATGATCATTTCAGTAATAAATATCATATAATTGTAGAAAAATCACAACAGATGATTAGTAAATCAGTGCTTTCATTAAAAAGTAAAAAGACACTTTGATTTTTTAGTTTTGAATTTGAGTTTTTATTTGAGATGAAATTATTTAATGTTAATTGGATTTATAATTGAATCTCTTTTTTAAGAGAAATGTATTAATTACTATAAGATCTAAAATGAAATGAATACAGTTGTTACTTCCCTTCAATCCTATAAAATTGATTGGCTATAGTGTGGTTTAATTTAATTTTGTCTGACATAACGATATAAAAGTAAAGGAAATTTAAGAAGCATCAGAACATGACCGTTATTAACAAAACTCTTCTTCAACATGATAACATAATCTAAAATCGTCAGACTGCTTCAGAGCTGACGCCATACCTGTACTGTTGAGCAGTATCAATGAAATAGGCCCCATTCTATTCCCTCAAAGCAGTTCTTTCTTCTGTCAACTGTCGGCCGCTACAGGGACAGTCTATCTAATATAAGTCTACCTTTATAAAAATAAAAATAAATCTTCTTGTATGCTTTAAAGGTAATTTTTTTTCTTTTAATTTAGATTACTGTAACATCAAAAACCATAATTTAAAATTTCAGTAACCATATAAAGATACATTCTGTCTTTCTTTATTGATAATACATTGCATGGTAGACTGACATCCACAATGAATACGAGGTGTGGCTATTAAATAACGAGACTGACGTTGCAATAAACTTTATTTTTATTTTATACATAATTACTTACTATTACATTTAATATACACCCCTTCTCTATCCCTACAACGCTCTATGCGAATTTTCCATTGTTGGAAACAGTGCTGGAAGTCATCTCCTTCAGGACGCGTGCCGCTTTCTCTTTTACAGCTTCCACGGACTCAAATCTCGTCCCTTTTAATGAAGATTTCACCTTAAGGAACAGATAGAAGTCACATGGTGCAAGATCTGGTGAATAAGGTGGATGTTCTAACACTGGGATGCTGTACTGGGCTAAGAACCTCTTGACAGAAAACGCGGAATGAGCTGGCGCATTGTCTTGGTTGAGAACCCATGATTAGTCCTTCCAGATTTCGGGTCATTTTTTTCCTTACTCTTTCACGTAGTTTTGCAAATACCTCAAGGTAGTAGTATTGATTAATAGTTTGACCTTCAGGAACCCAGTGAAGGTACACAATCCCATGAATATCGAAAAAAAACAATCATCATTGCTTTAAATTTTGACTTGCTCATTCTAGCTTTTTTGGCTCTAGGTGAAGTTGGGGTCTTCCAGTGCATGGATTGGCGCTTCGTTTCCGGATCATAATTAAAAAACCACGTTTCATCACATGTTATTACCCTTTCCAATAAATTTGAGATTTGAGTCCGTGGAAGCTGTAAAAGAGAAAGCGGCACGCGTCCTAAAGGAGCTGACAGAAGATGACTTCCAGCACTTTTTCCAACAATGGAAAATTGGCATGGAGCGTTGTAGGGATAGAGATGGGGTGTATAATGAAGGTGGTAGTAAGTAATTATGTATGAAATAAAAATAAATTTTATAGCAACGTCAGTCTCGTTATTTAATAGCCACACTTCGTATACTTCCATTTTATACTTTTATTAAAAATCACCCTAATTTACTAATGCTATTCGGCATTTATTTTCTTTAAAATAATTTATATTTAGGTGCTGACATTACCAGCGCAGGTAAAGCATGTGTTTCCCATCAGGACATGTGTTTCTGAAAAAAATATGACCAAAAGAAAATCAATTTAGTCGGAAAAAAAAAATCCACATTTGTTGTTGTTTAGAAAACGGTGAAACTACTTAACGGAGAGCATTGTTCTCAAAATGCTCCTAGAGGAAAAAAAATTCGGAGCGCCATCAAGGTAAGTTATAAACGGATAGCACAAGCACTGAGTCAGCAGCATAATTTCCACCATTTGGCCCAAAAGAAAAGATATTAAGGCCTTGATAGTATGAGTACTGAATATATCTACCTGATTTCCTCCCATCTTTAAAGTTTGTTACAGGTGACATCCGGTATACCTTAAAGGCTCAGTCACACAGAACTCGATCTGCGATCTCCGCCCGCGGCGAGCTGGCGATCAAATGTTTTACTACTTACTGCACTATACATCTCTAACAGAAGGTGATCTACAGCCACGAGCCAGTCTTGATCGAGCTCGGCAGCGATACATTTCTATACAGCTAGAGCGATTTAGAGAGATCACGTTCTGTGTGCCTGAGCCTTAAACCCAATGTATTTAATTACTCTCACATCTTTTTCAAAACCCTAAAAAATAACTACATTGTAGGTAAAAACGTTAGCGCATATAAAACAGTAAAATATTATTTACTGAGAGTTAAATTTTTAACGCATCCCATGATCTAGATTTTGTCAATAGTCAACAATATCTCCGAAATCAATGGTAATGCTTCTGATAAAACTACACTCTACAGGTTCTAAGGGGAAAAGGTAGAAACAAATTAAGACATATTTATATCAAAAAGTAAGCATGTTTTATTTTTTTTTTATTTATTTTTTTTAGTAAACCAACTTTCAAAAAAAGTGTATATACCACACTCTTCATCATTGAAATATTGTATATATATTAAAGTGCGACAAAGCTTTGTGTGGTTATATTGTGTGAGTTGGTGTGTCTCGTATTTTTGTATCATGCTCCCCCCCCTCTTACTTATACAACAATTACAATAATCATAATCAAACAACTTTGGGCAATCATACAACGGTATAATATTAAATAAAGAATATTTAATATAAATATCTCTATATACCTTTTAACTGGATTTTAAAAAAACAAACAGTTCATTCTTCACATTTGTCCATTTTGATATCATTATTGCCCACTGATCTAGATATGAGTAGACAACATTTCATAAATTTTACATTGGTTAGTTAAGATCCGATGTTAGGAATCATACCTCTTATATAAACTATCTAAATAGGCTGTCGTTAGAGGTTATTTGTCAGTTCATAACTCTCGGAGACTTGATAAAATCGTGAGACTTCTTCTAGTAATGTAGTGGTTCTTATCGAACATTTTAAAAAATAAATAATTCTCTTGTCACCAACAGCGCTAGTCTACTAGCACAAGCCGTTTTAAAATTTCAAGGAAGGTATGAAAGAGACAATTTAAAATAATACTTCTTCCTATGTAATTTTTTTCTTTTTATTAATTTTTTTTTTCTTTAAATATTTATTTATATATATATGGCTCCCAAAATAAAGCAAAACATTTCAAATAACTTATTTAATTCAATATACATATAGCATCACTAATTATTTGAAATGTAATTCATATTTTACTTATATAATTTGAAAAATATACGTGACTGTCGTGTTTAGTGTTTATACATTTTATCTTGGTGCACTTGATTATAAAAAAAAAAAAAAAGTAATAAAATAAAATGAAACAATTATAATACACCTATACTTTAAATCAAGTGAGAATATTTTTATTTTTTTTTTTTTAACTAATACATTTAAGTTAAATAAATTAAAACTATACAGTAAAAAAGGTAATAGGACTCAGAAAATTAAATATATGATTTTTTTTTTCAATTTTCTGTTTTTGTAAAATATATATATAATCATTAAAGAAAATAATTTAACAAAAATTTTAATTCATTATTGAGGCACAGCGATTGAATAGTCAATTTGTTATAACTAGATCTTGGAGTATCTCTGCTAACACCGAATGACCTAGCGTGCGGCTAGGAATGGGTTTGCAGTTATTTGAACGATATAATAACAAATGAAGCGAGATATCATCTCGAAACATAAAATATATAAAAAAATAAGGAAATACATAGTAAGTAAATCAAATCCAACAACGGTACGGCATTAAAACAAACTGACCATTCTTTAAAATTTGTAGTGTGACGACTTTGTATTTTCGAAGAAAGCTTGAATATTGCACGCAAAAACAGATCAAAAACCTAGGGTTATACTTTTCAATTTCAAATATTTTTAATAAATTTTATTTTTCTCAAGTATTTATTTACAAAGCTTAAGGGCAAAATAATCAAAAAAATAATAGCGAATTTTATGTACAATTAAGCTATGCTCCGTATCCCATTCATCGTGCTCTCTTTCCCTTTATCCGTCCTCTTCTCCTCTTGTATAAGTATCATTTTAAAGCTAAATTTATTTGTGTTACAATTATCAATATTTATTTTATTTTTTTTTTAATTTTATTTTTTTTTGTTTACCTCTTACTACATTTTTATTGTCCAGAGGACTCGAATTAGTGAGAAGGGAAGAAAGAGGTCTTTGGTACAAAAAAAAGCTCAAAAAAACGATTAAAAAAAACACAACTGAAACGCAGAGCGTGGAGACGGAGGCTGTGAAGAGGAAGTTTTAAGCACCAATAGTCTCGTTCGTTTGGGGGCCGGCACTTTCCTCCTTCCTTCAGCTTTCGGCACCTGAGATTAGAAAAAATTATTAACAAAAATAATTAATACAAATGAAAACATTTGAAAATATAATACAGATATATATATATATATATATATATATATATATATATGCATGTATGCAAAAGTGGAATTTTATAGGAGAAGCATTTGAAGTTTGCCAATATAGATTTATCGCTGTCCCTAACTCACTGATAAAACATCAAGTCAGAAATTTTCTTAGCCAATACTACTTGCCTTATTTGTTTAAAACAAAAATAAGGCTATTCAACACCAACGTAAAGTCAGTTCTCCTCTATGGATGTAAAACATGGAAAGCGACCGAAACCGTTACCTGACCCCTTCAAACCTTCATCAACCGCTGCTAGTGAAGAATCCTGGGTATCTGATGGCAAGAGAGGATCTCGAATGAGGAGCTGTGGAGTATGACTGAGCAAGCTTCCTGTGCACCTCGAAATAAGAAAAAAGAAATGGAGGTGGATAGGACACACATTAAGGAAACCAGATAGTGCCATCGAGAAAGAAAGTCTTCAATAGAATCCTCAGTGAGCAAGAAGAGGAAGACCAAGAGAGAGTGGCGCAATCTGTACAAAAGGACCTGGACCGGACCGGCAAGTGGCAAAAGTGATTGCATTTATTTATTTATAAATTTAGCAGCAAAAGGAAAGGAACACACTTGCTTGTAGATGCCCTATGCTCCTCTTGGATTCAATGGAGATAATAATAATACTTGTTTAGAAAAAAGTTAATCTTAATATTTTTATCACTTAAACATGAATTGTGAATTAAAATGTGGCAGCTTTTCATAAGAAACTAAAATAATTTGTTATTAGGTTAAATATTGAAACTAAAAATCTGACAATTTTTTTCTAAAAGAAATTTACGTGTAATTGAAACTAAAAATCTGACATTTTTTTTCTAAGAGGAATTTACGTGTAATTGAAACTAAAAATCTGACATTTTTTATTCTACATACACAGTAAATCTCATTAATCCGGATCTGTCACGTCCAAAACCCGGATGATCCAGAATTTTTTTTTTGTATTTATGACAATGCATTTTCTACCATTAAAATTCAGTTTTATTGCATATCCCATTAAAATTCATAGAACAGTGTAGAGAGGCTAATCCTGGTGATTTGTTACTGACAAAATGGAGGCTAGACATTACTGCGAGAAAAAGAATGGAAAACAAGAGCTAAACAAAAATTTCTGTTTAGGTATTTTAAATAAAATAAATATTAAAAACTTTTCAAATTACCATTCATATGTTTACATTCACTTGGATATCGGTACCTCGGTACCTCAGAGGTGTGGTGTGTTAAGTCACAATTTATGTTACTGCAAATTTTGATATGAAAAAGATTGATCTCGATCGATCTGGGTAAAGAATTATAAGTAGAAAACTTAATGGTTTCAGCAATAAAACCACTAAGTTTGTGACTTGGTACTCTTAACAACGATCGGGATCAATCAATTTCATATTGAAACTTGCAGTAACATAAAATGTTAAAAAATGTGACTCGAATTTGTGAATCCCTATTTATTACATGCTTATGCAAACATTTATAGTTTTTTGTGCATTATTATGTCATTTTATATCAAGAATTTTTAATTTACTGACCATATCACCTCTTTTCCAGAATTTAGAACTATCTAGGATAGTCCTGGTGGAGTAAATACTGTAAGAGCCAAAAGGAAAAAAAATTGGTCTTAATGCTCATTCAATTTAAATTAGAAATTTAAAAAAGAATTTGAAGTCTCGAAAGATAAAAAAAAATATTATACAAGACAATTTTTCTGCCTACCCTAACTTATTCCAGTGAGTCATGGACCCTAACCAGCAAGCATACAAGTCAACTCCAAGCCATGGAGATGAGATTCCTCCGGGAAATTGAAGGAAAAACTCGCTTAGGCAGGGCGAGAAACACCACGATAAGGAATAATCTCGGCCTAAAATCATTACAAGAATCTTTGGAAGAGAATCGTCTGCGATGGTTTGGACATGCCTCGCGAATGACAGGCGAGAGAATAGCTAGGCTGACCTATGACATGAAGGTGGATGGAAGAAGGTGCCGAGGAAAACCTGGGACAAAGATGTTCGGGAGACGTTTGTGGCCAGGAATCTGGATTGGAGAAGAGAGCTGGTACAGGACCGAGCAGAATGGATCAAGCTATACAGAAAGAATCCTCACGCTCCACCAGGCGGTAGGCGAGGAGCGGATTAAGTAAAGTAAAGTAAGTAAATACTATGTCATTTTATATCAAGAATTTTTAATTTACTGATCATACCTATATAGGATAGTCCTGGTGGAGTAAATACTGTAAGAGGCAAAAGGAAAAAAAAAATGGTCTTAATGCTCAATCAATTAAAATTAGAAATTAAAAAAAAAAATAATTTATCTATAAAATATTGAATTTTAATTTGAAGTATCTATACAAGCCGCCTTTGACCAGGCAAACATGAATGGTCTTCAACATGAATGGGCTATCACTTTTGATATTGAAAAGAGCGATCAGTTTATTATAAATTTTTTACACTTATTACATATCAATCATATAAAGGGATTATTGATCACATCAAAAATCACAAACAAATTAATTGAATTCTGACAAATAATAAGAAAACATCATAGATATTTTCTGAAAATGACGAATAAGTGGTTAACTTGACTTATGATGAAAATTAGTTGGGTCCACCACCAAGTTTTAAAAGTTGACTTATACGTCGTGCAGAAATGGCTTACTTAGAAACGAAAGTGGTAGGAATATATCGCTATGTGAAATTACAATTTTCGACTTAACCACTTATTCACCAGGGCTAAAGATACATGTAGGTAGCAATTGCATTTCATCAACATTAACAGATTTCACATTTATCAACAAGAATCACATACAACTTTACAGAATTCCAACAGACAACGGTGAAGTACAGAAAACATAATCACACGTATGTCAAGAATTTAAAGAGGTTTATTTTGTCTTCAAAATAACCGAATAACTTGCTATTCGACTTCAGTTTTGTATAATTAAGAAAAAATAGTAAGTACGGAAGTTTATTGACCTCTTGTAAATGTTATGCATAATTGATACTGCTATTTTTTTTTTTTTTGTATTGATACACATTGTAGATAACAGGAATTAGTAATCTGTCGAGCTGTTGTATTGATATGAGTGCATTTTGGGACAGTATGATTGGGATTACAGTGGACATTCCGTAATCCCTGAATATTTTGGGACAGTCTGATTGGGATTATAGTGGACATTCAGTAATCCCTGAATATTTTGGGACAGTCTGATTGGGATTACAGTGGACATTCCGTAATCCCTGAATATTTTGGGACATTCTGATTGGGATTACAGTGGACATTCAGTAATCCCTGAGTATTTTGGGACAGTCTGATTGGGATTACAGTGGACATTCAGTAATACCTGAATATTTTGGGACAGTCTGATTGGGATTACAGTGGACATTCAGTAATCCCTGAATATTTTGGGACAGTCTGATTGGGATCACAGTGGACATTCAGTAATCCCTGAGTATTTTGTGCCAATCTGATTGGGATTATAGTGGACATTCCGTAATCCCTGAATATTTTGGGACAGTCTGATTGGGATTACAGTGGACATTCAGTAATACCTGAATATTTTGGGACAGTCTGATTGGGATTACAGTGGACATTCCGTAATCCCTGAATATTTTGGGACAGTCTGATTGGGATTACAGTGGACATTCAGTAATCCCTTAGTATTTTGGGACAGCCTGATTGGGATTACAGTGGACATTCCGTAATCCCTGAATATTTTGGGACAGTCTGATTGGGATTACAGTGGACATTCAGTAATCCCTGAGTATTTTGGGACAGTCTGATTGGGATTACAGTGGACATTCCGTAATCCCTGAATATTTTGGGACAGTCTGATTGGGATTACAGTGGACATTCAGTAATACCTGAATATTTTGGGACAGTCTGATTGGGATTACAGTAGACATTCAGTAATCCCCGAGTATTTTGGGAGTTATTCTTGGATTTTCATTGCTCACACAATCGCCGCTGAAGCTTTTCTGAAAGAGTGCTTGTTGAAATATTTTTGTTTCATTTCATGTATATTTATGTCATTCTATTTATTGCATTTATATTTGTTTATTTTCAACTTCCTTGCACAGATTTCCACCATTTATAACAAGCCTTACACATACCCCAGGCAAATAAACTAAAATAAAATCGAGCTAATATTTTGTTTTCTCAAACAAACGACAAGGAAACACAACGAAAAGGTGAAAATATATTCACCTAAATAGAAAAATATATCGACATTTAGCAAATTTTTAAGGTGACACAAAAAACTTTATTTTCCACAAATAACAATATTTTTTTTAATTTAATTTTTTTTTTTGTGTACAGTAAGAGTTTATTAAGGAGGCAAACATTTTTATATATTGTTATAGTGTTAAAGGAGCTGAGAATCATCAGTATTTGCTCGACTTACGTCATCAATAGCCAATTTTTTTTTTTATATATTGTGAGTAAGTTTTAAGGGATAGAGGTGATGTTTAGGTCCCATAATAAATTGAAATCTAAATTTAGACTTTTTGGCACTTAAGCCTTTTTCAAAAAACTACATTTACCAATTGCCTTTTGCCAACATGAGGAACAACAAAAAAACTTACTGCATTCGAACAAACAAAAACGAAGAAGGACAACGAAGCACTGAAAACATATTCACCTATATAGAAACATATATGTAGTTACCAATTGCTTTTCGCTTCCTTGGTTCATCATCGACTGGCCTCGAAGGTGAGATGATAGTCCTGCCGCCACCACCACCGCTCGAGATGACGTGGTATTGCCCTGCTCTGATAGGCTTAGCTGCAAACAAAAATAATAAAACATTATCAATTAAGGTTCGTGAGAATAATAGACATTTTTATTCTTCAAAACCTACTAACTACTTAAATAAATATTAATAACCCATCTGCTTTTGTAGCTGATTACAATCCTCCTAATAATCTTCCTCTAATAAAATAATAGCTCTGTATTGTCTTTGCATTTAAATTAAAGCATTACACTTATTTTTTCCTTAATTTTTCAAGGATACAATTGTAATAAAAAATTGTAATGATTGTGCAGCCAAATACACGGGAAAAACTGGAAGATCACTAAATCAGAGATTAAAGGAACATATACATGCATATAATAATAAGACAGAGAATTCCAACTTTGCAATTCATTCAGATGAAAAAAATCATAAATTCATCAAAGACTCAGGAGTTAAATTAATACATCACGCTGAAAACAGCCTTAAATTAAATATATATGAAGCACTTGAAATAATAAAATCCTTCAAATCTAATCCAGATTTTTGCTTAAATGACCAAATAAATATCTCCAATAGTCCAATTTTAAATT
This sequence comes from Rhaphigaster nebulosa, assembly GCA_948150685.1. Lineage (NCBI taxonomy): Eukaryota > Metazoa > Arthropoda > Insecta > Hemiptera > Pentatomidae > Rhaphigaster > Rhaphigaster nebulosa. Next base: position 4,284,007 of record OX411311.1, on the reverse strand, counting down.
TATTCCCATCTATAACAGAAAAAACAATTACTCACCGGCATTACTAAAAAAATTCCGACCCTTAAACTGTTTACCTATAAACATCCTACCTACCTTTCTTTCATTGTTAGTTCAATGCAAGAAGAAACCAGTAAAAACTTTTCTGTTTGATATAATCCATTTAAACCTTGGAGAGTACCAACATGTATTTGATTTATAGTCTTAATTAAATTCATAATTCATAAATGTTTTATAATACTGATTTATATTACATCTAATTTAATATGTATAATAATACAAAACTATAATTTGAATTGGTTATTTTTGAATTTTTTATGTGTTTTTAGAACTGAAGGTGAATGTATAATATTCGACACTAGTTTTCAATAAAACAAATTTATAGAAGTGACAAATAATTTATCAATCCCTAATTAGATTGATCCTTCTATACCATCATGCGGATGTCAAAGGATATAATAAACCCTTCATATATTTGAATTGTTTTATTTTTGTATCTTTAACAATGTTTCGAACCCAAGTTGGCTCATTATCAGGTTCCCAATCTTCAGACATCGATTGCATCATCACAAATACGAGAGATGTTAGTTATTTCAAATAAACAAAATTAAAGCTAAATAATTTAAGGAAGCAATTTTTAAAATTTGGTATTTAAGCCCTGTCAGACTATTTCAATGAGGATAAGACCTAGTTGACATAAAAGATCGTTTAATTGTACATTGATATAACAAATTTAATAAAAATCATTAGAGCCTTATCAAGAAAATTGTAATAATGTGCAAAATAAATGTTGTAAAGAGGCACTTCCGGCAGGTCGACTTTGGTATAAAAGTTGTTCTGATATTCCAGGCATATAGTTACCTTAAATAAGTAATTTCAGTTTCTTACATCTTTTTATTGTGGAGGTAAACTTACCATTTTGCAAGACTTGGTTATTTGGACTCAGGGGACGTTTATATCCATTGAAAACTCGGATTCAAAATTTTTCATAATCGCAATACTTTTCTTTACTATATATTTCATATATAAGTAAGTGAAAGTAAAATTTAAATTTGTTGATCTGAGTTAGCAACCCTTTAAACAGATATTGGCTATAATTAGAAATATAATAACTACCTATATAACACAAGAATATTTAACTGACCGATTTGAGCAGAAGGTCCCCGCCTGGCGAGGTTCTTCTGCCTCACAGCCTCCTTGATTCTGTCCACTTCGAACTGGTACCTCTTCCTATCCCTCATGGCACCTTCTTTAGCCTCCTTCAATGCAGTTTCCAGTGCCTGAAACAAGCACATTATTATTATTTTAATGTCGAAATAATAATAAACCATTTTCACAAATCTGTATAAAAATAAGAAAGATAAAAGGATTCTAATTTCAGACTAAAAAAAAAAAAAATCCATTATTTATATTTTGTATACATGTTATATTTTTTTTTAACAAACAAAAAACTATTTGGATAAGTCCAATTATTCTTAGTCTTTATTATGAAAAGTTTGAAGTCTGTTGAGGTTTAAAACAAGGAGATTTCCTATCCACAATTTTATTAAATCAAGTACTAAAATCTGAAATGAAAAAATAAACGTTTCCAACACTGCTGGCCATTTTAACAGTAAAGATCGATAAAGCTGAGAGGACCATCACAATTTGCAGAGATTTGTGAGTATCGATCGATCCTGATTTACTTCCCACCTTTGAAGAGTTGACATCTGAACTAGTTAGGAGGTCAGTACCTTCAGATGACAGTTGATGAAGATTCAAGGCTAACGATGGCGACGCCTCTAGCGTACTTCAGGCACAAAAGAATGCCATTTGGGATATCCTCAGCCACAGCTCTAAGTTTCAGCACTTTACGGAGAGGTTACTGAGAGAAATCCCAAGTGTTGGAGTATTACTGGATGGTAATATCTGGAATCTTCGAGAAAAGAAGGCCTACAGTCATTGCGTGAAGTTTTCACAAACCATTTTTTGGATTCACAACTTCACCGATTGACTAAAAAGGCGCGTGAAGCTGCCAACCATTTCTCTCTATCTCTTGCATGGGCAATAGAAATCCTCAGTTGCCGAAGATCCTACTCTACCCCATCCCTCCATCAGCCCCTAGGCTCCATTACTTAGGAGACCAAATTGATACTGGAGAAATATATCCTAAAAAGGAAAAGTGGAGGTCATCAAGAAAATCCTATCTCCTAAAAATGTTAAATAAAATTAATGATGTTTCTAAGAATGATTAATTATCACTAGAGAGCGGATTTTCATGCAGTAAAAACCGAAATGAAATTCTCATCTTTGAAAGAAAGATTCTCCGAAGAATATTTGGTCCTGTCAAGATTGGTGACAACTGGATAAGAAAAAAGAATGTAGAACTATATGTACTATTAAGTGAAGCAAATATCATAAAACTCATAAAGCTTGGAAAACTTTGCTGGGCTGTACATGTTGCCCGAATGAATAGTGATACACCAAAACGTCTCATGGATGGAAATTTTTATCGAGCCAGAGGTAGAGAACAACCTAGACTCAGATGGAAGTGTGACCCAGGCAGGATACTAAGACCCTACTGAAAGTCAGAGACTGGAGAACAGTGGTATAAGACCGAAACACCTGGAGAAAGCTTAATGAAAAACTCTGTTCAGGAAATATCACCTGAACGCAGGAGTTGTTAAAATTCGCCATCTCAATCAATCTGCAATGACATTCTAAACAAGACTCAAACCTTGAATCCCACCATCTTTTCTTTATGGTGGTTTAGATCTTTAGTTATTCGTTCTTCATTTTATTTAATCATCTTTAAATTTAATATTTATCTAACTGCCACTATTATTTAATTGTACATTATATATTTTCGATTTATATAGTTTTGTACATTATTATTGTGTATTATATTTATAACTGCATGTTATATATTTTTGTATTTTGTATTATTTAGCTATTTAATAGTATTATTTTATTTTATTGTAAAATTATAGTATTTTGTTTTTTACTTAGTTTAATTGTCAACATTTTCAAGTTTAGTTTAAGATTTAATATTCCTGTATTTATTAATTTTTATTTTACTTTATAATGTTTATTTTGTTTTATTTGCTTTCTTGTTTATCTTCATACTTAATTAATTTGTGTATTGCTATATTTAATTTTCTTTTATATTCTTCAATAATTATTAATCTCATCTAATTTTAGCCAAAGTATTACCATTAATATGCAGGTAGTATGCTTGTTGCATGAAACCTGCAATTTTTTTATAAATGCACAACCCTCTCATAGGGTTACTATGGAAGGGAAATGAAAAACAAAATAAAAAAAAAGCCTTCCTACATATGTTAATTTTAATTGGATTAGTTGATAAGCTATAAATTTTATTAGAATAAGCTAAACGTAAATATAGAATCCTTCATGTGTATTTCTCTGCAAATTAAGATAGGTAGAGAATCATTAGACAAGTTAATAAAAGTTATTAATTACCTTTACTCTCTCCATCGTAGCTCTTAGCCTCTTCTCCAGCTTTGGAAGCTCACACCTAACAAAGTAATAACGTATTAATTTAGTAAAACTAGAATTAAGATAATTTAATTACAAATATCATTAAATATGTCAAAAATTCATATCTTCATAAGGGATTAAGAATAGCTGAAGGTACAATTGAGCCTGTAAAGTCTGACACATTTATGAAGTTGGTTGATGAAGGTTCATGTTGCCGCATGCCAATGTGCGTGAGGGAGGCGGAAAGTTGTTCCGTCTCAGTCTCTTAGTGTCTATTACACATGTATTATTACTCTCCATAGTAAAACATATTTTTATGTTTATTCTATCGATTTTTGTACAGTTTTATGCTCCTTCTTACGGTTTAATTATGACTGAACCCGGTGGAAGTGGAAAACAGTTGGCAATGTACAAATTGGCCGTCTGTAATCGTGTGATTATCTATTTTCTCTGTTGCATATTTGGTTATATCGATGTAATTTTTTGAAAAAGGCTTAAGCGCCAAAAATTTGAAATTTAGGTTTCAACTTAAATTATGGGATCTATACACCACCTCTATCGATTCCCGCTTACAATGTATCGGGAAAAAAATTGGAAATGGTCTAAAAATCGACTATTGATTATTTAAGCACTAAATACTAACAACTCTCAATCGTCAATCTGCCCTTAAGCAGTGCTAGAAGTCTTAAAAATATATTGTAATTATAAAGGTTTTTCCACCTTAATAAACTCTTACTGTATATAATAAAGAATAAAATTGAAAAAAAAAATATATTGTTATTTGGAGAAAAATTGTTTTATGTGTTTTCTGTAAAAACTGCTAAATGGTGCTTACGACTTTTAAAAAAAAAAACGGTTTTAAAAGGAGCCCAGCTCTTAGCAGGAATTAGACGTTTCTTTACGAGATTGATCTTCTTGACACTCTATTAAGGTCTGTGGTGGTTTTTTCTAGAGAGTATCGCACCAGCACGATATCATGCGCCTGTCCTACACTTTATTACGCATATTCCTCAACATTGCATATTCTCATCAAGCTGAATCGAAAGTATTCATTCCACCCAACCCTTACTTAAATATAAATATTTATCGGGATTCTACGATAGAAATAAAAATCAAGAACAAGGTTAAGAAATTATCACAAATTTCCAGCTCACCTGAGATCAGCATTGTCCCTGACCAGTTGCTTGTGTACTTTGGTCAATTGGTCCAAATTGTTCTCGAGGAACGATATCTTTTGTTTCTGGGCAAGAGATCCACCATCATCCTCATCTTCTGCATTGGCGGACTAAATAACATGACAAAATATATATAAAGCGTTTTATAGTATTTGTTTTCTTCATATTTCATATTTTTAATAAAAATAATTAAAACAACAAGCTCAATAAACCAAATAGTTCGGTAAGATGACTCTTTTACTGATCCTAAGAAAACATTGTTAAGTAAACAAATAAATAAAATTAAAAAAATTAATCAAAAATAATTTTTAAAGATATTTCACCTAAACCTGGGCAACGCTTTGAATAATGTATTTATTAAATAAATTAAAGGCATGCTCTGCCTAGAAGAAAACTCTATAATTTGAAATTCACTTCATTTGATCCAAATATATATATACATAAAAAATGATTAATTTTGTTTGTAAAATTATTTTGACCCTGATAATCTGCCCTCAGATAACTGGAACAACCAATTTTAGCTGTTAACAGATTAAAATGTATTTAGATGAACTTCTTGTTGTAAAAATTATAAATTCAGAAAAAAATTATTTCATCAATCATGAGATAACAATTTAACAAATAAGATTCAAGTCAAATGACAAAATAAATTAAATATTTCTAAAATAATTTTTTTTTTTCCAACAGTTCAACAATTTATTTCTCAAATGTTATTTCAAATAAATTTAGCCCAGGTCTAATTTCACCACTTTGGGTCAAAGAAACTAATTATTTATCTCAACTACTCAAAGAATTTAGTAGAAGCCAAAATAAATTCTTCAAGTTACCTTTTTAATCCTTGCATGGAGATCCATGACGAACAGCTTCCTAAGGTTGTGGAGCGTCTGCAACTCTTTGGCGACGGTGTCTTCGAGCCCCTTCAGGTCTTTGCGGGCCTGCTCTCTCCTTTCTACTGTTAGCCTGCTCGACAAGAAAATAATTATATAGTTTTCAATCAAACAGATATAACATGAAAAAAACCTTAGTAATATTTTTATTTTTTTGATATATAAGGAAGAATTTTTTTAATTTAATTTTGGGTAGTATTCCATGAAGAAATTTTCTTCTTCTAATATTGTTTTATTTAAAAACATTTATCACATATTTTTCTAAATAAGCAAATAAATTATAAAGATATATAATAATAAATAAGATATAAATGAAATAGTTTACATAAGCTCTTGTAGCTTGTTGCTCTTCTCTTGCTCTTCCTGCTTCAGCTTCTCGTAATCCTGCTGGAGCTGCTGGTGAGCAAGGGTGTACTTCTGATTCTCATCCTTTACGATCGATACCTGCTCCTGTTTCTCCGCGATTTCGTCCCTCAGAGCCGCGATCTGCTTCTGGTAGGTGTCCCTCAGCTGATCCATCTGTTGTTCTAGGGCGACTCTCATCGTCGCTTCGTTCTTCTTCTCTTCCGCCTTCTCCTTTGACGAGACTGCGTGTACTTGTTCTGAAAAGAAAAATATTTATAGATAGTTATATTAAAAGTTGATTATTAATGGAATAATTGTAACTTTGCATTCAAAATAGAGCTTTCATCAAGAGCTCAAAATGAGACATAAATAATTGTTAGGACACAAATGGAAAGTTGAAAACAAGAAGCCAAGAGCCTGGTGTGCTGCTGTGGGGTGCTGTCTGGTGTCCTGGTGTGGGGTGCTGTCTGGTGTGCTGGTGTGGGGTGCTGTCTGGTGTGAGGTGCTGTCTCTGGTAAGTATCATCTGGACTCTGGATGTGAGATCTGCTGCATTTTGTTCCTTATCTAGGTTTTTTTTTCTTTCTGTCCTATCCTGATGATGCCTGAATTGGTGAAATATAGACAGCTGTATCTCGTTAGTGTTTTATTGGACTGTGTATGTGAGATTTGCTGTATTTTTTGGTATGCCTGAATTAGCAAAATATCGGGAGGTGATTTGTTTTCTGTAATTTTTGAGACTCTTGGCTTCTTGTTCGATACATATATGGTTTGATAAGTGAAGAAGTGAGCTGTGAATTTGACATGTGAATTTTTTTTAATTTAGGACTTCCTGGCTTTTCCTTTAACACTGAAATTATGTATGTTTGATAAGTACAGTCCATGGACAACACCACCTATATTATATTATATTAATAATGAAAAAGACAATGACGTATTGAAGACAAACCTGCAGCTTTCATCTTGGCACACTCCTCTCTCAGCAAATCCAGCTGTTCCTCGAGGGACCTCTTCTTGGCCTCCGTCTCCCTCATCGACTCCTGAAGAGATTTCATCCTGGCCTCGGTCTGAGACAATAGTAATCGGCACTCGCCAAGATCCTTCTCGTACTCCGAAATCTTCAGACATTATAAAAAAATACACCATTATCAAAATACGAATTAAACGAGAAAAAATGAAAATATTTTTTAACCAATCCTTATAAATGACTGACCTTCTTGTTTGAATCGACTTGGTATGATTCCAAGCCTTGACACCTCTGGACCAAATTTTTTACTTCGGATTTCATTTTTGATATATACAGTCTCGCTACAGTAAATTCCTCTTCCAGTTTTCCATTGCTATCAGCTGAGACCTGAAAATAAAATATGTATCAATATTTTTAATAACAGGATTAGTATAATGAATTTTTTATTCATTATATAATATAAAAACAATGAAAGTTATAAGAAAAACACAAGATTCTAAAGAGAAATTGTAAATAACAAATTATTAAATAATATTAGATGTAATTATTTATTGAAACTTACATATAAATTGTTTTAGAACATTTAAAGAATACTTTGCAGTATGAAAGTATTTCAGGTAATGACCAAAAATTCAAAAATTACAACTTAAAGGAAGTTAGAATACGTATAGAAGTGATTAGAGCGTACTGGAATGGGTCCAGAAGGTTTTAACTGGAGTATAAACACAGTCACTGGACAGTTGCTCTCAATCTTTTGTCTGCCACTCCTCTGTCTAAATTATCAGTTAGTTGCGTCAGTTATGGTGTCATTTTTAAATAGCTAGAAAGCGAGAATTGGTATCATTTAACAGAAAAATGCGCCATTATATATTGCAAACAGAATTTTTGAATTTGGACTTAAGGCAGAAGTACAGAAAGCAAGTAAAGTGAACCAATTTTAAGTGTCGAGTTGATGATGTCACCACTTCTCGTTCACTTAAAACTAATGAATCTATTTTCGATTTGACAATTTTAATGTAAATTATTATTTAGTCACTTGTACAAATTTCAAATTCAACTTTCAATGAATAAAATTTACTTCAACAGTAACATGTAATTTTTTTTCGCCCAAAAATAAGCACTTGAAGTAATTTTATATCTTTAGAACCCCGTGGGCTTGTCGTAGACAGCCTCGGTTCAATTATTTAAAAAATAAAATAAACTATTAATGCTTATTTATAACTATTCAAGATAAATATAATATTGGAAATCTTAAAAATTGCGTGAGTACCTTGATTTCACTATCACCACCGCCAATGACGACACCTATTTCTGAAAGATCTTTGAGTAGGTTGGCAAGCATTTCCATGATCCTCTTTCTTTGATGGGAAGACATGTCTTTCAGCTGCTGGAGCTCGGAAGAAGTGGTATTCAACAGCGACTGTAAAAACAAACAGAAATTTAAGTATTTTACTATAAAACTTAAAAAACTCACCTACAGTAGCAACGCTAGAGTCACGACAATTTTCACCAATACAAAGAAACTTTATTCAATATAAAGAAAGCATTTTTCTAATAAAAATTTAAGCTCTTATAAAAAAAAAAAAAAAAATTTTTAAACCAACCTGCTTTGACAAAAGCTCTTCGGCCAAGTTCTCATTTTCTTTGCTCTTGGTGTCGGCTTCTTGCGACTTCTGGTCATAGTTCACAGCCAATTCTTCAAGAGCCTGTAAAACCTCTTTAACTTCTTCCTTCGCGCATTCATTCTCCTGAGTGATCCTGTTCATCTCTTGCTGAAGGAGTTCATAATCACGCCTTGTAGATGCTATTAACTGAAAGAAAAAAAAAAAAAAAAGAATTAAACAATAGATCAATAAAAACTAAGAAATTACATTAGAAATTGTTTATATGACACTGGATGTAAGGAACAACGGGTTGTAATGTACAAAATCTCTAGTCCCATGAAATGTCAAAGTTAAAATGCATAGGGAAACGTTTATAAGGGATACTGGAAAAATATCGATATTTTAAAAGAAATATATCAATATTTTTGTCCAATAGTCTTAATTCGATATACCATAATATTAAATTAAAACCGATATAATATAATATCAAAAACTGATATTTTTTTCAGTATCGAAAAATCAAATAAATAAACAAAAAAAATTAAATAAAAATATCTACAAGGACAAACAAAGCGGGTTTGACAAACAAAGAACCAAAAGTATGTGTGTTCTTGTCACTACTTTCTTTCTTTCTAATCTCTTTCAGACAAATGTTAATAATTTCATACTTCTTTATTTATTATTATGTTTTTTTATTTTGTGATAAGCAATAAATAAATATTTAATTGTTGTTTATTAAAGTTATTACAAATCTAAGATTTGTTAATTTGTATTAACCCTATCCTTCAATTCAGCGTAAATCCCCTTCCCCTTTCCCTCCTTTAAAATATTAAAAATATCTATCTAGGCCCAATATATCGGAATATTGAACTACTATTTCTATATGTTTGAAAATTATAGATACAATTTATATTGATATTCACATCCCTACGGTTTATAATGTGCAAATTGGTTATCACTACTATATATTATTACAGTAGTATAGATCCCTTTTCCGGCTCTCAGGAGCGATGGATTTTGATGAATGAGGTATCAAAAGAAAGGGAATTTCATAAAGAAGTGACGAATTCAAATTTCGTTTCTTAAATTCTTACTAGGGCTTAAATAAAAGTGGTGAAAAAACTGGGAGGTTTCACAAATTTGACGACTTAGAGTCAGCAGATCGAGACGGGATAGGTTGGGTTTTAAAGATTTTGACGCGGGCATCAAGATCATTACGCTCCTACGGAGCGTATTGGTCCAGCGTTTTAAAGCTTAAAAACCTACCGTTTTTGAGATAACGCATGATATAGGTCCGCACGGGTCTCATGCCATCTTGCGTACGTGCCGTTGTCATGGCAACTTTATACCTTTTAAAGCCAGTTGAGACTGTTAACAAAAACGTATTAATAACTGTGAAAACGTTTTGTAAATAAAATATTATTTTTAAGTTTCCATGAATGATAGAATACTACAAACAGAAAGTGGTATAGTAGAGTCTTATTAGTTAAATGTTAGACTGAGAGGGTACTTTCCAGTAGGGCAAGTTAATTACTTATTAAGTATTTACTATTACTTGAACATAGTCATTATAAACTATTATAAAGCTTCACCAAATGTGTGTGTTAAATAAAGATTCTTGATAATATTATATTGCATATCGCTTATACTTCGATTTCATTAAAGATTCATTAAGATATGTAATGCGAGAGATCTCGCTCGGGCATACTAGTAATGTATAAATTGTTTATAAGGATCATATTCCAGCATACTTTGAGTTTAGTGTAAACACAGAAATTAATTATAAAAATTGCCTTCAAATTCAAATTTTCAAATTCTACAGTCTTGTGCAACAACATTTCACTCACAGTTTGAGTTTTTTAAAGAATAATAACATCTCATCAGTTATTTTCTGTCGAGGAAAAATTCAAAATAATTTCTAGAATTAAATCAGGAGATTGTGCATACAGTATGGGGACGTCTTGTTCCACTATATCAGGATTTTGAAAAACAAACATATGATAATTGAAAAATAAGTGCCATAAAGTTGTTAAAAAATATGGGCCTCTCAACACAACGTTTTGGTCACCACTTTTAAGTTAGTTCAAGCAACAGCGAGTAAACAACATACCCAACCCATTAATGGCCCTATCCTTCAGGTATAAGGATATTCATATATTTATGAATCTTGATAAATCATTTTAAAATTACTTGCGCATAATGAAAAGTTCATTATGTACATAGAGACATTCGTATGGATTGGATGTGATGTTCAGATATAAAAACTGTTCACAATAAGTGATATATTGCTTATAGTGAATAAGACTTTTAACATAGAAAATTTTATGTATCCAGGAAGTCAGATATAATCCATTTATACAGTATTAAAATAATTAAATTTATAATATTATGGCATCGAGATATAATAACAAAGTTCAATTGTTAAGTAAGATGATATCGTACTTCTTCTTGTTCAAGCATCTGCTCCTTGAGCTTCTCGATGTATTGCGACTGTTGGTTGATCTCCTCGTCTTTCTCATCGAGTTGCTGGTACAGTCGCTCCCTCTCTTCTTCCAGTTTCTGCCTTTCCTCGTTGGACAAGGAACCGAGCATTATTCCAGGTGTCGCAGGGACTGGAAGGCCAGCTAAAATAATACAAATTTAAATGTAAAAAAATGTCATCTATTTACAGCTATAGCAATAGTAGACAACTATATCAGCTATATGTTTTATCAAAACCTTAAAAAGAAAAAACATGCCAAATTAAAATGTATAAGTACTCTGGACGCAAGTTTAAAATTGTTTATTTTGGGTTCAACGTCCTTATGCACTATAATTAGAACAGGATGGATGAGTTGTGTTACCAAGATTACCAAGATTACTATTCTAGCCAGAGTGCAAAAGTAAAAATGGCTTCTCCAACAGAATTGAGTTGAATTAAAAAAAAAAAAAAATTAATTACGTTTAATTTCAACTGTTGTAGTGACAGGTGTCGCAACTTCTACCGGTTCCTGGAAGTTCACCTGTTCCTCTGGATTTACAGTCTCTCCTTGCCGCCACCTGTTTGCAAAGAGACAGATTAAATTACATCACAATCAAAGAAAAGAATTACAGAAAAGTTTGATATAAAAAATTACTAATTTACAAAATAGAACATTAAAAATTATTATAAAAAACTGCAATAAAGCAGAAAATCTCAAAATAGTAACAACACTACCACCTAATTTATTCTACATTTACAAAATTATACTCAAACTTAAAAACATTAATTTATTTAAAAAAGAAAATAATTATTCACAAAAAAAGGAAAAAAAAAACAACTAAATATATTGAACCACCTTTTAACAACAGATTCGGGAAACGCCCTTCAAACAATATACCATATTTGTTCAACCACATACCAGATCACCAACTAAACACAAAGAAAACTAAATGTTCAAGTTTTTTAATTTAAAATCCAAAATTAATGTATTGTAAAAAGCAGAAGATATGAGATGAAGGCCAATGAGATATGAAGATATGAGATGAAGGCCAATGAGATATGAAGATATGAGATGAAGGCCAATGAGATATGAAGATATGATATGAAGGCCAATGAGATATGAAGATATGATATGAAGGCCAATGAGATATGAAGATATGATATGAAGGCCAATGAGATATGAAGATATGATATATGATCAAGGCCAAATGGAGTTCTAAAGAGGAATAACTTTATCATAATAACAATTATTAGAAAGTTTACAAAAAATAAGACAGTATAAATTATAAATAAATAAATAAAAGAGCATACCTGTTCAATTCAATCTCTAACTTCTCCAATTTTCCTTTGAGCCTTCCCACTTTCTCCTTCTCCTTCTCATACCTTCTCTTCCATTCCTCGGCTGTCAGTTCCTCGTTAACAGTAACTACGTTCTTGATGGTTTTAGCTCTAAAAAATAAATAATTGATGATGTGATCGAACTAACAAAGCAACCACGTATAAATTATGTTAACAACACAGCTCTTATCTGATTATTTTTTACTAAGCAGGAATCGAACAAATTATGCTTGATATATGTATATATATACATATATATATATATATATATATATATATATATATATATATATATATATATATATATATATATATATATATATATATAAGGAATAGGAATAAGGAAGCTTAACGAACCAAAAGTTTGCATGACAAAAACACGAACAATCTTTGCCTTCATATATCCCTCCAATGAAGCTCGAACATTAACACATTCCATGTATATTTCCGCTGACCCATAGGATCTTTACATGGGTTCTTCTAGCTTTCAAGGGATTTGTTCATTATTCAGCCCAATAAATTTACATGCTCGTTTCATCGCAAAGTTATTGCTTCAATTATATTCACCAGGTGCAGGTCATTGATTTTTGGGGACCATGTTCCATCAATTTCAACAAGTGAGGACTGGTTTAGACGATTCAAAAGTCGCGATTTTGGCACCAAGGGTAATGAACTTGAAGGAAGGCCAGAAACGTTTGAAGGTGTAGAATTGGATGCATTCGTGAATGAAGATTTGTGTCAAATGCTTACAGAATTACAGGAACTTACAGAATCCTTAGGAGTGATTTAAAAAGCAATTTAATTATGCCTCAATAGGATGGTCCAAAAGCAAGAAAATTTGGTGCAATACAAATTAGAGGCAAAATATTTTTTATCTGTTCAGTCGAAAAATACTTGAAAACACTCAAATGGTTTATCCTGCCCCACCGTTGTTTCGATCATGGCCAGTTTGAGCAGGACTTCTGTGCATTTCTTACATACAAGAAATTTAAAAAAAGGGTTGATTCTTGGATTGTCCCCAAAGACCAGTCCTTTCAATATGGAATTTGTATGCTGCCAGAAATATGGGAAAAAGAAGTGGCTAGTGATGGACAATACATTGAGTAATCAATTTATAACATTTTTTACAGAATAACGCTCTAATTTTCAAAAAAAAATCCTTTAAAACTTACTTGTACCCGCAATATTGACAAAAATAAATAATAAAAACTTAATTTATAACTTCTCACGTGAAACACCATTTATTTCTAAATTAAACCCCCTGACTAGAAAAAATTGAGAGAGCTAAACAAAATATAAATTACAATCATTTGTTTCAGGAAAATCTGAAGAAAAATAAAGATTGTCTTAACTTACCAATTTAACGCAAACAATTTACAAATGAGTGCATTAAAATGTGGTAACATGTTAAAAAATAAATGACTAAATACCTTCTGCCGAAATCCAATGTTGACTTTGTTTCAGACTCGTTGAAAGAAGCGGGTGAACAACAGATAATGATAGTTGTCCTCGCGTTTCCTCCTAGAGACTCCTGCAAGATTCTCGTCAGCTTCGAATCTCTGTAAGGGATGTGAGTCTTGTTTCCATCGGCAAGCGCTGAGATGACGTTACCAAGCGCGGACAATGATTTATTGATGTTTTTTGCTTCATCGAGGACTGTGCCTTCAGCACCAGTTTTCGAAACCTAAGACGGAATCAAACATGTCTTACTGATAATAATATTCTGATATGAAAATTAATTTAATATTCAATAGCTAACAGATAATGCACGTAGACAGACAATAATTATTTTACTTACTTTTTCACTACCGGCCAAATCAACAAGGTAAAGTTTTCCAGAAAGTTTTTTCTCATTTTCCAAATTTTCTTGTTTGACATTGATAAGGAAAACACTGTGACTTCTAGAACTGTGCTCATTCATGTCTGTAAAATAGAAAATGAACAATTATTATTAAGTGATTAATGAACACACAAGTTATTCGTTTGGAATAGTTTTCATTGTCCAACAATTTTACTATTCATTTTTTTTTAAACTTTTGTTTTCTAGAAAAGCGCTGCAAACCTCGACCTTAAGTGTTAACATTCAACTGTCAACAGTCATATCCAATATGAACCCTGACGCCATCTTCAATAGCTTTGAGATAGCTGTTATAATCCACTATCTCTAGGCATTTATAGAGCCCTTTCAGCCTTAAAAAGATAACACACCTGAACTATAAAAGAACGGAGATTATTAAATTGGCAAGCGTTCTAGTATTTTATTCCACTTCATTTTCTAATTACGGCATTATTTTAACCATAATCACTCCTTTAAAAAAAATCAAAAAATAATTGAAATTGTTGGAAAACAATCCGAAAGAATAATACTGTTGTAGTGGTAACTCATTTCAGAAAAACTTTTGATGAAAAAAAAAAAAAAAAAATTAGGTACGAGATAGCAAAATCAGGACAAAAAATAATAGGTACTCGTATTGTTGAAGGTATCGAACAATTTGTTGACCTCTCAACCTGAATATATCTTTGCCATTAGACTAGCTTCGCAAAGTTGGGTATACCGTTGGAAAGCAGATGAAAAAAAGCAACTTTTCAGAAATCTCCAAGTTCGTAGCCCAAAAACTCATTGCTTGAGATTCTACCGAGTATTTCTGAAAATTATTCATTTACACTTGTTTGCTTTGCTTTGACTGCTATGATCGCCTGACGAAGCGATATTTTTCTACAGATGGGTAGTTACCATACAGGAAATTCCTCCTAGATTGCGAAAATGATGAAAAAAGTTGAGAAATTTTCAGTTACAGAAGAGAAATTTGGATTTTTATGGAAGAAAAAGTGGTTTTCTTGGAAAACTCTTTAAAACATCATATCTTGACAACAGCTTGAGATACGAAGTTGTGATTTGTGGCGCTGAACAAAATGTTTAGTGAACTATCCCTCTCTCAATTGACATTTACTGTTGGGACACCCTGTATAATGAACAAGAGTAGATTTACTGTTGAGACACCCTGTATAATGAACAAGGGTAGATTTACTGTTGGGACGCCGTGTATAATGAAAAAGGGTAGATTTACTGTTGGGACACCCTGTATAATGAACAAGAGTAGATTTCTGAGAAGAGGGATGTTGATAAGGGTAGATTTCTGAGAAGAGGGATGTTGATAAAGGTGGAAGCTATGCAACCTTGCAATTTGACTTCGAACCCTTACATGCTCCAAAGAGTGATAATTAGACATATTGTGTAACTAGCTCTTATTTTTTTATTTTTATGCACACTAATAATTCTGTCTTCTATCTTCACTAATGTTTCAAAAGAAAGGTGCAGTGTTTACTAGCTAACGAGGCAAACAACAGAAATTCTAAGTGTGAGAATTGGGATAAATTATTATTATTTTTTTTTTTTAAGTTGTACTAGTGCATCATACCTTAAAGTTTAATGGAAATTCATTGTATAGCATTGAAATTGCATTTATAAGTTTCAAGTATCTTTCAGTAATTAAAATATTTAATGACTGTAATATTACTATTAGTAATAACTGCATTATTTTAACAATACAATGAGGAAATTTTCACTTACTGGTTACAGCAATATGCCTGTTGGCTTTTCCTTCTTCAATGACTTCAAACACTTCTTCAGGACTGGACACGAACCTTTCAGTAGCTCCTTTTACGAAAGGCACTCGATTCTTATCTTCATGGACGCTCAAGTTAACCTTTGATACTGTAAAGACAAAGTATTACATTAAATAAATACGAATGAAAAATAGTTTTTATCCTGAGAAGTATCATCACATGTGATTAATAAACCTGTGCAGATTTGAGGTAAATTTGGCAGTATTGCTTATTATTATTAATATTTACATATGAAGAGTCCACTGAAGAAAGAGGGAGAGTCACTCATAATGCATTTCGAGAAAATTAAGTTTTAAAATTTGAAGTTTCGCCTTTCTTCAGTCTATGGGTATTCTTTGAACGCTTGAAATTAATATTTCCGAAGTGTATGAATCCATTTTGGGAAATAAGTGGCTCTATCCCTTACTTCTGTTATCCTATTCCCATATTAAATTGTTATATTTAATAATTATCCCATATTATATTTCATACTGATAATTAAAGAGTTTAAGAAATAATCAGTGTTTTAAGGAAACTCTAGAGGTTTTATTGATGGAAATAAATAAAGAATGCGAAAAGGAGTTTGGAACTAAAAATAAAGTATTTGCTAAAGAAAACAGTTCTATTAGGAGTTGACAAGGAAATTACTGTTATTAAAAACGTAAACGGAGGAAATCAAAAATACAGAAAGAAATGTTAAAACTAACTATTTTTGAAATAAGGACATTTTGAATGATTTCTATCCTCTCCGAAGCTAGTATTATTTTTAGAATGTTACAATATATGTATAAATTCTCAAAAATAGTTAGTTTTAACATTTCTTTCTGTATTCTTGATTTCCTCTGTTCACGTTTTTAATAACAGTAATTTCCTTGTCAACTCCTAATAGAACTGTTTTCTTTAGCAAATACTTTATTTTTAGTTCCAAACTCCTTTTCGCATTCTTTATTTATTTCCATCAATAAAACCTCTAGAGTTTCTTTAAAACAGTACCTCAAACTTCATAAACGAAAACTGTTATTTTAATTTTTTTTTTTTTTTTTAGAAACTTTATTTAGAAAATAATTATAAATAAAAGTTTTTTAATTAGGGATTGATCCTTCTATACCATCATGCGGATGTCAAATGAAAAGTTTTTTTAGTAACACTTATTTTATGGCAATTTTTCTATTTTTATTATTATTAAAATTGATCAAATAAAAATATTTATATGATGTGAAAGACTTTTTCTGTTCATGATCAAAACCAAACTGTATTGAAAAAAATGTAATTTCATTAATAGCAAGTCAATTTTAAAAACAAAAATTATATATTAAAAATAGCAACCCAAGGTATTTGAGCAGTATTGCTGTAAATAAAGCATTTCTCTCTGATGAAATTAGCCCTAGGATGCCAAAAAAAATCTAATACCTAACTGATTATATATTCTAGTCAAAACTTTGCAATTATGAAACATTTCTAATGTAATTCTTTAGTTTTTATTATTATTTAAAAATGTTTAATGGTGTGAAATTATTAAATAATTAAGTTAAAGTATGGATTAAATAAATAATTAAAACAATTATAAAAAAATAATAATGATTTTTTATAACAATTTTATGCTATTTATGTTTCTATTTTCTACTTTTCATCCTTGATATTTTTAAAAGTGTAAAAAAGTCCCTAATTATCATAAAATTAACTCTAGAATACCAAAACTCTTTGAACAACAGCCGCCTCTCCCTGCCCTATTTCGCGACATGTACCTTGCTTGTATCTCATTTCCATCAGGATACCTGCGACAGGTTCCATACAGTCCCATACAAGCTCTGAGACATGTAGCCATGCATTTGTCACTAGGTGTGTATGAGGCTTAAGTGATACGTATCGTATTGTATATTCAATTTTATTTTACTAAAAAAAGAAAAAAAAAAAATAGAAAAAGTGTTTTACTTACCATCCAGAAGATCGCGAATTTTGTCCATGTAAATTTCAAAATAGGACACTTTAATATGGAATTCAAGATTTTCTTCCATGGCGTAAATATGGTTGAAGATGTCATTGACAATCCTCGGGATTATACCCTGCCTATTTTGATCGCCTATGACACCTTCCATCGTGTGTGTCTTCCCCGATGATGTCTGACCATAGGCGAAGATCGTTCCATTGTATCCACAAAGTACATCTGAAAATTAATAAATGCAATTAGTAAAATAATTTATTTATTTTATTGTTATCACCTTTAATTACCCTTAAGGTCATTGGCGATGAACCTTTTTAAAATTTAATTCTATTATAATAATTATTTTTAAGAATTATACGGAAATGCCCTATAATTTTTTTAGTCAACTTCCTCTTCGAATTCTTATAATGAGCCTAGACATTCATATGTCAAATCAGATTTTTTAGAAAATACAACAGGAGGAATAACTAAGAATGAGGAATTAGGTATAAGTTTAATATAGTAAGTCGTTCCTACAAAAATAAATTATAATGTGTACACCAGTACTAAGAGTCAATGTCTGCTCCCAAAAATACCAGAAAGTCGTCGGACTAGCACTCTCTTTTGCCATTTGTGCAAACTAACTGCTTTGTATTCTATTGTAAGATTCGTATTCATTGGAATTATTAAAATTATTACTCTTTTAATTAGATATTATTTAAAATTATAAATGCTACGCTTGCTCAAAAGATATAAAAACCCTCAAAAGATTCCTTTCAGAAACTTAAATCCCTTACTATAATTTAAATTCCTTTGATCACTGGAAGCCGACAACACTAATGATTTTAAATAATATACTATATAATTAAAGCAGTAATAATTTTAATAATTCCAATGAATATGAATTTTGTAATTGAATACAAAGCAGTTAGTTAGCACAAATGGCACTAGAGAGTGCTAGTGCAGCGACCTTCAGGTAACTTCGGACGAAGACACTGATAATGCGACCTAATTTTTTATTTGCTATTTTAAAATGGTTAAACAACTGATTAATATCAACCTCGTACTTATTTTTAATTATAGTAGAAATAATTACATGCAATTTTCTAACAAAAATTATTCAATGAAGAACATTGAAGGATCTAATACGTTAAATTCCATTATTTTATATCAATGCTAGCATGATTACTGCCAGGCTGTTTCAGGGTTCTAGAAGGAAATTAAAGCACTGATAAGGAAAACTATTTCCCCCCAAAAAAATGAGCAGAGCTGGAAAGCTGTCTGCTCTGAAGATGATCTAATAGTGTATTATGGTTAATTACTAGGGTAGATATTTCAATTTTAGTCTGTTGTTAACCGGTCCTGCTGAGCAACTTGATATAATACTTATGACGAACATTAGATAGAAAGTTGAGGAGCATTCGTGTTATACAGATCACTATTACTTAATTTTGTGTTATACACTTATTTCGTCTTATCTCCTTCAATTTCAAAGGTAATCCTAAGTAAAATTAAAATAGTGACTGCATATACACTTGCACCCGTACACACTGAGACAGTTTAAGCCACTACTGTGACAGTTGCAACCATGGCAACAATTGCCGCAGCCACTGCCGTCATGTAAACTGAATGATAATTGCCATTATGATAATAATTACTGCCGTTGAGATAATGTCGCATTATTAGGTTTGGCATGAGAGCTGACAGTGGCCCTCACGATAATGATAGCTACTGTCAACTTAACTTCCACATGAATACGCGTTGACAGTGAACGATTGTACCTTAACTACCCTATAAACAGTAATGGTGATTGCACGGGATAACATTCTTCTCATATATTGTTGTTGAGGACGCGACGGCCGAGTACGTTTGGCCGAGGGTCCCAGAGTGCCCGGTTCGGAACGTTGTGGGTTCGATTCCCACCTGGGTCGGTTAATATTTATTTCGTGGCGATCTCGCGAAATGGATCTTGACACCCCCACTCTGTTTAGTACGCGGCGGTGACGTAAAAGTAGCCGTCAGGGGTTTGCAAAAAGGCCCACTTGCCGGACTAGTTCCTCCCACCAATACTAGTACCAGTAGTATATTGTTGTTGTGTTTCGATAATTTATGAACTTGAAATTGATATTATCCAAAGTTTCGACGTCGTTCAATTCTTTGAGAGAGAATAAAAATTATATAATTTATTTATTTTTTTAAATTATATTTTGGTTTATTAGTATTAAATGTATATATATATATATATATATATATATATATATATATATATATATATATATATATATTTTTCCAACGTCTTAATATATTTTTCCAATATATTATCCATTTTTCCAACTTACAGTCAGCGTGTAGAGAGCATTGTCGCGACAGGAAATTGGCATAATGTAATCAAGACTTTAATATGTCAACTATTTCTACGCCGACTCCGGAACTAATAGAGACATGGACAATAACTAAGCAAAGATCCGGTACTATCGACTTTATTTCATCCAAAGATGGACAACTGCTGCGAATTGACAGTCGATTCTAGGTCAGCGCCTAAACTACAGCTGGTAGCGTCGCAATGCCACCACCCGTAGCGAACCGCCATCCGCCACACCAGATCGGCGGCTATAACTGCGGCACCTTGCATCTCGGGAGAAAGCGAAACAATTAGCATGGACAGCTAACCTCGCCATGTTTAACATCAATACAAACTCAGTACTAACTCAGGTATCGATTAATGGCGGGTGTAATCAGGTTCTACTAGATTATTACAAAAGTCCTTGTGCTTGAACACAATCCTTAATTTCAACTCTCATAATTAATCTTATAAGAATGTTTTTGTTCCTAACATTTATGCCAATGTTTACTTTGACTAATCCTTTAAATCCTTGTGACTGGAGCTGGCTTTATGGGGTCATTTACATTTTTAAAACGCGCGTGCAATGTCAGAAGAAAAAATCGTGATTCGCGGTCTTTTGAGACATTACTGGAAAAAAGATTTAAGCGCAAAGGCAACCGCTGAAGAAATTTGTGCCGCAGAAGGAGAGTCAATTATCCATCAAAATCCAGATCAGGTCGCAAATCGGTCGTTGATGATGACATTCATGAACGTGTGAACCAGGACCCACTTGCAACTACTCGTGTTTTATCGGCCGTAGCAGGGACTCAAACCTCTGAACAGCTGGATAGAGTTTATGCAGTTCCGAGTGCAAAGTACCCCGCTGCACATCGTTCTCGTTTGACCAAGGAAAAACTCAATGAGTTGGCGCTCGACCACACGCCTCGCTGCCCTGAAGATGGCCTAAAACTTAGGCCGAAACGTCGGCACAAAATATGTAAATTTCGCTTATGGTAGTGTAATTCTTTGACCGCACCCCCCGACCAACTTCTCCCTTTAAATTTAAAATATGTAATCTGAAATAAAGCTATACTAATGCACAAGTACTTTTGTAACAATCTAGTATCTATAAACATGAATCAATATATCCCAGCAAGCTGAGTATCAACCGAATTTGAGCAAAACTTTCAAGCCGGCAAAGCTATATCTTGTGCAGAGCGATCTCATAAGGAGAATATTCCGCCCTAGTCTCCTAGATTTTGATGAAACCTAGGTAGTCCTTAAAATATTGGACTGTGTAGGAATTAGCTGCCAACGCGTCCAAGGAGTCCCAGGAAAAGATGGGAAAGTTTTGCGTGTACAAAAAATATTTTTATTTCATATCCCTGATTCTGATGAAGGAAGAAAAATGATTAAAATTAATTAACAGGTTATAACCATTTATCACGACCATAGCGGTAATTCAAGCAGTACCAACTGAATTAATGAAAAGTCACAAAAACGGAGAAAAACGATAAAATAATGCTTATATATATATATATATCACGGAAATTATGGTCTTATGCAGTCATATAGGAAATATAGTATTAATCTAGTATAAAATATATAAAAGTTATCGTTCGACAAAGGATAGAGTACGTTTTGGAACGAAAAGGCTTTAGTATGTTTTGGAATGAAATGAAAAATACTGGAAATAACTGCAATTTTCAAACGCGATTTTGAAGGAGTGTGTTTTTTAGATGAAAATGATTGACGGATTTAGATAATACTACACCATCAGAATACAGATATGTCAAAATATTTTCCAAAAATTGTCTTAGAGTATACTTTCCTTTCATAGAATATCTACCGCGTCGATAACGTAATGGAATTACAGGGTAAAGTACAGGATCTTAATACTGTAACGTAATCGATAATTAAGTAAATATATAACAAGTGTCATATTTAATCCCATAAGACCGGGCCCGGAGCCCCGCGATCCATAAGCCCCCATTTCACTTGTAAATGTTTAACATTTTTAAATGTTTTTTATATTTATTAATAAACATATTGACTCTTTATTTATTTTTTATTTTTTTGGCTTAAGACTTCCATTGAAGTCCTATACAGCAACATAATGACTTAAACAAGTACGTTGTTTATTTCTGTTGATAACCAAAAGTTCCTCAGAAAATAAATTCTCTAATAAGGAGGACACCCTATCTTAAAGTGACATGCGCTGCAAAAGTTCAAGAAAACTAAAATTTGACAAATGAACTACACTTAGGTGTTCAGAAGTATTGTTGTGACATGGTAAGTTGACTCAGAAAGAAGTTACGAAAAAAATGCCTAAATTTTCTAAGAAATTTTAACTTGCTCAGATTTCAAAAGTGCCATTCTTCTCAGAATATATTATACATTTATATTATCATCTCCTCTTCCTCTGGTTCTGACTTTCCGCGTCCCTTAGGCTCCAACGATTCCGCTAGATGTAATTACAAGTTACTGAACGCAATAACGTCTCCTACGGACCACAACCCTCTTCACGGGCGGCTGCCGACGGCACACACGACATGAGCCTTCAACAGTCGCAGTTCAAAGGACTCAGAATTGAGAATTTAATCTTAATTTATATTAAGTAAAGACAAGATGTAATAGGTAAAATATAAGGCGATAAAAAAAAAAAAAATACACGAGGGCTCACTTGAAAAGGTAAAACGACAAATTATATTGTCGCACTAAATGACTGATATTATAAAATAAGTAAACGGAATTCCTAATATCATCCGCGGCGCGAAATAAAGCATAGATTCAACTCCCGGTTAAAGGAAAATATCTGATACGGACACCATATGACTTCCTTGTATACTTATTTAACTATAAATCGGTGGACCTCAAAAAAAGACATTTGAGGTCGGTTACTTATGACGGTGTCTTGAGTCGTAATGTGTTAAACTCATAATTTTATTTTCTAAAATTTATAGAAAATCATTTAAAAATTATTATGAAAATTAAGAAAACAACTCTTTTACGACCTTCAGGTCAAGTAACACTTACGGTTATCCAATTTTTAAAAAAAAATCTTGTATGTTATTTATATTGAAATAAAAGTCTTATATACCAAATTTGAGAAGTTTTGCGTTATATTTTAAAACAATTTTTGATGAGTCTATTACGTCCTTCAAGTAAAATACAACTTCCGGTGACTATGTAGTAAACAAAAAGGGAGGCTAGCAACTAGATTTTACAACAATCCTAAATACAAAATTTTAACTTTCTACGGCTAACCGTTTTTGAGTTATGTGAGATACGAACGTACTAACGTACTATACGCCACGAGGAAACCAGTCAAAATGTTTTCAGGGATGGATATATCCGTTGAAATCTTAAAATTGAAAATTTTCGCGATGACAATACTTCAACTTCCTTTACTGCGTACGAGGAAGAAACATAAGGGGTTTTATCACGGTGAAAACCGTGGTTTGACAGACCCATCCCGAGGTCCACTAAACTTAAGTGACTTAAAACTAAATGATTAAATCCTCTTACTATTGTAGAGGTACTATTTATAACACATTAATTCTCAAGAGTTATATTAAGTTGTAAATTGAAATATTTGTAGACTGTAATTATTATAAAATACTTGATTACGTCAGTATGAATCACTACCATTCGTTAAAATTGGAACGGTGTAATGGCGTGATAGACCGTGGGACCCTTAAAATATCTTCACTCCAAGCATTCAACTCACTCAATGCCTTTAGATGTTGATGTGAGACGTGCTATTTCTGGTCTGCATTTATTTGATATTGTTATTTTCCGTCCTGACGATGCCGGTGGATCGGCAAAGCTCATTAGTTATTAAATGCTATTTTAGATACTTGAGGCTTTATTTTGGATTCTTTCAATAATATCGAATAATACACCTATTTTGGGATTTACAATCCTATTCTCCCAAGAACCGTAGCAAACTAAGCGAGGCGGTGCACGGCGGTCGTCCAGAAAGCCGACTATAACGAACACCACATTCCTCGCACATCCACCTCGATGTTGTTGCTACGCGTGGATGTTGTTTTCCAGTTCTGGCTGGCTTCCAACTGCGCCTGCGATCTCTCATTGTCTGTCTCTCGGCGAACAATGCCTAACTTCTTTATCTTCATGCATTTTTTTTTTAGCTTTGATTACTTAATTATATATATATATATATATATATATATATATATATATATATATATATATATATACACACACACAGTAGAGCGTCGATTATCCGAACTAATGTTGTCAGCGGTGGTTCGGATAATCAAAAGTTCGGATAATCGAAATTCACGTACTCGCACACACACACACTTATGAGCTAGATACAAATATTATTTAACGAAGCAGTTTCTGAGAAATAATTAAGGATGGCTTCCTCTATAGACGTTCTGGGAAAAATAATTTTATTTTTCGTTTAATTTTATTCAAAATAAAAATAATTTTAACAATACCAATAAGTAATTTACATGATCAAATTAATTAAAATTAGGCACAAAAAAAAAAAAAAAAAAAGTTCCGATAATCGAACGTTCTGATAATCGTTGCTCCACTGTATATATATATATATATATATATATATATATATATATATATATATATATATATATATATATATATATATACGACACTACCGCACTGACACACTGTCGTGAGAGTACTACCACGACAGAAAACACTCACCGTATAAACGAGGCTTTACGGTACAGTGACAGGAAAATCAGTAATTTCGATATTATTTAAAAAAAACCAAGAAGACTTTGTAGACTTTGAGTAATGTATAAGCTAAGAAGACAGAAGGCCTCAGGACAAGATGGTAGACTAAACAGATAGGCGCCATCTAGTGCCAGGCTGCACACTATATTTATAGCGATGTGCTCTTAAGTGTATTGTACACAAGTGTTTTACAAACCAAACCTGCGGAACCCCATTTGTCGAGGATACTCTTCGGTAATGCTGCCCCTCCATGGCTAAATTGTCTAAACTGAATTTTGATAATTTTGAGAAAAATTAAGTTTTATATAATTCTCCTAAAGACAAAATAGACCCTTTCCAAAAAAGCGGAGTATACGAAATAAATTGTAATGATTGTGCAGCCAAATATACGAGAAAAATTGTGAGATCGCTAAATCAGAGACTAAAGGAACATATACGTGCATATAATAATAAGACAGAGAATTCCAACTTTGCAATTCATTCAAATGAAAAAAAAAAAACATAATTCATCAAAGACTCAGGAGTTAAATTAATACATCACGTTGAAAACAGTTCCAAATTAAATATATATGAAGCACTTAAAATAATAAAATCCTTCAAATCTAATCCAGATTTTTGCTTAAATGATCAAGTAAATATCTCCAATAGTCCAATCTTAAATTTATTCCTATCTATAACAGAAAAACCAATTACACACCGGCATTACTGGAAAACCCCGACCCTTAAACCGTTTACCTATAAACACCCCACCTTTCTTTCATTGTTAGTTCAGTGCGAGAAGAAACCAGTACAAACTCTTCTGTTTGATAAAATCCATTAAATAAAAATAAAAACCTTGGTGAGTACCAAACATGTATTTGATTTCTTGCCTTAATTAAATTTATAATTCATAAATGTTTTATAATACTAATTTATATTTCGTCTAATTTAATTTGTATATTAATACCAAACTACATTTTGAATTGCTTATTTTTGATTTTTTATGTGTTTTTAGAATTGAAGGTGAATGTATAACATTGGAAACTAGTTTTCAATAAAAACAAAATTATAGGAGTGGCAAATAATTTATCAATCCCTAATTAAAAACGGCAAGGATTTCGTTGAACGCAAGGTTTAAGTTATCTGTGGTGTACAATAATTATAACAGAAACAAAATTCAAGATGAAATAAAGGCGAGATTTATGGAGGAAGGGGATTGCCTGTCGTTTCTCAGTTTCAAAATAAATTATTTATTTCGCGTCTACTTTACAGAAGCCTCTTAGTGTAAGGATTTACTAAAGTGTTATTCTGCTCTACTGTCCTAACTACAAAATTAAGATTTTTCATTTGTTTTTACTTACTTGTTCGGAGTTAAGAACGTATTGTAATGGCGAAAATTTTCAGATTTCATCGGAAATGTCCATTTTGACCATCCCTGAATCCATTTTGTCTTGTTTCATCGTGACGTCTTTACGTACTTTCCTATCTCGCATAACTAAAAAACTGTTAAACTCAGAAAGTTGAAATTTTGTATTTAGGATTTTTGTAAAATCTAGTTGTGAACCTCCCTTTTTGGTCACTGCTTAACACCGGAAGTGGTACTTTACTTGAAGATCATAATAGATTTTCATCAAAACTTACATTATATAACTATAATGCAAACCTTTCCAAATTTAATATTAGTAATTATATTAAATGTAAAAATTCTCAAATTTGGTTTTTACATTTTCATGTCAACATAAACCCACTAGATTTTTGTTAAAAATGGATAACTGGAAGTGGTACTTTACTCAAAGTTCATAATAGACTTTTTTTTTATTTAGGGTTTGATAAATTATTTAATTTAATATAAAAGGGTCTATTTTGTCTTTAGGAAAAGGCAAGACGCCGTTTTTGCTATTAATTATATATTTTGTTTTATCCGTGTATTTATTTCATGACCTAATTCTGTAAGGTAGAAGCGAAATAAGTAATTTATTTTCTTTACTTTTAATTTACTTTCATCAACACTATATCTACTTGTTGTTTATTTATTTAATTTTATATTTTATAATCGAGTAGATTATAAATATATACAGATAACAGAAGACGAGATGGGACGGGCTGGATAGAATCGATGAAGAGCAGTGCAATGCAGTGTTAGGTCCCGGCGGGTTCGGATTGCAAGAGGTTGAGCAAACAGCGAACATGATGGTACTGCAATCTGCAGGGTCGAGAGCTTTGCAGGTTTTTATCTGCAGCTCATCTCTGAAGATAGAGAGAGACAGAATATAGCATTTCGTAAGTTGGAAGATCAAGACATTATATCAATGACTAATTTCTCCAGAACAAACTTATTTTTGTCCTGAATTTTCACCAAATCAATGAATTTCTTAGAAAAAACAAAACAAATAAATAACAGTTTATTTAAAAAAAAAAAAAGTCATTCCTAGCGTTCAATTGTTGGTGAGATTAGATAACTAAGGAACCAAAAACACACGGAAAACCACTCACTAAGAAACTAATTGATGGTACTAACATTATAGTACATCTAAGTACTAACTATATTCCATATCCGTATGCCAGTGGGCTCACCGAGCTGCTAAACGACTACAAAAAATGATTTTGCTATAAGATAATCACTTATGGGAAGAAAATCTCAGAAACAAACCGACATAATAGCATGTTAATGGAGTAACATCCTGCCTGATAATGGCCGAAACGTTGAGAATCATGTTTTGATTTCATGATTCATCAATTCTGTTTCTCTTTCTTTTCTTCATCCCTTTCTACTTAAGCAATCCATATTCCATGTTTATATTATTACTCCATATTAGCCCATCGTATGAATAAGATCTCTTAAAAATCTCGATGCCTGTTATCATCACATAATAGCCCTATCGTTTTCGAGATAACTTACGGTACAAGTCCGCGCGGGCCATATGCCATCTTGCGCACCTGCTATTACTTTATATCAATTTGAGTCTGTATGCAAAAACTTTATAATAAGTGGGAAATTATGTATTCTTTCCCATGTCTAACCCTAAAAAAAAAAAAAAAAAAAACCTGTACCACTACAACCCATGAAGAGTCTTGGGTTCATTACTTGGTAAGGACCGTACTATTTATAAGCCAACGGTTGTGCAAGGAGGTGATTTGGCCAAGGTGAAACGCTCAACCACCAGGTTTTCCCCCCAATTAAGGGCACCCACTTTATAGAAGCTGGGTGATCCCCAGGAGGGTCTCCCGATCCCTCAGGACTGATAACAGAATAAATAATTATATGTCACAGTCGGTCTCAAACCCGGGACTGGGATCATGGTAACACAGTGCCTTACCACTGAGCTACTCCGCTCCCTAATTCTAACTGATGCTAGAAAAGTTTAGGGTTAGTCTAACACTAAATAGGGCTGAAAATATGAATATTTTACATAGAAAATGATATAGCTGAGTCTTATTGCTTCTGACGGGATATTTTCCAGAGAGGCAAGCTAATTACTTATTAAGTATAAACTGTTACTTCAATATAGTCATTTTAAACTATGCAGCTTCGCCAAATGTTTTAAACAGACTTCCTTGGTAATATTATATTGTTTATACTAATAAACATCTTTCTAAAATATCGGTTATACTTGGAATGTATTAGGGCGTAGAAGAGCTATAACACCTCTGATGCATGAATTCTTGCTCCAGTATGCTAGTATAATATATTATAAGCAATCTAGATAAAAATAAAGCGGCGTTTTGAAATTATTTAAATCAAATAAATCGATTTAGATAGGACAGAGCTTGGTACAGACAAGAAACGGACATGGAAGTGATCATCTTTCGCACGATGACGCTCGCGATGGTGACTCGCCGACACGCACACACTCGCGGAATGTCCAGTTGAGGATAGCTCAAGGTCATCCGTCATTGCCGCGTTCGCTGTCGATAACAGTTGACCTCGAAATTGGCATCCACGGTACATCATCATCTAACCAGCTGTTATACTAATATCCGATAACCGGATCCAAGTCAATTAACCAACTC
Organism: Rhaphigaster nebulosa; assembly: GCA_948150685.1. NCBI lineage: Eukaryota > Metazoa > Arthropoda > Insecta > Hemiptera > Pentatomidae > Rhaphigaster > Rhaphigaster nebulosa. The sequence goes on along the minus strand of OX411311.1, from coordinate 4,255,183 downwards.
ACAAAATTAACTTCTATTATCTAAAATATCTATGTGGACAACACATGACTTCCTTGTACGCCTATTAAACTACAAATCGGTGGCTCAAAAAGTGATCCTGAATTTGGTTACTAGTTTCCGAAGATTGCAGTATCTCAAAAACGACACCCGGCGTCGCGACATCCATCTATTGACACACATAAAATTGACAGTTTCGCCATTTTAAGCGAAAAAAACCCACTTAACTAATACCTTAGTCTCCTGCTGCAGACTTGTTGATCTCACAAATGGGAAGGAAAACCAGAATTTTACACTCAATTTTAACACTTAAAATAAGTAATAAAAATGTCTAATTGGATTGGAAACCAAATTACGTTTGTAACCTTTATTACCGAAACTTCTAATTTATGTATTTAATTTTAATTAATATCATTTTTGATGTAAGTTTATTATGACTCTCAAGTAAAGTACTCCTTTCGGCTCACCAATTTTAACCAAAATCTAGTAATTACATTCATATCGATATAAAAGTCTTATTTACCAAATTTGAAATATTTTACATTATATTTTAATATAATTTTTGATGAAAGTCTAATATGACCTTTAAGTAAAGTACCGCTTCCGGTTTTCCAATTTATACCAAAATCTAGCATGTTATATAAATCAATATATAAGTTATAAATACTAAATTTGAGAAGTTTTCATAGTATTTTAATATAATTTTTGATGGAAATCATTCATGACCTTCAAGTAAAGTACCACTTCCGGTGATTAAGCAGTGGCCAAAAAGGGACGTTCATAACTAGATTTGACAACAATCATAAATACAAAATTTCAACTTTCTACGGCTAACCGTTTTTGAGTTATGCGAGATACGAACGTACGTACGTACAGACGCCACGACGAAACTAGTCAAAATGGATTCAGGGATGGTCAAAATGGATATTTCCATTATATTGGATGATCGAAAACTGAAAACCGAAAATTTTCGTGATAGCAATACTTCCTTTACTTCGTACAAGGAAATAAAAATATTACACAAACTTTTTTACTTTAATTTTTTATAAATTAACTTGTAATACATCGAGTATTAGTTCCATCATGACTGCGGAGTGATTATGAATAAATATCTACGAAACTAGATGGCCCTTTTATAATAACTGCAGATTGGGAAGGGGATAGATTCAACTTGGAGTTGGGAGGTAAAACTTCAAGAACGGCTAATCCTACGCTTCATAGACAACTCTATGGGATAGAACAAAGCGACATTAAAGCATAAAATTGACTTTGAAAATATGAGATAGCTATAAAATAAAGAAAGATATAAAAGAGATCTTCGTGTAACAAATGGAGATTATAGAAAATACTAATATAAAAACAATATTCTCATAGACATTCCTGCTACAAATGTCTTTGTATACAGAATTTGTCAGTATAAAATATACACATTAAAAGTATCCTTTAAAATATAGGCCATAATTGCCAATTACTTTAAGCCGTCTTTTTACCAGAAGTTCAATTCGGTTGTCGTTGGTTTTCAAGGCGAAAAAACTACTCACATAATTTTTTTTCGCCAAAAGGCCAGTTTTTGACCATTGTGCGACGCTTGAAGATTTCATCATCAAATTTCAACTGATATGTTTCGGTAATAAAGGTTACAAACGCAATTTGGTTTCCAATCCAATTAAACATTTTTATTACTTGTTTTAAGTGTTAAAAATGAGTATAAAATACTGGTTTTCCTCCCCATTTGTGAGATTAACAAGTCTGCAGCATGAGAATAAGATATTAATTAAGTGGGTTTTTCCGCTTAAAATTTCGAAACTGTCGATTTCCAATGCTTTATCCAGTGATATTGACAGTTTTATTGTTGTCACAGAACATGAAGAAATATCTTGGAAACTAGTTACCTACTGAAGAAACCAACATATAATACCGGAATGAGGCCTCCAGCAACACGATGTCGCGACGCCGAGTGTCGTTTTTGAGATACTGCAATTTTCGAAAACTAGTAACCAAATTCAGGATCACTTTTTGAGCCACGGATTTATAACTTAATAGGCGAACAAGGATGTCATGTGTTGCCCACATCAGATATTTTTTTTCTTTACAATTATTATTTTTTTATTACAAACATATCGACGTCGTTTTTAGAAAAAGGCGAGTAAAAGCGCCATTTATCGAACTTTACGAAACGATTTAATTTTTCCCAAATAATATTTTTTTTTTTTTAATTTTATTCTTTATTGTATAGAGTAGTAGTTTACTAAGCTGGCAGGGCCTTTATAATTAGAATATACTTTAAAGGATTCTAAAACTGATTAAGGCCAGTGTGACGACTGAGAGTCGTTAGTAGTTGGTCCGTGCGCCATCAATAATCGATTTTTAGACCATTTCCAATTTTTTTTCGATATATCCTGAGCGGGAATCGATAGAGGTGGTGTTTACGTTTCATAATAAATTCAAACCTAAATTACGATTTTTTGGCGCTTAAGCCTTTTTCAAAAAATGGTGTCGATATTTTTAGACCTACATTTTTTGATTAGGGATTGATAAATTATTTGCCACTTCTATAAATTTGTTTTATTGAAAACTAGTTTCGAATGTTATACATGCATCTTCAGTTCAAAGTTTAAATGGATTATATCAAACAGAAAAGTTTGTACTGACAAGTTGTTAGTTCAATGCTAGAAGAAACCAGTACAAATTGTTCTGTTTGATATAATCCATTTAAACCTTGAACTGAAGATGAATGTATAACATTCGAAACTAGTTCCAAATTGATCCTTTTATACCATCATGCGGATGTCAACTAAAAAATAAAAAAAGACAAAACAAAAATGAATAATTTAACGTTAGATAACTATTGTTATTGTGAAGGAATGATTTAAATTAGAGTTACATAATACTTTTCAGAGGCCCTACTATTAGAATGTAATAAATTAATTCACTTCCACAATAAATACGACATCTTAACCCATAAAACATACTGGTACTGGTACTAGTGTTATTGGGAGGGAACAAGTCCGGCAAGTGGGATGTTTGGTCCTTTTTACCAACCCTTAGCCAACCTTTCCTTTTTGCTACCTTTACGTCACCAGAAAGGGAGCGTCAAGATTCATCCCATTTGGAAACCGAACACCCACCGTTCCGGGCCGGGAACACAAAAAATGTGGTTTTACCGCTATAAATCATGTAGTTCCTAACATTTCAGAAATGTGTAGGAGGAGGTCCATGAAAAACGCCTAAGAAATTTCCAATCGATTTCAGAAAACGCGCAGGGTGGGGAAAAGGCTCAAAGGTCCATTTTTTCAGTTTTTGGCGTATACCTTGAAAACTGTGCGTCGTACAGAAACATTTATGGTTACAAAATTAAGGCTTATTTAATTTCTCTACAAAATGATATATATTAACATTTATCTCTTTGTGTTATTGTTTCAAGATATGGGTCGGCAAAAATGGAAAATTTACAGAAACATATTAAACGCTTTAGGTTTTTCTTCAAACATGCCCTTCCAACTTATTTGCCTTGCATTTAACGGGAAACTCGTGAGAAAAAAAATTCAGAACCCCAAATTTCTAGAAATAATGCATAAACCTTTGTTAATTTATCTTCAAGAAGTCAATAGGTAAACTGTCTTGAATTTTCGGTGTCGATTTCGGGATTCTGCTAGTAAACTAGTCATCATTTTAAGGGCTTTACAGAGAATTATCACGATATTTATTGTTCATGGAAACATAAACGGTATTTATAACCCATATAACTAATAAACGGTATTTATAACCCATATAACTAATAAAACACACACACATATTAGTTCTATACAAGAGTCCATAAAAGGTCGGATAACTGATTCATATAAAACGAGTGGAAGGGTCAGCCCCGATTTTAATCACTGGGAAAAAATAGAAAATATAATATTTATTAACTTAACCTTAATTTATTATTTTTTTTAGTCTTGTTTATTTATAACCTCCTATTTTCTAGGAACAGCGTCAAAAAAGTTCTCCAGACGACTATAAGCTGTATTTTTGGATACGGGGTAGGGTATACAGTACCCGCAATACCGAAGGGGTTTAAATACCTACCTACGTATGCAACTTTTTTATTATATAGAAACTTTTTTTTTATTGATAGTTCCTTCGAAAATTAATTAGCCCATTATGCTGGTGGGCATTGCAGTGATAGATGTAGTGTACTCTCCCCGCAATAGCCAATCTCGACCCATTTACATATTTTTTTTAAATTAGGTTTCATTTATTATTACTTAGGAAACCTCTCCTAATTAAAAATGATAATTTTTTTTTCCAAACATACGAATCCCATATTTATTTCGACAGTTTACTACCATAATTTCCTAAAGACACCCACACGCATATGTGTATTATATGCCTATACATACACTCACATCCAAGTGAGATAAGCCTAAAATCGATGGTTGCTGCTAACAGAGATATGTTTGAGGCTTCAATTAATCCTCCCCACTTCCCTCCTCCTCCTCCGGTGCCTGACCAGGATCGATAAAGGGCGGTCATCAGAGCTCTACCACCAGTACTCACCGTACCCTCCGCTAAATTTAATATATATATATATATATATATATATATATATATATGAGTGAACATATAGACATATAATGTAGGTGTATGCGTAAGGGGGTCTTTAGGAAATTATGGTAGTAAACTGTTGAAATAAACATGGTATTCCTATGTTTGGAAATTTTTTTTAAATTTTTTATTAGATAGGTTTTGTAAGGATTTATATATATATATATATATATATATATATATATATATATATATATATATATATAATAAAATAGAAGAGAATTTTATTCTGTGACTAGGTCCCATAAGAATAACACAATGGAGCAAATAAAACAGAAACAATATCTGGCCATAAGATTACAAAATAATAAGCAATAACAATATAAATTCTTGTCTCAAAAAGAATAATTAATGTTGACCAAAAATTAAAAAGAAAAAGAGATAAAATGAAAAACACAGAAATAATGGGCTGATTAGCAAAGCCGATTAGCTTATGCATTAAAAATTAGCTTGTGCATTAAAAACTATCACTTTCTTCTGATCTGATTCGTAATTAGAGAGCATCATTTTGGAGAGAAAGAAGATGTTGGAAAAGGAGGGATTTGAATGAAGATAGAGAAGAAGCATGGCGGATATTAGAATGAAAGGAATTCCAGAGGATAGAGAAGCGGGCTAGAAAGGAACGTTCGAATGTTTTGGTTTTGTGGGAGGGGATTTGAATTTTAGGAGGCTGTAGAATATAGAAAGGGTGCTGGGTGGTGACAGTTTGGTATAGGAAACATCCTAGAAAATATTGTCTATGGTTGGAGGGGAAGAGCCACTTTAACTCGCCTTAAAGGGGGACCATATGGGCTCGTCTCTAGGTACCGAAGACAAATCTTAAAAAACAGTTTATTAATATATATATATATATATATATATATATATATATATATATATATATATATATATATATATAAATACTTAATACTATGAGACGTGCAGCAAACAAATTAAAAATTACCTTTCTTAAAATGAATACTTTTTGAATAATGAAAAAAAAAAAAAACCTGTACCACTACAACCCATGAAGGATCTTGGGTTCAGTACTTGTTAAGGACCGTACTGTTTCTAGGCCAACGGTTGTGCAAGGAGGTGATTTGGTCGAGATCATTCTCAACCGCCAGGTTTTTCCCCCAATTAAGGGTACCCATTTTATAGAAGCTGGGTGGTCAACAGGTTTTCCCGATCCCATAGGGACGATCCACGGCTGATAACAAAATAAATAATTATTTGTCACAGCCGGTCTCGAACCCGGGACCGGGAGCGTGGTAACACAGTGCCTTACCACTGAGCTACTCCGCTCCCATAATAATGGCAAATAAAACTACTTTTCGTCATTACTTTTTATTCTGCTTTTTCTCGGAGATGTACCATATAGGTACCATCACCACGTCTGAATAACGTATGTGAAAAATGGCGATAAATTATTCGGCTATACTCTATTATTGCAGAATCTGTTATTATGAAGCACTCCAAAAAGTTTCATTTTGATATTGAATCAATTTTTTGCGCTCAACTTTAGTTTCTCAAAAACTCAACCGCTATCGTCAGCAATGTAAGTTACTTAAAAAAAAACTTAATATCTAGATAGAGAGGACAAGACCTTCTTACTTTTAATTAAACTATTTTATAGTTCCAGGAAATTCCAATAAAAAAAGAAAAGAAATCTCAACAAAAATAAGTCTTTGAACTCTATTTTATTTTATTTTTTAAATGACTCCTTGTTTCGGATGACAAAAGATCTGCCAGATCGGGAATGGATGAAACTAAAAACCTCATTGTCTGGGTTTAACGGCCGCAGTCCGCAAAGAATTCTACAATCAGTACAAACCGCCATTACATAATAATAAATAATAATAAAATAATAAAATAATAAAATAATAATAATAATAATAATAATAATAAAATAATAAAATAATAAATAATAATAAATTAATATATAAATCATAAAGCTTATAGAAATGGGGGGAGGGGGAGTTCGAAACCGATACCAAAGAACAATACAACTACCTCATAAAAATATACGAAAATAGGTCATCCTTAGAGATAGGAAACGGAAAATTATTTTTAAAATTTTCTTTTTTGAGATTAAGAAACCTGGAATGAAAAAATAAAATGTTTATTATTAACTTTTTTTTTCTTTTTTTTTTACGAAAAATTGTCTGCACTTATTTCGACAGTTACCGGAAAGGATTTACAGCTTTATATATATATATATATATATATATATATATATATATATATATATATATATATATATATATATATATATATATATATATATATATTTGATTATTTAGACAATATAAGTATTTATAAATAATTGTAACTTTTATAAACGAACATTTTTAAATAATTTTAAAAGAAAGGGCAATAAAAAACGTGTATCGATCTGACATAGTTTCTTCGGGATGTAATTTCTCTTTCATGATACTTAAACTAGGGGTGTTAACAAATATTGATATGCCGATACTTTTTACAAATATATCGATATTTGTATATATTATTTTGATATTATCCGATTTATTTGTTGATATTATCCGATTTTTCCCTCAGATATATAGTTATATCGATATTAAAATTTGAGTATCAACCGATGTTTTTTCAACGAAAAAAATGAGAAAAAATATTTCTTATAAATAATACAAGGACGGCGGTTTGGACAAACAAAGAACCATAAAAACTTTTGGTGTGGTGTGATAATATATATTTAAAGACATCTTTAATTCTTTTATCAGATTAAATAAAAATAAGAACTTACACGAATCGGAAGAAAATTAAGTGATAACACGCTTCTGATTATTTAAATCCTGCTGTTAATGAACATAATAAAAACAATATTTTTATGATATTGGCAGAGTAATTTCGATGTTACAAAATATAAATAAATATATTTTGTGTATATATATATATATATACTTTAATCAAATTAAAAAATACCTAAAGAAATTAAAAGTACGATATGAAATGACCTCTTTCTAAATATTTGAAGTCTCCAGTAAATGAACTAAATAAAAACAATATCTCAAAGATATTATAACAAAAAAATATCTTAATGATATCGGCAGTGAAATTTCGTTACTTTCTTAATTAAGTTATGAAGAAACTTCTAAATGAATCAGGAGATTAGGAAATAATTTCTTTCTAAATATTTCAAGTCTACAGTAAATGAACTTAATAAAAACAATATCTTAACAATATTATTTTTTAAAAATATCTTGATGATATCGGCAGTGAAATATCCTTAGTTTTTTTAATTAAGATATAAAGAAACTTCTAAATGAATCAGGAGATTAGGAAATAACCTGTTTCCTGTAAATCCTGCTGTTAATGAACTTGTTAATATATATATATATATATATATATATATATATATATATATATATATATATATATATATATATATATATATATATATAGTCTATAATATTGTTAATTTGAATATACTCAATTAGTTTAAAAGTAACTTCAACCGTCCATATAATGAAAATACTACTAAAAGCACGTTAGACGACAATAACACTATAATAAACAAAAAAAAATTACATATCAATAATAACTGGGTTAGTCCCAATATCAATTGATAGTCGTTAAATAGTTACTTCCATCTCAGGTCAGGGAAACTAGCTACATTTAATTTGTAGTTCAAGACTTCATAGGCTTATTATCGAGTAACTGCTTCTGTTGAGCGGCCATATAAATGATAAACAATTATTTATAAATATATATATATATATATATATATATATATATATATATATATATTGCTTTCTAAATTCAAGACAGAGTTGCTTAAATTTATTAAAAATATAGACTTCGACTCACTGACCAAAGATGGGCAGCGCAGGTCATTTCGTGTTGGCTTTGCTTAATATTTATTTACTTTTTTTGTTTGTTTAATTTAGTTTTGTTTTTATTTTGTTTTCTTTATATATTTTCTTTTTTATTACTTATTTATTGTCAATTGAATACTTAAATTTTGTTCAACTTCTATGAATATGTAAATTTTATTATTCTTATCATTGATGTAGTATGCCTCTAAGGCATGGAGCATGTATAAAATAATAAACGGTCCTTATGTAGGGTTACCATGTAAGGAAAAGATGTAAAATATATATATATATATATATATATATATATATATATATATATATATATATATATACAAAAAATGTAGCTAAATTTTCAAAACAGGTCTGTTGTTTTTATTGTTTTAAAAACATTCATTTTCAAAGTTGTAAACGATTCCTCTACTTCGATCTGAAGAAATCCTTACTCAATATTTTATGCAATAAAAAGCCAGATGCAACCTGTTTCAAACCCGAGATGACCTAAGAGATAAGGAGTTCATCTAGCCCGCAGATCTCCAGGACAACGAACCTCTTTTCTTCCAAGATGTGACGGCTTCGCGCAATTCGCGCAGCCAGGAGGAACTGTTGTTTCTAGTTAGTGAAATGAAAAAACTTATTCGCTGAAGTTTTAGTCCCTGAAATACATTAAACCCTTCCTCCCAATAAACCATAAATGTCCATTTTATAGAGACTGAGTGTTCCACAATGCCAATTATCAGATCAGAGCGTAAAATAGTATTCGATGCAGTTCCTATCGTTGCAGGAAAAGTCTTTTGGCTTAATAACATCACCCATAGGAACGGACCAGTAACCATAAATGAAATGCGTTCAAATTGCGTAAGTGTTGTTGTAATGACAACTTCATACCAGAGGATGCAAGTTGACTACACAAACTTATTTTGTGAAATTACTGAGTGAAAACGGAAAAATAAAATGTGTGAAACGTGAAATTTATTTAAATGGTACATTATAGCCGTTTTAACCCTCTTTAAACATATCTGTCACAAATGAATAACTAGTAAGCGGGATACAGCTAGTTAAGTAATACATTTAAAGGGAAAATATTTGAGTGCGATATGGTATTAAGCCCAAAGATAGGAGGAGAAAAGCTAACAAAGTGGATAAGGTGAAAGAGGTTAGGAGGGATAAAGAAAATTTCCTAAGCTTGCAGTTTAAAAGTTTCGCTTATCGAGTTCTAGCCGCTATCGATCTTATCAGGAATAAGAGAATCGACTTTCTAAACTGATCGAATCGATAACCTCAAATCACTACTATATATTAATACGGTAGTATAAATCCCTTTTCCGGCTCTCAGGAGTGATGGATTTTGACGAGTGAGATATCAAAAGAAAGGAAATTTCACGGAGAAGTGATGAATTCCAATTTTGTTTCTTAAAATCTTACAAGGGCTTAAATAAAAGTGATGAAAAAACTGGAAGGTTTTAAAACTTTGACGACTAAGAGTCGGCGGATCGAGACGGGATAAGTTGGGTTTTAGAGATTTTGACGCGGGCATCAAGATCACGTATGGTCCTTTGGACCATACTGGTCCAGCATTTTAAAGCCTTAAAACCTACCGTTTTTGAGATAATGCACGATATAGGTCCGCACGGGCCCTATGCCATCTTGCGTACGTGCCGTTGTCATGGCAACTTTATATCAATTTGAGTCTGTTTAGAAAAACTTTTAATGAGTGGGAAATTATATATTGTTTCCCATGTCCAACCCTAAAGGGCACTCCTAAATATGAATACTACACATAGAAAATGTTATAGCTGGATCTAATTGCCTAACTGCTAAATTGAAGAGATGTTTTCCAGTGGGATAAGCTTTAAGTACTTAATAAGTATGAACTGTAACTTCAACATAGTCATCACAAACTGAATAGCTTCACCAAATGTGTGTGTTATATAAACTTTTTGGTAATATTATATTATTTACACGAATATATATGTTTCCCTAATATCGCTTATATTTCTAATGTATTGGGGATTAGAAGAAGGATTAATATGTAATGCGAGAGTTCTCGCCCGGGTATACTAGTAATACATAATTTCTCTAACCTAATATATAGATGAAACCAGAATATAGCGGAAACTTATTTCCAAAAAGTAATTATAACAATAAATATAAAGATAATATTTCAAATACGAAAGTAATTAACTTCCCTTGCAATTTATGTGATGGTTATCATATACTTTAATATTAGCAATGCCTGCCTGGCTGTCTCCAAAATTTATCTCGAAATCCCGCAAAAGGATTTTGCATAAAGTTTTAGAATAAGGCCTAAAATGGAGTGGGATAATGTTTTATTCCAGGAAAAAATCTTATTAAGTAAAAATGAAGGAGGCCGGTTGAAAAAAACGAGAACGAAAGAGAGCTTTTCACGCGTTTCATTTAACCGAACTAACGAGCTCCTGTAAATTTCTCCAGTGATTATGAATATCATTTGCCCTAAATGAGTTGTAATATTTTTATATTTTCGTTGTACTGATATTGTCGGGTATTAAATAAAATATTAAAATTATTCTAAAATATATGGAATATAACTACATATTGTTTTTTTTACATGTAACTTTAACCAAATTAAATAAAATAATTCCCAATGAAGGCTTGATTACAACATGCTGTCCTTATCTTGTAATCAAGCCTTCATTGGAAATTATTTTATTTAATTAGGTTAAAGTTACAAGTAAAAAATACAATATGTAGTTATATACAATATATTTTAAAATATTTTTACTATTTTATTTAATACCCGACAATATCAATACAACAAAAATATAAAAATATTACAACTCATTTAGGATGAGTTGATGAAGGCTCGATTATAAGATGCTGTCCTTACCTATATATATATATGAATAAACAAAAACGTATAATAATAAAATTGTATTTCATTTTCACATGTCATTTTTAATTGTATTTTTCTGTTATAGAACTTCCGTTGTCAGTATTTATTATATTCTGTTCTACAAACGTTTAATAGCTTCATTTATATCTTCAAGTAATATTTTCTGTAAATAGAACAAAACAGTTACAAGATGTTATTCATATCAAACCTTATCTACTATTAAATCGATAAAGAAAACTCGGATGAATCGTGAAATATTATAATATACTTAGGTAAGAAGGATGTATACTATATATACATACATTTAGGTAAGAAGGATGTATACTATATATACATACATTTAGGTAAGAAGGATGTATACTATATATACATACATTTAGGTAAGAAGGATGTATACTATATATACATACATTTAGGTAAGAAGGATGTATACTATATATACATACATTTAGGTAAGAAGGATGTATACTATATATACATACATTTAGGTAAGAAGGATGTATACTATATATACATACATTTAGGTAAGAAGGATGTATACTATATATACATACATTTAGGTAAGAAGGATGTATACTATATATACATACATTTAGGTAAGAAGGATGTATACTATATATACATACATTTAGGTAAGAAGGATGTATACTATATATACATACATTTAGGTAAGAAGGATGTATACTATATATACATACATTTAGGTAAGAAGGATGTATACTATATATACATACATTTAGGTAAGAAGGATGTATACTATATATACATACATTTAGGTAAGAAGGATGTATACTATATATAACATACATTTAGGTAAGAAGGATGTATACTATATATACATACATTTAGGTAAGAAGGATGTATACTATATATACATACATTTAGGTAAGAAGGATGTATACTATATATACATACATTTAGGTAAGAAGGATGTATACTATATATACATACATTTAGGTAAGAAGGATGTATACTATATATACATACATTTAGGTAAGAAGGATGTATACTATATATACATACATTTAGGTAAGAAGGATGTATACTATATATACATACATTTAGGTAAGAAGGATGTATACTATATATACATACATTTAGGTAAGAAGGATGTATACTATATATACATACATTTAGGTAAGAAGGATGTATACTATATATACATACATTTAGGTAAGAAGGATGTATACTATATATACATACATTTAGGTAAGAAGGATGTATACTATATATACATACATTTAGGTAAGAAGGATGTATACTATATATACATACATTTAGGTCAAGAAGGATGTATACTATATATACATACATTTAAGAATAAAAATAATGTATCATTTTTATTTTTATTCTTAAATGTATGTATAATAGATGAAATAAATAATTACAAGGTTCAAAAACGAAGTTTTAAGTCTCTCAAATAAAAGTAGATGCCAAAGCAATTAACTTTTCGCCAATTTAGGCCTCATCAGGACAGAAAAGATAAGTTGAAATAAATGCGAGCTAGATATATTACATCTCACACTAACAGTCAAAAATCAGATTAACCAAACAGAGATAGTAAATCACTCTGAGACAGCTCAACACATACATATATCGTCGGCGTTCAAACAAAAGTCACACAAGAACAATTAGTGAATTTTGTATGACAAAGATTTCTACCAGATGAAAATATCTGATGTGGACAACACATGACTTCCTTCTACGCCTATTAAACTAAAAATCGGAGGCTGAAATAGTGACCCTGAATTTAGTAACTAGTTTCCGAAGATAGCAGTATTTCAAAAACGACACTTGGCGTCGCGACGTCCATCTATTGACACACACAAATAAGCTCTTATTTCTGGAGATCTCATTCCGTTATTATATCTCTTTTTCTTTCAGTTGGTAACAAATGAAAATCTCCCAAGAGATTTCTTCGTGTTCCTTGACAACATTAGAACTGTCTATGTCACTAGATAAAGCATTGGAAATCGGTTTCAACATTTTAAGCGGAAGGAACCGCTTAACTTATATCTTAATCTTCTACTGCAGACTTTTTCAGCTCACAAATGGGGAAGAAAAAAGTATTTTACACTCAATTTTAACACTTGAAAAAAGTAATAAAATTGTTTAATTACAGTGGAAAAAAAATCGCGTTTATAACCTTTATCCTCGAACCATATGATCTCTGTAATAAATGTCGATATACCTTTTGATGTAAGTTTATTATGACCTTCAAGTAAAGTACCTCTTTTGGCTCTTCAATTTATTACTTATATTGATATAAGATATTTGAGATGCTTTACGTTATATTTTAATATGTTTTTTTTTAAGAAAGTCTAATATGACCTTCAAGTGAAGTACTACTTCAGGTTTTCCAAGTTTTGACAAAAATTTATTATATTATTTATATTAGTATGCCACATGAAAATATCTGATGTGGACACACCATGACTTCCTTGTACGCCTATAAAACTACAAATCGGTGGCTCAAAAATTCTTAAAAAGTCTTAAATACTAAATTTGAGATGTTTTGTGTTATATTTAAATATAATTTTTGATGGAAATCAGTAATGACCTTCAAGTAAAATAAAACTTCCGGTAATCATGCAGAGACCAAAAATGGAGGTTCACAACTAGATTTTTCAGCAATCCTAGATACAAAATTTTAACTTTCTACGGCTAAGCGTTTTTGAGTTATGCGAGATACGTACGAACGTACGAACAGACGTCACGACGAAACTAGTCTAAAATGGATATTTCCATTGAAATCTGAAAACCGAAAATTTTCGCAATTACAATACTTCCTTTACCACCTACAAGGAAGTAAAAATAGAGAAATATTATAAGCCAACCGAATCATAATTAAAAAACAAAACATCAACGCTAAGATAACTTCCGGATCGGTGAGTGGACCAGACAAACCCGACGTGGACGGCGTTCCCTTTGAGCTAAAAATATAGAACCTGGCAATGAGAGGTAAATAAGGCTGGGGAGGAGATGGGGGGGAGGGGAGCTGGGAACTTTCATTGAGAACAATAGCTAGCCCATGTTTGGCCAATGGTGGAAGGATTCTGCATAAACTCATAGAATAAGGCTTTACGGGCATCTGAAATATACTGCTGCAATCCTTTACTTCAGGAAAACTCTTATTTAGTAAAAAAAAAAAAAAAAAAAAAAAAAACTAAAGAACCGCTGTAATTTATTCCGGGCGAACCTTCTTCATTTATTCCAGACAAATCTCATTCAAAGAAATATCGACGTGGTTTTTTTGTTAAAAAGGCGTAGGCTCCATTTAACAAACTTTACAGGAAACACTTGAAACGATTTTTCCCCAAATAACAATATATTAATTTTATTCTTTATTGTATAGAATAGGAGTTTATTAACCTGGCAAAACCTTTATAATTACAATATATTTTAAAGGATTCTAGCACTGGTTAAGGCCGGAGTGGCGACTGAGAGTCGTTAGTATTTGATACTGTCATCAATATTCTATTTTAAGACCATTTCCAATTTTTTTTTCGCGATATATCGTGAATAGGAATCGATAGAGGTGGTGTTTACGTCCCAAAATCAATTAAAACCTGAATTTCGAATTTTTGGCGCTTAAGCTTTTTCAAAAAACAACGTCGATAGGTTTTTGGTTTTAACAATTCGACAGTAATTATTTAATTTTTAATCTCATTATTCCTTTATTTCTACTGATATATGAACTTAAATATTTTAGTAAGAGTAAAGAGACAATAAGATGAACTTTAGACTATTAAGAAATAATAAAAGCAGAGCAGTGTTTTGAAATTCTTGGGTTTAATATCTTATGTACTCCAACTAAGGTAGAAAGGAGGAGTATTGAATTATGTCGACAAAATCGTCTAGTCTTTCCAGTCCCTCATGTGTGGCAGAGCCTTAACCTACAGGTTACGAACCTATTCTAGCAAGAATGGGAAAGTCGAGATTTATTCTGTGCAATGCCTAAGAAGCCAAACGAGGCGAAGTAGGACTGAGAACCGATATAGCAGAGATTTTGAAAAATTACAGAATTTTATTTCGGCAGAAGGATCAGCTGATTTTATTTCTTTAAAAAGAAAAAAAAATTTAAATCAAAATTTTAAATTTTTGTTGTTAACAATAAAGTGTATATAGTTAATATGAGTTCGGTTTTTTTTTAATTAAATTTTGAAATTTCACTTCACTTATTGAACTTAACTTCGATAATTGAATATTTGTAATTTTCAAAGAGCCCAAACAGTTAAATAAATAAAGCAATTAAATAAAATAATTTCATATATATATATAAAATAATTTCATATATATATATATATATATATATATATATATATATATATATATATATATATATATATATATATATATAATATGCATACAATAACTTTAGGAATATATATGTGTATATTCCCTGAGACAGTCATTAGACGTTGAGAATTAATTCATCGGGATGCCATAGCCTAGTGGATTACCAGAAGAGCAACCTCTGCAATGCAATGTAATGCTGACCGACGCATCCTAAATCCACCCCAACCACCAACTTCAATGCTACCTGCCCACCACCTACCTGGTTCATGGTTTAATTACCACCAGGTAGCGGTCCGGTGCTAATGTTGACTATCAGAGCAGAGAGCCTTTCCAACAGAAGCTATCAACATTATTTTCTTTATTATCATATTTTCTTCGAGGTATTATATGCAGTTGAAATATTAATCCGCATCATAACATTCATATAATTAGGGATTGATAAATTATTTGCCACTTTTATAATTTTGTTTTTATTGAAAATAGTTTCGAATGTTATACATTCATCTTCACTTCTAAAAACACACAAAAATTCAAAAATATGCAATTCAAAATATAGTTTGGTATTATTATACATATGAAATTAAATGTAATATAAATCAGTATTATAAAACATTCATGAATTATGAATTTAATTAAGACAAGAAATCAAATACATGTTGGTACTCACCAAGGTTTAAGTAGATATTTGATTTATACACCAAGACATTAAATTCGCAATTCATAAACATTTAATTTAATATGTACAATAATACCAAAGAATATTTTGAATTGTTTATTTTTGAATTTTTGTGTGCTTTTAGTACCGAAGATGAATGTATAACATTCGAAACTAGTTTTCAATAAAATAAAAAAATTATAGAAGTAGCAAATAATTTATCAATCCCTAATTATATTGATCCTTCTATACCATCATGCGGATGCCAACTGACCAATTAGATTGATCCTTCTATACCATCATGCGGATGTCAACTGACCAATCAGATTGATCCTTCTATACCATCCTGCGGACGCCAACTGATTATGATAATAAATAAAAACAAGTCGCAAAAGAATCAAGTCGCAAAAATAAGGAAAATAACAAAATATATAGCAGCAACGAATTTGGTGATAAGATGGAGGAAGTATCGTTTGAATACGTAGAAAAATTGAACTATTTGGAGACTATGATAACTAGAAAAAAAAACAACGAAATCCAACAGAAAATAAGGCGAAGTTGAAGGCGGGCTAAGTTAGTTATCTTTCTGCTGCATAATTATTTAGTTCGCTCCTTTTTTTCAGAAACTAAAAAGTTAGAGTTTCCAAAACTATCACCCTCCCTACGTTTTCTTAACGGTTGTCAAATAAGATCTCTTGCTTTAAAAGTGCAATTCCTTAATAAAGGTACGTCAATGTTAGGTGTTTCTCTTGTGCGTGACCCCTTAAGTAATCGGAAATAGATTATTGCCTAGAATATTTGGCCCGATAAAGGATGAGTACACCGGAGGGCTCAGGAGGCTACACAAGGCGGAACTGGGGAGCATGCAAACTGTTAATATAATTGAAATAATAGGATCGCTACTACAGTTGAAACGGGCAGGTAAAGTTAGGCTCCTTGGTAATAAATGAATCCTTACGATCTTAATTAGCGCTGAACGGACTGGGTGTGTATGTATGTGTGTGTGTGTGTGTGTGTGTGTGTGTGTGTGTGTGTGTGTGTGTGTGTGTGTGTGTATATATATATATATATATATATATATATATACACACAAGCAAATACATATATACAGATTAAGATTTAAATTTTCATTTTTGAGTAGTTTGAATTTATATTATATTTTCTTTTACCATTTAAAGGTTTACATTATTATTATTTTTTGTAAGGTTTTGAATAAATTTTATAAGGATTGAACAAAAACTTTATACTGCAGCTTGTTTTGTTATTCTGTATGAAAATATATGTACATATATATATATGTACATATATATATACATACATATATATATATATATATATATATATATATATATATATATATATATATATATATATATATATGTACATGTATCGACTTTTTAAAAAAAAAAAAAAAAGGCTTAAGCGCCCAAAATACGAAATTTAGGTATCAGTTGATTATGGGGAATAAATATCACCTCTATCGATTCCTGTTCACGATATATCGAGAAAAAAAAATTGGAAATGGTCTAAAAATCGACTATTGATGACGTAATCGCCAAATATTAACGACTCTCAGACGTCACTCTGGCTTAACCCGTGCTAGAAGCCTTAAAAATATATTGTATTTATAAAGGCGTTGGCAGGTTAATAAACTCCTACTGTATACAATAAACAATATAATTTTAAAAAAATATATTGTCATTTGGTGAACAATCCTTTCGTGTGTTTACTGCAAAGTTTGTTAAATGAAACTTACACCTTTTTCAAAAAAGGACGTCGATATATTTATTGTTTAAATTCGATTTTATTGTTTTGTCCCATTTTTTTTTTTTTTTTTTTTTTTTTTTTATCCAATCTATTTGGTTATTTTTCTTTTTCTTGAGTTAACATAATGTATATCCAACATGTACCAAAAATTATCTTGTATTATTTGAATTAAATGTAAAAAACAATATGTAGTATGCTCTAAAAGGCACGGAACATATTGCATATATATATATATATATATATATATATATATATATATATATATATATATATATCTTTCAAATTGAAAGTAGAGTAACAATTTTTTTTTTATTCTAATTTTTCCATTCACATATATATCATTTTCTTATGCTAGTTAAGTGACCAAAAGGTATCAATTTTGCTTCTAGATGGATAATTGAAAAATTATTATTTATGATAAAAATATTATTTTGTACTTTAAAACATTCGATAAAATATTTGGGTTTATCTTTATTTTCAAATTCAATTTATTCTGTAAAAAAAAAAGATTTTTTTTTCTTCGAAATTGTGTCTTCATTATCTATAAACTCTAAAAGGAGCTGACACTGTTTTTTTTTCTTCATAAAAAGCTGCCAAAATTTGATTCATAATTAAATGATCAAAAAATGAATATATTTTTTTTTTTTTTTATTAAAAAAGAAAACGTCCGAGTTGATGTTTTATCGGTGAACTGAGGGACATTTATAAACCTAAATAGAATATTACTAAGATGAAGGGGAAAACGGAGTATGTTTAATGTAGGAAATGTAAACAAGTGCAGTGGATAAACAATAATTGAAGGTCGTTCGTGAATGCCAGCCGTTTCGTTTCATACTGTCGCCTGACAATCAGTTGAGATAGTGCCTAGATTGACAAACTGTCTATGTCTTCACTTTTTGGCATCAGTTTTGAGTGCATGAGAAATTTGTAAAGGTTCACCGTCAATGCGATTGGACCCTAAAATAATGAGATAATACAAATAATGGATTTAAAATAAAATTATAATGCTAAATTTAGCCTGAGGAACTAAATCCTGGCTAAATATCCAGCTATAAATATTCTTTGAACACAGCTTTAATGAATTATATTTTATTCAATTTAAGGAACTATCAAAAACGGTTGGCAGTCCATGAGAGCCCGCCAACCAAATTAAATTAGTTGTAAAAAGATCAGTAAAACCATGAGCCTCACAGGGCTAGCAATGTAGAAGTCCCTAGGCTATGAAAATCTCGGGGGCCCTTTTAAGTTAAATACATTTTATTTCATAAACAAAAATTGAGGAATAAAAAGGAAAAAAAAAGAAAAAGAAAATCCTCTACCAATCAACTCTTGAAGGATTTTGTGATCTATACTTGGTAAATACGTAACTGTTTCTAGGCCAACGGTTGTGCAAGGAAGTGATTCGGCTGAGACCACGCTCAACCGCCAGGTTTTCCCCCAATAAAGGGTACTTTATTGAGGGTGGGTGAGCCCAGGAGTGTCTGTCGACTCCACAGAATCGATTCACTGTAGATGTAACAGAATAAATAGTTATTTGTCACAGCCGGTCTCGAACCCGAGAGTAGCTCAATGAGATACCCTGCTCCCAATTAAAGTACAAAGTTAATTTGTGATATATATTACAATCACCCTGACTCTGGTTCAGTACAATGTAAATTTTATTAAAATAAATTAAATTTAGCAGGTAGGTAACATTTAATTAAATTTTATACCAACACCAAATTTCAATATATCGGTACTATTGTAATTTATGTCAATTATTAAAACAAAACTATTAATAGGTAATTATAATCATTGTACTATAATGCAATTTTCGCAATTGATTTATTTTTTGATTAACTTAATTGTTAAGCATCATCATTATTATTCAGAAAATCGCTTTTATGAATTTTAAACAATGTAAGAATGTCGAAAAACTTAAATGTCCAAACAAAATGAATAATGAAAAAATACAAAAATCTATTGTCTATGATTCAACGACTCTACGTTAAAAAAATATCAATATATCGATAATTTTTAAAAAACATGATACTGTTGTCCGATATTTTTTCCTCGATATATCGTAATATCGACATTAAAATTCGATTATCGAAAACCGCAATTTTTTAATGAACTTCTTAATTGTATTGCCACAGAAATATCGTTATTATAAAAACAATAACTTAATTATATTAGCACAGAAATATCGATATGTATATATCCCATTAAAAGATTAAAAACATCTAGACCCGAAATATCGATATTTTTTTCGATATATCGTTCTACTAGTTCAATATATTCAAAAAATATATACTAAAAATACGAAATATATCGATAATCAGCGTATCAAGCAAGGACAGGAAATGCCGCAGTATTCTTTTTCATGCGAAACGAACGGAAAATAATTAGTGGTGTGAAGCTAAACAATAAAATTGCATGGAGTTAATTTACAATGAGTTGTGATATTATATTTTGAAACATTGCCAAGGCAATGCTGAGGAAGGTGAGGACAGTATAATCGAGTTTTATTTTAGAAGAAAAGTAAATATGTATCCTGTGAGTTTATTTTGTGAAATCGCTTGCCTTAGCTAAAATCTTTGTTAAGGGGAAATTGAAACTGCATCGACTTATCTTTCTCACAGGCCACGGGACCCCAAAGAGGCTCGGGGCTCATAGGGAGTTGCCAACATCGCCTATATGATTAATCCGGCACTGGGGCCACGTCAAATCGATCTAATGGCAGGGAGGAGGTCGCTATAGCCAGCTTCAGATAGGACACACAAGCCTGGCCCACCAAAATTCCTCTCAGACTCTGATAGTACACTCACAATCAGGCAGTACACACATCATTCAGGAATGATGAAGCTTAAACAACCCGATGTACCAATCATTCTAAATGATGATGAAACAAAAATAAATTCAGTATTTAAAACTTTTCAAATTTGGTATATAAGACTTATATGTGTTAACTTAAATAACATCCTAGATTTTCGTTAAAACTGAAAAACCGAAAGTGGTACTTTACTTGAAGATCATAATAGACTTTCATAAAAAAATTATATTAAAATATAATGCTAAAACATCTCAAATTTGGTTTATAAGACTTCTATGACATTAGGGATTGATAAATTATTTGCCACTTCTATAATTTTGTTTTTATTGAAAACTAGTTTCCAATGTTATACATTCATCTTCACTTCTAAAAACACACAAAAATTCAAAAATAAGCAATTCAAAATACAGTTTGGTATTATTATACATATTAAATTAAATGTAATATAAATTAGTATCATAAAACATTTAAGAATTATGAATTTAATTAAGACAATATTTGATATATTTGTGTCATATTAATTATGGAAATGTATTTGGTTGTTGTTTTTTTAAAATTAAATTCATAATTCATAAATGCTTTATAATACTAATTCATATTAAATTTAATTTAATATGTATAATAATACCAATTTTATTTTGAATTGCTCATAATAAATATTGATCAAAAATTATATTAAGGTATAAAAGGTTTTTATATCGTTTAAATAGCATACTAGATTTTAAAATTGGAAGTGGAACTTTTTTTTTTTTTACATCTTTTTTAAGCCACCGAGATATAATTTAATAGGCGTATAAGGAAGTCATTTGGTGATCATATCAGATTTTTTATTTTTTAGTTAAGTGTATTCCAAAATCCTTAATTTATAAGTATGTCTTCTATTATATATATAAGTTTATATTTTATGATTCTTATTCCGTGTGTCGGATTATCATGTCTTGCATTTTATATTAATAATTTTATTGTATATTGTTTATGTATATTACTATAGTACACTAATTACAGGTTATTATTTTTTCTTTATCAGATTATATGATTATGATTGTTACCGGACTATGAGGGTTCTAGTGATACTTTCTACTCATAGAAAATATTGTAAGTAATTAGGTTTAGAAAAACACGAAATTCGAAAAATAAACATCCCAGAGAAGAAGAAAATAGTTAACAGTTGAGAAATTGAATAGGATTTAAGTGTTATTAAAACGAAAGCTCTCTATCCGTAACAGATGAGGAAAGTATCGGCACTAACTATCTAGTAAGCAGTTAAGGTTAGTTAATCAAGTACACGCTGCATAGCCCACCGCCCACCCACCACATCCGGTTCAAAGAGTACTTTCACTCTACAACTGTAAAATCGCTGCCTACCGACCGACCTTTAATAACCAGTTGAATGCAACTACAGCTAATGGCTTGGGTATAGATATCTTTTCCCATTATTACTAATGTCCTACCGTTCTGGGTTTCTTCAAAATTGTATATTGTTTTTTAAATTATTACTCACTGGTCTACCGGGTACGGGTTGGAGTGAGGCCGTGGCAGATAATTATTTATTCAGTTATATCAGCCGCGGATCAAACCTTCTGTGTCCTGGGGCACACTCAGCCTCTATTAAATGGGTGCCTGGTCTTTCATTGTATTGGGATATAACCCTGGAGGTTGAGCTTCTGACCACTCCTTGTGTAACCATTGATCAAGAACTGTTACTTCCTCACCAACTATTGAACCCCAAACCCTCCATGGACTGTAGTAGAACAGGTTCACAGGTTCTCACTACAATGAAATATCTACTATGGACCTTACTCAAGAGACTTGTCAAACTCGCATCTTATGACTTTGGCGTTGTTTTTACACGTCTCTAATTATTACGGGGGTTGACTACAATTTTCGTATACATTATTGGTGAGTACACCTATCATTAATAAATAGTGAATGGCAAAAATATTTAAATTTAAACTCAATTTTGGTTACAATGGTTAGGAGCACATCAAGAACTAATGTCTCCAGGGAATGGTGAAAACGAAAACTCAAGGTGGTAACCCTGAACTCCTCAGACCTTGGACGGTGCAATATCTCATAATATAGCAGTTTTACTCCCTAATTCAGAGAATTTGTTTCAAACTGAACCTACAACTGAAATCATAGTTATAACATATTTCATCACTCGTTTACACCATACCCTGGAGATATAACTTCTTGATGACCACCTAACCATCGGAAACATATAAAAATTTGACATTTTAAAAACTATTCATTATTTTGTTTTTAAATATCTCACTTTTGCTTTTTCAATTTGATCTAGGATTTTTTTTCATCAATGCAAAACAATGTGGACAATAAAATGTTTAGAATTTTGAATTTTAAAATTTACTTTAAATGTAAATATTTTGGCCATTCCTATTTCC